>JAEQBH010005326.1:0-597226 GCA_016808115.1 Tetrastigma voinierianum | reverse complement strand
ATTCTTTAGTCCTAAGATATGAGTAGGAAGTACTAAAAAGGAAAAATACTTAAATCTTAGAAAGAGGGTTATATATTACAAGTAACTGATTAAAGTCTTCTCAAGTAGACCACGAACCTTTAATTAGTGAAATGGTATGGTTGAGGGAGAAATCCAAACTATACTACCTTGCATCTTTGACAAATGTAGTTTTCCAATTGATGGTTGAACTATGAATCAAAATGATGCAAGAATTGATTATTATTATTTGATCCATGTCTAGTTATGCCTTACTCAGTGAATCCTCAACCCCAATTTTATTAAACTTTACTTTAGTACATATAAGATTTAAGTCTAGGACTACATTTTATTCCTCTTATCATCATATCAATGGAGTTCAAATAGTAATGATCTTGAGTAATTGGGGTAGTTAGTTTATTGATTTATCTTCTTTCCTTCTGGGAACGATATTTGGACTTTAAATATCCACTTTTATTACTTGTACAACCTGTGCACTTGCAGTGATTGAGACCACACACACAAAGTTTAAATGAGTCATTTAAAAAGAACAAAGAACAATTCCATCTTTTTCATACATATGAAAAAGGGTCTTAACAAGTTTTTGGCGCTGTTGCCAGGGACTAGGTAATAGTCCGCTTTGTGTAGTGTCATAGATTCCCTTTCATATATCATTTGGTCTTATCACACATTGCAAGAAAAGTTTTCGCCTAATAACCTCTTAGCAAGTCAACAACAGGACACTCCTGGAATCATTAGCTAAAAGGCAGCGAGAATTGACAGAAAGCAATGCAAAGATTTTGGATTGAGCAATGAAAACAATCTCAAACAAAAAGAAAGTGCCACTGCCACAAATCAAAATTTTAGATTGTGTGCCTTACACAGTAGTCCCTCAGGGTGTAAAAAACCCACCAATACCATTCTCTGACCAGTCGAAGAAGAAAAGACCTTAAGCCTTGTAAAAGCACCTGGCCCAAAAAATAAAACCCCTGAGTGAAGCAGAAAAAGAACTAACGATGGGGAGGTTGAAGAATATTTAAGAATGGAAGCAGCCAAGGAAAAGGCTTCAAGGAGTAAAAATAGCTCACCTTGCTCTTCCATCTCTTTTCCCTTTCTATGCCCAATATCCAATCCTTGACACATTGAATGAAACAGAAAATTCTTTGCAAGCTTGGTGTTCACTTTTATTTATTTATTTTTTTCATTTTTTGTTTGTTTTGTTTAAATTCTCTTTCCTTTATGTTAATAATTTGAAATTTTTGACTTGTGGTAAATAGTTTAGTTGAATAAATGAGAAACCAAATTTCCTGGTTTGAATTGCTAAATAAGCTGTGAATTGTTTGGTGGAGCTGAATTGTTGATGGAATTGAGTTGTTGTTGTGTTACATTTCTCTGAATTGAATTGTTGATCTAATTGGACATTCTAACTGTTAAATAACACAACAACACATCCACAAAACCAAACAAACATCTGATAGATGCATTGGGGTAGGATGAGATGAATTGAAAGGGAAAGTTGTAAGGTTATGAATAAATGTGTTGAACTTCAAGAATAAGGAAGGTTTTAATAATTTGATGGAATAGATAAGACCTATAATTTTGTTTTTGTAAACAATTTGGTTAAAAACAATTATGATAAGCTTTGCACATGGTCAACAATAACTCTGAAACAAATTATGCCAAGATCAGGAGCATCTTCTGGGATCCATCACAGTAATCTCTTCAATGTCCTAGAACTTGTTGGATTATTAGTCAAGGAGAAATCCTAGGCAATACCATTAATAGGAAATGATTTAGGCCATCCTTGGAAGTTTGAGCCTTTCAAAGCCTGGAAGTATGCATAAAGCATATACCCTTTAGTTCCTTATTTGAGCTTACTCCAGCGATTTCATCATCAACCCGACAAATGAGAAGCCCAATTCCTTCCTTACACATAATCCTATAGTCAAAATACGATTTGCCAGTTACAAGACAAAATACATCAATGACAGAAAGGGACAAGTTTGGGGGAATATTATTTTAAGTTGTAGAGAAGGATAAAAAGGGTTAAGAAAGAAAAATGCATAGAGATAAGAAGAGATGAAGAGAATTATGAAAGACGCTGTGAAGACATCAAGGAAGAATGAGTTTGGTCTTGTAGCCTTCCTCCCTTGAACAATTAAGTTCTTAGGGGTGTTCAACACCTAGTACCCTAATGCCAACTGGTATGGGGGTTACTAACCAAAAGTTAGCTAAGGGTGGTAGAAAGCTTAAAAAGACCAAATTGCGCCCATTCCATAAAACTTGGTGCGGAATCAGAAGAGGTGAAAAAGCTTCTAAAATAAGGAGAGATAAGTTATCTTACGTATTATTGGACAATGAAAGAGAAAAAGATACCATAATGAAGAATACACGTGAAAAATACACACAAAACGATGGGGAGGTTAGAAACTTAAAATCCAAGAGAAATCAAAGATGCATGATGAAAGCAGAGTGTAAGTTGTCGTGAAATGCAGGTAAGATTGAGCCTAAAGTGTCCAATTATCTACTGTTACCCAAGCCACATTACAGAAGCCTAAAGACCTATTTGATCTTGAAGGTAGTGATATGGCTACATTAAGGAGATTAATATGACAAAACAAGCATAGCAGGACTTTAAAAATCAAAGAAGTATGCTAACTTGGGAATTATCGAAGGTGTTAATTAATGCGCGCCCGGGAAATAGGAAAACCAGCACACACACACAAATCAGGGTTGAATGATTGAATTGTTTACACCATATGAATTGTTTGTTGGTTCAATGAACTTAATTGAAAATCCTCCTGATTCTAGATTGGAAACATGTTTAAATAGAAAAATGTCCTTAAAAATAAAAGCTAAATTGTTTGAGGACAAACAAAATTTTCTTTTCTTTGTTTGGGGAGAAGCAAAACTTTAAGTTTGGAAGAATTTGATGAATCTTAAACTCATCTATTTTTAATCCATTTTTTACGGCATATTTTTACTTGTTTGAATCTATTTTATGTGAAATTAATGGAATATTCACCAACTTTGTGTTTTACAGGTGTTAATGGAAAAAGGAGATATTCCAACAGAAAAGAAGCAAAAAAGTGGAAATTGCAATAGTCTCTGTAGTGACATAGTTTTTGTCTGTCGCGATAGAATTTCAAGCAGACCAAAAGAATTATGTCACAGCCAGCAGCTATATGTCACAACAAAGTCCAGGCTAAACTTCAGGAAGAAATAGAATCTCTATTGTGACAAAAAGTTCTATGTCGCGACATTGCTAAGGAAGAATGAAAAGAAGATTGTCGCGACACCCTTAACTCTGTCGCGACAATGATTAAGGCAAATGGCAAAGGAACTTTGTCACGACAATCCTTCCTCTGTCGCAACATAAAAGGATTAAGATTTACAGATGAACTCTATCGCGATAAAAGAGCTGCAATAAAAAATGGTAAGCATACAACACAAGTCAGCTGAGACAAGTGTTTTTATGTTGCGACAAAGTTTTCGGCATGGAACCAACTCAAGGAAGAAAAGTCTGTCGCGACAAAGAAAATCCTATCGCGACATAACATTCAAAGTTCACAACAAGGAGCAACAGAATCTTTGTCGCAACAAAGATTATTTCTGTCACGAGAAACAAAATATGAGGTTGAGGGATCGCGACAAGGAATTCTCTGTCGCGACATAGAAGTTAAAGAGCAATACAAGAGGAATGGCAACAAAGAAATTCATGTTGCGACATAGTGAAATATTGAAGGCAAAATATTTGTCACAACAAAGAAGTTTTATGTTGCGATAATAAAAGCTGTAGGTTGATAGAATTCTGTCGCGACAGAAGAAAACTCGGTCGCGACAGAAATTGAAAAAGAACTGAGATTAGCCAAGTCAAGTTTGTCGCAACAAAGATCTCTATGTTGCAACAAGTAGCTCAGCCAGGGATAAGGACCAAAGAAGAAATCTTGTCGCGACATAGAAAACTCAGTCACGACAGAGATTATTAAAGAATTGAAGAAATCCTATTGCGACAGAGTAGATATCACGAGAAGAGAAAAGCTTGTCGATAAGGAGAAAATTATGTCTCCAGCAGTTTCTGAGGCGTAGTGTAAAAGAGCTGGTTGCAAACAAATTCTATGTCATGAAAAAAGACATCTCTGTCATGACAAGAACAAGACTGTTGCAATAAAAACTTTGTCGCGACATTATCAAAGTCTATCACGATATAATCCAAGAAAGAGCTTAGAAATCAGGTTGCGACTGAAAAACAACAAGCAGCAACAAAGACTTAAAACACTATCGCGACATAACTTTCTATGTCGAGACAGAGTAACCAATTTAGGCCAGAATTTTGGGGGATCCTGTATGATTATTGAAGTGTAGCCCGACATTGGAGAGAATACATAAATATAAGTATATGAGACGCTGATAGCGCGATGTTCCCAAATCCGAGTTTACGGGTAGTTGAAGACTCTTGTATATTTTTATTTTTTCCTTTTATTTCCGTTTTAGTAAATTTTGATTTAGCATAGTTTTTAGTTAGTTTTCTTTTTATTTTCCGGAGTTGAGTAATTGATTAGTCTTTAAAGAAGTCTTATTTTGAGCGTTGTGCCATAGGTTTGAGTGCTTTTTGTGTGCTAATCATTCTAATTAACCCGATTTGCACATTAAGGTCCCTACTATTTGCGGTGCATTTTGTGACAAATTTTGCAATTTTTGTGAGAGCTAATCGTGCCAAAATTTACATTGAGTGGGTAAGCATGAAGAATTCGAGTCAAACTCAGCATCGTAGATCAGAGACCAAGAGGAAAGAAGAGCAGAAAACAGAAGAAAATGAACCACAACAAATTTTGGTCACAACCTGCGAAATTGCTCATTCCCGCCACTATTCATCCTGCCACTGTTCACATTTCAACACTGTTCACTTGCATTTCACGTTTTTGTTGTTCTTTGTTGCAATTTTTTGTTTCTTCCCATTTTGTCCTTGTAATAGCTTTTAGTTTTAATTTTTTTTTGTAGTACGCTAACCTTAGCGTGTATAGATTTGAGTCAAGTTACGCGTAACAATCAATCAATTCGACGATAGAATTTTTTGGGCTTTCGGCTCTCGCGTTTTCCATCTGTTACTCCCTTTTCTCTCATTTTCTTGGCACTGCAGGCGACCCGAGCACCCTCCGAGGATGACCTTTCGGAGGATGACGGCTAAAACCCGTTCACCCCTTGAAGCGAGAAGGGCTGGCCCGGGTCTGCGAGGATTTGGAGAATTTCTTGGAGGTCCGTTTTTCCATGGGGTGAGTCAGCTGGCGTACGTGTTCTCGCTTTCTTGGGTGTAGATCCTTTTTGATTCATGTTGAGATGGTGGTGCGGTAATCTTTAATGCTCCTTGATTGCTTGTACTAGATCTCGTGATGTTCATTAGTTATCATTTATTACCCATTGTAGCGTGAGTCGGGAGACTCGTTTAAAGCGAGAACATAAAGGCTAGTGAATGCCATCAAAAAAGGATAATTATTTTGGGTTAGGTTTATAGCTAAATGAAGATCCGGTTCGAGGAGATATTATAGGTCATCCCAATGCGAAAGAAATAACCAGGGACCTCTCAGTGACTTGTAGAACTCGCATCCAGTAGCCTAACAGTTCAAGGAGTTCCATTTTACAATTTTTTTTTTTACTTAATTTATTTTCAGTTTGCCATTCATTGAAACCCATTGTTTTTACAAAATCCCATAATCCAAATTGAAATTCACCATTTTTGAGCTTAACGATAAAATCATTGTGCAAAGAAAATACGTTATGTTGAGCAAGCGAACTCTTGCACTCTCTTTGGGCTGTATGGATGATACCACAGTTTTGGATCTGTTTGTTGATTCTATTTGGGAAAGGAGTTTGATATTACTTAGGGTTGGGCATTACTCATTCACAACCTTTTTGAAATAGCAATTTTGTGAGACATAATTTTATTATTGTTTTGTATCTTTTCTCTTTCTTTTCTTTGTTCGTTGCTTTAAGGGACTAGCAATGTGTGGGACAAGGGGGTGTGATTAGTGCTCAAAAGTGTTGTTTTTTGAACCCTATTTATTATAGGTTTTGAGTTAACTTTTGTACTAATCATTGGCTGCTGATTTGCACATTAAGGTCCGCAATATTTTGCGATCGCATTTTTGTGACAAATTTTGCGGTTTTCGCGTATCGTCTTAAAATTGTTGAGTTGATCAAGAATGAAGAATTTGAGTCAAACTTCGACATGTTGATCGAGAGACCAAGAGGAAAGAAAGAGCGAGAAAACAGAAGAAAATGAGCGCGACAAATTTTAGTCGACACAACGAGAAATTGCTCCTGCTCGCCACTATTCATCCTGCAATTGTTCACATTTCAGCACTGTTCACCTGCATTTCATGCTTTTGTTGTTCTTTGTTGCAATTTTTTGTTTCTTCCCATTTTGTCCTTGTAATAGCTTTTAGTTTTAGTTTTTTTTTGTAATTTACCTCGCTACGGCGATATATAAAATTTGGTCAGTCTGTAACAATCAATCGGTCGTGATAAATTTTTTGGGAGAAGCTTTGACTCTCTGGCGTTTTCCATCTAACGCTCCTTTTCTCTCATTTTCTTGCTTTCTAGCGACCAAACACCCTCCGAGGATGACAACTGAGAGGATGGCTTGGCCAAACCGGATCCTCCAGCGAGTAGAAGGCGTTGGGTTGCGTGTCTGGAGGCTGTGGAGGTCCCCTGTTTCCGCCCCGCGGTCAGTCCAACTGCTTTAGTCTGTGTTCTCCTTTTTATTGGTGTAGATCCTTCGATTCATGTTCGGATGGTCGGTACTTGGTAATCTTTTAGTCTCATGATGCTTGTACTAGATCTCGTGATGCTCATTAGTTATCATTTATTACCCATTGTAGCGTGAGTCAAGGAGACTCGTTTGAACTGACTGAGAACATAAATGGCTAGTGAATTCCATTTTCAAAAGGATAATTATTTTGGGTTAGGTTTATAGCGAAATGAAGATCGGTTCGGAGATGACTATAGGTCATCCTTCCCAGCGAGAAATAACTTGATGACCTCTCGGTGACTTGTAGAACTTCGCATCCATTAGCACGACTTGATTGAGGAGTTCTATTTTACAATCTTTTTTTACTTAATTTATTTTCAGTTTGCCAATCATTGAAACCCACTGTTTTTACAAAATCCCATAATCCAAATTGAAATTCACCATTTTTGAGCTTAACAGTAAATCATTTGTGCAAAGAAAACCCATCCTTGTGTTCGACCACACAGAACCGCTATCTTTGCCGGTAGCTTTGCTACGACAGTAAGACTTTTAAGATATAAATTTTGTTGATTCTAGTACACCTACTGTGGCATGAATCAGTAATGAACTGTAGTGCAGCTTCGAGCTGTAATTTCTTGTTAAAATTTCTCTTTCATTACTGTTCTTGAATAAAATGGAGTTTGGAAAATTTCTGGATTTCATTCAGTTCGTTTACACTTTTAGTGAATTTTCCTAATCAATTAGTCATTGATATGAGTGAACCAGTTTTGAAGAGTTGAGCTCCCTCTAGGAATGGATCGATGATGGTTGTCATTTTTCTGCACAAAATGGAAGAACACTTTAGTTAGAATTCTTGAATTTATTTGATTGGTATTATATCTTAACTTACTTGTTCCCAGTACTAGTACCGTGTACCCAAGCAAAGTATTGTATCTATCTCTGATTTTCAAGAGGCCCTCTGCGTGACCAAGCAAAGTATGGTAGACTAATACTGTGGAACTAAAACTTTGATGGGTTACTCCGATATATCACCAACTTACTCATGGTGTGAAGATAGTTGAATGAAGTATCAGTTTAATTACTCGAAGGTTCCTCCTTTTTCTGATGAACTGATTATGATCCTGTGTTAGCAAAGATCTAATCAAGGAGATGGAAATTTTCATCAGAAATGAAGGATGAGTTGTCGATCAAATTGGAGAAGGTTTTCAATATATTGTCTATGGGGGCAAGATTTCTCTAGTCCTAAGATCTGGGTATGAAGTACTGAAAAGGAAAAATACTTAAATCTTAGAAGAGGGTTATATGCTACAGTAGTGATTAAATTCATGAATGAGAAATGAACATGAATCTCTAATTACTGAAAGGTATGGTTAAGGGAGAAATCCAAACTATACCTCAATGCATCTTTGACAAATTCAGCTTTCCAACTTATGGCTTAGCTAAGATTCAAAATGATGCAGAAATTGACAAATTATTCATTGATCTATGTTCTAGTGTTGTCTCACTTAGTGAACTCTCAACTCTATTCTTATTAATATTTTATGTACACTAGTGAATTACTTTAGCATTATTTTATTCGTTTTTCTTAATCATCTTATTATTGGAGTTCAAATAGTGATGATCTTGAGTAGTTGGGGTAGTTAGTCTTTTGATTTATCATCATTCCTCATGGGAACGATATCTGGACTTAAAACATCCACTTTTATTACTTGTACGATATGTGCACTTGCAGTGATTATGACCCAGGCTCAGAATTTTAAAACGAGAATCAGGTTTACAAAACAAGGGATAAACACATATTTTTTTCAACACATTTCGGTCAATAAGTTTTTGACATCGTTGTTGGGGAATAGATAATATTCTTTGGTGGTTGAGTCAATAGGTATGTTTGCAGTTCGATTGACAACAGAGAGAACGATATTCATCTTACGTCGCGAGCAAAGGTAATGGAGATGAATGCGAGTGGGAAGCCATTTGAACGAGATTTCTTGAGATTACGAGGAGCCTATGGAACTAAGCTAGAGCTAGCCCTTGGAGACTATCCGGGAAGACTTTACACAACAAGTGATCATTTTCGGCATTCAGAGTCATCGCCTGATTATAGTGAAGCATGTGATCATAAGGTTCGCTGGAGCTGTCGAACATAGCAAGGGTTGGCATGATGAACCCTCGTGGTGGATCGTAATCAAGGATGTGTTGCCATAGGACCGAAGAGAGTTTGTCATTAGGACCTCGGATCACTACTATGGGCAGCATGTAGAGCACGGGCCTTACTCTAAAGATGGGATAAACCGGTTGGATGGGATTTGTGCTTATAGGTAAAGTAAATGCGTTCCCGGGCACTTTGTTTGGCTGATTCTGACCTCAGTCCGTTGCCCTGCGGAACATACCACCATTGGAATTGCTGAATGCAGGGTGATGTGAGTATCTTTGACACAATCTATCTTTGTTGCTTTTTCCTTTTGCTGGGGAGGGATTTGGAGAACTAGCCGAGGATAGCTCATCATCTATCGGGGTCTCTACATCATCGAGGGCAATGGGCTTCTTTCCTTTAGCATGAATGACTGGATGCTTTGCTTGACCACTATCTTCGTGTCTTTCTCATCAAGATCACACCTTTTCTCTACTTGGGACGGTAGACGATCGTTTTCACGCTGCAGGTGCTTAACGCGTTCCTGTAATTCCTTCATTTGTCTTGCTTGCTCCTCCTGTTTCTTCTCCATATCTTGACGCTAATGAATAAATTGATCTTTTGGCGCCTGAATCACTGGGTTGCTAGTCATTGCACATGTGTCAAACAAATCAAACGTAGGAAGGGGAACCGTTAGAGCTACTGGTGGCGGAGGGCTATTGGATAACTTTCGGAGGTAAGCCCTTGCACATCGTCGATAAGACATTTTGTTTGATTCCCACAGACGACACCAATTGTCAGTACCTGGTTTGTCTGACCTCCGAGGCATCAACAGTCTGGTATAAACCTATAAAAAATAAGGGATCCGACGACGGTGTGTTGGTCGCCTCACCGATGCTTAAGTTAGCGAAAGGATGGAGAAGAACTAAAAGAAAGTAGGATAGTTAGGGTTTCATACCTTTTCCTCGTGGGGAGTTTTTGTTTTATACTTGAATTTCTCCTTGATTCTTGGAAAGATAATCTTGTGATTTTAGTGGTAGAATCTCTCCTTCCTTATTAGAGACCAATTCTCCTTGATTTTTAGAGAGATAATATCACCAACTTAGTGATAAAATTTGACTTTTCTTATCTAGACCAATTCTTCCTCATTTAGGATTATTGTTTTGAGACATGATGAATTAAAAGATCCGTGGATGAATATCTTGTAAGCAGTAGGACGACCAACTAGGGGATTCGGGACTTTAGACGGGATGCAGGTCTTTCCCATTTGAGTAGCTCCCGTATAGTTTTGAGTTAATAGGCTATTTTGGGCCATATTGGGGTTTAAACCAGGCAAATGGCCCGTGCGGATGCTGGGCTTGTTGGATAGTGGGTTTTTGGCCCAAAAGCCATGGTACTCACAATAAGCATCTCTCGGAGGTGCATAAATTGGATTACATTATATATGAGGCTAAGAAGTGCCAGATTACAAAGGAGGCTATCGAGCTCTTCGGTGTCATGCATTGATAAAAGTAACGTGAAGATTATGAAACACTTTCAAACTCTATGGTGTGTTATGTTCATGGTCTTCCATTGGGTCTTAATGTTAAGGTGGATTTCCTATTTGGCAGGAACAATATGTCAATGAAAGTGAATTGAAAAACTAGAGCAGTTTAACCCGAAAGAAATTCAAAGTGTGCTTAAAAGAAGTTATGATGAATTGGATCGCACACAGAAGGAGATATTCCTAGGTGTTGCTATTAAAGTATTTTAGGGTTTCTTTTTATTTGATTTATGCTTTTACTACTTTGTCCTTATTTAGGTATATATATATACCTCAACTCTCTCAATAATAAGTAAGTCTCTTTCATAATACGGTATCAGAGCGCCAAGCTTAACAGCAAAAAAAACCCTAACCCTAGTAGCCGCCCATCATGCTCTGTTGATCACATGCTCTTAGGCTCAATGGCTAGCAATTACATTCCGCCAATGTCGTGGGTGCCTCGGCTTGATCTTGAACGAGACTGATCCATCTCAAAATTTAATTGTTCTCAATGTCAATGCTCAAGCATTGCTAAAACTCATAGCCACAAATTATTCCGCATGGCGGCTCCAATTCACGTCTCTCCTATTCGGGCATGATTTACTTGGCTTCCTCAAAGCCGTGTCCTTCGATAATAATAACTTTACCTGATGTCCCATCCCCCTCCCCTAATTCGAACCATATTCTTTGGCTTAGGCAAGACCAATTGATTCTCAATGCAATTGTTGGGTTCGTATCTGCCACTCTAGTGTAGTTCATCTTTACCTCCGCCACATCTCATGTGGCTTGGACTACTCTCGAAAAGACATATGTCTCTCCTTCACACAGATAGATCATGACCCATCGCTAGAATTTTGCCAGTCCTTTGCAAGGTAATCGATTTACATTGCCGATTGCCATGCACGATGGCGAGCCTGATATTGACTATCTTGCCCTATGAATGTCTCTATTGACTTTGATGAGCTCGCCATCCATGTTTTGAACAGACTTGGTTTGGCCTACTCAAACATATCCCATGCCCTATAAGCTCGGGATACTCCAGTTGCTTTTGAGGAATTTTTTTGAGCACCTACTTAGTTATGAGGCCCAAATGAAGATTTTGGTTCCTTTCACACCGCCCGCCTCCACTCCGGCCTTTACCGTAGTTACTTCGACTAGCCCTTCATCACATCGTTGGTCGAACAACCATGGCGGAAAGGCCCATAATTGGTCTCAATAGTCCTGGACTCTCCCTGCCACATAGCTCGGGCAATACCGACTAGCTCCTTCTCCATTGTCTCCACGGTATCCAACTTCGCCACCACAGATCGAGAAAAGTCGCTACCTTGGGTGTTGTCAAATTTGTGGTATAACCGAGCACTCTACTCGGCAGTGAAATTATCTATCCACCTTGGCACTTGCTTCTCTTCCTCCCGCTCCTGCCCGAGCTCTGTTCCCAACCTTCACTACACCCTATGCCCACACTATAGTCCATTACCCTAATTCTGGTTATTCTTCGGATTGGGTCGTTGATTCGAGTGCCTCTCACCATATGACTGAGGATCTTGTTGCCTCGACCCTTCATGAGTTGTACACCACCTCTGACAATGTTATTATTGGTGATGGTACAGGTTTATCTATTGCTAACATTGGCTCTTTCACCTTCCCTCTCTACCTAACCCATTATTATCTACCAATGTGTTACATGTGTCTGCCATGTCTACGAACCTTATTTCGGTCTTTGCCATTTGTGCCGATTTACTGACCTATTTGTTTACTCTTTCTTTCAGGTGCAGGATCGTCACACGAGGGTCACTCTGGTTCACGGGCAGCGTTCAGACATTGTCTATTATTGGCCAAAGTCAGTCCCCTTTAGGTCTTCCGCCTTGGTTTTTCTTCTTTAGTTCGATCCTCGTTTTCCACTATCTCCATGTGGCATAGTCGTCTCGGTCATTTGTTTTTACATATTTTTCGCAAATTTCTAAGTGTTCTAAATATTTCATTTCACGAGGACCATTTATGTTCCTTTTCTTGTACCTCATGAAATATTAATAAAAGCCATAATTTACCTGTTTCTAAATCAAGCATTACATCTTCCTCTTCTTTTGATGTCATTTTCTCTAATGTTTGGACCTAGCCCGTGTAACGTCCCAAAAATAGCCTTTTCGTTTTATTATTTTACTTTATAACATTTTCTGCTATTATAATTTTTTTATTTTTTTATTTGATATTTTATTGGTTTTAAGTGATAAAAATAGAGGTTTTTAAAGTGAGAATTCGCATAGTGGATTAGTGCACCCCAAATTAAGCCCTAGTAGTTTAATGATATGTTTAGGGTATAACACAAGTTGAAATAGAACCGGAATTAATACAAGAGTCAAGGTTAAATTGGTAAAATGTCAAAATGAGGACCCAAAGGTCATAAATGAAGAAGAGTATATGCCAAAGTAGAAATGTGATAAGTTGTTATGAAAATGAAATAGAAATGAAGGACTTTAATGCAAAAATGAAAAAATAAAGCCAAAAAGGGGAAGGCCAAACAAGACCTTATACAAGATGAGAATAAGACCAAATTTGGTTTAGTGAAATGAAATCATTTTTCATTTGGGCAAAAGGGGAGCTAGGGCACGTTCTTGAGAGAGGGGGAGAAGCCATCTTTGGACTCTACTTGTTCTTGAAGAGGAAGGAAGAAGGAAAGCTAGAGTGTTCAAAAAGATTAAGGTATGGATACTTGTCTAAGTTTGGGTATGGATTCACCCATTTGCTTGTTAGAAACCCTCATAACTCCCTCTTTGATTATGTTTGGATTGGTAAAACCATAATTCAGTATATATATGTTTGAGTTTGAGTTCAAGCAGTCTTTTTGCTTTGATTAGGATTGGTTTTTGGGAATTTTTATATAAAGGAAATGTTGGGGTTTTAAGGGTGTGATTAGTACCCAAAAAGTGCTATTTTGAGTCCTATTTAAGATAGGTTTTGAGTGCTTTTTGTGTACTAATCATATTAATTAAGCCAATTGACACGTGTAGGTCCCTTTGGTACTAATGATTGTATTTCGAGGCTGTTTGTGGTAGTTTTTGCAGGTTTCATAAACCTATCCTACCATATCAAGCTAAGCATATCGAAGTTGAGCTGATTTACACCGAGTTCTATGATTATATTCGATTACATCAAGCTAGGGAATGAAGAAATTGAAGATGGAAACAAAATTTGGATGCGGCTGGATGATGCGGGATACAGCGAGGAGAAGACAAGAATTTCGGCTAGAATAGCGAGAAATTTTAAACTAGAATAGCAAGGGTATTTTCGCAAGAATAGCGAGAGGCCCAAGCTATGATAGCGAGAACTACGCTATCATTGTGCAACTGACCAGGTTTTTTGAGGTCTTTTTCCATCTCTACCCTCACTGTAATGATACTATTAAGGATAAATTGGTATTTTCACCTTTTTGTAAGGCTATATAAGCCATCTTATGAACATTTTGTAACCTAACTTTGGATCTAAGGCATTTTTCATTACGACCCCTGTTCTCGGCTCTCATTTGCTCTCTTCTCTCTCCTCTTTCTCTCACTTTCTAGGCTGCCAAACACACCCTTTGAGGATGAAAACTCAAAGGATGTTTGGCTAAGGCCTCTAAACCTTGAAGAGGAGGGTTGCTAGCTAGTTGATGTGGTTTCTTTGGTGTTCCTCTGTTTTCCAGAGCGTGAGTGCTAGCGTATTTATGTTCCAAACTTTCAAAACTAGGTTTAAAAAGCTATTTGATGTATTTTCCTTGGTCAATACTTGGCATGCTTTTTGGTTCAATGTATTCTTAATGGTAGATACTGCCGACATCCATTAGATCTGTCGTTATGAGCCATCGAGGTAGGTTAAATGCGGATTTCATTGCGGGAACATTAAATGCTCGGTAAATGCTATGTTTCAAAGGAATGTTACTAGGGTTGGTTTTAAAGTTAAGCAGATGCGGTTTGGAAATGACTATATGTCATTTGCCTAATGCGAGGAAATAACCCGCGAGGACACCTTTGCAACCCATCATGCCAAACTAGTGTGAGAAACTTCAGGTCTTCTTTACATTTTATTTGAATTACTTTCGGTTAACATAGTGAAATGACAACCCTTGTTTTTATACAAATCCGAAATCCAAACAAAAGTCTCACCATTTGGAACCATTATAAAAATCATTTGTAAGACGAAAACCCATCCCAGTGTTCGATCCTAGAGCCACTATATTGCAGTAGTCATGCTACGGCAGTACCAGTAGTTTAGGTATAAATTTTATTGATTCTTAACACCTGCTGTGCATGCGAATCAAATGGCGTCGTTGCCGGGGAAGGTGCCAAACTACAGATGATGAGTTGATGAGTACTTGTAATCCTCATTACAAGTATTGGTGACCTTTTAAATTTTTTTTGAATTTTATTGTTTAGAATTTCAAGTTTTTTTTTTAGAACAGTCATTTTATTTTATTTTTCTTAGCTAACACTAATCTTTTTGGCAAGCCCTGTTGTTGCTCTTTGCTTTTTCTCTTTTTGTGTCACAGGTGTTGCATCACTAGGATAGAGGTGTATCAAGTAGATTGCAAAGAGTTAGTACACCAACTGAACAAGGTTGTGAAGTCAGTGTACACAGTGAACAAATGGATCCTCCGCTGAAGAGCAGTGAGGAGTCGGCGGAGCCCCATTGAGATCACACTACATATAGAGTCGTGAGAGACCACACATACACCCTCCCCAGAGTGAGTGCACCTTCTGCGTCATATCACTGGCGATGATGTGGCGGTTAGACCCTATCACGGTACTTGCTTCCACTTTCACGAGGTGGGAATGAAAATCCATATACATATATCCGGGGAGTTCGAGGAAGTTTACCTGACTTTAAAGAAGGTGTGTCGACATGGACTTGCCAAGGCGGCATTCCCTTTGACGCGAAGATAAATTTAAGATTTGGCTCAATTCACTGAGGCCGAGAACAATTAGAATTTGGGCCGATCTTCAAGTTGAATTTTTAAAGAAAATTTTCAGTACAACCAAGACCAACAATTTGAAGAGGCAAATCTACACTTACTCGGCCTATGATAATGAGAAGCTTTATCAGTGTTGGGAGAGATTCATGGAGACCATCAGTGCATGTCCACACCATGGGTTTGATACATGGATGTTGGTGAATCACTTCTATGATGGTATGTCACCGGCCATGAAGTAACTACTGGAAACCATGTGTGGAGGGGACTTTCTGAGCAAGAACCCAGGTGAAGCCATGGACTTTTACGAACTATGTGAGAAACCTCAAAGCGGGACAAGCTAGAATCAGAGGAATTAGAAAGAACCAGGCCTTCGACCCACCAAAGGGGAGGCATTTATGCACTTTCCGAAGACACGGAGGTGAAAGAAAAACTGACCACTTTGACCCGAAGGTTGGAGGAGCTTGAAATGAGAGACCAACATGAAGTGCAAGCAGTGAATGAATTGCCTACATCTCACCTAGCCTGTTTTAATTGTCAGTCAAGTAGCCATCCTGGGGAGCACTGTCCACTAGTTCCTTCAGTGAGGGACTTAATGCAAGAGCATGCCTATGTCTTAGGTCAAAATAAGCCACCTACAAATGCTCCTTATGGCAACACCTATAACCCCAATTGGAGGAATCATCCAACCTATCATGGAAACGAAGCCTCCACCTGCATATGCTCCCGAAAAGAGTACAACGGCGGTTTAGCTCCACTTCGGCCTGGCGGCGGCGACCTCCACCTTCTTCTCTGTTGAGGCGGGCAATTCGAATTTAAGCAGGTAGTAGGCACCTTTATTGGAGGAACAAAAGGTGTTGAATGTTCAAACTAATCGAGAAAAATTGAGACGATCGAGAGCTCACTCAGCAAGAAATTAGGCTTGATATGCATTTTAGAGATTTCCGGGTTGTCTAACCCGACGGCGGGGGTCCTAAAGGGAAATTCCCTTCTAGACACGGCGGAAACCCTAGGGGATGCACGAGATGGAAACGCGGGTGATCCCCAATGCGAAAATTGATGAAAATTAGCGGTAGTGACTTTGAGAAGTGGTGCGGGCGAGACCGGTCCGGCACCAACCAAGAAAGCTACCACAGTGGTTGAACCACCAGAGGAAGAACAACCAATAGCAGGGGAAGAGGTGAAAAACAGTGTGCCACCTCCTTTCCCACAGGCACTTCTAAAAAGGAAAAATTCAGTTAACCAAACTGAAATTTTAGAGGTACTACGATAAGTGAAGGTTAACATTCCTCTTCTTGATATGATCAAGCAAGTCCCCACGTATGCAAAATTTTTAAAGGACTTATGCACGGTGAAAAGAGGCTTTAATGTGAATAAAAAGGCCTTTTTGACCGAGCAAGTGAGTGCTATCATTGAGTGCAAGACTCCTGTTAAGTATAAAGTCTCGGGATGTCCTACAATCTCAGTTAATATCGGGGGCACTTGTGTAGAAAAGCACCTTCTTAGACTTGGGAGCTAGTGTGAGACCTCTTTGCCATATTCCATGTACAAAAGCACAGAGAAGCTTGGTTGGGAGGGCGAACCCACTTCCATCTGCTTGTCTCTAGTCGATAGGTCCTATTAAAACAAAGGGGACCATTGAGGATGTTCCTAATACAAGTGGACCAAATTCTGCTTATCCGGTGGATTTTGTCGTACTTGACACGGGCGGAGTTGCGGTGGGGGGCTAACCATGTACCCATCATATTGGGAAGGCCATTCTTGGCTACTTCGAATGTCATTATAAATTTCCGAAATGGGGTTATGCAACTTACCTTTGGGAACATGACTTTGGAACTCAATATCTTCCACTTGAGTAAAAGGCATATGCAACCAATGGAGGATATTGTGAAGAATGCATAATAGATACAGTTCTTGAAGAATAGGCTAATGAGCAGCAAGTGCAAGATGTGCTAACCCAGGAGTTATTTAAGTGCCTTGAAGAGCAACAGGAACCTCAATGCATGAGCCTGCTGCAGGGGGTGCTGGAGAAAAAAGGTAGAAATTCTACCTTTATTGACTGGAGAAAAGGAAAAGGAATCTCAGCAATTTGGATCTCAAACCCACCTTTTGTGGAATTAAAATATATATTTTGGAAGAAAACAAGTGGTGTCGGTTGCCCGGCATATCACGTCATTCTTGACCACTCCACGGGAGGACATGTCTATTTGCACACCTCCTAAAGATGAACAAGCAAGCTTGGGGTGGAAAATTTCGATTTAAGGCATCGGCCTAACCCAATGCACCCATCATATTTATTTAGAAGAGGAGTTAAAAGCTGTTAGGCAGCCATAGAGGAGATTGAATCCTCACATGCAGGAAGTAGTTCACATTGAAGTCCTGAAGTTGTTGCAAGCCGGTATCATTTACCCAATATCTGATAGCACTTGGGTAAGCCCAACCCAGGTGGTGCCCAAGAAGTCAGGGGTGACCAGCGTAGAAATGAAAGGGTGAGGATGTGTCTACCCGCCTTACCACTAGTTGGAGGGTATGCATAGATTCTGGGGAGGCTCAATGCGAGTAACAAGAAAAAGATCCTTTACTTGCCCTTCATTGATGAAGCTTCTTGAGAGAGTTTTACGGGCACCCATTTATTGCTTTTAGATGGAGCCCATTAGGTACTTTCAGATAGTGATTACCTTTAGAAGATCGAAAAGACCGCTACTTGTCCATTTGGAACTTATGCTTACGGGAGGATGCCTTTTGGTCTTTGCAATACGCACATACCGCTTCCGGAGATGTATACTTAGTATATTCGGCGATATGGTGGAGTGCATAATGGAAGTCACATGGATGACATCGCAAACATCTTTGAGGTGATTTTGAAGAATGTGGTAATCTTGAAGTTGTCTGAGTGCATTGAAAAGAACACGGTGCTTAGCTGGGAGAGAAATTCCATTTTATGGTGAACTAAGGGATTGATAGCTAGGGCATGTCATTTCCAGCGAGAATAGAGTTGACAAGGCAAAAAATGAACTTGTACCCACTTCCTTCTCAGTAAATATAAAAGCAGATTAAGTCGATTCCTTGGCCATCTGGGCTTTTCTGGGAGATTTATCAAGGACTTTTCGAAGATTACTAAACCCCTCTATAGTGCTCGAAAGATGCTAAATTGCTTGGGATGGAGGCGTCGGAAGAGCTTTTGAAGTGAGGTCCCATTTGACCCTTGCACCAATAGTAAGAACTTGATTAGCAGGGTTGCCTTTTAGAGGTGATGTGTGATGCAAGTGATTTTGCTATTGGAGCAATTCTTGGACAAAGAGAAGGTGGAAAACCTTATGTAGTCTATTATGCAAGCAAAACCTTGAATGAAGCACAAAGGAACAATACTACTACAGAGAAAGAACTATTGGTAGTGGTCTATGCCTTAGACAAATTTCGAGCATACTTGGTTGGGTCTGATATAGTCATTTTTATAGATCATTCCGCTTTGAAATATCTCCTAACCAAGAAAAATGCCAAGGCAAGACTTATCCGATGGGTTCTTCTGCTTCAGGAATTCAATTTGCAAATTAAGGACAAAAAGGGGGTAGAGAATGTTGTGGCAAACCATCTTTCGAGATTAACCATAGCCACTCTGAGCCCCAATCCCGAATTTCTATATTTTGGGAGGAGGAATCTCTGTGTCAGAGTGGAGGGGGAGGCTGTTTTCATTGCCAAGTACCTAGCAATAGAAGAAATTCCAGCCTGAATTGGAAGAACAAGACAAGGAAGTATTTCTTGAAAATCATTCTGTCTATTGGGAAGAACCTTTCTTGTTTTTTTAAATCGCGTAGCGTATTATCATTTGAGATAATTAGGAAGTGTGTGCTGAAAAGAACAGAATTCTAAGCCACTGCCATGAGAGTTGCTGTGGTGGTCACTTTGCTTCCCAAGGAACAGCAATGAGTCTTTGCTGATGAACCTAAGGCCTTTCTTTTTAAAGAAGCTCACCCAGTGTGTCGGTATGTGATGGAGTGCGAGCTCGAAATTGTCTCGCGACATATGATGCCCCTAAACCCAATTTTAGTAGTCGAGCTATTTGATGTTTGGGGCATCGATTTCATGGGACCTTTTCCTACGTCTTATGGGCATGCATACATATTGGTGGGGGTAGACTATGTATCTAAATGGGTTGAGGCAATCCCCTGCAAAACCAATGACCACAGGGTGGTGCTCAAATTCTTTAAGGCAAACATCTTTTCCAGGTTTGAGGTACCAAAAGCCATTATTAGTGATGGGGGTTCACACTTCTATAAAAAATCTTTCGAAAACCTTATGGCTAAATGTAATTTAAGCTATAAAGTGACTACCCACACCATCATCGAACCCGGTGGTCGAAATAGAGCTTGCCCAGCGGGGAGATAAAGACCATTCTAATGAAGGTGGTGAGCGGCTTAACCGAGAAAAAGATTGGTCCCTCAAGTGATTATTTGTGGGCCTATAAGAACAACTTTCAAAACGATTCTTGGAATGTCCCCTTATCGTTTGGTCTATGGCAAGGCATGCCATCTTCTAGTGGAAATCGAGTACAAAGCATGGTGGGCAATCAAGAAGCTGAACATGGATTTAAGTAGGGCCGGGCTCAAAAGATTCCTTGATCTCAATGAGTTAGAGGAACTACGAAATGATGCCTACTTAGACCGAGGGACACAGGAAAGATAAAAAAAATGGCATGATCAGATGATAACTTGCAAGAATTTCAAAAAATGGGACCAAGTCCTACTTTATGACTCCAAAATCCACATGTTTCCGGGAAAACTCAAATCCATATGGATTGGACCATTCATCATTCATCAGGCATACCCAAATGGCTCGGTAGATTTGCTCAACCCAAAGGATAATAGAGTGTTCAAGGTCAATGGGCAAGAATTGAAGCCACTATCTTTGCAGCAGCCACATTTGATCCTCTTGTGAGCATTCCGACCAGTGGTTTGGTCTCTGGGGACAAACTATAGCTCAAAATTGTGGTTTTCTTTTTGGTCAATTTTTAGTTTATTTTATTTTTAGTATTTTATTTTATTTTATTTTAGTTTTTAATTAAAACCTTTTTTTTTAAATGTTCAGTTTAATACTTTATTTATTTATTTATTTTATTTTAATCTATTTATATTAATTCTGTTTTTATTTTTGTAGGATAAATACCAGTGCAAGGCTTAAATTTCGCTACAATAGAAATTTTTGCCCCTGCGGCTCTTCGGCTACCAGGGGACCCTTCAATTGCCAAAATCCTCTATATAAAAAAAAAAAAAGCTACCACTCCATTCTCGCTCCTCCTCCTAAGCGAGAGCCCTTCTACACTTCCTCCCCATTTCGCTTCCCTGTATGCCTTGACCCTCTCTCGCCCAACTCCCCTACACCTCAGCACTGCAGGGCCGTCTTTACCCTTTCACGTCTGAGCCACACTTCTAAGTCCTCTCTGCCGAGGTTCCTCTGCGTGCGGTAGCCGGCTACATCATGGAGTCCCCGACCCACCAGAGCCCTGCTTTGCTTGTGCCGCGCGCCCCAGCCATCAGCTGCCCCATCCAATGCCCCGTCCAGTCTGAGCTAGTCTACAGCCATGGTTCACAACTGCGGAGCCCATCATTCTGAGGCCCGGGGTTCGGGGCCGTGCCCTTTCGAAGATGGCGCTAACACGTCAGCTGCGGTAGGCCATTCTGCGACCCGAGGATGCTAAAGGCACCTCCTACATTGACTCGATCTTCTTTGTGATCACGAGTCCAGCCTCTGTTTGCTATTCGGAAGGAGGTTCGGGGGTTCGAGCCCCGTCCAGGCAATACCGGGCCGGGTGGGACCTCGCCTGCTCACGTACATCTGCGGCCACCGGTGCCTCGACTTCAAGCGGCCGGACATCGGCGGGAATCTTCGCGGTCTAGGCTCGAGCCTTTGCCTCCTCCAACTGATCAGAGTTCATCGCCTCAGTTATCCCCATATTCAAGGATCGAGCTGACCAATGTTTAGGCTGTGGCCGATGCGAGAATGTGGATTGTTGGTGCGGGACTTCCGCGGAGGAGTCCTCTCTTATGACATACGGCGTTGACGGTGACTGATTCGAGAGATTCGATCTGATTAGTCC
This sequence comes from Tetrastigma voinierianum, assembly GCA_016808115.1. Classification (NCBI taxonomy): domain Eukaryota; kingdom Viridiplantae; phylum Streptophyta; class Magnoliopsida; order Vitales; family Vitaceae; genus Tetrastigma; species Tetrastigma voinierianum. The sequence goes on along the minus strand of JAEQBH010005326.1, from coordinate 575,792 downwards.
GAAGATACTCATTGCTCTTTGTTTATGTCTCAGGGAGCAGGTTTTTACGTGCCCAGGTTTTATCATACTATGACATCAGGAGTGTCCGTCGGATCTGGAATCCAGTTCGGTATGTCGATGGCCGATCTGAGTTCTATGGTTGTAGATATTACGGCGCTTTAAGCACGCGGTAGTTCTTGCAAACTCCACGGTATCGGCGGTGGCCTCGACCATCGCCTAGAGATGGTTCGCTCTCTCACATCGAGATACCACGGTTGGATGCATTGCTCATAGGCAGCTTCCTCAGGTAGATGCTCCTCACGGACCACGTGCCCGATCCAATACGTTCCCCCTTTGCGACATTATTTGGCGGTAAGAGGAGCTATTCTTGAGGCTCTGTACCGGATATCCGAGGGTTCTTATTTGCTTCATAGAGGCTTGTCATGTGGCTTTGCTACACTTAGAGGAAAGGAGATCCGCAGTAAGGACTGGCTTCGAGGCGGAAGGCTATTCCCCTAGGGTTGCTAGTGGGATCTTAGAGCATCTGGGGTTCCCCGAGGAGCCACGTATAGAGCGTCGGCTGAGTTGTCCTCAGATCTTATCCCGAGAGCGGACCCTGTCTATGCCGCTTTCCTTTCTCTTACATCAATAGGAGGAGGTCGAGGATGACTACATGAAGGACCTAGGGTGGCTTGACGTCTTGGTTCCGAGATCCATGCGGTTCCTCTTGAGTACGCGGCTCACTCACGGGGATCTTGCGGCCCATCGCCGCGTACGGGAGCCACCGAGCACATCGCCCGGTACTTCGAGAGTTTCTTGGCTATTTTTGGATCTTGATCCACCGGCATTGACCGAGCGGATGGCCCGGCGAAGAATCGCTCGTGCGAATCGAGGGCCATGCTTCTTAGTTGAGCCACCTCGGTCTCTCACCCCGAGTTATAGTGGCCAGGAGCCTATCTGACCAGCTACTCATGACAGTCGGTTGTCTTCGATTCGACCTCATTGGATGTGCTCGCGACCGCCGGTAGCTTCGGATCACGATCTACACCACGCGGTGAGGTGGTCACACTTCCTTCTCTAGCTTTCCTTTCCCTAACTCGTGCGGACACAGTTATACTTTGGTTGGGGGGGAAAGTTAGCTTTGAAAGTGGCATTTATCTTACATTTGTTTTGTTTTATACTTGTTGTTTTAGTTTCTTTTTTCAACTGCCTACTTGTCTTGTATAGGACTGTTTTATATGTATGTATTAGCCAATAGTAGGCAGTTGTTTATTCTGTTCAGCTAAATAAGCTTGTACTAGCCCTTTTGGTTATATAAAAAGCTTTATAGCAATATTTTCATTTTCTACTTTTGCACCCACATTTTTTTTATTATTATTATTTTACTTAACTTTTGTATATGCATAATGTTTAGCCTTGCAGTGTGTTGAACTTAAGCCTTTCCTAATGGTGTCAACATTAGAAGAGTCCTATGCCGAGTTAAGTGGATGACTAGTCAACTTCTTGTCGTATTTAACCAGTCTCTTCCACCTTTAGCTATCCACACACTGAGCACGTTAGGTCTCGTGATAAGTAGAAAGCGACCTGAAAACCCCTACGTTGCAAATCCTAACTTAGTGTTGTTTACTCCCTTGAATAGATTATGGACCCCCATGCATAGAAGGCCAATGTGTCTTCCCAAATAAAAGAAGAGAAAAAGAAAAAGCAAAAAGAAAAGAAAAGAATTGAATCGTGTTGCTTTGCCTTGAAACCCGAGCACGGTCCTTGGGGTATGTGGCGAAAGCTTACAAGCTTGGTGCCACTAAGCCTTCCTTTGGTTGGGAGTCACCCAGAGCTTAGTGTTAATTTTACGGGTGGATGGGTGGAGTTTAGCGAGTTGTAGGTGCTGGAGGCTCAAAATCATTCGGAGTCTGGGGTGAAACCTATAGAGTTTGTGGTCGGAAGATCCTCATGGCTCGATGCCCTAAACCTTCACTGGTTGGGAGTTGTCGGTTAATCCCTGTTACATGGACTTTGGTGAAGTCGAACCCTCAGCATTACACCCTACAACGCAAAAAGAATTGTGTAATAAGGGGCAGGTTCTGATCTGGCCCCAGGAAGGTTAACATTGAGGTACGGTGTGCACGGTTGGGGGGGTCTGATTTCGGTAGTTTATGATTGAGACACGATCAAGCGAAGCACGTGGTTTTTTGTAGAGCTGGTTCATGCCTCGAGGAGGAGCTTATTGGTCGGTTAACGCGAGCATAGTTTCATTCTTTCGAGATGGTTATTAGTTCGGGTTTTAAGAGTGATTCTCACATGTGAGGCTATGCATTATTGTTACAAACCTTTTTGACCTCACACATTTTGTTTTCTGCTTGTTATTTATTTCTGGCATTGCTACGGGACTAGCAATGTGTCGGTTGGGGGGTGTGATTAGTACCCAAAAAGTGCTATTTTTAGCCCTATTTAAGATAGGTTTTGAGTGCTTTTTGTGTACTAATCATAATAGTAATAATTGACACGTGTGAGTCCCTTTGGTACTAATGTTTGTATTTCGAGGCTGTTTGTGGTAGTTTTTGTAGGTTTCATAAACCTATCCTACCATATCAAGCTAAGCATATCGAAGTTGAGCTGATTTACGTCGAGTTCTATGATTTATATTCGATTACATCGAGCCGGGAATGAAGAAATTGAAGATGAAACAAAATTTGGATGCGAAATTTGGATGATGCCGGGGATGCAAGCGGGGAGAGAGACGAGAATTTTCGCTAGAATAGCGAAATTTTTGCTATGTAGTGTAATTTCGCTACATAGCAAAATTTAAACTATATAAGCGAAATCCCCTAGCGAAATGTGCTCTTCACGTTTTTTGGTACAAAACGACCCCGTTTTGGTTTTTCACTTCTACTACTGCATGTATTACTATTAAGGATAAATTAGTATTTTCACCTTTTTATAAGGCTATATAAGCCATCTTGTGAACATTTTGTAACCTAACTTTGGATCTAAGGCATTTTTCATTACAGCCCCTGTTCTCGGCTCTCATTTGCTCTCTTCTCTTTCCTCTTTCTCTCACTTTCTGAGGCATAACACACCTTTGAGGATGAAAACTCAAGGATGTTTGGCTAAGGCCTCTAAACCTTGAAGAGGAGGGTTGCTAGCTAGGTTAATTGGTTTGCTGGTGTTCCTTTGTTTTTCAAGACGCAGGTACTGTGTATTTATGTTCCAAACTTTCGAAACTAGGTTTAAAAGTTATTTGATGTATTTGCCTTGGTCAATACTTGGCATGCTTTTTGGTTAAGTGTATTCTTAATGGTAGATACACTGACATCCATTAGATGTCATTTATGAGCCATCGAGGGTAGGTTAAATACTGGATTTCAATTGCAGGAACATTAAATTCTCAGTAAATGCTATGTTTCAAAGAGGAATGTTATTAAGGGTTGGTTTTTAAAGTTAAACAAAGATCCGGTTTTGGAAATGACTATATGTCATTTGCCCTAATGGGAGGAAATAACCCGCGAGGACACCTTTGCAACCCTATCATACCAAACTAGTGGCCTGAAACTTCAAGGTCTTCTTTTTACATTTTATTTCGAATTACTTTCAGTTAACATAGTGACAACAACCACTGTTTTTATACAAATCCGAAATTCAAACAAAAGCCTCACCATTTTGAACCATTATAAAAATCATTTGTAAGACGAAAACCCATCCCAGTGTTCGATCCTAGAGCCACTATATTGCAGTAGTCATGCTACGGCAGTACCAGTTGTTTAGGTATAAATTTTGTTGATTCATAACACCTGTTGTGCATGCGAATCAGGGGAGACGCTATCAAAATTTTTTCAAAACCATGTTTTTGTTTTGGCCATAACTTAGCCATTACTCATCCAAATTGAGTGATTCAAATTTTTGAGTAAACTAGAATTATAGAAGAATTTTTTTGTTTAAAATAAGTGTATTCAAATTTAGACCCCAATGGGCCCAAAAATTCGTCAAAGTGAAGCTCTATTTTTAGGCAATTTTTGGTTTTGTTTTGGTGTTTTGATACAGTTTTGGTATTTAGGTCATAAGTCGAGTTTCACTAATTCAAATTGAGTGATTCAATTTTATAGGTAAAAAAAACTTCTAGGAGAACAATTTATTTGAAATAAGTGTATTCAAATTTGGACCCCATTGGTCGTAGAAATTCGTCAAAGTGAAGTGCTGTTTTCAGGCAAATTCTGGTTATGTTTTGAGAATAGAGTAGTCCCGGTGCTCTGAATTGGATAATTCCAATTTCTGAATAAAATAGACTTATAGAGGAACAATAAAATTGAAGGAATTTAGGTAAATTATGGCTCATTTTTTCCCATAAAATTTTACAAGTGAAGGTGTATTGGGTAGAAATCAACCCTAACCAAAAACACTAGCATGCATGACTGATTTTCTTTCTTTGTTCTCTGATTGTGACATATTTGTAATGGATTAGGGGCTGGTGATGATAAAACCTGAGCTAAGATCGGGATACAAGGAATAGGAGTCAAGAATCGACAATCTTTTTGGTTTGTTCTTCATACTTCTCTTTTTGTTTCAAGTTTTGTGTTTGTTTGTCAAACAAATTTAGAATGTTTGTTATGAAATCTGCGTTTTTGGTTTGAACCAGTTAAATCTGAAATGTTTGACAAACATCTGCATATGTGCTTCTATTTGAATCATAAATGAATTTGTTTGAGTGTTGGTTAATTGATTTATAAATGAACTATGTAGTTGCAAACATGACGGGATTCACATAGGTACAAGCGAATCCGTCGAGAATGTTAAATGTATCGTGGAAATGTGAAAATGGTATTATAAATGACTAATTATTAATGCCCTTAAGAGAATGTTAATCGTCATGTTCGAGTTAGGGATAGATTGGTATACTAATAAGGGTCAATGTAGCAATACTGCGAACGAAATGATTTATAGTGGCATATCGATCCGTAGCTCAACGGTACAGTTTCAGTAGTGTACACAAAATGTAAATGTAAAATAACCAGTCCATAGCCCAGCGAGACATTACTGAGTTATTAAATGTTTTATACCAACCTGCAGTCTAACGGGATCGTGCCAGTGATTATGTTATCCTACGCACCGAAAGTTTCGATTAGATTTGTTTGAGGGCAAAATGGTTAATAATTGTGTGGATTGTGTGAATTAAGTTGTGACAAGAATAATAACACATGGGAGCATGAAAGATGAGAATTATTGTATTTCTATATTTGAGACAAAATGAAAGTATGTTAAACTACAATAAAATGGTATATTTATAAATATTACATGGATCACATGAGTAGTATGTTGAAAGATTGTTAGGAAAATATGTTGAATGTTTTTGAGATGATTAAGTGATGCATATAGCAAAAGTTAATTGTTGTGCATATATATGTGATATAATTGTTTGAAATGAGAATAGAAATGCAAAGAACAACTAAGCATGAAAATGCTTAGCGCGTTGGCTTTCCACGTGCAGGTACCAAGTAGATAGTGGCAGGACCGAAGACCGTAGAGCGCAGAGTCATCGTCAAATAGTACGGAGTATAAGTAAATGCTCCGTCTTGTGTATACACTTCATTCCATGATATCATGCGACTACTTTGTATTGAAATCAAAAGATGTAAAGATCTTCATAAGAAGATTATATTTTTATTTATTTTTTTATCATGGAATGTACTTTACATTGTGGATTTTCAAAGATAAGAGGTGAACTCTAACAAATATTTTGTAAATGATTTGGAAAGGGCACAAAAATGCCGTTTTGTATAAATATTGTACTAAAGGTGAGTTATGTGCCCTCTTGAAAAGATATAATGCATACTTCTTATATTAATGAATGTGAATAAGTAGTGATATCATATTCACATATATAAATATTATTAAATAGATATTAAATATCGAGAAAATGAGTATATGAAATGTGTTTCTGAGATAAATGGATTTAGTGGTCGCGTCCGAGTGCGGGTCGACCATCGGGTGCAGTCGGTTAGGGGCACGATACTTGAAACTCATCTTATGATGATTTTCACTACTATGTTATTTTTGTTGATCGTTACACAAAGTATATCTAGATTTACTCGTTACGTCAAAAATTGGGTGTTCATTCAACCTTTGTCGCTTTCAAGCAACTTGTTGAAAATTACTTCACCACCACCATTAAAACGCTATACATAGATAATGGAGGCAAATTTTTAGCCCTTCGGTCCTTTCTCGCAACCCATGGTATAACCCATCTCACTACACCTCCCCACACTTCTGAACGTAATGGGTATTCTGAATGTCGGCATCGACATATTGTCGAAACAGGTCTCACTCTCCTACATCAGGCATCCATCCCTCTCACCTTTTGGTCGTATGCCTTTGCTACGGTTGTCTATTTAATAAATAGAATCACTAAAGTTTGTCTTTTACTTGGTTCCTCTTTTGAAAAGTTGTTCCAAAAAGCTCCTGATCCATCCAAACTCCGTGTCTTTTGTTGTTTATGTTTTCCTTGGTTGCATCCCTATTCTTCCCACAAGCTCAATCCCAAATCCAATCCTTGTGTTTTTCTCGGTTACTCCCTCACTTAGAGTGCCTTTCTTTATTTTTACCCTATCCTCAAAAAAATATTTGTGTCCCATCATGTCAAGTTTGTGGAAAATGTTTTCCCATTCGCTCGTCTCCCTATCTCCGCTCTGGTAATGAACCACGAACTCACACTCCACAGCTGCATCGTTCACCTCGAAGGCTATCCACCTGCATTGCCCTCACTTGAGTATTGAGGCTCTGCATCCCATCACCCTACCCTTCCTCCCGTCAAGCTGCATCTCACCCACCCATACCCTTTGCCCTCACACAGTGGTGAGGCTCATACATCACCTGCCTTATCGGTCGGTATCTCCACCCACCCTTGTCAGGCCTCACCCAAAGCGTAGTCATTCCCATCACCCCACCCGTCCTCCCACCGACCTGCATCTCACCCACTCTTACCTCCGATCTTCCCGAATGCGAGTTCTTCCCCCCCATCACCTCACGATCTCGTCGACCTTAAGTCCCCCAGGCCCTCGGCCTGTTCCATCAGTCGTCTCCTTCTACTGGCCTGTTGGGTTTAACACCCTCCCCACCTTTACCATGTCATCCTCCTGACTCATTACCCATTCCCTCTTCGCCACTAAACCATCATCCCATGCAAACCCACTCTAAAAATGTCATCCCAACTCGAAATATGGTCTTACCACCATAATTCCAACTATCCCTGAACCCTGCATTGTCGCCTAAGCTCTCCAAGATCCCAAGTGGGTTATGACTATGCAGGAAGAATATGATGCTCTCATCCGGAACAATACTTGGGCTCTGGTTCCCCCGAGACCGAGGCAGAATATAGTGGGCAATAAATGGGTGCTTCGCATCAAATAAAATTCCGACAGCTTTATTGCCAGGTATAAAGCTCGCCTTGTTGCTAGAGGCTTTCACCAACAACCAAATATTGACTTTCACGAGACTTTCAATCCCGTGATAAATCTCATCACCATTTGTATTGTGTTTAGCATTGCTCTCAATCGTAATTGGGGACTTTGCTAACTTGATGTAAATAATGTCTTTCTTAATGGACATCTCACGGAGGAGGTCCATATGGCGCAACCGTAGGGCATGCACAACGTTTATTATCCGCATCATGTTTGTCGGTTAAACAAGGCTATTTATGGTCTCAAACAAGCTCCATGACCTTGGTACCAGGAGCTCTACACCTTCTTGCTCTCTCTTGGCTTTATTACATCCTGTGCGAACCCGTTCTTTTATGTTTGCTCCCGCGGTAATGTGCTCCTCTATTTCATGGTTTATGTTGATGATTTTATTATTACAAGTAGTGACCCCTCACTTGTTGACACTATTATTTGGAAACTTGACTCTAAATTCTCCACAAATGATCTTAAGGTGCTATCTTTCTTTTGTGGCATTGAAGTTTTGGCCACTCCAATGGGTCTTCTACTATCTCAACAAAAGTATGTTAATATTGATCTTCTGAGCAAACATAACATGTTAGGCTCCAAACTTGTCTCTACACTGATTGTTGTAGGTACTTCTCTAACTGCTGAAGATAGTACTGCATTGGTCAATGTCACCATGTACCGTTAGGTGGTTAGTGGCCTTCAACATTCTCTAGATGACTCAGTCGGATATTTCCTTTGTCATGAATAAACCCTCACAATTTATGCATGTTCCATTAAAACACCATTGGGGAGCGGTCAAATGTCTATTTCGTTATCTTAATGGCATGAGATCCCTTGGTATCCGACTTCTTGCCAACACTCCTCTGACATTGCATGGTTTCTCTGATCCGGACTGGGCTAGTAACCTAGATGATTGTACCTTCACGAGGGCTTTTCTTATTTTCCTTGGTTCTAATCCAATTTCCTAGAGTTCTACAAAGCAACGCACTATTGCTCGTTCTTCCATTGAGGCTGAGTATCATGCAATTGTGGCTACTGATGCCAAACTGCAATGGGTGAGGAAATCAACGTTGGCCAGGAGCTTCTTGCCACTGGTGCGGGTTAGTCCACCACGTTCTCGAGCACGTTGGTGCCACTTATTTCTCCGCTAATCCTATATTTTATTCTCGCATGGAACACATTGCAATTGATTATCACTTTGTCTGTGACCTTGTTCAGTCATCCAAGCTACGTGTTGTTCATGTTTTCGTTGGTGACAGCTTGTTGATGCACTTACCAAATCTTTGTCTCGGTCTCTCCTTTTTTACCTATGTAACAAGATTTGTGTTATTTATGATACACCATCTTGTGGGTGCATATTAGAGTATTTTAGGGTTTCCTTTTATTGGATTTATGCTTTTACTACTTTGTCCTTATTTAGGTATATATATATATACCTTAACTTTCTCAAAAATAAGTAAGTCTCTTTCATAATAGTTGATTGCTTGTTCGATGGAGAGGATAAAGATCGTGTTGTGAGAATCCTAGATACTTGCAACTTCTATGTAGAGAGTGGAATGAAAGTCCTCAGTGATAAATGCCTTATAACTATTTTTGACAACACAATATCGATGCACAATTTGCTATAACGAGATGAGACCCGGGAACATTGTTGGACGAAGAATGTCAGATACAGAAAAGCGGGCTGATTGTGTTATCACGAGGGTTTGTAAATCGTGTATCGACCAAAAATTAAAGTAAGAGCAAAAGTGCAAATAAATTTGGTTCATACTTGAAGCTTATTTTGAACATGTAAGCTTCAATAATGTCATGTTTTTCTTAAACTATTTATATACCTTGTTTAACTTCAATCTAATTTTCTCTTCAGTTATCTTTTACTCTTGTTTGTTAGGGAACTGAGGCAACTGAAGGCATACTATTTGACATGTCTTTACCAAAGTGGATACTTATTACTACTAAGTCCTTTGAGATGATGAAGAAACCTAGGTTGCTCAAAATCTCTTGGTCCCATGAATCTGCTTCCTTGGGGGAGGATAATAAAGTAAAGTTGTCCACATAATTTGAATTCCCTTCCTCTGAGCTAAGAAATATCTGGCATAGATATCCTTTGGACTCTTTGCCTTCAAGTTTTGATGTTGGGGACCTCGTTGAACTCGACATGTGTTACAGCAGCTTAAAACAACTATGGGAAAGCGACCTAGTATGATGATTGATTATTTATTCATGTTTCTTTCTTTAGATAAATCTCTGAGTTCATGAAAGGTTTATGCATCGGTACTCTTTTCACTCTACATTCGAGCTTCTTCCGAAGTTAAATACTCTCGAGTTAGTTTCTCCCAGCATCTGGTGGGAACTTAAGCTTTTCGATTAGTGCTCGAAACTGAAAAAACTAATTCTTGATGGTTGATCAAGTTTGCTTAAGGTCCACCCATCTATTGGAAGGTTAAGCAAGCTTATTCTATTGAGTTTGAAAAATTGCAAAAAGCTTAGCAGTTTTCCGAGCATCATTAACATGGAAGCACTTAAAATTCTTAATTTCTCTGGCTACTCAGGGCTCGAAGTTTCAGACATTCAAGGTAACATGGAACATTTGCGAGCTTTATTTGGCTTCAAGCGCTATTGAACTTCCTCCTCAATTGGGCATCTCATTGGACTTGTTTTATTTGATCTAAAAAGGTGCGACAATCTTAAGAGTCTTCTTGTAAGTATTTGTAAGTTGGGTTCCCTCCAATATTTCTTCCTCTACGGGTTCAAAATTTAGAGAATTTTCTAGAAATGATGAAGGACATGGAAAATTTGAACTTCTTTAGATGGAACACCAATAGGAGGGCTACCATCATCAATTGATTGTCTTCAAGGTCTTGTTCTATTGAATCTGAGGAATTGCAGAAACCTTATGAGCCTTCCAGAGGGCATGTATAAAATGACATGTCTTGAAACACTTATTGTCTCTGGTTGTTCACAATTAATTGCCAAGGAATCACGTGGTTGCAGTCTAGCACGACTCACGCGGATGGGCACTATAACACTATCTTCGAGTCAATTGTTCTTTTGAGAAACCTACAAGTATTGATGTATCCTATATGTAAATATTATCACCTACTATCATTGGGATCACTCTTTCATTACGGTTATTGCCTAAGCTTGAGTTCAAATGGAATCGGTTTATTGCTTGCCTTTTTAGTTTTTCTAGTTTAGGTCTTGCACAAATGTAAACCTAAGTGAGGCGAAAAACAAATAGGGAGCAATCCCAATGGTATTTGCTCGTAACTCATTGAAGAAGTATATCTAAGCATAAGTAATTTTCTTAGCATACTACTTCGGGCATCGGTGCTTACAAATCTAAAGACCTTCGAGTTGGGGCGCGTGAGAGTGTCCTAAAACTTCAAAGCTTCCACCAAGCTTCCCGAGACATAGATGCACACAGTGCCGGCTTTTACCGGTATTATCAGTGTAAGCACATTGCAAGGGCTCACGGTTCTTGTTATGATTGCTTTCCAGCGCCGAGTTGAGGACCAATCTAGTGATGATAAGAGGAATGCCTTACAAGGATTTCCACATAATGATGCATCTTCCTGCAGCTTCTACTTCACTGTCGTGATGCGAAATTGCTTGAATATTGCATTTAGCATTGTTTTCCGGCATTGGGATTCTGAGTGAATCTGGCGTCGAATGAGATCTTCTGTAAAAATAAAGTTGTCTCTGATTGGTACAAAGGATGACTTCTAGCGGGATTTGCTCTGACTGCGGTGATGGGTGCTGCGAAGAATTATATGGCATTTTAATTCGTGTTTTTGATTATGGAGACTTTGAAAAGACTTCGATCTAGAATTCCCTTTGGATGGTGACAATGTAGCTGTTGGGTCGAAAATGCAGCTGGGTTATCAACCATGTTCCCGATTGAGGTTGTTTCAATTCAATGACCCAATACTGGAATCATCTTGAGATTTCTTTTGAAGAAATCCCTAGATTCAAATCAAGCGCATCAAGATGGTGAAGAAGTGTGGGAATAATGCTTTATAAATACGAGAAGATCTTGAAGGAATGAATCCACAATATAAAGTAGGGGATGTAATGTAGTTGAGAGAAGCAGTGACAGAGAAGGACTAAATCGAAGTGGAATGTGTAAAAGACTCAAAAGGTTGGAAGATTAATTTTATCTTTTCATTGAATGACATAAGGTATAAATAATACAAATGAATTGAAACAAATTTGGAGACTAACGTAAACTAGGTATAGACACATCCTAGAATCAATCTAAAAATAAATATTACATATTTGTAATTACAGGATATACATTGAATCATACTTTACTTATTTGGATGTAGAATATGAGCTCCAATATGCCCTCACAAGTTGGAGCTCCGAGAGGAGAAACCAATTTTGAGTAGTGACAGATGAAAATAGGTGCAGGGTAGAGGTTTGGTGAGAGCGTCTGCCAGTTGATCCGCAAAAGAAACATGGGTAACTTGAAGATCACCAGTCTAAACTTGTTCACGAATTAAGTGGTAGTCAAGTGCAACATGTTTCATACGTGAGTGGAATATCAGGTATAAGCAAAGGTTGGTTGCACCAACATTGTCGTAGTAGATAATTGGTGCCCGAGTAGAGGAGAGGTCGAGCTCCCCGAGGAGATTAAATATCCAATGGAGCTCGGCCATTGCGATGAAAGCAGTCGATGATACGTTTCAATGGAGGGCGAGCAAGCGTACATTGCTTCTTGGAACTCTAAAGACGAGTTGCGATTGAGATAGATAATGAAAGTATTTGGTAGAAGTAAAAATCATCCTTGTTACCCGACTGGTCGGCGTCGAGTAAGGCATGTGATTAAACTAGATATTGGCGATGGAGAAGAATCCCATGATCCATAGTGCCACATAAATAAAGGAGAATATGCTTGACAGCAGCCTAATGGTCACGGTTGGCCGATGCATGTACTGAGAAAGCTTATTGACCTCATAAGCAATATCTGGTCGAGTCATTTCGCGAAGGGCGTGGCTATGGTGCGTGAAAGCGCAAAGGGTGGTCAATACGTCTGCCGGATTGAAGAGACAAGGTAGGAGGTCGAATTGGGGTGGAAGTGGGTGGGCTATTATCTCAATTCGAGACAAGGAGGTCGAGCTATATATCTGGATTAGCGAATGGTCGAAGCCATGCTGATGAGAGAGGACTTCAACGCCAAGGAAATAAGTTAGGGGACCCAGGTCTTCAAGAGAAAAATGGGTATGAATTGTCAAACAACAGATGGATTGTTGCCTATGATGATAATGTCGTCAACATACACTAGAAAATAAGTGGTAACTGTAAGGCTTTGGAGGATGAATAGGGAGATATATGTAGTGGAGTTCCAAAAACCAGAGGTAAGTAAAAATTGCTTGCAAAGCCGACAGACATGATTAAGATTACCAGTGTCCGTGAAGCCCTGTGGTTCAGCCATGAACACATCCTCGGTAAGGGTTCCCTAGAGGAAGGCATTGTTTACATCGAGCAGACAGAGGCCCCACCTGTGACTAGTGGCGAGAGAAAGGACCAAACGAACAGTGGTTGGTTTCACCACTGGACATAAGGTGTCATGATAGTCAAATGCCAGGTCTCTAATGCTTTGTACCTATCCACAGAACAATCAGGAAAGCGTTTGATTCGAAAGATCCATTTACAACCCACAGTGTTTTGAGCCAACTCGCGGGGTATCAATTCCAAAGTGCCTTTCCGAACAAGGGCATCAAACTCTTCCGACATGGTCGTGCGCCATCTGTGGTCTTTGATGACATGGGTTACAGAGGTCGGTTCAAGGTCATGGGCTAGTTGGGTAGAATGGGTGAGTTTGTGGACTAGTTTGTGAATGTTGTGGCAAGAAGGAGTGACTGGAGGGGAGGTGCAATCAGTGGGGCATGGTATGTAGGGCTCCAGTTCTCGAACAGTGGGACATGGTAATGGGAGGTCGGGTGCTCAAGCAAGTGACATCTCGCTCGTTGATGGGGAAGCCGAGACAATGGACGTTGGGGAAGAGGGTATGGATGATGGTAGAAGGCCTAGGTTCTCGGGCATTTAGAGACAGCTCGACTAAGGGGCTAGGATTGGGAGGAGTGAGGGGGTGAGGGACCAGATGCACTAAGTTAAGGGTGTGGTCTGTAGCCAGGGGTGTTGGAGATGTGGTCTGTAGCCCTGGAGGTGTGGTCTGTAGCCGGGGGTGCTAGAGGTGTGGCCAAGTCGACAAGGGTGACCGGGAACTATGTGGAGATGGTAGACTCGATAGACCGAGGAAGGGAAGGTTGACCCCAGACAAGGGAAGGATGGACTCAATAAAGCGAACATGACGGGAGTGATTGGTCTTGGTAGTGGAAGGGTTATAATAGATGTAGGCACTTTAGGTAAGTGAGTAGCCAAGGAAGACACAAGGGGCGGAGCAAGGAGCGAGTTTGAGCACCGAGTAAGGTCAAAGCCATGGATGACATAGACAACCAAAGACATAGAGTTTAGAATAATTGGGAGGAGACCCAAATAGCTTGTGATATGGAGATGACATCTGTAGGGTAGGTGTGGGGAGATGATTAATGAGATATGAAGCGGTGAGAAAGGCATGTGACTAGAAGGAAATGGGAAGGGTCGAAGCCATGGATGACATAGACAACCAAAGACATAGAGTTTAGAATAATTGGGAGGAGACCCGAAAAGCTTGTGATATGGAGATGACATCTGTAGGGTAGGTGTGGGGAGATGATTAATGAGATATGCAGCGGTGAGAAAGGCATGTGACTAGAAGGAAATGGGAAGAGAGGCTCGAGAGAGAAGTGCCAAACATGTTTCAACTATGTGATGGTGGCAAGCCTCAGAGAAACCATTCTGTTGCGGAGTGTTTGGTGGAGATGTATGATGAGATATGCCATGGGTGGCTAAAAAGGTGGACAGACCCGTGTATTCACCCGCATTATCTAAGTAAAGGGTGGTGATTTTCCGTTTAAAAAAGTTTTCAACAAGTGATTTGAAGCAGGGAAAAATCAAATTGACATCGGACTTGTGTTTGAGCGGGTAAAGCCAGATATAGTGGGTGAAGTGATCAGCAAAGACAACATAGTATTTGAAGTTGTCAATCTACTGAATAGGAGATGTCCATATATCTATAAAAAAGATAATGTGCAGTGGAGCTAAAGACACAATGGTGGATTGCGAGAAAGGTAATTTATGACTTTTATTACAAAAATAATCATTATAATGAAAAGAATACGATAAGGCAGACACGATGTGCAACTTGTAGTGGGAAAATAAATGTCGAAGAATGGCTCGAAAGGATGGCCTAACTGATGATGCCAATTAGAAGGTGAGGCTTTAACACAGGAGAACGCAATGATGGAGGTAGAAGGATTGGTTGACCATTCATACACGCCATCTTTAGTTTGGCTGTGAATAAGTATTGCCCTCGTCTACAAATCCTTCACATGAAAAGAAGAGGGTAAAAACTCAACAGATGTTTTGTTTGATTTGAAAAATTGTGAGATAGATATGAGATTTCGTTTCATGTTAGGAACACATAAAACATTTTGTAAAGTAAAAGAACAGGAAGGGGTAGATAAGGAAGTGGAGCCTGAATGTGTAATATGTAACCAAGTACCATCACCAATGACAACGTCATCTAGACCATCATAGGGAGTCTGGAGGTTGAGATTGTTAAGGTCAACGGTGACATGATGAGAGGCACCAGTGTCAAGCAACCATGGTGGTCATGCCGGAGGCGGAGAGGTGGCAACATGAGCCATGGGGTGTCACTGGCGATTGGGCGGAGCCGAGGAGGGCCGAGCTGGTGGGTATGGGGGAGCTCGTGCATAGGAGGTTGACACTAATTTGTAGAGTGAGCACTGACTAACTGAGTGACCAGCTCTTCGGCAGTTTTGGCACTTACCAAGGTACAGGCAGGACTGTCGCTGTGATGAGGTCGGCTGTAGGGCTCGAGGTGAGGTCGAGGAGCCTGAAGCATGATGACCTCCGATGGAGCAGAAGTGCGATGGGCGAGTCTCGCTAGTTGGGCGCCTGGAGGCTATGTTGGTAGTGATCGAGAATGAGGAGTGACCCGACTGCGAGTGTTTTAGCGCCAAATCCCGATTGATCAATTTTTCATGTAATTCATCAAAGAGAATCAGAATGTCACGACCTTGGACAATATCGACAATGGATTTGTAGTCTTCATCCAAGCCATCTAAGATTCTATCAATAAGATCCTCATGGTCATGCAATTTCCCAAAAGCTGCAAGTTGATCGGCTCGGCACTTGATGAAGTGCATGTATTTGGTGATGGTCTGGGAACCCTTGACGGTAATCTTGAGTTGGTCCTTTATTTATTTGATATGCTCATGAGATGGACGAGCATATGTGTTGGCAAGGGTAAGCCATGCGTCATGAGAGGTGGTGGATTATTGAATCAAAGGGATTAAGGGAGCCGAAATGGATCCAACAAGAGCATCAAAAAGTAGTTTGTCTGTGGCGGATCCAAAGAGAAAGTCCGGTTTAGGAGGTTTCTTAATCGACGAGAAGCAGAAAAAGTCGTAGGTACGGGGGAGACGAAGGATGAGGAACCATCGATATAAACTGTGAGGACGCGTGAAGCGGTGATGGGACATGGCTTTGTTTGGGAAGCAGGAGAGGTAGTTTGTGGAGGTAAGTTTGATGATGTTTTGATGGGAGATGGTGATGAAGTGGAATATGAGGAATTGGGAATAGTGATTGGTTGTTGTTCTTGACTCATGATGTTGTTAGAGTAAGTGGAGGGTGGAGTGAAGTAGACCATGGAACACGTGCCCTGCATGTGCGTGATCGGGGGATCCATTCAGACAACCCTACCTGGATCCAGCTGTGTGGGGAAGGGCTCAGGATAGCGACCCTAGCTCAACAACCTCGGGCAATTGGTAGGGTGAGTTCGAGCACATGAGAAGATAAACCACCTTGGGCAGGAGAAAAAGAAGCAGGCGAGAAGGCGTAATGGACCACAAGAGCACGTGTTATGAGGAAATTTATTGTAGAAGATTAATATGATAGTGAATGTATAACGTAAGGGAGTGAATAGCTAATAAATGTCACATTTATATATTGCGCATGTAACTACCCCACAAGTAGGTATAAAAGGGGGAAGGTCGAAAAGTGGTTTCATGAAATTTTCTCGATCAAATTTTTGCCTCAATGGGGCCCCGTACACTAAGCTCAAGGTAGTCGTGACCTCCTCCTTAGGGTCCATTAGGACCGACTCCTCGAATAAAGCTGGATTCGCCATCAGGGCCTCCATAGACGGGGGGTGGGGCGTTTACTACGGGCAGGGCTAGTGCAGGCCCTAAAGCGGCCTTCCCCTTACCCTTGCCCGACACAACTGGAGCATGGGGAGTTTGGGTCTCGCAACCTTCCTTGATCGTTATTCCCTCTCTGAAGCGTTATTTCTCGGGAGACCCGCGGGCCGGGCCAATGTGGGGGGACAAGGGGGTGGTTGAGGACTCCTTCAGCCGAAGGGGTGCTGAAGAATCTCTCGCCCAGGATAATATGATTGTCTCCCGAGGCCCTTGAAGGCGGGCTTCGATGACTAGTTCCGTCGGAGAGTCAAAAGAGGATTCCCTAGGCCTCTTTCGCCTCTCCCGAAGGTCGCGACAAGGAGGAAGCAGGAGTGGGAGGTTGTCGCCCACGACCATTTCTTCCACTTGTTCAGACTCTCTCGAGGCCTCGATGGCGGTCTCCAAATTGGGACGAAGAGGCAGTTCAGGGAACTTGGCTCCTTAGCACAAGCGTTCCCTAGGCCTTCGAAATGCAAACAAGGCACTAAAGGGATGACAAATTCCTCAGGCTCAACGAACACCTCTTGGAGATTAGAGGTCTCAAGGTATTTGAAGTCCCTCTCCGAGCTTAGAAGGCTAATGACTTTGAAGCTGGAAACATCGAGGCGGGTGGCCCTCAGTTAGTCCACCGATTTTCCTTATTTCTGGAGTACTGCGCTACGGGCAGGTCTTAAAGGATTGTAAGAAAAAAAATGGCAGAATGAAGGGGGCAAATCCGATATGCGGGAGCAAGGCTTTGTTGTCGACCTGCCGCAGGATCAGGGTGAACTGGGAACTCCCTAAGCATGGGGTCCCTAGCACATCCCTTGGCATTGAACAACAACACATTGCCTTAAGGCTTGTTCTTGCTGGTGTTTGGTAGATTGGTCACCAGGTGGAGTGACAAGGAGTCAGCAACGAGATAATATCTCCCATGCTTGTGCTGCTTGACTGAGGTTGTGCTTCTTATTCAATACACTTACCCCTAGGAGAACCCGAATGATGTTCATATAACATAAACGGGGTGGATCCTGGTGAAGTGCAGGAAAACTGAGTGAGACTGAAAGGAAGGAGGGGAATCTCGAGCCCCTCGCGGTATGGATTTCGGCCAATAGAGATATATGGTTAAATCGCCGTCGGTCCATGTCCGTACAAGCCGCGAATTAAGGCCCCAAGGAAGGGAAGGATACCTGAACTTGAGGAGTGAAGGAATACTTCCTCCAAAAGGCATCCACACGGGGGTCCCCAACAGGCTTGAACCAGGTGAGAACCTTTGTTAGCGTTCGCCTGGCACTCCACACAGACCGGGGGCGAGAGAGTGATTCTTCCCCCACATGGCCGCCTGTGAGATGTTTTCCATGGGCCATCCTGTGAGTTCCTCAGTCCCGTCACCGGAACGGTGCCTAGGGGGACAAGCGAGGGGACTCATTAGGCCTAAACGTAAAAATAAATAAATAAATAAATAAATAAATAAATAAAAACAAACAAACAAAACAAAATGAGAGAGAAAAAAAAAGAGATGTTCCTTTAAACTTACAATGGAGGGTGTTGTGTGTGGAAAATCTACAAGTCGGAGAGCATCAGAGAAGAAGGGAAGCAAAGAGACCAAAAGCAGAACAAAGAAGAACCAGAGTGAGGAAGAAAGTAAGAGAACCCTCGACAAACATAAAGGCGAGATTATATACTCACAAATCCAGCGGCCTGGGCAGGAATCCTAAGAAAACATTTGATTCACTAGACGTATGGTTAGACACTCCAAAACTAGGAGCAAATCTGTTGTTGCCACCTGTGAGCAACAGACTACAGTAATAACCACGCCTAATGCTCGAGACGCTGGAGCAAATGATTTGACATCAAACAGTGAGTGGGAAAAGCAAAATTTTACCGCTCTTCGGAGATGGAATGGCGCTAGGGGGGCTAATGGAGTGGAGTAAACCATGAAGCACATGCCCTACGTGTGCGTGATCGGGGGATCCATTCAGATGACCCAGCCTAGATCCAGCCACGCAAGGAAGGGCTTGGGACAGCAACCATAACTCAGCAACCTCAGGCAACTGGTAAGGAGAGTTCGGGCACACGAGAAGATAAATCACCTCGAACATGAGAGAAATAAGCAAGCGAAGAAGGCGTAACAAACCACAAGAGCACGTGTTATGAGGAAATTTATGGTAGAAGATTAATATGATAGTGAATGTATAACGTAAGGGAGTAAAGAGCCAATAAATGTCACATTGCACATGTAACATCCCCCCAATGGGTATATAGGGGGGGGTGGGGGTGGGATTGGGAAAGGGATATCAAGAAAAAGGAGGATAACTGAAATTTTTGTCTCGATCTACTTTGTGGAAAGCCAAGACCTTTCCAAAGGGGGAGGCGGCAAAAGGTGGGAAGAACAAAGCTGAGAGAGGGAGGTGCAACACCCAAATTATACCCTAGTAGTTATTACAATTTGGGGTATAATAAAGTAAAATTTGTATTTTTTGAAAATTTTTAAGTGTTAAATGTGAAAAAGGACATACTTAGGAGTTTTTAAAGAAGTAAAGGTGATAATGGTAAAATGTCAAATTAGGGACTTAAGAGTCATTAAGCTAAAATATTATGTGTTATTATAGAATTTGAATAAGTTGACTTGCAAATTAATGGGAATTGGAGGACTAAAATGCAAGGGCAAAAATATGAGTTAAAAGAGGCAAAGCCAAACATGGTCTTATAACAAATGAGATAAGACCAAAACTTGTCTTTGAATGAGGGAGGATTTCATTTTAGGCAAAGTGAGAGCAAGGGCATCCGTTGGAGGAGAAGGCCTTTTTTTTTTTTTTTTGTGTTGTTCTCCATTTCAAGGTTCCACTTGTTCAAGTAAAGTGAAGAAGAAAGGAAGAAGAAGTGAAGAAGAAGAATCAAGGTTAGGTAAAACCCTAACTCTCCACATCTTTGATTTTTGGTTGGTTTGAGGTTGTTTTAATGGTACTTTGGGTTGTTTTGGAAGTGTTTATGGTTAAAGACCAAGAAGTGTAAAAAGAGATATATAGGTTTTAAGGGATTTGCTGTCAAAAGTCTTCATAAACCCCATGTTTTGTATTTTGGCCATAACTTGGCCTATAGACCTCTAGATTGGATGATTCCAATTGGAGATGGTGCATAAGACTCATGGATGAAAATGTCTAGAAGAAAAAGAGACCTACATCAGTCCAGAAAGAGAATTAATTTTGGTGTTTCAGAGATGGACCAAAATAAAGTCAAAAACAGGAAATTTCTAGGTTGTGTCATGTTTTGTGTTTTGGCCATAACTTGGCCTACAGATCTCTAAATTGGATGATTCCAATTGGAGATGGTGCGTAAGATTCATAGATGAAAATTTCTAGAAGAAATAGAGACTCATGGCAATAATTTTGGTGTTTCAGAGATTGACCAAAACAAAGTCGAAAACAGGAAATTTCTGGGTTGTGTCATGTTTTGTGTTTTGGCCATAACTTGGTCATTAGACCTCAAAATTGAGTTATTCAAATTTTTGTGTAATCTAAACTTCTGGGAGAGCATCTTTCATGAAGAAATTATTACAAAATTGTGTTGGGAGTATCCTTTGTTAAGGACCATTTTGTGAAAAATGGATATGATAGAATTATTGGGGGGAAGTACTATCAAAATTTCCCCATAACCCGTTTTCTTGTACTGGCTATAACTTGGCCTCCTGACCTCCAAATGGGATGATTATAGTTGGGGAAGAACCCTAAGAGGTAGACCTACAAAAATATAGAAGGTATCGAGAAGCAATTCTGAACCTAAGTCCACTTTGTGTTTGAGGCGGGGAGGTGAAGATCTGGTTTCTAATTTCTTAACATGGGTAGGTTCTATATTTTTGCCATAAGTTAAGTTATAATGATCCAAATGAGATTATTCCAATTTCTAATGAAAATAGACTCATATAATTACAACTTTTATGAAAGAAGTTTGGGTAAAATATGTCTCATTTGTTTCCAGAAAATTGTGCAAGTGAAGGTGAAATTTTTGTTTCTGGGTGGTAAGAACATTTCTCATAATTGGACCTCTTTGGCAAAAATGCATTGTTAATGCATGATAGTTATGAGTTGGACATGTTGATATATATGAAGAAATTACGGTCATAAGAATTGAATTGAAAAATAATATGAATGAGATTAGACCTATGTAAAATGTTCTGAATCACATATAATTTTATGCCTGCTTAAGATCGGATAATGAATAAATAGGGACTAGTGCTACGACACTCTTGTTCAGTGCTACGACACTCCTGTTTAGTGCTTCGACACTCTTGATTAGTACTATAACACTCATGTACTGTATTATACCACCTACTGAACCAAGTACCTGTTATTCATTATTACTGGCCTATGCAGACAAACATTTATATGAAAAGTACATGAATAAGGACCAGTATGCTTATGAATATAAGAATTTACGATGCATCAGCATACTTTTGTACTGTACTGTAGTGTACCCTCGGGTACCTTCTATTCCGAATTATATGATATGTACTCCTATGGGAGAGATGAATATGATGACCCGCAAATGATACATACATGTATATATATGAACCTGATAAGCATGAAAATGGTTAAATGTAATTACCTGAAATAATATTGCATGCTTGTTTACTGTATTTAAGAATAGTTATAAGTGGTTTTATTTTTATGTATTTTCGCTAAGCAATAAGCAGCTTGGGTGTTTAATGCATGTAAGTCTTAAAGAAGTTGTCGAGGGCCTTAGGTGTTAAGTCGAATGACAAGTAATAGGAGTCTCACTTCATAGGACCACATTCTTTTTGTAATAGAAGTGGTTCATTAATAAAACGGGAAAAATTCAATTTTACGAAGAGATAAAACGGTAATTCAGGTTGGCAGAAAATTACCAGATCTTGGATGTGAAAGCGGATTGCTCAGTTAAATTAGATCTCGCGAATCTAATGACGAGAAGAAGTTTCGTTGAATTACGAGACAAACGCATAATATTTTCGCGTTTTTACGGGTGAAGTAGAAGTCGTCAGTGACTTCAAGGATGATATTTTTACGAAAATTTCGGAAGTCATGAAATGGCTTGGGCTAAGTTCATTTAAAATAAAGTGAACTGAAAAGAAATAAATTGTTTCGGGGTAAAAATGGACCCGAATGAAGCAATATGAAACATGTATTCAAAATGATAATAATAATAATCATAATAATAATAATAATATAATAATATTATAATAATAATAAAATGGAAAAATCAAATCAAAAGGGGGCAAAGAGAGGGCATGGGGAGGAGAGAGCGTTGGAGGAAGAGAATTTTTTTTATTTTATTTTTCTCTTTGCTTCTTTCTCAGATCTACGAAAATTGGACCACAGGTTTTCGTCGGGATTAAAGGCAAAGTTGATCTATGTGACGAGAGCTACGCGTGGGCACCAAAATCTTGGAGTTTCGTCAAACTCCACGAGGTAGGGAATTTTCCTACTTGTGTTATTTCTAGCATAAAGGTTATTTAATGGTTTGGAATTGGCTTAGAGGTTGTGGAAGGCCGTAAATTTCAGTCCTCAAATTTTTGGACCGAGTGTAGGAATTTTTAGGAATTTTCGCGACTATTTTTTTGGCTTGATCCGGCGAATTTTGGAATTTGTTTTTCGGACAGTTCTGATGAGCTTAAAGTCATCTCTTTTAGTCCATTTTTACATTTGATTTTTAGTTAAAAAATTTAATATTTAATATCGCAATTATGGAAAAACTCACCAATTTGTCATTAGCGAGGAAGAAGCGAAAAGATGGAAAATGCATCGATAAGTGGAATAAAAGTGCGGAGTGAATTGGCGGTCGGAAATGACAAAGCGGCGGAGTCAACGGTGCGAGATTTTTAGATTCTGGGGAGTCGGTTCACGAAGTCGTGACCTCGGGAAGATTGAAGAGAAGTGAGGCATCGTGACGAGGGGAACCACGGTATAGGCGGTGAAGAGAGGTGATGTCGCGTGATGAGGCGGTCTCGCGACATCAAGAACGACTGGTTGTCCTGGCGGGAACTTAATCGCGTCGTGACATCAAGAGGAGATCAGCGAAGGCTTGAGCTATGAGGTTGAAGTCACGACATCGGGGACACCGTTTGAGGAAGCTTGATACCAGGAGGCGGTGTCGCTGACAGAAAAGGCGAAATTCGCGACATCATGACAACAGTGAAGGGGTGCAGGGAGACTTGAGCCCATGTCGCGACATCAGGAACAACCATTGAAGATTGCAAGGGGTCAGCTCAATGTCGTGACATCAAACGAGCGAGTGGAGACTGCGAAGTCCGACATCAAAGGCGTCAAATGAAGGCTGCGAAGCGAGAAGAGGCGATAATCGCGACATAAGGTCGAAGTCGCGACATAGGACCTGTTCAGTTGAAGGAGGAAGTTTCATAAAGTGATGTCGCGACAAGATAGCGATGTCGTGACATCAGGAACGAATAGATCAAAGCTGCAGAGTCATAAAGCAAGGTCGCGACCTCAATCTGATGTCGCGACATCAAAACTGACCGATTGAAAACCCCAGAGAGAAGTAAATTGATGTCGCGACACCAGACCTTCTCAGTTGAAAGGTAAAGCTTCATGAAGTAAGGTCCGCGGCCAACCGGTGATAAACTCACGAAAGGCCCGAGAGCCGACGCGAAGAAAACAACGAGTCTCAAAGGATCTAAGTTGATGTGCGGACATGAGACGAAATCGCGACATCGAGAACGACGGATCAAGATGCGAGCCATAAGGGGATGTCGCGACAAGACATTGATGTCGGCGACAACATGAGCGACCCGATTGAAGCCTACGTTCCATAAGATGATGTCCACGACCTTAAGTCGAAGTCGCGACATCCGAAGACACTCGGTTGAAGCGCAAAGGCCTTAAGATGAAGTCGTGACAAGATATCGACGTCGCGACATCGGGGAAGGACAATTAGCGAAACACGCTAGGAACGCTATGAGAAGATGTCGCGACAAGATGATGAAGTCGCGACATCAAGAATGACTAAATGAGGCTATAGTGTGCGAAGTCGCGGCGTGGGATCGGTCGCGACCTGTGATCACGACAAGGGGCGAAGTCGCGTGAGCGATAACGAGGCACGGATGCTCTACGGTCCACGGCGGGCTACATTGGGATTAGGGCCCGATTTGAGAAACCCTATAAATACCACCGGCTATCCCGGCTCATTCAAGTAGTAGCAGCGACCCACGAGCGAGAGGTGCAGGATAGGCGAACTCATTTTCTTTCTTTATTTTTTCTTTTCTTTCTTTTCTTTTCTTAATTTTTCATTTAGTCGTTTTAGGCGATTATGCTCGTATTTTATTTTTCGTTGTATTTCGGATCACGGATGTTATCGTTTATTTGGCGAGATCACGAATTCATTTTATTTTCAAATTACTACGAAATGTTTGAAGTTCGGACAAATTTCTGGAATTCGATTGTTTCGGTTCAAATTGCGGTCATTCTTATGATCGGAGAGAATCTTGTATCGGTGTGGTCGATAATTGAGGAATCGGCTTCCATTAAGTGAACATGATGGTCATAATTTATCTTTCTGTAGAATGTTTCACCGGCAACATTTAATTCCGGTTAATGAATTTACTTACGGTTTTGGGTTTTGTCTTGGGATGAGATATCGGTTTCTTATACCGGATTAAAATTTGCGCGTCATTACTGCGATTTGGGAGGTCCTCACGAGTGACACGAGGAAGACATTCTGAGTAATGTACATTTCTTTGAAGGTATACTAACATTATTAGGGATCTTTTGAGCTTTGTAAGTTCACTTAGATAAATCCTCTTCTCACTTGAAATCAGAGCGAGTTGAATGAGTTATCTATTTAAACAAGCAAAGAGTTCACCTCGGTCGGATAATGAGACTAATCCCGTGTTAGTTGTGATCTAATCAAGGAAAGGTTGATCTATTCTAATTTCGAGGAGGAGCAATCTGGAAGTTGTATATCCTTGCTTGACCGATAACTTGGGAGCTAAGGTTTACAGTCCATAAAATGGGTATGAAGTATTGCAAAAGAAAAATACCCAGATTAAGGAAGTCCACTTTTTAAAAAAGTAGTTATTTAATTTTTGTGTCGAGAATCGGGTCATAAATTAGATAATGAAATGTGGGTGTGGAGAGATCGGCTACACTACAACGCCTGGACGATTTTGAAGCGGAGTTAATCGAAATTTTATCGGGGTAACTACGAGAATCGATAGTTCGCTATCACTTTGTTTCTAATGATGTGTCCTCTGATGATAACTATTCAGTATTCAGTTCTTTTATTAGAAATTCTTTATTCTTTATTCTTTATTTTCCAGTATGTTGGATAGTTCAGTTAATTTCCTCTTGTTCGTTTAATTTTCCAGCACCTTAATGCTGGATCCTACTATCATTTTGTGGTCCAAATAATATTGAAATTGAGTAGTCAGGGTAGTTGATTTAAAATTCTTGAGATCTCTGTGGGATCGATATCTGGACTTAAATCCATTTTATTACTTGTCGACCTGTGCACTTGCAGAATATCAGACCAAAACCAACTTTGAAAAAAAAGGATTTACTCTAAGAGATTGGTGGTTTATATAGTATAATATCAACAAGTTTTATGACATTGTTGCCGGGGATTAGACAATAGTCCTTTGGTGATAACGTCATAATCTTGCATGCATAACTAATGCATAAATGTGCAACACGTTTTGGTCTCAACAACAGTTCGGGCTGAATTTTTGAGATTGTTTTTAGACAGTCATGACATAATTTTTGGAACTATTTTCAGGCATTCTCGAACTGTGTTGAGGTTTGGTTTTGCTCCCGAGACTAATGTCTTCGGGTTTTATGGTGTGTTTAGGTATCACAATATTCGGTGATGAACCGTGAAGGGACCAAAAGGTGCCCTGTTTTATATGGGTCCAAGATTTGGGCCATTTTGTGTGTTATTACTAGAAAATGAATAACGTGAATAGTAACATAAATAGTAACATAAATAGTAACATGAATAGTAACCTGAATAGTGACACGAAATTATTTTTTTGTGTGAAAATGTGTATGGTTGAGTGATTCAAAAGGAATTGCTCGTGTTTGTTAATTAGCCCATATGAGCTAATTTTGGTGTAATTGATTGTGAATTTGCATAACATGTTTTATGTGATTTAATTATGTTAATATATATGCATGTGAATATATTAGCATGAATGTGTTGGAATTGGCATCATGCATTTCATATGCACTGGGGTAACCTAGAAATTAGGTGTGAGTGCATAGTTGAGATCAACACTGTGTTAGGTGTTTGATGGTGTGTCGTGAGTACACGGTTGTGGATCAACACCGCGTAGGGTGTTGATTAGTGAGCTTGATTAATAAGACAACGTCCAAATGAGTCGCACGGGTTAAGAAAATGGAAATGACTCATTTCATTTCATATGCACTGGGGCACCTAGAACAATAGGAGTGAGTGCATGAGGTGGTTTCTTGAGAGAATTGTTCGAAGGGTTGACCAACAATATTATTTATCGGAGTCTGCCCAATTGATATACATCGGAGGGTTGGCCATATAATATTAATCGTCGGAATCTGCCCAATTGATATACATCGAAGGGTTGTCCACAAAATAGATTATCGAAGTCTGTCCACTATTTATATCGGAAGGTTGTCCATGGTTAAAAACAAATACCTTTGTTTGGAAATGGTTTTCATTCATGGCAAAATGCATGTTTGAGGGAGTCAGTGAAAACTCGAGGCGTATGGGTGTAAGAGACCTACGGTATCACCCGAAAAGTTATGTTGCCCAAAGAACACACACGGTCATGTTTATCACATAGACTTCGGGTTGTGTGACAGAAGTCAGGATTGACTTGGGATTTGTTGCCCATTGACACTTGCATTAGGTAATGGAGCCAGTGAGGGCTCGATACTTAGGTCATTGGTAATACCAGTGACAGTTGTCACAATTGGCGTATGCATGTGAGACGAGTCGGTGAGTGACTCGGGATATATTACTCAATGACATATTGAGTGATGGAGCGGCCAGGCTCGGTACATGGGAGCATGGTGAGTGAGTTTCATTCATGGCATGTAGACATTCGAGGGTAGACATGTGTATATTACACTTGGATGTGTGTTTGATTATGTGACCATTGCATGCACTTGGTAGGGAGTAGCCCTTGTGGAGATTATCACTCTTTTGGGCTTTGCTCACCCGTCATTAGGACCCACTTTCGGGTACAATTCGGTGCGAGACTGGCTAACCAGCATTCGGGACCCGCCCACGTATATGAAAAAGCGGGATTATTGGCTTTAATATATATTTTGTAAATATATATGGGTTGTATTTGTTTGTATAAGAGTGATGTAATTTAAAGTCTTATGGACTATGGTTTTATAGTCATGTGCTTATATATATGAGTATTGATGCAGGGGCCCAAGTGGCCATTATTTTACTCGCATATAGACCCTATGTGGTCATTGTTGATTATAGGGACAGGTTGTACCTTGGGTAGAGCTCCTCGTACAAAGGAGACTCTGCTCGATTTTCGTGAGTGGTGTCGGGTAACGGGCATCACAGTATTCACGAGGTTGTGGTTGTCAGCGGACCTCGGTTTTTGGGGGGCGTCCTGAGGTTGTGTAATATCTTTTTTTTTTTTTTTTTGTTATAGTGAAACTTGTATTGATACAAGTAATTTTTTTTTAAACTCAAGCATATGTACAGGACTTTTTAAACACCACTATGGTGGTAGTTTTACTTGGTTATATATATTTTGTAGTCTTGAATTTTTGTAATTCAGACTTTTGAAGTATGATTGTGTCATTTTTGACTTTTTGATTGAATTGTTCTCAATTATTTGCCCAAGGCACGTTTACAGGTCATAGCTCTATGTGGCGTCCCCTCACTTGCCATAGTTATGGGGTAGGGGCATTACAGAAGGTGAGTCAATGACTAGGGAGAAGCGAGAGGTCTGGATCATGGCTCTGATACCATGTAGAAGACTCAAAAGGTTGGAAGATTAATTTTATCTTTTCATTGAATCACATAAGGTATAAATAATACAAATGAATTGAAACAAATTTGGAGACTAACCTAAACTAGATAGACAAATCCTAAAATCCAATCTAAAAATAAATATTACATATTTTAATTACAAGATATACATTTAGATCATACTTTGTTGTTTGTAATTACAAAATAGAGATACTCTAGTTCTAGTGTGATGACGGACCCGCCAACAATCCCAGACTCAAGCTCAAGCGCAAACGTCCTCAAGAATGACTACCATGATTCTGTGTCTCTTTTCCAATAAAGTTCTCTTTTCTGAGAATTTGGTCAAACATTCTCAAAATCAGAGATGATACTTTTCATTAGTGATTCTTGGCGAACTCCTCCAATCATGTCCATATATTATGCCTCTGTCTTGACTTTTCGGTAAAGTCTTCATCTTTTCTCTTAGTTATATTGATTGAAGCAATTGAAATTCTTTAAGGAGTCGTTCTTTCTTGTTTTCTTTGATATTTTAGGCAGACAATTTTGTTTGAATTTGACTTTTGATTCTGCTGAATTTTTTGATTAAGACTCCATGATTACTTGCTGATAGTTTTGAGTTTTATTTAGCACTTGGTGGTGAATATGGGGAGTTTGATTAAGAAAATCAAGCAAAGTTGGTGTTGGGCAATGCAAGTTTTGTGTGTTAAATAAAAAAAGGGTAATTTTATCTTTTTATCATTTAAGTGTAAAATAATCTTGTGTTATATTCTCTTCTCTTTATGTTTTTAGGGTTTCCTTCTTTCTATTATTTTTTTGCTTTTTTAATAGACATTATGGGTGAGTATTGAATAGAGATATGACTTGCATTCTTCCCTTCCTTCTTTTGTTCTTCTCATACGATATTATAGCTTTCACAGATTTGTATAATTAGGGTTTCAACAAATTTGACCTTGGATTTGTTATGTATTTTTCGGTTTTTAGGTTTGTTCTCTTCCGCGATTGTTCATCTCTCTACAATTTGGTATTTCGTTTTCCCTTGTTTATTTTGTTTCTTGATTATGGCTACTGAAAGAGACTATTTGCATCAATTTGTGAGTGTGAGGTTAGATGGAAAGAATCATTCGTGTTAGAGTTATGTGAGGAGAAATTTTCTTAAGGGTACAAAATTATGAGGATATTTTACTGGAACTTGTGTAAAACCTAAAAATACAGATAAAGATAATGTTGCTGATATAGATACTTGGGAAGCAATCAATGAAAAAATTATTACTTGGATTAACAATTCTGTTGAGCATTCAATAAGCACACAGTTGGCAAAGTATGAGACACCAATGGAGGTTTGGGTTCATTTTCAGAGGCTTTACACTGAATCAAATTTTGTAAAACAGTATCAGTTGAAGATTGACATACATGCTCTTCAACAAAGGAATATGAGAATTTACGAGTTTATTTCAGCGCGATGACTCGTGGATCAATCGCTCTACACCTGATGAATTAAAGGCATGTGATGCCCATATCGCTTCATAGAGGAGCAAACAATAGTGCGCTTCGATGGCTCTTCGTAGTTATTTTGAAGAACTTAGATGTTCAATTTTGCATTGTTCTATTTCCGATTCGGTTGGACTCGCCGAATGAATTATTACTGAAGATACGCTCTTAAATTTGGCCCAAAAAAGGGAATTTTTATGCTCCAAATCCTTTCGTATTGGTTGTTCTCTGCCGCGCCTAATAGCTAAAATAAGATCATGAGTCATTCTTTGACAAGTGCGCTTTTGTAAGCAAAAGGTCATTGGGGCTCGGAAAGTGTCCTAAGCTTAAGAACCGTATCCGTAACAACAATTTCATACTTGGAAGCCTAGCAACCAAACGTGATCTTATGCTAATAGACCACCTCAAGGTTACAAACCACCATAATGTAATACCGTAACAATAGCCACCTCAAGTCCTTTCACCAATCCTAGTACCTTGGTTGAGCAATTTTAGAAGTTTCTCTCCCTACAACCACAAGCTATGTTTGCCTCTTCTTCTTTAGGTCAATTAACTCACGATTCTTTAGGTATACCATCTTCTATGTGGATCTTGGATTTTGGTGCTTCTCATCATATGTATCTAGATTCTTCTTGTTTTGCATCTATGTCTCTTTCATCTTCTATTCTTGTTATGACTGCTAATGACACTCCTATGCCTTTGTTGTGTGTCAGTTATGCTATATTCTAATCTATCTCTCTCATGTTTATCATATTCCAAAACTTGCATTGAATCTTGCTTATATTGGTTAGTAATGTGATTTTGGTAATTTAATCACATTCTCTTCTTCTTGTTGTTATGTGCAAATTTGCAGTATCATAAGCTAATTGGGACAAGTCATAAGAAAGGGGGATTATATGTTCTAGATGAGCTTAAAGAGCCAACTACTGCTAGTCTTGAAATGTCATCTTTTCGTTTGAGTTCTTCTAGTTTTTATTTATGGAATTCTCTTCTTGGTCATGTTTTGTCTTCTCATTTGAAATTTTTGGTGTCCACGGGGGATTTAGGAAAGTGACCAACTCACGATCTGCTTTCGAAAAATTATACGAGTATGCTCTAGATTATTCTTTCTTTAGAATTGTTTGTTGTACTTGCTTTGTTCTTTGTCCTCATGTAAAACGTAGCAAGTTGTACTCTTGAAATGCTATTTGTGTCTTTCTTGCTTATGGTTAAGGTCATAAAGGGTGTCGATGTTTTGATCCATCTACTCATAAACTCTTTTTGTAGGTCTTGTCATATTGCTTTTCTTGAATATATATCTTTATTTTCTATTCCATCTACAACTCATGACTTGACTAGATTTGACCTTATTCGCATTGAAACAACCAACAACAATATAGAAAAAAAAAGGACAAAATCCAAATCTCTTGAAATCATTTAACGGTAAACTGTTGCTACAACCAATAAAGATGAATTAATTAATTCCTCAAATTAAATCAATAGCAAACAATCTTAATAAAGGCATCTTCTATAAGTGAGAAGGTAGAGAGTGATTACAATAGGAGACTCTAACAGAAATACAATATATTAAAAAACAAACAATTTAAGACTTACTACCTAATAATGTCATATTCATTCAGGTTAATAAAGTTTCATTCCAACATTAAATAAAAACAAAAACAAACAAAAAAAAAAAAAACAAACAAATGCCCTTTATTCTCAAACTTTTTGAATATCATGAAAAATTAACCTTAGAAAACTATAGCGCTTTATAAAGCTATGATTCCGGCCTCCAATAGAGAGATAATAGCCTGTTAGGTAGTGTAATTACTTTAAAGATTGTTACTATTTCTACCCAAATAAAGTTTTGGAAGTTAAGCAGCATGCAATGTCTATCAAACCTAGTGTCAAACAAAATGCGAAAAGACCGATATATTGTGATTCAAACATCATTAAGAAGTTAATGCATTTTTATCCTAGACGAATATCATAAGTTCCTAGTTAATATAACACAAAACAAAACATCATCAAATTCATTGGAAACCAAAAACAAAAGGCAAATTATCCGTAACATCAAACGATGCAAAGCAGAAAAGTAACTAGGAATTAACTTTGAAATTTAAACCATTAATCTTTCCTATTTAGCATAAAAACTATTACCATTAAAAGTTGAAGGTATAATGCATAGAATCATTCATACTTGGAAAAAGAAATATGTTGGGTGTTTCATCAGGCAACATGCATTACCCAACACCTACTTTCTTAATTCTCTTAATCAAACTCCCCATATTCACCACCAAACGCTAAAAAACCTCAAAGCTTTCAGCCAGTAATCATGAAGTTTAATTACAAATTTTAACAAGAACAAAGCTTAGATTCAAACAAAACTGTTGCCTAAAATGTTGAAGGAAACAAGAAAAATGACTCTTTAAAGAATTCAATTGCTTCAATCACTAAAACTCAATAAGAGAATAGATGAAGACTCACCAAGAAAGTCAGACATAGCTATAATTTACAGACATGACATGAACATTGCTGGAGATTGGAGAACAGAGTTCAAAGAGTATTTGGAGAATCCAAACAAGAGGGTTACCCATAGAATGAAGTCTCAAGCTTAGAATTTTGTTATACTAGAAAGAGAGCTATACAAAAAAGGACTGGATGAGCTATTACTAGAGTGCTTATCATTCTTAGATAGCATGGAAGTTATGAAGCAAGTTCATGAAAAGGTTTGTGGAGCCCATCAATCCGGGGTAAAGATACGGTGGTTGATTAGAAGACAAGACTTTTTTTTTGCCAACCATTCTAAAAGATTACATCACTTACTCTAAAGATTGTCAACAAGTACAGAGGATCTCTGATTTTGAATTACAATAGTAAAGTCATGGTCTATCAGAGGATGGGCCATGGACTTGATTGAGAAGATTCATCCAGCATCATCAAAAAGGCACATCTTCATCCTAGTCAAGCATACTATTTACCTAAGTGGGCAGTGGTAAACATTAAAGAGCAAAATAGAAGGATGTGATTCAGTTCATCAAGGAGCAGATTATTCATAGGTTGGGGATTCCCTAGTAGATCACTATTGATCAAGGAACAATGTTTATTAGAGAAGAGATGAATTACTTTGCAGAGGATTACGGGATACAACTCATTAGATCAACTCCTTTCTATGCTCAAGCCAATGGATAAGCAAAAGCATTCAACAAAGTGTTGATAGGAATCTTAGAGAAAATGCTGGAGGAGAATCCTAGAGACTAGCACAGGATTTTTTCAAAGACATTGTGGGCCTACAAGACTTCTAAAAGGAGTTCTATAGGGGTAAATCTTTTTTCTCTAACTTATGGACAAGATGCAGTAATCCCTATGGAAGTAGTGGTGCCTTTTCTAAGAGTTTCTGGATAAAATGGCCTTACTACTCAAGAGTACAATAAGGCCATGATGATGGAACTTGAATCTGCAAACGATGGAAGAATGCAAGCTTTCAACCATATGTTGGTTCGTAGTGCTAAAGTAGTCGCATCGTTAAATAAGAGAATCAAGAGAAAGAGCTCTGAAGAAGGAGATCTTGTTTGGAAGATCATACTATCAATTGGTTCCAAAGAAAAAGAATTGGGCAAATTGTAGCACCCCATTCCCGGCCCAACCCGATTAGCGGATCCGAACGGAGTCTAAGTTGCTAGCCGGGTTCATGTACCAAAACATATACAAAAAATAAAATAACCGTTTAGGCCGACATTCCATTTCTCAGATAAACACTTTCTAACAGGTGGAAGCGATTTCACCCTAGAGTGTCACGCCCCAACCCGACAAGGTATCCAATGCAGTTCGGGGTGCGAGACCATATACTGGGACTCTTTACCTGTTTTTTTTTTTTTTTATAGCAGATTCAAAATATCATATACCACATAGACTGAGTCCCATTTACATATACAAAACTGCATTTTTAAGACATAACAAGAGCACTCCGAACCTACAAGCAAAGGAACCCTTACTACTGCCGTCAACCAGATGCTATCGTTTTCTGCACGCCTTCTCCCGTACCCCACATGAATTAGAACCCGTGCAAGCTTTACGCTAAAGTGGGAAACATATCTATAACTTATACAAATACAGCGCATTTGCATTTAAATCATAAATAAATATATACGTAAACAGATATCAAAATCTTCAAGGAATTCATATAATCCAAAATGTAATATCAAATCATATTCGTAGCAAACTTAGACAGTTATACAATGGTAAGGCATCCGATTCGCCTCTTTTACATGTATCATGACTTTCTCGGGTTTTCAGGTCGTTTTCCTATTCATGTCATTGACATAATTCGCTTCATCGTAATTTGTGGACTTTAACGTAATCTTTACATTCCCATAGAGATAGAGCTC
The DNA here is from genome assembly GCA_016808115.1 of Tetrastigma voinierianum. Taxonomy (NCBI): domain Eukaryota; kingdom Viridiplantae; phylum Streptophyta; class Magnoliopsida; order Vitales; family Vitaceae; genus Tetrastigma; species Tetrastigma voinierianum. The sequence continues at coordinate 542,273 of JAEQBH010005326.1, read as the reverse complement.
ATACAAGAGATACCCGTATATATATATAGTCTTAATCTAGAGCTAAATTCCTTCTCTCTTGTTGCTCATTATTCAAATTTGCATGGTTTATATTCCATGGCTTTATTATACAACCTTAACATGTAACTTATGCGAAGGTACCCAGAGGTTCATACCGGTTCATTCCGTAAGGACACATTCTTATTCATATTCCTGAGTACTTATACTCATAACTGTACATATACTTAGACGGGAGGTATTTATCCACATACTCATATTTATCTCGTTTATAATTGCTTCGATCTCCCGTAGGGAGTTACACAGAACTATGCTTATACGTAGAGGTACTTATACACGTATCGGTACTCCCTATATCTATCTCGCATCTCCCAGGGAGTTTAAGGTAACTTATGCTTATATAGAGGTACCCTTAGGTACTACAAGGCGGATACTTATACCATAGGGCTTATACTTATACTACGGAGATTATACTTGTTTGGAGGTACCTGTAGGTACTATAGAGATATTACGAAACGTATACTGGTATTGCGGAACTTATTTTTATATGGAAGTAACCGTAAGTACTACTTGTTCAAATGTCCCAAGAGATACACACTTGTGCTTATATCAAACTTATCTTATACTCATACTGAGTACCAAGAGGTATTAATTCGAGTTTTATCCTTATCCGGAGCTTATATGGAGATATCCGTAGGTACTACAGATTAATCAGATACGGCACCGTAGGTACGGCGTGTCGACCGGGATACGGCACCGTAGGTACTGCAAAAGAGATTAATCAGATAATGTGAGTACCATGAGGCATTTGAGAACTTATATTTATACGCAGAGGCCTTGTACTCCTTTGTGATTGTACTACAGCAGAGCATATCCTTGTCTTACGGATCTTATACTAGTATTACGGAGCTTATTCTTGTACTTCGGATCTTATTCTTATATTTTGGAGCATATACCTGTCTTACGGATCTTATACTTGTATTACGGGACTTATTCTTTATTTCGACATTTAAGTATCCAAGAGGTACTACGTAACATTTCATTTGTACAAAAGTACCCGTAGGTACCACTCGATCTTATACTTACTTTACTCGAAATGTGAAAATTCTGGAGGTACTACCGAACTTATACTTATTTTACTAATACGAGTGTCTGGGAGGCTCATCGGACTTATACTTATTTTACTGATACGGGAGTACCCGTAGGTACTACTGTACTTATACTTATTTTACCGATACGGGAGTACCCGTAGATACTACTGGACTTATACTTATTTTACCAAAACGGGAGTACCCGTAGGTACTACAGAGATTTTACTTGTACAGAAGTACCCGTAGGTACTACAGAGCAGATACAGAGGTACCCGTAGGTACATTCAGATCTTTACTTTTATTCTTTATTCAGAGTCTTATCATATAACTGTTTGACTACCAGACCAATCATAAGAAATGAGTAGGATTTTGAGCACAATGGCACCAAGGTACAATACAAAGATCGAGGTGCCGGGGGAAAGACAAAGCAGAGTGCCAAGCACTGCACCAGAGTGCGCCGTGAATAATTAATCGCACACCGGCACAGCGTGAGTGTCGTGAACACTAATCAGAGTAATGGGCAATTAATCGGGAGAGGTCATAAAGACTAATCGAGTACCGGTTACTAATCAGCATCGCCCACTCATTCATTTTTCATTCTAGGTAGTCATGATCATAAGGTCTTTTAACTCATAATGTATCTTAATCACATTCTATGTCTGTTTACATATTGCTTTCATGTTCATGTTCATGTTTCAAATTTCATTTTCATATTTCATTATCATATTCATGTTTCATGAACACAAATCTATACATATTGCATTTCATATACTTGTACAGAGGATGCCTATGTGTTCACAAGACTATCTAATGTATTCTGTCCCCTATGTAATTATTTTACTTAGAAATTGGAATCATTCCAATTGAATCATCCAAACTAAAGTTATGGCATTTTTATTCCAAACCAGTTCGTTTACCGATATTACACTAAGGACAGTTTATAATACTCATTTTTCAGGAGGCTTAACTTCATACTTGACCTTGGTTCTTTGTATTGATTTAAAGCTAAGGTGTTGTGGGTTCTCCTCCAACTAGAATCACCCAAATCAGAGCACCGAAACTCAAGTTACGTCCGAAACAACCGGGACTACACTATGTTCAAAAACTGAATCATAAATCGTCAACATAGCCCCACTTTGAGTAAATTTCTTGGGCCACATAGAGTCGGAATTAGAGGGTAGCTATTTCAGGATGTTTGGTGCTCCTTGAAGTCTATTTTAAGTAGAAACTTGAATCACTCAAATCGGATCATAAATGAGCAAGTTATGGCCAAAATACGAATACTGATCAAAATAGAAAAACACACTACTCAGACTGGGACATACCTAATTGCACTCTGCATGCCCTCAATTCTCGGGCCAAGAATGTGGGTTTTTCTTCCATTTTTCCATATGTACCCAAATAAACTCACTACTCCATATACACATCAAAACCACTCCAAATTCATCTTGAAATGGTGGTTTAGAACTTCATATTCATCTTATAACTTCTATTTTCCTCAAATCATCTTTCAATACATATGTTTTTTTCAAAAACCTTTCATGAGTACTCCCAAACAACTCTAATATGGGTCATAACCCATACACAAACCAAGCACAAAGATTAGTAAGGGTTTATTCTAAACCTTAACTCAATTACTTGAACTTAAACCATGAATCCAACCTCAAATGAAGGATTCCATAATCTTGATCCAAAAGAATTTATTCTGTGGTTAGGTTTCTTACAACCCACAACCTGTTAATAAAACATGTATCTATATTAAGAAAATCCATGTGATCCATACACTCCATGCAAACGATATGATCCATACTAGAATCCAGTACTCAAGGTTAGTTTTTCATACCTTTTGCTTGGCTTCTCTCTTTCTTCATTCCTCTTCCTCTTCTTCTTCTTCTCCCCTTCTCTCTTCTCTCTCTACGGTTTGGTCTCTCAAAAATTGAGACCAAATTTGCTCTTATCCAAATTTTTTACTTAAGGCCATGTTTGGCCTAGACAAAAAAAAAAACCATTTATGGCTTATTTCCCCATTTTTGCTATTTAGCCCCTTCTCTTTTTATTATTCTCTATCTAACTTATATATATTAAACTTCGGCATCCCATCTTTTCTCAAATTCCATAATTGCATATAAACTTATTGATTTATGCCCTTTTTGTTCTCAAGTGGTAAATGACAACTTTACCTGTAACACCCCAAAGTATACCCTAACAGTTTTATAACAAGTTTTGGGTATAATAAATGTAAATGCATATTTATTCAGAATAAAATAAAGATAAAAAACAAAAGTAGGAATATGTATAAGCAATTACAAATAATAAAGAAGATTTATGCTATTGAAAATATTATAAATCGATTGAAATATTTAGTAAGAGTTGAGGACCAAAGTAAAATAAAAGGTGATAAGATCAGAAGGCGATAAGACCAAAAGAAATATCTCATTTTAATCCGGGAGAAAGAGAGCAAATATGGATAAGAGAGAAGAGAAAAGAAAGGAAGCAGCTAAGAATAGTTAAGACCACTGTATGAAACTAGTATTTGTATGGAATTACTTAAATTTGGTATTGGTATGGAACTTATGATTTGTATAGAAAAGTGCATGGAACTATGATTTGGTATAGAAAAGCAAGGGAACCATGAATATGTGTATGTAAACTAGGTGCGTATGGAACTCGTGAATACGGGTATGAATACACATGTCTGGGTTGTACTAAGTCTAGTTGTGGCCTAGACAAAGATGGATACATGAGTTAAGAACCTCTATCTTGTATATGGTTTGGGCTTGGGGAATCTTAAACTCATTTCTCAGAGGGTTGAGTTAAGAAGAGATTTAAGGCCCTAAATATGTGTTTGAAAGTGGTCTAGTTGCAAGTTGAACCTTAAAAATTCTTTATTGTCAACCATATGCGTGAGCGGATCTTAGAACGGGTTTTTGGGTCAGAAATACAGGAATTCAAAAGTAAGTCCTCTCGGTGAAATTTTAGCCACATCAATGAACTTGATGTTGTGCTTTGAATTTCTCAATTGACTCAGAGACCAAGTTATGGTCTTTTTTACTCCTGGAATTTCACTAAATGGTGAGTGTAGTCAAACAGGGCCGCTCCACTAATGTTGGGGCGCCTGCCACCAACATATTACATGAAATAGTGGGTCGTCCAACAAAGGATCGTCCACTAACAAGATCGCCCAACAACACAAAAGACTCGCTAAACAAAGGCTCACAAACAAGATTCAACAAGACTTCAACAAAGGTTCGCAAACAAGATTGGCTAAACAATACTGCCAAATAGATTCACAAACAAGATTACAACAAAGGCTCGCAAATAAGATTGCAGTCAGTGACTTTGCCAAACAGTGGTCGCCCACCAATGCTGGTCGCCCACCAACAAAGGAATAAGCGGGTCACCAAATACCGCCGCCTCACAAAAGTTGATTCAAGTATGACCCCAACTCTGAAGGTCATAACTTCTCGCTTGAACTCCGATTCGAAATCTTGACTCATGGAAAGCCCATTGGAGTCAAGAACGCATCCATATGCTGAGAAAGATATTAGATGTCAGGACTAAGGTGTCAGACCGAGCTCGTCACTTTAGTGCAGCTTCGTCGGGCTTCAGGTCACTGTCAAGACTGACTACGCATGACCCTCCAACTCTAAGGTCGCAACTTTCGCTTCAACTCCGATTTGAGTGTCTTCGACTCTATGGAAAGCTCATTGAGTCAAGAATTCAACAATAGATAGCATGATAAGATCGAACTCATATTAGTTCCAGAAAACACGTGGGAAAACAGTAGGCAGTACAGGTAACCTATAGTTATTCATTTTATAAATGCCTATTATGAATTGCACTGTGAAGATACATGGCAAGAAGTTAGCTATGCATATATGAGATATGAAAAGGCAATGATATGAATAAATTATTGTAGATATATATATATATATATATCATTTATGATTACCGAATACAAATAATTATTCTAATAAGAGATATATACTAAAATGTAAAAATACACATTGATTGTCCGCTAACTGCAGAGGGATAGATGGACATGTTTACTGGGAAAAATGGGGCTGTCGTACGTATATGCCCCGCCACGTTGTCGAAGCGACATAGATCCTGCTGACTGGGGTGGTCCGGTAGTCACCGCCAATATCCGCACTCGCGACTGGTCATCGCCACGTTGATGATACCTTCAGTATCATATTATCGGCACTATGAATGGTCACGGTTTATACAAGACATAATTTTCCTAGTATCATACACGGGCATCGGATGGTCACCTGCTCATACAAGATGACACTTCAGTATCATATTACGGCACTCATGGATGGTCGTCTCATGTTGATGATACTCTTCAGCATCATATTACGGCATAGTACATTGTTTCACACACGATAACAAAGACCTTCGTGCCCTCATGTTTCCTTATCCACTTCTAAGGTTTACGCAAGATGAAACATAAAAAAGAAACATTAGGTATATGCAAAGGAAAATGTAGAATATATGACATGATATGAGAAGCATAGCATCATGGTGCGAATGATAGTATACAGCAAGAACAAGAAGTAAAATACAAGTTGACATGAAAAGTATATGGATGATGATATGAAATGAACTGGGTTATGATAAGTATATATATGAGAAATGATAAGAATATGTAACCTGTTATATGTGTGATATGCATTTGTATCGTAAGTGGTGACTCTTAATAGAAGTCATATTCCCACTAAGCGCAGTTTAGCACTGTGTCTCAATCCGTAGTACGTAAGAGGAAAACAAGATAATCGAACAATCCACATCGCTGTAGCCACAAAGGCCACACATCCAGTATAGGTGCTCAATAAGACCTTTAGGGTCTATTTGTATATGAAATTTTGTAAACTAATGTATCGTAGATGCTGAAATATTTCCATATTCGAGCTTGTATTTATATTTTGTAATCCACAAGCATGTAATGTAATACAAGTTAATTGTTTAACATTATATGAATAAGGAAAGTGTAAAGGTTATAAGTTTTTAAAAAAGGGCCCTCACTGACATCCTATGCCAAGTCAGCGCCACGCTTAAGTGGTATCGTAGCCTGTGCCTAGGCGCTTTCCGAAAAGCCTAGGTTTAGGCTATCAGAATAGAGTATATGATAGAAAAGCCTATGTTTAGTAAATGTGTTGGCCTCGATGTGGATGTCCTCAGGTTTTGTATAGACGGATCTTCCTCAAGAAGCCGCCGAGGCAACCCTAAAAGAGAAATGCGGTTATCGCCGAACCTTCTGAAAGTAATGCACCTAATGAACTCCACAGGCTTCCTACCGAGAATATCGCAAGACATGGCTCTGCCTTGGATAGATCGACTTCCTAAAGCTCCATTAGACAAGAAGAAGACATGGAGGCGAGGAATTCCATGGGTCGAAAGCATGGAAGAGTCGCAGAACCACTCTGGTTAGAAAAGAAAGGGTATTAGAAGAGGTTGGGATGCCCTCCCGATCGAGCATCATACCACTATTGCAGGGTGAGGCATACGATTGGTGGAAACTAGTGCTTAAAAGTCCAAGGATTCCAAATCCCATGACTTGGGAGTTCTTTGTCCAAGAGTTCAGGGCAAAGTATGTTACCGAAATGTATAGGGATTCCAAATGGAAACAGTTCCTAAATTTGAAGCAAAGGAGCTTATCTGGTCGAATATGAAAAAGAATTTAGCCATCTTAGTGGGGCATGCGATCTGACTGGTCTCACTGAGGCTTCGTGTAGGCAATTTGAGAATGGACTCCGCATGATTCCATCAAGAAGTATTCGCACCTGCGACTTCTCCAACGATTTATATCACTGTCCAAGCCGCAAATGAAAGTGCAGAGAAACGAAACGAAAGAAAGAAAGATTTCAAAAGAAGAAGTTTTCAGAGGAAGCCATTCCTCTCGAAAAAGAGCTAGAGAATCTCCAATTTCAATCGTAATATAGTTCTGCCACGAGAAGTGGAAGGCAAAGGTCCAGAGCACGTAGCGGTGTGAGTTTCTGGGGCTAGAACTGAGAAATTTAAATGCCCTCATCAAGTATAGAAGTACTCCTGGGAGTTTGATAAAGGATGTGGAGGGTGTTTTCTGGTGTGGGAAGCCTTTAATACTTTGAGCACAAAGTGTCCTCAAGAGTTAGTGGATAACAGGAGTCAACAAGGAAGTGGCAAGAGGAAGATATCCCATCACTTCTTCGACTCGCGACGTGGTAGGGTCGTAAAGGGCCTATCTCGCATAGGGACTAGGGAGGCATAGTTTCGAGACAAGATCGTCTCTATGCCTACAAAGACCAAAGACGAGCATATGCTAGTGAAGGCCTCGTGAGGATCAATGCCCAAGGTTATAGCCGTATATTTTCTTATGATATAGAGATGCATGCATTGGATTGACCTCGATCTACTCATTCATATGTGTGCATGGAGCATGTTTTTGACAGCACAAAGAATGGAGAAATTAGCATATGATATGTATGTAACTATCCACAAGGCTTCAACGCAGTGTGGAAATTAAATATATATAGAAATTGTCCTAGTACAAACAAGAGAGTTTCTATTGATTTGATAACCTTACCATTCCAAGAGTTTGACTTGATTCTAGGGAATGGATTGTTGTCTAAGCACCTAGCCATCGTGATTGTGACAAAAGAGACTGTGAAAAAGTTGAAATGCTCGACCAGACCGAGGTAATAGTACAAGGCATTGATTGGTGTAATGTCTAATGTCATTCCACTATGCAAGCTAGAGAATTATGAGAAAGGATGTGAGACATTCTTAGTTTTGATACTTGACTCCAAGAGAGGCCGGTTGATGTAGAAAAGATCCCGTAGGGTAAGGGAATTTCCAGATGTATTCCCCGAAGAGTTATCGTATTCCACATGAGAGAGAGGTGGACTTAGCCAGAAATTGTACCAGGAATGTCCCTATGTCGGCGGCACCGCATGTGATGGCTCCAACCCGAGTCAAAAGAGTTAAAGAGTCAATTGCAAGAACTTTTGTGATAAAGATTTATCCGACCCAAAGTGTGTCCCCTTGGGGTGCACCTGCTTTGCTTCAGAAAAGGAAGATGGCACTTTACTGAGGTACCGACATCTGTGATATCAATAAGGTGACAAGAAAACAAGTACCCATTGCCGAGAATTGAAGATCTTTGACCAAAGGAGCGGGTATCTTTTTCTCAAGACACCGCGATCGTGGTACACGCTATGCAAGCGGCAGATAAAATAAAGATCGCACGAACCCGATATGGACATTATGAGTTTTCGTCATGCCATTCGGCCGATCAATGCACCTAAGAAGATTCATGCGGATTTGATGAATAGGGTTTTCTCCGACCCTATGTGGATCAATTTGTCAGGGTTTTTATCGATGACATCCTGGTGTATTCTAAGGATGCACAGAAACATGAACAACATTTGAAAATAGCTCCAGAGACGCGTTAAGAGAAAAGAAGTTATATGCTAAGCTCAAAGAATGTGATTTTTAGCTAAAGGAAGTCTCATTCTAAAGCCACATTGTGTCCGGGGCCGAGGGTATAAGAGTCGATCCCCGCTAAGATTGAAGCAAAGCCATGGAATTGAAATCACCTCAAAATAAACCAGGTGAGAAGTTTCTCGGGTCTAGCCAAGTATTATAGAAGATTTCAGAGAGGCTTTTCATTACAGCTTCTTCACTCACCAAGTTACTCAGAAAGGAATAAAGTTTGATGACGCACAAATGTCTAATAGTTTTGAATGCTTGAAAGGGATGTCGGGTTACACCAAGATTGACGCGAACTCACTCCTGAAAAAGAGTATATCTTGTATAGATGTCAGCATTGGTTTAGATGCGTGTTAATGCAAGATGCAGTGTGGCTTATGCGCCCGCATTTACCAGCTTTCATTAATGAACAAAATTATCCCACTATGACTTAGAAAGAAGGCGGTAGTGTTTGCTTTAAAAATATGGCGACACTACTTATACTGGGAAAAGTGTAAAATTTGTTCAATCAGCAAGAGTCTCAAGTACGGTTAACGCAGTAAAGAGTTAAATTTGAGACAACTATGTGGTTAGAGTTATTAAAGGATTATGATCAAGATCATAGATTACCATCCCTAAAGGTTAATATAAGAATGACGCTTTAAGCCGAAGACGCGGGTAGCAATGTCACCACAAAGACAGGATTGGAGATTAATGTATGATGGAGCTATGTTATTCAACTAGAAGAACCCGCTTTAAAGCAAATGATTACGTATGCGTAGGAAATGATGAAGAGATACGTAAAAGTTATGTATGGTTAGAAATGGTGACAAGACTAAGTTTTTAAGGGAAGTTTGTATTTCCAGAATAGATTATGTGTGCCAGATGATAAAGAGCTAAAGAAAAAGTTGTTATTTGAGGCTCATAATACGGTATTTACCATGCATCCTGGAAGCAATAAGATCTACCAGGACTTGAAACAGTTTTATTGGTGGAAAGGAATGAAAAGAGATGTGACTGAATATAAATATGTTTGACGTGGTCAAGTAAAAGCCGAACACCAAGTGCCCACAGTTTGTTGAATCCTCCAATCCCTCAATGGCGGGATAACATTACATGGACGGTGTCTGCTTTCCCTCACACAACAAAAACATGACTCTCGTCTGGTGATTGTAGATATTCTCACAAAGTCGGCCCATTTTATACTGGTCAGGATGGACTATTCTATGGATCGAATTAAATAAAGTTATATGTAGATGAGATTGTGCGATTGCATGGTGTGCCGCTATTCATTGTACTGACAGAGATCCGCATTTACATCATGTTCCTCATGAATTACAAATTCACTTTAAAGACTGGTCACTTGATTTTGCATTCCATCCGCAAACGATGGACAAATAAGAGAGATTGATTCAAGTGCTCAAGATATGCTTCGAGGTCGCTGGGCCATAGAATTTTCGAAGTTGGGATAGGTATATTCCCATGGAACGGTCGATAACAATAGTTTTCAACAAGACGGTATGGCACCATGAAGCTTTATGGCTTCCGAAATGTAGAACTCTGTTTGTTGACATAATTGAACGAAAGCAGAACCGGGACAGGTCCGCATAGTAAAAAGATACGTATGAGAAAGTACAAGTTATTCGGCAGAAGTAAAGGCTAGTGATAGACAAAAAGTCGATGCCAACCTAAAGAGGAGATAATAATATAAAGTGGGAGACAAGGTCTTCTTAAAGGTATCACCATGGAGGAAAATTCTAGGTTCGTCAGAAGGCAAGTCGAGTCCACACCATAGATATATGAGATTTTGGAACGACACCTCGGTGGGCTTATCGATTGGCATCCGAGGGCTAATAAACACATACAACAATGATGTCGATGCTTCTGAGAGATACCGCCTGATGAGTCCGCACATACTACCAATGCAAGAGATACAAGTACAAAGAAGATTTTGCCTATGATGAGGAGCCAGCACCATTCTCGCTCGAGGTGAAACAGTTACCGAACAAACAAGTATCATTAGTGAAAGTTCTTCGCAACACCACTGTGAGAGAAGAAGCTACTGGGAGCCGTGGCTAAACGCATGAGAGCACAATATCCGCAACTCTTCGAATCAGGTATGAATTTCGAGGACAAAATTCTTTTGAAGGAGAGCTGTAAGACTCCAAAGTATACCCTACGCGAGCAACAAGTTTTGGGTATAATAAATGTAAATGCATATTTATTCGAATAAAATAAAGATAAAACAAAAGAGGGAATACGCGTGGTTAAATTACAAATAATAAAGAAGATTTAAGGCTATTGTAAAATATTATAAATTGATTTGCAAATATTATAAGAGTTGGAGGACCAAAGTAAATAAAAGGGATAAGATCACATGATAAGACCAAAGAAATATCTCATTTTGGTCTCGGGAGAAAGGGAGAGCAACACTGATAAGGAGAGAAGAGAAAAGAAAGGAAGAAGAAGAAGAAGGTTAAGATCACAGGTATGGAACTGTGGGCATTTGTATGGAATTACTAAATTTGAGTATTGGTATGGAACTATGATTTGCAGAAAAGTATGGAACTATGATTTGGTATAGAAAAGTATGGAACCAAGGAATATGTGTATGTAAACTAGGTGCGTATGGAACCGTGAATACGGGTATGAATACACATGTCTGGCTGTATGGAAGTCTAGTTTTTGCTCCAGACAAGATGGATACATGGTTAAGAACCCTATCTTGTATGGTTTGGGTTTGGGAATTCCTAAACTCATTTCTTGTAGGGTTGAGTTAAGAAGAGCTTTAAGGCTCCTAAATATGTGTTTGAGAAGGGTCTAGTTGCAAGTTGAACCCAGAAATTCCCTATTTTCGAGTATATGCAGTAGCCGGATCTTAGAACGGGTTTTGGGTAAGAAATAGGAATTCAGCTACTTTCAGAAATTGTAGCCACATCAATGAACTTGATATTAGGCTTTGAATTTCAATTGACTCCTCAGAGACCAAAAGGTCTTTTTTACTCCGAATACCAAATGGTGGAGGTAGTCAAACAGTGGGTCGCCCACCAACAAAGGTCGCCCACCAACAAAGGGTCGGGCCCACCAACAAAGACTCGCCAAACAAGGCTCACAAACAAGATTCACAAACAAGACTGGCCAAACAAATACCACAAACAAAGATCACAAACAAGATTCGCCAACAAGATTGCCAAACAAAGGCTCGTCAAACAAGACTCCGCTGTAACAGTACTCGTTAAACAAGATTGCCAACAAAGGGTCGCCCACCAACAAAGGGTCGCCCACTAATGCGCGCGGGTCGCCCACCATCGCGCGGGTCATCAACGCGAATGCGCGTCGCCCAACAATGGTCGCTCGTCAAAGCGACTCGCTACGACCTCCAACTAAGGTCATAACTCTTCGTCAACTGATTTGAGTGTTCTCGACTCTATGGAAAGCCCATTGAGTCAAGAATCCATCCATATGCAATGGTAGAAAGATATTAGATGTCGACCAAGGTGTCAGACCGAGCCTGGCCACTTTGGGGTGCAGCTCGTCGGGCCAGTCACCGTCAAGACTGATCAAGCAAGATGACCTCCAACTTCTGGCGTCATAACTTCTTCGTTTGAACTCCGATTCGAGTGTTCTTAGACTCTATGGAAATCTCATTGAGTCAAGAATTCATCAATAGATAGCATGACAAGATTGGAACTCATATTAGTTCCAGAAAACACGGAAAACAGTAGGCAGTACAGGTAACCATAGTTATTCATTTTATAAATGCCTATTATGAATTCATAACTAGCTCGTAAGCATACGGCGTTGGGATAGTTATTTATGGCTATAAGGAGATATGAAAAGTGCAACGATATGAATAAATTTATTGTAGATATATATATATATATATATATATATATATATATATATATATATATATATATATATATATATATATATATATATATATATATATATATATATATATATATCACCTATGATTACCGAATAACAATAATTATTCGGGAATAAGAGATATATACTAAACAGAAAATACACATTGATTGTCTGCTTAGAACCTGGTGTGGATAGATGGACATGCCTATCGGGAAAACAACTTACGTATCGTATATTCCTACCACGCTTGGGTCGATGATATAGATCCCGTTTGGATCAAAAAAATCTCGAAAGGGTCACCACAAATACTCCGGCACTCAAGTGAATGGTCATCGGCTTCATACAAATGATGATACCTTCTGCATCATATTATCGGCACTCGCGATCGGTCACTGGCTCATACAGATGATACTCCTCTGCATCATATTACGGCACTTCATGGATGGTCATCGCTCATACAAAGGATGATACCTTCTCGTATCATATTACGCATAGTACATTGTTTCACACAATGATAACAAGATCTTCTGTGCTCTCATGGTTTCGTGTATCCACTTCTAAGGTTTATGCATACGAAACATAAAAGAAATGATGTGTATATGCAAAGGAAATGTAGAGAATATATGGCATGATATGAGAAGCATAGCAATCGCTATGTGATGATAAGATAAATTACAAGAACAAGAAGTAAAATACAAGTTGCATATGAAAAGTATATGGATGATGATAAGAAATGGAACTGGTTATGATAAGTATATATATGTGAAATGATAAGAATATGAATCGTTATATGTGTGATATGCATTTGTATCATGTGGTGACTCTAATAGAAGTCATATTCACTAAGCGTAGCAAGCTAGCACTGTGTTCAATCCGTAGGTACGTAAGAGGAAAATGTAGGACCTGGGACAATCCACATCAGTAGTCAAAGGCCACACATCCATAGGTACCACCGGAAGACCTTTGTGTCTATTTTGTATGAAATTTTGTAACCACAAATATTGTAGATGCTGAACATTTCACATTCGGGAGCTTGTATTTATATTAATCCGGGCCGCTACGTATCGTAATACAAGTTAATTGTTTAACATTATATGAATATGAAAGTGTAAAGGTTATAAGTTTAAAAAAAAAAAAAAAAAAAAAAAAGTGGCCCTCACTTGACATCCTATGCCAAGTTGGGGCGTCACATTACCCTTGTCTCTAATATAAATTTCCGGGTTTCTTGTTTTCCATGTTTCGCATTTAAATCACGAAACATTCAAATTATGCTTACAAAATACCCTAAACATGTCAAAAACAACTAGGGTATATTTCGGGATGTTACAGGTAGGCCCATTAACATTACATTTATACAAAAGTACAATTTCTATAAAGGCATATCAAGCCTTTTCAAAATGATTTATAAAATAGATTTTCAGAGTTCAAATTGTTCTACTAAAATATCAGTGTTCAAAAAAATGGAGTGAATGCATATCAGAGCATACCCACAATTCTTCTCTATGACCCGACGCCCTCGATTCGCCTTCGCCCTCGCTCAATTGGTACCGCATTACTAATAAAAAAACAATACGCTAAACATTTTCATGCTTGTTGGTTCTATGCAATTTATTCTTCTTTCGCCTTGAGTCAATCTCGAAGTTTTACTAAACAAATTTTCAAATCTGATGATCAATGTCAATACAATACATATACTTATTTCATAATCATTTATGGTTCATTAATCATCCTAAATATACACTTTCATATGCAATAAATAATTTATAAATCAAATATGCATTTCACCATGCTCTTTCATTTAAATTTGCAATCATGCTTTTCAATACCAATATGTTAACAATTCAAAGTCAATTCAGTTATGCTCTTAACGAATTTAACTTATGTTTTTGGTATACAGGATATCAGAATCATCGGCACGGTCCCGTTGGGCTGCAGGCCGGTAAAAAAAAACATTTGTTTTATAACACGGTCTGGTCCCGCTAGGCTACCGACTTGTTATTAAAAATCAATTTGTGAACACTACCGATACTGTCCCGCTGGGCTGCTGATCGGAGTGACACACCAATACGTTTGTTTGCAGTACTGCTAATTTAACCCTTATTGGTATACCAATCTATCCTTAATGCGAAATAAATGGTTAACATTATATTAAGGACGTTCAAATCCTTTATATCAAAATACAATACAATATGTACATTTGTATAAACGGTTCATTTTCAATACTCATGCAATTTTCATATGCAAACATTTCACAATCAATTGCCTCAAATCACTTAAAACAAATCAATATGCTTTTCTTATATATTTAGAACAAACATTTCAAATCTTTAAACGAGAATAAGAAAAGATAGAACAAACCAATCTATCTCTTTCTTTTTGCCTTGCCGTAAATCTCGGTCCTAGGTTAGGTGATCCTCATTGGCCCTTAGCAAATCACACACATCACATTTAGTGAACTAGCACTAATCACACTTAACGAATATCGCCGAGGTACGGTACGTTTTTCACTTAGTTTCATTCTTAATTGAACCCCCATTAATCATTTATTAGGGTCCTTAAACTATCGATGTACAATACGAGGTGTTCGGAAACAAAATCCAAATTTGATCAGAATGCAGCTACGCAATGAAAGTAGCAGCTAAGCCGTGGCGCACTCAGGGTGCCAAAATTTGGCACCTTGGCCTCGCCGCGGTGAGGCATCCCACGCATCGCAAGACAGTCTACGCCGCATGGATTCCTACGTCGCAAGATGATTCCTACGCCGCGGCGTAGGAGCCCATTTTGCTCCGTAATTTTCAGTTTTCCTTCTTTGCCGATTTTTCTCCAAAACTCAAACCTAAAACAAATCATATCATGGGAATCACTCCCAAGAACATCCTATCATCCTAAACCAACCATGAGCAAAACCCATGGATGGATTAGGGTTTTTCTAACCCAAACATCATTTAAAGAAATCTAGGGTTTGGTTCTTACCTTAAATCCCTATGAATCTTCTTCACCCAAGATGCTTGATCATTTAGAAGCAAGGAATGTGAAGAAATCACACCAAAATCACTTCTTGCAAAACCCTAGCCTTTTCTCCTCTCCCTCTTTCTCAAAAACGTTTTTTGCACAAATGGGAGATTTCTAAGACCAAAAATGGACTAAGTCACTTATCCCTCTCAAGGCCATGTTTGGCACATCAAAAAACCCATTTTTGTATTTAAGTTGCCTCAATTTACCTTATAGCACATATATCACTTCTATTTGCACTTAAACATATATACATTTTCTCAAATGACACTTAGGTCCTCATTTTACATTTTTCCATTTTTCCATTTTTGCCCTTTTTACACTTGGGTTTATTTTTGAGTTCAATCAATTTCTCATTTAAGCATATAACATTTAATCATATGCTCACATATTCATTTCACATTTCACAATTTATCAGTTTTCCTGGAAAAACCCCAATTTTGGCTTAATTTATACATGAAATATATAATAAATTTATTATAGAAATTCTAGGGTATTTTTGGGGCGTTACACAAATGGTCTCCCAACCAGGAGGGACCTTTCAAAGTGCATTAAGTACTACCTGGAAATGCCTATTGGTTAGCAAGCCTACAAGGAGAGCCACACAAGAGGTTCATCAATGGGAAATACCTTAAGAAGTATTTTCCTACCATGTGGGAAATTGTAGAAACTTCCCAAAAGAATTAGGCCAACTCTACGACCTTTAATGTTGATGAAATGGTTCTATCCTATGTTTTGAGTCAAGATATAGGCTTTTTAAGCCACTGTTTTCTCAAATATACAAATTTCTCCAACAAATTTAGAAATTCAAAGTCGACTTTTAAAGCCACAATTTCTCAAATATACAAAGTTTTATAGTGGGGTACCTATTCAATCTAATAAAAAAGTAGGCTTTTAAAGCCACTGTTTTTCAAGCATTCAAACTCTCCAATGTTTTACCTTATATACGTAGTATATATTTTCAAGTAAAAAAAGTAGGTCCAAGGACCGCTTTTAATTCAACAACAAAGAATCACATCACTTTCCCAAGCATCAACACATGTCCAAAGGTAAGCCTAGTGCCACATTTATCCACTAATGCAATGTCATGACTATAGGTGTACATGTGCTAGTGTTCAATGAGTTTTCCACAACATTCAACACGCATTCGAAGGTAGGCCTAATGCCACCTTGATCCACTAATGCAATGTTATGACTGTTGGTGTGCATGTGCTAGTGTTCAGTGAGTTTTCCACAATTACATCATTACTCCACAAGCATCCACATAAATCCAAAGGTAGTCCTGGTGCCACCTTGATCCACTAATGCAATGTCATGGTTGTAAGTGCGCCTATGCTGTGTTCAGGGGATTTTCAACAACATCTCAAGAATACATCCCAAATCTCATCATTCCACCAAGAAAAAATGGTAGGCAGGTGGCCACCTAGCAAGGGTTGGAACAGGATCATAATAGCCTCAGGACAATCATTTGTCAACATAGGCTATGGAGTACAAAAGCATAGAGAAGATAGTACACAAGAAGAATGTGTAGAAAGGAAGCTTTATATCTAAAAAAAATGCTAATGGCTACAAAGTTCCCAAGTCAAAGAATTACATGCTATGATTATTCATAAAAGTCAAGGAATAGTCATATTGATCGTAGTGAATTATGCATGCATTTCAGTAAAATTTCTATGTGTTTTTATAGCTCAATTGCATGATTCACATTCATATTCATTAATATTGCGCTAATCCCCCATAATATAATGTTTTATAGGACACGTTGATATTGGAATAAAAAAGGAAGCTAAATAATAGAAGAAAAGACCCCGGCGTAGAATACAATGAGAAGTGCAAAGAGCCCCTACTAAAGAAGCAGAGAGAATATTAACACAAAGAGCTCTTTCGCCAGGCGGCCCTACATCAGTAATAACCAAACAAGGAGGACTCAAAGAGTTTCGTACGTCGCGCGTACACCCTTTGTCGTGGCGTAGCAAGGCTTTTCGGGCCGTGAGCGTTTAAAACTCAAATTATGGGTCAATGATGTTCCACATCCCGAGGTATAAAAAGGAAGCATTTTCAGCAAATGGGGGATTCGTGAGGCGTGATTGAAGACAAGGACAAGATGATAGAGAGAGATCAAGGAGACGGATTCCGAGAGATCGCGAAGACGGCTTCTTCTGTATTTCTTTTCCTGATTCGTTTGATGCTAAAAATCTTTCAGTCTGTAATGAATATCATTATGAACTAAATTTTCTCTCTAGGGTATTGTCAACCCTAACCGCACCATTATGGATTAATACATTAATTTAATATTGGTATGAATTTGTATGGTTGCTTTACTCCTGAATTTAATCACATGTTATTATTTGGCCAATTTTGGCATGCTACTGCTAAGAGTCTAATATCGAGAGAAGATGACTCATAGGGACATGGGGTAAAGCAACACTTGGTCAATCAAGGAATACAGATATACCGCATTCTAAGTGTAGCACTAGGGTTTGCACATTTATGCATCTCGGAGTCAAGGGGTCAAAGCAGAGATGCAATACACCCCACTGGCAAGATAGGTAGCTATATCTCGAGAGAGAATATATTGTAGGCACGATCAACCCGCTAACATAAATCATATGAAATATTAAATAAATACGCTATCTAGATTAAAATCCATCAGGTGTGGTAGGCGAAGGCAAAACATTAGTTTTCTCATCATTACCTTAAATCAAATTTTTAATATTAGACTTTCCTTAAATCAGTTAATTTAGTCATAATTCACTATAAGACTGGATCCAAATATTGTTTAGGTCACTAAGCCAATATTCAGCATGCTTCTCTTCGTGGGAACGACACTTGACTAGCCACTACACTACGTGAACTCGATGCGATATTTCCTCAGACGTACGGGTCTCAAGATTTCTACCAACTTTACACACTCACCTTTCAGCCCATCACATATCATGGAGAAATTAAGAGCATAGAGAACTTACTAGCCAAGGCAATGTAGCCGGTGAGATACCAATTCCTTTGCAAGTCCGGTTAATCGCTTGTCTTTTCGTCTGAAGCTAATAATTGGCCTAAGGACTCGGCTCTTTGTTGATGCTCAAGTCAATGAGCCTTTATGACTTCACCTTGTTCCACCAAAGAGGTTAGCTTAATTTTCTCCATCTCTAGTTCTTTAGTCAATACCCTGATACACTCTTTGTGAGCATCATATTCAGGGCCTAGCTCACTCAATCGATGGGTAGCTTGTTTCATAAGAGGCCTACCAAACTCTATCTCTGTCTTTAAGGCATCCAATTTGGAGGAAACCTCCATGTTGGACTTCAGAGCATGATCCAATGCAAAGAAAATAGAAGAAGTTTGAGTTAAGGCATCTGCGATGAATACCTTAGACTGAGGCACTTTGGAAGTTGATGCTAACATCACCAAAGCCAGAAAGCATCCTTTCGTCATTGATGTGAAAGTAAGATCCGGGGCCAAGCAAATGGTACACAAACGGAGCGAGCAAAAGAGCCACATCTCGATCTACTCTGGAGGACACACTAAGGGCTGGGGGGCAGGAGTGGTATAGTCTATAAAAGACAAATCCAAAGGCATGTCTATCTCTGCCCCTACTTGAAAAGTTGACCTCGGTAAAGCCTAGAGAAATGGAAAATATAAGGTAAGGAAAGATGAAAAATGCAAAAAAAAGAAAGATGAAAAATGAAAAAGAAGAGAAAGATGAAGAAAAAACCATAGGAAGGGAGGGAGTAGGCTGAGGAGTATGCTCATACTGGCTTTCTCCACCAGCAGTGCTTCTTTCATCTAAAGAGTCTTCTACCGTCTCTGTCTTTGAACCAAATGCACTACTAATATCTCTAGAATCTTCCTCGCTTGAGGCCTCTTCTCCAAAGGCCGACTCTTCCTCACTACTCTAAGACGGATCTTCCATTTCTTCAACCTCAATGGGATCATCAACAGTATTGGAGAACTCAAAACTGATGGACCGGTTGGTGCGAAGAACACCATAGGTTGGAAGGAGTTCTCACATTTTCAAGGAGCTTGGGCTTTTTAAGCCGACTATTGGAAGATACGTTCTTCTCCTCGGCCATCTTGAGTTTCTTGGTAGGCATAGTAGGAGGAGAAGTGAATCCTGAAGAGAAAAGTAGAAATCAGATAAGCATAAGGTAAATTTATTAATGCAAATGTAGCAAAATGATTCCCTTACCTGTAGTGGGCGAGCAAGAACTAAAGAGCTCGTCAAATTTGACATTCTACTAAGAAGAGAAGGATTGTGCTGAGGATAAGGAGATAATCCCAATAAAGCAAGAAGGAGTTTGATACTCCTTAACCAACTTCTGTATAAACTCCAAATTTGGATAGATAGAAGGCAAGAGAGGTAAAACTGGGATAAACTGCTAAAAAAAATTAGCAGGCCCAAATCCAAGGGAGATATGACTGTAGACTAGCTCGAGATGTAGACGGTGAAGAACAAAAGGAAAAGCAACCCCCTGAAATGAGTACTCTACAAGTGGTACTAGTAGAGGCTGTAGAACTCTCAAAATCATGCAGATATGGCTAAGAAGAAGCCAAAATCTGATTCCAAGTTGACATATGTGTAGAATCAGGCTTCAAAAACAAGTGGACCAATGCTCGATCTACCAAACCCAAGAAAAAAGACATAAGATCATTAGAGGGCATGGTGAGTAGAGAATGCACTACATGGAGCCCCAAGGTCTTGAAAGAGGTAGGATTTATGTCCAAAAGCTCTAGAAAGTATGCAAATAACCACATCTATACAAACCATAAGCCACCACCAACTCGATGGTAAGGCTCATCAAATACGTACTTATTCATGGCTTGATAAACTGAGGCCAATAGTAAAGTGCCTGAGGCATATGGTCGACCTAAAGCAAGTGTCTTTGCCAAGGGTAAATACTCCATGGCTGGTTTTCCAAATGTGGGGAAAAATACATATTTGCATAAGAGAACCCATAAGAACTCGACATGTTCAACAAACTCGACATGTTCAGCAGTAGATGGGATCCTAGTGACATCATGCCATTTCTGGGCAGAGTACGAAGTCTGAGTGGTAGAGGAAACCTCAATACTTGGGAGAGAGGAATCCTGAACATTCAGTAGACATAACACATCAACACCTTGGATAGGTAAGCCCGTGAGAATGGTAACATCCCTCAATATGATGGAAATAGGGCCAAAAGGGAGCAGGAAAGAGTTAATACTCTTGGACCAAAATTTCAATGTCATACTCATGAATTCCACATCAAGAGAGGTGTTTATAGTGGTAAGATTAATAAACTGATCTATCCCCAAAGTTGTCCAATGTCCTCTAAAATGCGAGGACAACCTAGCAACCCATGCAACCTATCCATCCGAAGCCCTTGGCCATGACTTGGTCGGGTTCACCATAGGCCTTAACTTCTTCCCAATAAGTAGTTCGATTGTTGATCTCAATGGAAAAGGGAAATTAGGTGGAGAAGATGATAATTTTCCAAGGGAATGTGCAAATTTTGGCCTAAGCAAAGGAAGAGAAATGTCACTACAAAGCAAAAAGTTATATCAGAGCCAATACAGGTCAAGAAAGATGAACACAAGCAAAGGATTGGATTACTTAGATGAAGATGGGACCGAGTTGGAAGCCATGGGACCAGCACAAGAAAATCTTGAGGAAAATAAATTCAAGGGAAATTTACAGTTATTCTACATGACAAAGTTTCTAAATCTTAGACTGCAAAGCCAAGAAGCATTCAAGAATAATGGAGACACGGCAAAAGTCTATCTAGCAGTAGCTTAGAGAGTTACCTTTAAGTCGTTTCCACCGATAGATAAATCGAAATTCTTTGGCATACAGGCTGTCTGCCAAAGAAAAATTCAAGTTCAGCCAAATGAAAGGTCACTTAACCTTTTTCGAAAGCATTTTCAAAATGGTTATTGAAAATCATTACTAGAAATTTCATTTTGCACTTAAAGAAGTTTTTCAAAATAGCTTAACGACATCAAAAGAATTTTTTCGAGAGTGCATCCAAGATATTTTTCAAGATCTGAACACAAGAAAATTTTTGAAATAATTAAATGGCTTCAGAAGATTTTTTTTTTTTTTTTTCAAGAGTGTATTCAAGATTATTTTCAAAATCTACACTTAAGAAAATTTTCGAAATAGCCGAACAGGTTTAGAAGAATTTCTTCGAGACTATACTTAGGATTATTTCGAAGTCTCCCATGAAAAGTTTCAGATAGCATCAAAGAAATTTCAACTTTTTGCATCAAGGAAAGTTGGTACCACCCAACAAAACTGCTCAAGAGGAAAATTGGTATCAAGAACCATATTGTCAAGAATGTCATGAAAGTTGTGACTTTTTCAATAGAATACATACAGGCAACAACGCGAAGAGGACCAGCGATGAGCCGATGGTTCGAGGATGAACGACGCGATCTCCGACAACCTTAACAGCTGTAATAAAATAAGAGGAGCAGCTATCGTCAACAATAAGATAGGAAGAGCGACTAATAAGAGAAGTCCAATAGCATGAGAGCTAATGTCATCATAGCGGCCGACGATGGGGGGCAAGAACGGTCGGCGAGTAGAGGAATAGTAAGATCTCCGACGGGAGGAACAACATGATCTCCAATAGCAGGAGCAGCGTTGACGACATGAGTAGCAATTGGCGGCAATGGCTGGAGTAGTGGGCGACAACAATTGCAGCATAATCTTTAGCAGAAGACGACGATCAATGATCAACAACTTGGCATAAGGATCATTGACTATTATGAGTGGGCCATGGTATCAATCTGCGGGATCTGGCAAGAGCGTGGGCATGCTGGATAGAGTAGCGAAGAGTAATAAGAAGATGAAGAAGGAAGGGTAAAAAAGTTTCATTTTTCCAAATCAAAAGGGGTTCTTTTTCCTTTTTCCAAACCAAAAGGGGTTGTTTCTGAAAGTGAAAACATATTTTTTATGGGAAAGAAAGAAAAATATGATAATCCTTGGTTGCTTGAAGAAGAAGACGAATGGTTACTCTCAGGTGCGCGATCCTTCGCGGGAGGAAGGACGAAGCGACGTAAGGTCGAGGTTCAACTCGAGGATGACGGAACTAAGGATCGCTAGTTTCTCATTCAATTTGACTTGGCTCGTTCTTGTCATTGGAACTCCAAATCATGGGTCGAGAGCTGGACTTTGGGTCTCATGTTTGAGATAGGCCTAAGGAAAAAAATATTTTTTGGCTTCAATACATACGATATGACCCTCGGGCCATAATTGTTTGCTCCCAAATTAAAATTTGGCCTAACCCAATATTGGGTTAGGCCTAAGCCCAAGCCTATGATTAAAAAAAGTCGAGATAAAATGGACCCAAATCCATTTTAGTAAGCTCATATAAAAGTCCAGGGGCATTTTTTTTAAAAAATCTTAAGTCATATGAGATTTCTTCTCAAATATCAAAAGTGGCAAAGAATGTGGGTAGTCATTCATAGATGTGACATTTCCTTGAGGAACAAGCCTCCCCTAGTACAAACGTGGATAAATTCCTTGAAGGCAAGCCTTCGTAATGGATAGGTGGACAATTACTTGAGGACCAAGTTTCTCTAATGCAAACGTGGGCATTTATTTTGAGTGGAAAGTAGAAAATGGAGACTTGAACAGTTATCAAGAATGTCTATAAAAGGAAGAGAAATCTCACATAATGAGGGATCATCAATCAAGAAATCATCAACAACAACAATCAATCAATCGATCAATCAACTCAGCATTGGCAATCTACTTCAGCATTTCTTAACTTTCAATTAGCTTTCATCAATTTCAATACTCTATCTCCAAGTTCTTTCAATTCTTTAGCACATTTCATAAATTTATTTTCAAGTTCTAGCCAAATTTATTTCAATTATGTAGCATTATTCGTTTCATTTATTCCTAAATACGATTATTTTCTAACTTTCATTCCTATGATCTTTACATTTTTAAGGCATCATTTGCTTTTTCTAGCTTTCATTCCTACAATCTTTACATTTTTAAGGCATCATTTGCATAGATTTTGGGGAGCTGTCAAGAGAACCAGGGAACTTAGTTTGTCTAATTAAGAACTTTGATTTCAACGCAGTCTCGATTTTGAAATACTTTAATTTCGTGGTACGCCCGCAATTGTAAGCTTTTATTTTGTATGTTCGTGTGAAAATCACAAAATCACTACAACACATACAAAGGGTCAAGATTTGTTTACAGTTATTCACTTCAAAAATCTTGTAGAAACCAATTTAACATTAAGGTAAAATATAGTTAATTTGATGGTAGGGTGAGTTTAAGATTTCTCATTAAGATAAAATATGGTTATTTTGATGGTAGGGTGCGTTTAAGCTTTCTCATTCTTAGCCAATCCAATCATGGCATTTACGAGGTGCTTGGTTGAGCTGATAGTTGATTCACCCCTAATCAGGTCTTATAGACTGCTTGGTAAAGACTCATAATCAGAGCTATTGATAACTGATTAGGGCTAAACAACTCCTGATGAGAAAAAACTACACATCGTAGCTTATTCTAATCCGTTCTTATTAAAATATCTAAATTCCCTTTTTTATCCTTCTCTTCCTATTTATGTAAAGAGCCCATTCACTGTATAATGTCTATGTGGGTAAATTAATCTTCAATTAATTACTTCTAATCAGCTACTTTATCAAGTAATAAATTATAATCAACTAACTACCAACTATCATCTGAACCAATCATGTTGTAGGCCTTGTTCATTCAAGCATTTATTCCTTTGAAAATTTTGGTGTACGTTTTTTACATTGCCTTTTTTTCACAAAAGCAAAAGGACTTCTTAGACCTTTGATAGAGCATGCATCATCCATCATGTTATTCATGAATCTTGTTTTCATGAAATCTTCCTAAGGGATTTTTATTTTTATATATTTTTTAATACTGATGGATGAAGGAAAATAACAGATAGAAAGTAGATGAAATAAAATTAGGAAACCTAAATACAAACAATGTAAAGAACTGAAGAAAATGAAAGCCGGACTTTATACTAACATTTTTTTTTTTTATTTACTTTGAAAATCAATGCAGCTGTTTTGCTTGTTCTTTAAAAGAGGGGAGTGCCCTTTCAGTATGTTGGATGGAAGTGTTCTTCCAATGGTTCTTAAAAGATCTATGTTTTATCCTTATCCCCTTCTAATTGTCCTCATACAAGTTTTTATATGAAACAAAGCATAATCAATCTAACTTCATGCTTTCTACTGTTTGTTACTAAGTTGGCTCACCCATGTATGTGCCTCACTGGAGGGCATACAGCTGCAGGTATAAGGTAAAGTTAATCAAGGACATTACAAACTCTATTTTGATGAGATTTTTGAGTAAAAAAACTTTTGCAGGTTCACCTGAACTTCATTGGGATGAATTATCATTTGGAAGATGGTAGAGCCATTACAAATGACGTTTGCATTGTTGGGATCTATAGACTTCGGGAAAAGATGAAAAATAAACTATAAAACTTGGTTATATGCCTATGCCAATCAGATAATGTTGAAGATGACTAGAAATTTGAAACACCTTTTGAAGTGATTGAGTCACTGGAAACAAACAAACTTGAATAATAGGAATCTTATGTTGCATTTATATTTTGAAACAACCAACAATGATAAAGAAAAGAAAGGGACAAAATCCATATCTCTTGAAATCATTTAACAGTAAACTGTTGCTACAACAAATAAAGCTGAATTAATTAATTCCTCAAATTAAATCAATAGTAAACAATCTTAATAAAGGCATCTTCGGAAGAGAAGTAGTAGAGAGTAGATGAAAATAGGAGACGCTCTTTCTCAAACTTTCTGAATATCATGAAAAATTAATCTTAGAAAATTATAGCCCTTTATGGAAGTTCTGATTCTGGTCTCTGCAACAGAGATAACAGCTCGTTATGTAGTGTAATTCTTTTAAAGACTCTTATCATTTTTCACGAGGTTTGAAAGTTACAGTTTGCATTAATGATTATCAAACTCTCCCACATGTATTGTGACTCATAAATGTTAGCAAAGATTACCTGATTTATTCAGTACTCGACATCATAAATTTCCTAATACTCATTACACAGCAAAATATCATCAAATTCATTGAAACTAAAAACGAAAGGCAAAATTCTCATAACATTAAATCCATACAAACAAAAAACTGTAGTCAGAATTAACTTTGAAATTTAATCCATTTAAATCTTCTATTCAACATAAGCTATTACCATTAAAAGTTGAAGGTTATCATGCATGAAAACATTCATACTTGGAAAGAAGTATGCTGGGTGTTTGCATCAGGTAACTTCATCACCCAACACCAGTTTTGTATTTTCTTAATCAAACACACATATTCTGCAAATTGCTAAATAAAACTCAAACTCTCAACAAGTAATCATGAGTTTTAATTACAAATTTCAACCCAGAATCAAAAGTCAGATTCAAACAAAAAACCAGTGCCACTAAAATATCAAAGAAAACAAAGAATGATTCCTAAAAAAAATTTCAGCTCTTCAATTAGTATAACTCAATAAGAAGATGAAGACTTTTACCGAAAGTCTCACAATATAAATAACAATGAGAGCAATTATAGAAAAACATAAATCTACTGACAGATTTGGAATCACTATAGTCTATATAATATGTTAAGAAAAGATATATCCAGATAAATGAGTGACGATTAGTTTAATGATATATAAAGTGCATAAACATTTAGAAATT
The DNA here is from genome assembly GCA_016808115.1 of Tetrastigma voinierianum. Lineage (NCBI taxonomy): Eukaryota > Viridiplantae > Streptophyta > Magnoliopsida > Vitales > Vitaceae > Tetrastigma > Tetrastigma voinierianum. The sequence goes on along the minus strand of JAEQBH010005326.1, from coordinate 516,153 downwards.
TCTTCACAATTTTATTGCATAAAAGAACAACTAGGTTCATATATAACAGCAGACAAGCACATAAAATCATTCATAAGAAAGCAATATTACAAGCTAAGTGGAACCGCTGCTTTGTGAAGGAATTGCTCTCTGAAGCAATAAAATTACTTGGCCCCCTTTATGGAAGTTCTCTACATTGCTTAGCCTCTGCAATGGAATACAGTACATAGCGTAATTCTTTGAAGAGAATATATCATTTCCACCCAACGAAAGTTTTAGAAAGTTACAGTTGCAATGCAGTACCAACGCTATGTTAAACAAAATATAAATAACCCAGATATTGTGACTCAAACATAGAAAAATCTTGCTTAGAAGTTACGGCGGTTGTTATCCTAGTACTCAACATCTGTTACACAGGCCAAGACAACCTCAAATTCATTGAAAGCAAAAACAAAGGCAGGATTCTCTGGAACATCAAATCCATGCAATCCAAAAACAGTAATCAGGCATGCTTTGAAATTTAAACCAATAATCTTTCTATTCAACATAGCATTTTAACTATTACCACATTCCAAAATTTGAAGGTTGTAATATATTTTGAAAAAGAAAGTATACTGGGTGTTTCATCAGACAACTTGCATTGCCCAGCATAACTTTGTGATTACTGTAATCCTTACTCCCATATTCACCACAAAGTGCTAAATAAAACTCAAAACTGTTAGAAAGTAATCATGGAGTCTTAGGCAAAACTTTCAGCAGAATCAAAAGTCAGATTCAAACAAAATTGTCTGCTAAATATCCAAAGAAAACAAGAAAGAATGACTCCTTAAAGAGATCTCAAAGTTGATTCAATCAATATAACAATCAGATAAAGATGAAGACTCTACCAAAGAGTCGGACAGAGCATAATATATGGACATGTTCACCAGAATCACTGACAAAAAGAAGTACCATCTCTGATTTTGAGAAGAGATAACAAATTCTCAGAAAGAGAATATTACTGGGTTGAAACCCAGAATCATGTTTAGTCATTCTTGAGGACGTTTGCATGAGCTTGAGTGTGGGATTGTTGTCGGGTCCGTCACTGCTGCCACTAGAACTAGAGTACATTCCAATTCGATTTAATCCTGCTCTGTCACTGCTTCTCTCGACTACGGCCATTTTCCTACTCTCTTCTGTGATTTTGTATGGATGCATTCCTTCAAGATCTTCTGCATATATAAGACATACCCCACACTTCTTCACCATCTTGGATGCACTTGATTTGAATCTGGGATTGCTTGAAGAAATCTCAATATGATTCCAGGCATTGGGGTCGTGGGCAAACAACCTCAACTGAGAACATGGTTGATAACCCAGCCAGACATGTTCCACGATAACCGTTGTTGTCGCCTGTCCAGTGGAAATCAAGACTGGAAGTCTTTCAAGTCCATAATCAAAACATCAAATTAAAATGGCATATAATTCTCTCGGGAAGATGTTCAGCAACAGAGCAGACAACAAAATCCCAAGAAGTCATCATTGTAATCTATAGCAAGAGCTCTATTTTTACAGAAGATCCATCATTCTGACGCCAGATCCACTCAGGAATTCCAGTGCCGGGAAAAACTATACTAAATGCAATATTTTCAAGCAATTTCTGCATCACAACAGGTGAAGTAGAAGCAGAGGAAGATGCATTATTATGTGGGAATCTTTGTAATGCATTCCTCTTATCATCATTAAATTGGTCCTCAACTGGTTCAGAGCAATTATAGAATAGGAACTCTAGCCCTTGCACTGTACGTACACTTGATGAGACTGGTAAAAGAGCTGTGCAATCAGTGCACTATGTCTTGAAAGTTTGGTGGAAAGCTCTGGAATTTCTGTGAAAATTCCCAAAGCAAAGCAGAAACTGAAGGTCTGTTAGGTTTGTAAGTTCACTGATGCCGGCAGGTATGCTTAGAAAATTGTTTCTGCTCATATCTAATTTCTTCAATGAGATTAAGGAGCAAATGCCATTGGGGATAAGCTCCTTCTAGCTGTTTGCAGTCACTTAGGCGACATTTGTGCAGTACCTGAAACTAGAAAATCAGAAGGCAAGCGCAAACTAATCCTATCTGAACTGTTTCTAGGCAATAACCAGAAAGAAAAGAGCGACCCTAATGAGGTAGGTGCTAATATTTTACATCCAGGATATCAATACTTGAGGTTTCAAAGAACAATTGACTCAGGAGGTTGTGTTATAGCAGTTCCATCTGCGTGGAGCTGTGCTAGACGTTGCAGGCTCCCAAGGTTCCTTGGCAGATTTTTTAACTGTGAACAACCAGAGAGGATGAGCGTTTCAAGAGATGTCAATTTACACATGCCTTTCGGAAGATTCACCAGGTTTTTGCAATTTCTCAGATTCAATAAAACAAGGCCTTTTAGACGGTCAATTGACAAGGGTAGCCCTTCTATTGATGTTCCATCTAACAGAAGCTCTTTTAAATTTTCCATATCCTCCATCATTTCAGGAAAATTCTCTAGTTTTGAACAGCCAGAGAGAAAGAGATATTCAAGGGATTCCAACTTACAAATACTTGTGGGAAGATTCCTAAGATTTTTGCACCTTTTTAGATCCAATAAAACAAGTCCAGTGAGATGCTCAATTGAGGAGGGAAGTTCCTCAATATCAGTGTAAGTCAAATAAAGCTCTGATAAGTGTTCCATGTTACCTTGAATATCTGGAAATTTCTTGAACCCTAAGCAGCCAGAGAAATCAAGAACTTCAAGTGCTTCCATGTTGCTGATACTCGGAAAACTGCTAAGCTTTTTGCAGTTTTTCAAACTCAACAAAATAAGCTTGCTTAGCTTTCCAATAGATGGGTGGACCTTAAGCAAACTTGAACAACCATCAAGAATTAGTTTCTCCAGATTGGGCACACTAAGTGAGATGTCTGGAATTTCAGTGAGGTGTTGAGAGCAACTAAGTCTGATAGTGTTTAACCCTTTCAAGAAGCTGTAAAATGAGAAAATAATAATAATAACAATTACTTCAGCACATAAGCTTTAATGGAGTTTAACTAAAGAAGAAACATGGAAAGGAAAAAAAAATCACTCATCATACCAAGTCATTTTCCCAAAGTTGTTTCAAGCTGCTATAACACATGTCAAGTTCTACAAGGTCTTCCGCATGAAAACTTGATGGCAAGGATTCCAAAGGATATCCTTGCCAATAGAGGTATCTTAGCTCATAAGAAGGAAATTCAAAGTCTTTGGATAACTGCACTCTATTATCTTCACTCAAAGAAGTAGATTCAAGCTGCGAATAGAATTTGAGCAACCTAAGATTCTTCATCATCACAAAGGATTCAGTAGTAATGTGTATCGGCTTAGGTATAGAAAAGTTGAAGAGTATGCCCTTAATTGCCTCTGTTCCCTAACAAACAGGAGTAGACAACAAGTGAAGAGAAAAATACATAAAAGTAAATCATGATTTGTTCAAGGTATACATTAACGGTTTATTTATTCCAAATATCATTTAAGTTTGAAAGAAGGTTTATTTGCATTTTGCACTTACTGTCTTTCTTGCCAATACACGACTTATACCCTCTGGATAGCACAATCTACTCCTTTTTCCAGGGTCTTCAGGAGATTCTTGTCGAACAATTTCTCGCCCCATTTGTTGTATCAGATCATGCATCCATATCTTGTTGTCTAAAATACTTATGAGGCACTTATCGGTGAGGACTCTTATTCCACTCTCTGCGTAGAAGTTGCTAGCATCTAGGATTCTTGTAACAAAATCAATATCCTCTCCATTAAAGAAGCAAGCAACATCTAAGAATATCTGCTTTTGCGTGTGATCTAATTCATCATAACTTCTCTTAAGCACACTTTGAATTTCTTGGTTAGGTTCCTGTTTTAGTTTACGCAGTTCACTTTCCCATTCACGTATGGTCTTTCCACGTAGGAAACGACCTAGAACTTTAAGGCCCAATGGTAGACCATCAAGATAATGTACCACAGAACTCGAAAGTGTTTCATAACACTCTTTAGGATGATTTTGATCAAATGCATACCTACTAAAGAGTTGAATAGATTCCTTGTACTCCAATTTCTTCGCCTCATATAATGCATCCATTTTATGCTCCAACAAACGTTTCTCTCTTGTTGTTACAATAATTATACTTCCAGGACCAAACCAATTATGATCACCAGCTAAAGCTTCCAGCTGGCTTGAATTGTCAACATCATCAAGAACAAGAAGAACCTTTTTAAAGCATAGCCTGGCTTTTATTATAGGGATCGCTTCATCAACATTGCTTACTGATTCAATGTTTCTTATCGAGCCATCGCGAAGAAGTTGCATTTGTAAATGAAGTAGACCATTTCTTTTGGAAATTTCTCTAACATCAGCCATAAAGCTCGCAACCATGAAATCAGAGGCAATATGGTTAAATAAAACTTTGGCAATGGTTGTCTTTCCGATTCCTCCAAGTCCATAAATCCCAACCATGTGAACATCACTTGATAATGGTTTTATCATCTGCATAATCGTTTCTATGAAACCAGAATCCATTCCCATGAGGCCCTCCTCAACATATAAGACTTTTGGACTCAATCTCCCAAGAATATCACTACTAATCTCCTCAAGAGCATCTGCCTCAGATCTGCCACCAGCAAGACACATTACGCATGACGAGTTGGATACTTCCACAGAAAAACAACAAAAAATATGAACTAAACTTTATTATGCTTAGTTCTTTTACAAACCTTAATTCTAAGCAAGCAGAATTTATTAGAGAGCTAAGGAAAAATTAATTATATTGCATTTGTAAGTGTTTTCATTATGTCAAGTATACATTAAAACAAAGATCAATAAGGTGAAAGCATGAAATACATTTAGCTTGCATGAACCACATGTTTGGCAATCCTTAGACAAGTAGAGATGTTAATCCTTTCTTAATCCTTAGCCACATTTTCAAGCACCATTAGAACAACATAAAAGGCAGACGTTGTCTAAATGTAGTCCTTTAATCATCATTGCTAACCTCCATATACACTAGAAGAGCTCTCATCTCCCTTCTTAGAATATGTTGGCATTTATAGGAATCAAGACACACTTGCTTTCATTATCTTCTTTTTTTATTAGTTCTATCTTAAGAGGGCATTTGTATGCATCAAACAACAATAAAAAGATTAAAAAATAGTTATTTTCATATTCCAACCTATTAACCCAATAAAAAGAAGCATAGAAATAGAAAAATCTAATATAACTTTAATAAAAGATATATATAATATATAAATGATAGTTAAATATTTGCTTATATTGTGTAAAAGTTCTGGCGAAGAAAGTCGAATGGAGAAGAAAAAAGGACGATGTTACCAAAAATCAATTTATTTCCTCATAGATTTTGAAAGAGTGACCTAGATTATAACAGGATGCCAAAAAAAAAAAAAAAAGAACTCCTCTAAATTGGTTCTTTCTCATCATATTTGTCTCTTATATTCAAATAGTCGCATGCCCAATCATCATTTTTCCTGGACAACTAGTTTGCAGAAATGGACGGAAAATTCAGATTTTTCGATTTGACATGGTATGCGGGGCATGAACTCCGTTGTCCTTTACTGAGCTGAATGCAGCCTTGAATTGAGTAATGAATAATAAAGCAGATATGCAGTTAACCAGTACTTAGCTTGAACATCAGCAATCCCATTGAAGAGGGGCCATATGATTTTGAATTTTTAGGACAAGATTCATTTGTCGAATATAACTGTTACTATACTTATATTTTATCATCATGAATAAATAAAAAGTAAAGGACACTTGCAAAAGATTGCATGGAAGAAGCTAAAAATTTACCCATTCTGTATATGCCATCCAGAAAGGTTGGCCACTAGTGTCACGTTTCCACCTATGTGTCTTGTCGGCAAAACCACTTTTTTCATGTTTCCTGAATGCTTCTGCATAACGTCCCCTCTGTTTTCGCACATCGGATGGTTCAATGTGGTGAAAACACAATTAATTTGCCATTTTGGTTCTTGCACTCAATGATCATCTCCAATTCCTGCAAACACCATCTAGAATTGGCATAGTTTTCTGAGAAAATTATGAGGATGCACCTTGATTTCTTGATAGCTTCCAAAATAGTAGATGCAATATCTCGTCCCTTGAGGTCTTCGGCAAAGGTACGTATCCCTTTCTGACACAAAGCTGCATAGAGATAATCTCTGAAATTGTTTCTGGTATCCTCACCCCTGAAGCTGATGTAAGCTTCATAATCCCATGGATCAGTAGAAGTAGAAGTAGAAGTAGAAGACGCCCTTCCACGACCCATCCCAACGAGGTTCTTCCCAACATGAAAGGCTTCCCGATTTAAACTCTTCCAAACGGTGGAAGTAATCTCCTCAACAACAGGTAACTCAGACCTGTAAACAGTGAAGGGCGACACATGTGGTGACTCAACAGTTACAAACTACCACACACATAAGGTCCAGTGGAATCCATATGCATGCTTTTACAAAACCACAATTATGGGAGGTTGTTTAATTTACACTTAATAGGATTTTCTTTTTGTCACTCCATGAGGTGTCCTCAGGGCTATACAAATACGGAAGGCGTATTTAAGTCATACAACATCCAGACTAATCCTTATAAAAGCCAAGAGAGACTGTAAAGACGATAAAGCTCTACTACATAATACAACTGCATTTCCAGAGCTCAAACTTGAGACCACCCATGTTTCCAAGAGACCCCAACCATCTCAATTGCTTTTAATATTAATTAATAGATAAGAATCCTAAATTTGTAAAATAGTCGCCCATTGATATTCCCACTGAGAGGAGATATATGCCCTCGATTGACCTTGCCAACTGCAACTTCCTATGACTCTAAAGGAACTCAAATTAGTGGGCAAATATTTCAATGGTGTTAAGGGAACTCAAACCCGTGGCTATTGTAAAAAAAACCCAAGGTTGGATCAAAGCTACCCCTGGGCTATTATCCCAAATATAATTGGTTTTTTTTTTATCTTAAATACTCAAGTCTAAATATAATATAAAATGAACTGATGTGTAATAATGTTAAGTATTAAATAGCTTCAGTAAAGAAAATTTAATATGACATTTTTTTATTTAGAAACAGTAAAGTATTTTAAGAATATTTGCATATGTTTATTTTAACCTTTTCATTGAAAGTAATATATTTTTTAAATAACTTATTATAAATCTTTGAGTGAATAATAATAGTATATAATTTTTTTACTTTTAAATATTTAATAAAAAAAACATTATAATATTTAATCTTATTAATCACTATTTAATTTTTAAATTTTATTTAAAATTAGGTGAAAATGCGCGCACACACACACACCATCTTTTAGCCTTTTCTATTAATCCAAATATACATAATAAACAATTAAAAAACAAATTTGAATCCGAACTGTTTTAATAAAAATTTAAATATGTTCATCATGCTTAGCTCATGTAGTAGAGCGTTCAACGTTTAAATAGGCCCACCTAGGTGTGAGTACCGTAGTTTTTTAAACCCACTACTCGATGGGCCCAGGGCTCGGCCCGTTTGTCTCAAGGCTCGCCTAGCTCGCGATATGAAGCGGCCCAAGCCCACCTACCATATTAAAATCGAAGGGCACTACCTAGAAGGGATAACCAAGGCCCGGTCTCAGTGAGAGCCAGGTGTCTTCCTGCAGGCCGCCCTGTGTGGTAGCTCGAGCAGAGTTTTAAGTCCCCAGCCGCCTTCCTTTTCCGTGATATGGAAAGTTCATGGATAAATAGATAAAGGCAGGAAATATGTAAAAGATATTTATCCACGAATTTCCTAGTTTCCAAATCCCTTACTTCTCGGTAGATTAATCCTAGATAAGGAAGAATTGGTCCTTGATAAGGGAGAAGGAGTCCTTGTTATGGAAGAAGAGATTTTATCCTAAAGATTAGGAGATTCCTTCCCGAAATAGGAGGGAGATTCAGCATCCATTCTCTATAAATCAGGATAATCCTCCACGAGGGAAAGGTGTTAAATTCCAACCCACAAGATACTCTTTCTTTTCTCCCTTTCCATATTTTTGCTGACTTAAACATTGGAGAGGCGGTCGGCCCACCTTCATCGAACCACCCTGTTTGTAGATTTACATCGCGCCGCTGATGTCCAGTAAGTCAAATAATCAACCGTCTATGGGAATCGAATAGAAAGTCTCGTTTACAGGCTGCAAGAGCTTGGCTTCAACGACTGTCAAGTAGCCCTTCATCACTTGGAGCTCTGTCGATTCCCCATTCTACATCTAATTCGCCTAAAGCAGACGCGATGGCAAGCATTCCGATGAACCAATCGCCAAAAGATCAATTCCTCCATTGGCATCAAGACATGGAGAGAAAGCAAGAGGAACAAGCAAGATGATGAAGGAGTTGTGGTCGAATGGTGCATACGGCCGAGAATGGACCAAAGGCTAGGGCCTAGATTGAAAAAGTCGCGATCTTGGAAAAGACGTGTGAGATAGAGGCCGTAATGTGTAGCCGATCACTCGAGATAAAGGGAAGGGGCTCGTTGCTCCTAACAACATCGATATCCCAGTGGAAGATGAGTTGTCCTTAGGAAGCTCCCTATCCCTGAATCTCTCGCAGACAAAGAATACTCGGGAAAGCACAAGGACCGGGATCACAAAGAGGCCTTCGCTTCACCTCGCCTTCAAATGACTTTGTTAGTGGTGCATCTCACGTATGCGGATAGGCAGTGTATCACGCACCGGCCAGTCAAGCCTCCGGAACTTACATGCTTGCCTACGTGCATGTTGCCACTAGTGCCGCCTGTGCATCCTGCTTTTGGTATAGCGCCAACGTTTTACATACTGTTGGTGGCCTTAATACAGAGACCCGATGACACGCTCTCTTCACTCCTAGGGCAACACACCCTTGACTACGAGCCACCCCGCGGGTTTGTCATTCCGGGCCACCACGCGAATGACTCCTCGGCTAACCCTTGGCGACCATATGCTCCATTATAATCAGGCGGTGACATTGAATGCTGGTAATGACTGACTGTTATGCAAAGTATTCCTAGCCAGTTTGCGGGGGCTAGCATTGGCTTGGTTTCACAAGCTCCTTGCTACTCAATAAATTCGTTCAATGAACTATGGGCCGTGATTCATCACAATATCTTTGCTCAGTACGATAAAAGAGAAACATTAGCTCCTTAAAAACCATTCTCAAACAGGATGAAGAGTCAATTCGTGACTTCACAAGGAGGTTTGGACAAGCCGTCCAGCAAATAGAGTCGTATAGCATGGACGCAGTCCTCCAAAACTTCAGGAGAAGCATTGGGCCATATACTCCTTTCTTATAGTCTCTATCTTTAGACCCGCCAGTGACGATGGAAGAATTATACAGACGGGCTGATAGGTACTCAATGCTAGAGGACAATATCCGTGCAGCGACCCAGACTATCATGATTACTAGCCAGTCGGCCGAAGGAAACAAGTCGCCTGGAAAATAGCCCTCCAAATCCAAGGAAGGTTAATGAGACTGAAGCGATCCCAGACTAATCATAAAAAGAAAAGAGAGCCCTCGCAGTTTACCCCCCTTGAATATCTCTTATGAGAGAATCTTGCCCATCATTCGAGACTTGCAAAGTTTAAATGGCTTACTCCGATCCAGATGGATCCCTCCCAAAGGAATAAATCACTTGCGACACATAGAGACTACGACATGAGACTGACAGGTGCCAAAGCCTAAAATTCTTGGTGGAAAAGTTGATCAAGGCGAGACACCTCAGGAGATATGTCAGGGAACCTGACCATGGGTTGGAGTCAAGGCAAGCCGCGAACAGAATCACAGTCGGCGTGTTAACGCCGATAGAATCTAGACCTTCCATAAACTATATATTTGTAGCCCGCCTAATCTACTCGCAGATTTAATCGGGCACCAACTAAGAGTTTCAGAGCCGCTATAGGCAAGCTAGGTGAATGCTATCCACGCTTTAAGGAAGATATAAAGAAATCCAAGCCAATAGATGGTCCTATATCCTTTCCTCCTGTCAACCTGAACAAGATAATTGTGCCTCACTATGATGCCCGTACTCACCTGTGACACTCGCTTTGATGCACAGTGGTACTGTAGATCTCGACAAATCACATGTACTTGTTGCAATTACCAAAGATTCGAAAGCAGATGAAATTTCTTTAGAATGTAAATCCAAATTTCTAAGCTTATCCTCTTCTTGGCTTCAATCTGGCATGACTTACTATAATAACACTAGGAGATGTCGCCTCCTTGTGAAGCTTCTGGCCAATGATCACGGTTCTATTCTTAATCGCTGAAGACTTATGGTCTTACAACGCCTATAATGCGGTGGGCTCAAGTACACTGATGAAAGCTTATCCTTCAACTCTACCACCAAATGGTTGAAGTTATTTGACTAACGCCGGGCGTTGACATTTTAAATACCGCTTACAATGACAATGCTATCAACTATCTACAGAATGTAAACGGAGAAGGACTCAAAATCCTCCTCTTTCAAGTTTAAACCCCGCATAGCAATCATGTCACATTTTATCGTGGTCGAAGAAAGGATCCACGTTGTGGATCCTTCGAAAAAGTAATGCCGATTCGCCGAGAAGTTCACGGCGCCGCTTCTCTTCTATCCGATGAAGAAACATAATAGTTGGTAACCGCGGCTGATAAGTCAACGATGTGTTCGCTTAGAACCACTTAGATATGGTAGGTATTAGCCCAACGGTGGCCTCTCATAAGCTAAATATCATCCCCACGGTCAGGCTGGTCAAATAGAAGGTGAGGAGTTATCACTTGGATCGCCATCAAATCATCTAGATGGAGGTAGACAGCTTATTAAAAGCAGGCTTCATCAGGGAAGTGAAGTAACCTGAGTGGTTAGACAATGTGGTGGTAGTTCCAAAGAAAAGAGGAAAGTAGCGAATATGCGTGGATTACACTAACCTCAATGAAGCATGCCCAAAGGATAGCTTCCCCTTGCCACGTATAGATTAGATCAGAAGCCGCAGTTCCGCAATGTATCACCGTCGCTTTCGATGCCTCTTCGATATCATCATTCCCATGCACCCGCCGACTTAGAGAAAGGCCTTCATATCTTCGCATAGGTCAGATCGCTTATAATGTGATGCCCTCACCAAGAATGTTCCAGGCAACTTACCAAAGATCGGGTGACCAAGATATTCACCACTTTGGGCAACACCATGGAAACCTATATCATGACATGCTAGTAGTCCGAAGAATGCTTCGACCACGCCTAAGCATATACAAGAAGCCTGAAATACTATGAAGGTCCGACATGAAACTCAACCCCTCCGGGAATGCGCTTCGAGTCACATGTGCAAGTTCTTAGGGCTTTATGGTGACTCCAAAGAGGATTGAGGCCAACTTATTCAACTCAAACAATGACTTCAAATCTTACCTCCAGTGCGGGTTCAAGAATCGACCAAAGATATCGGCGCTCTAGGTGGTTTATATCTGCTTCACCGACTGTGTTAAAAACCATTCTTCACCACCCTAAAGGGAGCCAAAGGGGTTAGTTGGAATGAGGAGTGTGACCAATCTTAGCTAGCCCAAGAGCAAGGGATACACTCTATCTTTACCTAGTAGTGTCAGAAGTCTTAGTAAGTGTAACTTTGTTCAACGAAGACGAAAACCGAAAACAAAGATCGATATTCTTCATAATAAAATCCCTAGCGAAAGAAAACTAGGATACACCCGCCTAGGAATAAGCGCGACCGCCCCACGTGGCGCCCAAGAAGCTTCGCGATCTACTTCTCAGCACACCCTATCGTCGCGGCCGACCAATCCTCCGTGAAACACTCATACACAAGTATGATATGTCAGTGGAGGATGGCTCACCGGCACTGAGCTAAGTGAGTTCGACATTTAGTATAAACCTCGCATCGGGGCGCGTGCATTGGCAAATTTTCTAGCAGAACTACCTCATGAATGTATCCGTGATAACAATGGTCGTGATCCTAATGTGGATGAGCCTCGCTTAAATGGGAGCCAGTCATTTGCAACCAAAAGCCCCAACTAGAGCAGGCAGAGCGGGTGCCATAAGACTAGACTTCCCCGTGTCAAATAATGAGACTGAGTATGAAGCAATCCTAGCCGGGATCGATCTCACTCATTCAGCATCATCAGAGAAACTCCTCATACGCAGCGACTCTCAACTGGTAGGAGGATAGCTAAACGGAGAATACGAAACATGAGACCGGTGTATGGCTAGGTATATGGGCCTAGTAAAGCAACGACTAGGGAGTTTTGCGGCTTGGAAGCTTGAGCATATCCCAAGGGACTCCAATGAAAGGGCAGCATCATTGGCAGTAGCTGTGTCCATCCCAATAAAAGAAATTGTATTCCTCTCAATCTACTACCAGCCAACATCGTCTATTACAACAGATTGAGTAAGTCAGATAGATGAAACATGCCCTTCTTGATTGACTCCAATATTGCATTACCTGAGTTCGGGAGAGCTGCCGAATAATAGAGCCAGAGCCCACAAAGTCTAGGTCCAGGCAGTCCGATTTTCCTTGGTAAACGAGCAAGAGGGTAAACGGTCCCTTTGTGGGATTCGGCCAGATTCAAGTGTCTCAATGCTCAACATGGACAATATATACTAGCAGAACTTCATAAGGGGGTGTGCAGAAACCATCCGGGTGGCAGAACTTTAGCTCACAGGGCCTATACACAAGGGTATTATTAGCCAACCATGAGAGCGCATGCAAACGGCCATGTCGGGCAGAAGTGCGGTTGTCGCTAACGAAAGCCTCTACATACCGGATGCCATCTCAAGACTCCAGCCACCATTAAGGCCTTAACCTTTTGCTCAAAGGGGGAACTTGATATGCTGATTCATTGCCAAACGCCTGCTTAGAAAAGTTGTTGTTGGTTGCCACCGACTACTTTAGAAAATGGATAGAAGTCAAGCCTTCGCCTTCGCTCCATCAAAGACAAGGACACCCACCCAGAAAGTGAAGAATATTGTATGCCGCTCTAATAATTAGCAAGACATAATAACCGATAATGGTCCACAATTTGACAAAGAAAGATACGTAAAACTCGCCATGAGCCAAAACTAGAAACTTGTACTAACTATGCATACCAGAGAGCAATGGCTGCTAAGCATCCAATAAACTCTCTCGACGACTTGCAATCATTCCTGATTGCCAGGAAAATGGGTGCACAAGCTACACGAGTCCTTTGGGCCTATAGAATAATCCAGACTAAGCCGACCGAGTTTCACCATTTGCCCTCACCTATGGTATGGAGGCCATTATTCCATTAAATCGATGCCCACGCCTAAACCGAGGTTTCGAATCCGCTAATTCCTGGGCCATCTCCAAGGACCTAGATATGGCAGATGAGCTCCGGGAAGCTATCGCTATACGTATAGCATCTTACCAACAAAGGATGGAAAACTAATACAACAAGCATATAAGGCCGCGTGCATTCCAAGTCGGGGATCTAGTCTTGAGAAAATCTGAGAACACAACCGACCACGACGAAAATTTCAACCAAATCGGGAAGGACCAAACATAGTCAGAGACGAGCAAGCAAACAAAACAAGGCGTATTAAATAAAGTAGAAGGGATGCCAGTACCTAGAATGTGGAATGCTATGCACCTTAAGAGGTATTATCAATAAAATCTCCTATAGAATATTTCCTCTCAATACTCAGACCGCTTCCTTTCAAAAGACTGTGATTGTGGCTCTAAGCTTCCGCCGGCACTTTCTAAAAGACTGCATTTGTGGCTCTAAGCCCGCCGGCACTTCAAAAGACTAGGACTTCAGGGTCTGCCCCGCCGGCAAAAGACCAGACTTGTAGCTCTAAGCCTGTTGACACTTTCAAAAGACCAGACTTGTAGCTCTAAGCCTGTTGGCACTTTCAAAAGACCAGACTTGAGGCTCTAAGCCTGGTGGCACTTTCAAAAGACCGGACTTGTGGGTCTAAGCTTGCTGGCACTTTCAAAAGACTAGACTTGTGGATCTAAGCTTGCTGGCACTTTTGAAAGACCAAATTTATGGCTTCTAGCCCGCTAGCACGTTTTTAAACATAACAATAGCTCTTAGCCTGTAGTATGGGCCCCAACACAGTGCCATATGGCCATATATGAGCCCTACCAGCTTCTAGTCCTTAAAAAGAAAAATCTACGCAGACATACTAATCAATATACATAGAAAGAATGAGAAACATAGAGGATTCATTGCATAAAGTGTACCAGAAATCATATTTCATTAAAATACGTCAATTTGCGTCTGTGATTACAAAAAATATGTCCTTATGGCCAGATGGGGCCCCTTACAGAAATTTCAAAAAGAGGGGGGAGAGAGGAAAGGAGAGCAGACCAGCTCATCCCCAACGTGAGGGCATTATTCCTCAGTTCCTCGGGTCGCTCCCAATCAGACCCTTACCGATGTCTCCCGCCATCGCTGGACGGGGGCACCTGGTTCACAAAAACTCTACGTGAAACAGTCAATGGTCGCATACCATTCGAACCTCCTGGTTATCTCCACAGATGTTGTGTTTGAATGCACAACATCCATACCAGCTAAAGATCACCCTAAGGCCTTCTCCGGTAGTTTTCCTCCATGGCCTCTTTGTCCTTGCCCACTTGAGAGTGGAGGGAAGACACCTCATCTTTAGCTGCCCCAAGTTCGAGCAGGAGTGGCATCCCCTCAACCTCCAAGTGGGTAGTCTCAGCCTCCGCCCTGCGCCTAGCCTCCGTACCTCCAAGGCATCTTCATGACCCTAGCTAGCCGCCCTGCCTTTGCGCCGCCCGCCATTTATCGCAGACAAATGCAACCTAAGCTTCCTCCCAGCTCATTCCTCTTTTTGTGCCCATGATCCTCTCCGTGCCCTCCTTGGTCTTCCATTCCCAATGCTTGGACCGTGACTTGGCCTTATCTATGGACTCTTCTTGGGCATAGTGCTTTAAGGTAGCTGACTAGGCATAGAGTCGCAGCTTCTCGGCATCTTCCAGCCTATAGTGAAGCTCCCTATGCTGGTGCGCCATGTTCCAGATGGCAGTAACACCCTGTCCAAGAAAAAAGAGTTATAAGAAAATCACAGCATGAAGCCAATATTCAAAATGGTAGAAGTTTAGCCATACCAGTTTGGCCGTCCCATTAAAGTCATGGTTGCGGATGCACATTCTGTCTTCAGCCACGGGTTGGAAGGACTTTCTATCCATGTAGCCTGCAAGAGGATAGAGGCCCTCAAGATTTGTGGCCACCATCTCCACCTCCTAAGAAGAGTGGCAGAGATCGTACACGCGCAAATGCAGGAGTCCTCTTCTTGAAGAGAGCCCACGCCTGAGAATCAACTGAGCTGGCCTGACCGTGGGCCTGGGTGTTTCTACCAATGGATGGTCCCATTCCATCGGTTGAACATAAGAGCTCAACGCCATCCTGACAAAGACATCCTAGCTTCTGTAATTTACACCCAGCAAGTCGGCCAGTAAATCATTGGTCTCGCAAACGCCTCTCCGAAGGATCCTCCCCATGCTCCTGCTTGGCTTTAGAGATCCTCCAAATTCGGAGCTCGACCCTCCATCGTTGCACAAGCCTCCTTGAGAGCACCCTTAGCTGGCGCCCGCCAAAGCCGACACAGTCAAAGGAGAATCCACTAAAATTACCGTCTGGCTCTTCCGAGCCTCCATTCCGCACTGCACTGGCTCTCAAAGTGTCTGGCCGCTTGACCCCTGAGCCAGTGTGTCTCCACCAGCGCTAGCTCGTTTGACCATCCACAAAGAAATCCACTTGAAGCTTAGACATTTTAGCCCCATTTTTTCAAATTGATTCACTAACTGGTTTGATCCGTCCATTCAACAAACCCCTCCAAGCCCTCCCCGACATCCTTTACCTGCCTGGCCTTCTTTTTTTTTTTTTCCTTCGCTGCTTGGGGGGTAGACTTGGGATCTTACGCGGACAAAGGTAGGCAAACGACCAACAAAGGGTTCTAGAAAGAGAATTCGCTGCGAAGAGCTCCCAGACAAATTTCAGGAGGATCCGTGAGAACGAAGTGCTCGCCCTCGACAAGCCTCCTACAGCAAGGATTCGGGAAGAACATGCAATC
This sequence comes from Tetrastigma voinierianum, assembly GCA_016808115.1. Classification (NCBI taxonomy): domain Eukaryota; kingdom Viridiplantae; phylum Streptophyta; class Magnoliopsida; order Vitales; family Vitaceae; genus Tetrastigma; species Tetrastigma voinierianum. Next base: position 500,108 of record JAEQBH010005326.1, on the reverse strand, counting down.
GTATGGAAAAGGACTAGCGCTACCTTCATAGACGTATGAGCCTGTGGCTGCGCCTCCCTTTATGATCTCAGCACCCGGTTGATGTGGTCCACCTTCCTTCTTTCCACCTAGTTGACTAATGCATTTCGCCCGCCTACTTTCAAATCATCACAACTGAGGCAAGGTCAATAGAGAAGACCGCCTAGGAAAATATGAGCTATATCAAAACTAAAACAAACTTGGGAACGAGAGGGACTGGTTCATATCAAAAGGAAGCCCTGGAGAGCCAGGCGTCACGTGCCATGGGCCCTCAACAAGACGACCCTTTTCGCCTCTGTTTTAGGGGAGTCAAGGAGTCCGATTACAAATTGCATCCCGGACTTTTGGGCCTGATATAGACAAAGTGCTCCCCAACACAAGCTTCAAAGTGTAATGAAGCAAATCTCCACCACGATGCCAGCGGTAGAGAGAGTTTAAACAATGCAACTAATAGAACTGGAAAACATTCTAAAGGTATTGAGTGTGAGGTGCCCGTAAAATGCGTAAACCGATTCAATTAACGATGATCGTAAGAACTGCTTCTCGGTGAAGACATGCCATTCACTTCCCCTTACAATTGAGGCAATCGAGCTGTCTAACATTTATAGATTGACTTCAACAGGAACTAGTCTGTACAACCTTAGTTCCCTTGCAAACATATCAACAACTAGACTACTTGTAGTAGGCATTTCCGGGGGAGTCCCCCTCTGACACTCAGCCTGACTGGTGGAAACCTCTTCGTAACCTCTTGCTATTCTACATGCAAATAAACAAAAAAGAGAAGGGGGTCAACTTGAAGGTCATTAAGTGAAGATGGAAGCGAAACCCTCGAAAGATAAAAGAAATCCCCCTAGAGGGCCACATCCCACCGCTGACAAAAACTAGGAAATGCGACCGAAACCTTCGCTAAACCTAATAAGACTCTAACTCAAATAAATCGACGATAAAAAGTCCGGGATGTGAACACCATCTGAAAATCGAAAGGCGAAGAGTCAAGAGACTGGCGGCTCCTTTGGAAGGAAAGTTTGCGTATACAGAAAAATCAAAATCACAGAAAGAAGAAAACTTTGAGAAAATGTAAAAGAAACTGCTATTGAAACCCCAACCCCTATTTGTAGGGGTAAGGCGTCGACAGGTGCATTAAATGCGCCGTCAGAACATAATGCACCATTTATATATTGGGAAGCGTGTGTTTCCCACATGCTTTAAACCCACTAGAGCATCGCTTCGACGCATTCAACTCTCCACATATCACGATTACTACGCTTTTTCTCAACTGGAAAAACACAAAATTCTAGCCAGGGAAAAGGGGGGCATTGTGAGAACCGTGGTTTTTTAAACCCACTACTGACTGGCCTGTGGCCTTAGTCAAGGTCCACCCGGGGCCCGCACGTGAAGCTGCCTAAGCCTACCTACCATATTAAACCGAGGGGTACTACCTAGACGGAAAATTCAAGGCCCGTCTGCGTGAGAGCCAGTGGTGCCTTCCTGCAGGCCAGTCCCTGTGGCAGCCCGTCTAGAGTTTTAAGTCCCCCAGCCGGCCGTCCTTCCGCATATGGCAAGTTCGTTATGGATAAATAGATAAAGACAGGAAATACGCAAAAGATATTTATCCAATGAATTCTAGTTTACAAATCCTCACTTCCTAAGATTAATCATAGATAAGGAAGAATTGGTCCTTGATAAGGGAGAGAAGGAGTCCTTGCTTTGGAAGGAGAGAGATTTATCCCACCGATTAAGAGATTCCTTCCGAAATAGAGGGAGATTTCGCATCCATTGTCTATAACCAGATAACTCTTGCATTTAGGGAAAGGTAAACAATTCCAACGACGCATACTCTCTTCTTCCTTCTCCATATTTTTGCTAACTTAATCATCTAAAGGCTAGCTTACCACCGTCATCGGACTCGCCTTTTTTGTAGGTTTGTTATCATACGTCGATACCTAGGAAGTCAGATAATTGAGGTAACAACACTAGGATTCGAGTCCCAATGGAGATAATTTGCTACATTGTAACTAAAGTATTCAGTTGTCAAAAAAAATAAAAATTCACATATGGAACAACAACAATAATAATAACACATAAATATATAGCCAATCTCTCATCATTTTCTCTCATCTTGTTCTTTCCTAGCCCATTTTCCTCAAGCACGGAGGGTGATTTTTTGACCATTTTGGCTTGAAATCAACCTCATGGTCTTTCTTTCCTTTTCTTGCACAATAGCACTCTTCCACATAAATCTTAGGTTTTATTTTATTTTTTTTTTTCGTGTTGCTGTTGTTTTATTACTAAGGCATATTGTTTTGCATTAGCTACTACTTATATGGTGGGTGGCTAGTGTTTTGTAGGCGATTAAGATGACAAAACGATTTGACTTACTAAATACATCAATTCAAATCGCATTACAAGATGATAAGTAACTGCAAGAATTCTAGTCATCATAAAATTTTCAAATGAGCAGCTTACAATAATTATTATATTAACATGATAATTTTAAATTACACGCTGTTTTAATGTTTAGTTAATTTGACTCAGATCCCATCTGATATATTCCAGTTTGAATCAATAAAATTTCAGGGCTCAAAACAATAATAATAATAATAATAATTGACAAATTAGATGTAAATAATTACATTTACTCATCATATAAACTCCATCCTCCAATATTCGCTACTAATGCGTAAAGTGCACTCCACCTCTCAATATCTTCCCTCATTCCCTCCCCATTGTCCATTTTTTTTCGTGATAAATAAATGCTTCTCCAAATGGCCCGGTCTGTCTTCGTACAGTTGTGCCGGTGGGTCCACGCGATAGAAAATCGGAAAGACTAATTTTCCCATTTCCTCCCTGTACTCAATGATCTTTGCGAGTTCATCCAAACACCACCGAGAATGGGAAGTGAATTCTCATTAGAATCAATGAGGCAAACCTTGACTTCCTTCAATGGCTTTAAAAAGTTCTCCTGCAATTCTTCCTTCGTGTAGCTCTTCCAGCATCCCTTTAAAGGTAATGAATCCTTCCCTGGAATCAAAGAATAGATGATCTGCAAATTATGGTGGTATCTTTACCGCAAAAAAGCTCAAGAAAAACATCGAAATTTCCATGAGTAGAAGACAGAAGAGGGAGATGATGTCTTTGAATTTGAGGCCTTACAAAGCCATCAACTTTTACCATGAGAGTTACCTCACTCAACTTACAGAAGAAATTGCCGGAAACACGATCGAGAAGGCAGAAAGATGAGATGGAGATGAAGTTCACTTTGACATGCGGGGATGGAAGCCCTGAGTCTGCCGGGAAGGCCTCCACTGATCAGTGGGCAATGGTTTACATTCTACATTTTAATTATTATTTTATTTTAAATGAAGAAAGAGGCTTTGATCCCACTCTGAAGGCTATGCATCCGCACACTATATGTGATGCCTACTAAAAATAAAAAGAAACACTGGGTTTAATATAATATGTCTGACTCAAGCTTTGATGGATTATAAATGTTTAAAACCCAAAACAGTTCATATCAGTATTATTTTTATTTCCTTTTAAGAATACAGGTCTTAAGGTAGAGATTGATCAAGATCTCACATGTAATGAGAGGTTAATATTATATTTGAATAATGATTTATCTATTTTTAAATAATAAATTTGATTGGGGTAGCAAAACATAATTCATAGAAATATAGAGTCAGTATAATGAAAATTTTAGAGAACAAGATTAAGAGTGCAAAAGATCTGTCCTCAAACTTATACATTTAATAATCCAAGAATAAATAGAATGATTTTATCTCATATTCTGTGATACTTACCCCCATGGTAGACTTAGAAGAAGAAGCTAAGGCTAAAGGGAGGTGAGGCCCTCTTCCAGTATGAATGGAGGCTCAATGGTTCTAGATTGCTTTAATCTTATCCTTGAATATTCTTCTAATTTTCCTTTCCATATTCATACTATATATATGAAAGTTCAAGTATTATTTAAGCTTAAAGGATTATAAACTATTTGATGAGATTTGACAAAACTTTTAGAGTTCAGAACATCTGAATATGGGTCGTTCGGAGATGATAGATCCATTATCAAATGATGCTCACTAGTTCAGGATCTTGGGTGATTTTGGGAGAAAGATAAGAGGTTGAATAATAATGTTGAAAATTGTTCAACTCTACTTACTAAAGCTAAATAATTAATTCCTCAAATTAAATAAATAGTAAACAAGCTTATAAAGCATCTTCTATATGAGGGCACTAGAGTAGATGACACAAAGATCTTGAAATCTTTTCTCTATTCCTCTGAATCTCATTTTTTCTATGTTTTTTTGTGCCTTAGAATTTAAAAGAAACTTGTGAATCAAAACTGCTTTTCCCGTTTTCTTTTCATTATTTTGATAGAGGTGTTTTTAAAAAATTAACAAAAAAGGCCTCTTATTCTTCTGTAACTTTTAAATATCATGGAAAAGGATTTTATCTCTTCTAAAAATCAAGTAAATGGATAATAATCATGTCAAATAAAAATTGTAATTATGAGTACAAATCTGGCTTTGGCTTCCTTTAAATCAATCCAGCAGGTACATGTAGCGGTACAAATTCATAATGAAACCTCAATTATAAAAACAACAGAATCAATGACAACAGAGCTAGAATTATACCAAATGTTAATTTATATCCAGATTAATGTTAATCTATTCAATGTTAGATATGGCAAAAATTTTAAAGGAGTTTTGGTACTCTAATTTATTACATGAAAGAAACCAACTAGTTCCATAACAACAGCAACAAGATACACAATCATCCATTAGGATGAAAATTATTATAAGCCTATGGAAACCAACCATTGTACTGCAAAGGAGTTGTCTACAGGAAAGCCCTTCCCTGCACTCCTCAACATTCTACAAGCAAGACAAAAAGGAGTATAGTTGAAACCGAAAATCAGCCCCAAGCCGAGATACCAAACTGGTAAAGGAAAAACACATACAAACCCACCAAACCTCGGGCAGATCTACCCCAAATTTCAACAGCCCCAAGGACTAACACTTCACCTCGCACCGAAAAGCGTGTCGGGAAATCGAACTCCAACGTAATCCGTGAGCGTAAACAGTTGTTTAATTCCTCGAAAATGGAAAAGTAGCGCTGACAACGATTCACAAAAGCACGCAACGTCACACCAAAGTATCCACAGAAAATCTCGAGCAAAAGGGAAATGATAACCAAGCAGAAGAACAAGTACATGAACTAAAAATCAAATGAGGGTCTTTATATATTGCCGCCCAGAGCTTGCAGACGCATTAAATGCGCCGCTGACTCATCACTTCCACGACCAATTTGAATCCTGGCGACGCTCGCACTGTGTACGCTGGAACGACTGCGGGCAGCTCATGGGCCCTCAGGTTGTTCCTACCAGACGCTTAAGGGCCGGCCAACCATGTTACTTACTTCAGATCGTCCATTTCAAGTGTATCAAAATACTATAGCCCCAGCCCATAAGACTACCCTTATTACTAAATGAATCGAAGCATGAGGAACAATGTGTGCAGAACGCGGAAATTTCGTGAAATGTAAATTCATTAATTACACCAGCGGTTTATAATTACACAGCAGCCGCTTTATAACTAAGTGATCATACTATGATTACATGATTTATCCGGACCAAATATAGAGGCTAAAAAAGAGGAAAAAAATAGGCGTAGAGGCTAAGAAAGAAAAAAGAGTTGAAGTAGAGGCTAGGAAAGAAGGTCTTATGGAAGGCGGAAAGGAACACAAAGAGCCCCATTGATTTGGGAGGGGTGCTCAATGTGAGAGGATTCATCCGCTAAAACCACCTAAGGGCACAAATAAATCTAAAGAGGCACAACAGTAAGTGTGAGGCACATATGAGATATGTAAAAGTTTGAAAAATATTCTCCGAATAAATTAGCACTTCCTAAACTTAGTCCTCGCGTCTTGGCTTGATCCATAGTTGAAGATCACGTCCAAGCCCCCTTCGTAGATCTCTTCCATGAAGCCATCAGAAAAATACAACACTGGCAATGTCCGACAACGTCTAGCCATATTCACCCACTGTGAATCCGCACCAACCAAAGGCACAAAGGAATCCGCCACCTGCAAGCCTTATAGAGAATTTTAAGCTTCTTCATGGGAGCCCCAAAGATGTACAAATGCAACATCAAATAGGAAATTCCCCAGAATGCATACTGGAGCACCTCAAAGACACCTTGGCCCATCGATCCCTACATCAGTAAGTCCTAACATTCTCTTTCCCAACTGAAGAATAACCTCCCCAAATTCGAAAAGGGGAGCATTGTAAAATGAACGGGCTTCACCTAGATCCTCCAACTAACAGGTCCCGACAGACTGAAACCCACAGTATAATGACCCAATCTACGAGCCCAATCATCTTCATTTACAAGCTAGGCCCAAACATACTTCCTCAACCAGACAAGAAACATAATGCCTGGGTACAACATCTCCTGGTCGGATACCATCTATAAGAAGGCAGCCGGCTAACCTCTCTCAGCTTGAACGAGTATCCACCCATGAGTCACACACGTAACCACCCCGATGGCAGTCAAACGCTTCATGGGGCAAAAGATGCGGGCGATTTGGCTATCTAAAGGGAAGAATAGGTCATAACGCGCAAACAAAGCGCCACCTTCCCCTTCCTTTTCGGAAGGAAATCATCTACTTCCCATGAAAAGCGGACCACCTCCCTCCGCCATAAAGGAAGAGGGAATGACATCAAAGAAGGTACGACATTCTTGATGGAGAAAGACTGATTCTTTCATTCTCGAGATTCCTTGATTTGACTTAGGCATCGGAGAGGAGGCGGGCACACCACCGCCGTTTTCTTGTTTGTTTTGCAGGTACATGCTGACAAGTTGATGCTTCGATGATCTAGTGACTCAGAAAATTCAAGAGACTACAGCGGGTATCTTCACCCCTCAAGCTTAAGAAAACATTGAAGTTCCATCCACGAGAAGGAGAAGAGGAAGAAGGCTCTCTTTGGATTAAGGAAGCCATCAACTCTCTACCATCAAACCTCTCTCATGAGTCAACTTAGCTTAATTTGCAGGCAATTCCTTAATAAATGCAGCGTCTCAACATTGCTGTGAAGGACTCCACTGATCAGTCTGAATGTTTTCTATTCTTTACGAATTATTTTCACATCAAATTGTAAAAATGCATTTCACAATTTTAATTATTATTTTATTTAAATGTAAGAGTCAAGACTGAAGCAGGTTTGATTTTAGCAACCATCCATCCACCGACTCGATATGTGATGCCTACAAATAAAATAAAATAAAATCTGGGTCTAGCATTGCGCGTGGTTCTGAATTAAACTGGCTTTAGCACAGAGCCTAATACCCACAATTTATCTTGAAAAGTGGAACTCAAAATGGAAAATGTGCCCTATGCTGCTAATTTATAAATAATACTCTAACGGTAACACTGATTAAGGTAATATAGATCACGTTCATTAATATAGTACTCATATTTATTAAGTTAGTAACTCAAGTTTATTAACCTAGTACCTAAAATTCAACATATGGAAATGTTTAATTAGCTTTGATTCCTATTTTCAAAAATAGTTGTTTGTTCTTAAACACAGGAAAAGCTTTAAAAACTTGTTTAGTTCTCATTTTTGGTGTTTTCCATGATGCCTATTTCAAATAATATCAAAATGATGTCTATATTTTCAAAAATTATTTTCTATAACAGTTTTTGAAAATATAAATCAAACTTGACCTAATTCTTTTTCGCTAGTCACATCAATGTTAGATTTTTGAAAACTCGAAACTTGAAATTACATTTGTAGGCTTAAAACACACTTTTTCAAATAAATTTCATGTAAAAATTTATTAAAAAAAAATTATTTAAAAAATAATATAAATAAATAAATGTAAATAAATGAAACAAATATATTTTAAACCAATAATGATCAAAAGTATTTACAACAAGATTAAGTAAAATCAACCTTAAAAATAAATATTGAATTTTTATGCTTGTTAAAAAATTAATTTAGAACTGGCCTCTGGTTATTGGATTAATTGTGATATTATGAAATTTATATTTTGTTTTCTCTTCAAAATACATTTTCTATGCCATGATATAATTTTTAAGAGTTTATTCGGATATCAGGATTTAAAAACAAATTTTTTAATATAAGGGAGTTCTCTTTGGTTTTGTTTTAAGAATCCAATTATGTTATAGGGTAAATGAACCTCAAAATTTAGAAATAGAAATAGATGATATAAACCTCAAATTCACTCAAAACTCAGTTTAGAAAATTGTATAGATGATATTGATATGAGTTTGAAATTTTAATTTGAAAATTACGGCATTATATTCATTATTTTAATTTACTTCACCTCTAATCTATTAGTAAACATATAACCAAAACAAGAAAACTTAAGTGATAATTTATAATAATCTTGTGAAAATATTAAAATTTTATTTAAAAAGCATTTTAAAAAGTATATTTATTTAGTATTTGATAGAATATAAATTTGCTAGTAATTTGAAAATTTCTTACTTTTACGTATATTTATGTTTTTAAACATGTTTTCAAAATAACTTTTATTTATAATAATTTATTTTTAATCATTTTTATATTTATATTATTGTTTTTCAAATCAATCTTTTTTTGACAACTAAAAATAATACTTTATTTTTAATTATATTTATATTATTGTTTTTAAAAATAACTTTTAAGAAATTGGGAAGAATATTCAAATATCATTTAATCAAATTTCTTGGGGTTCTTTTCTTTTATGTTTCAATACCATATAAGAATTCCTTTTTTTTTTTTAAAGGAATAAGAAATTCCTTATTTAAAAGAAAAAGAGAAAAAAAATGTCATATGATAGGTTTTAAAGATATATTTGTTCGTCACAAACTTATACCCTTTACAAGAACTCCTGAAGATTTTGTGGACGGATGTAAATTTTAAGCCTTAGTCACACTGAGATAACAAACACCTACACACACTGATCAACAGGTCGCTGAAGAGACAGGTGAAATGGCCAAAACTTTCGTTAATTAAAGATCATAACGTGATAAAGCTTTCACTGAGTGAACACACACACATAATAAGCACTTTTCTTGGCAAGAACTCAGAAAGTCCAGAAGGTTAATGAAAATGTTCATATCCACAGTCACACTGAGTTATATTATATACAGATTTGGTTAATGTGCAATATAAGATAGAAAGCATATATATGCAAGATATATATATACAGGTGGTATATGGCGATGGTCTTGCTGTTAAGTCAACAACATCCAGATTCACTATGTTGTCCACCGCTTCAAAAGGTAAGGGCATAGACCATGGATCTACTAAGGGCCTGGGGAGCATGCCCTCAAATTTTGGAATTTTTTTTTCTTTTACCCTCAAATTTCTAAAATTGACACGCTTTAAATCGTAGAGTAAAAAACTATTTACCATTTTAATCACAAGGGATTCTATGTTTTACTTTGACTCTCTAATATTAATTTAGGCTATGGTTTGGTTCTAAAAAATTTAATGTAAAAAATACAAGGAAAAAATAGAGAGGAAAATTATAAGGAAAGCAAAAAAAAAAAAAGAACAGAAATAAAAATAAATCTAATGTATTATTTTTATTTAATACTTCAAACTCATTTTATTCATTTTCACTTGACATTATAAATATTAAATAATTTTAAAATACTTAAGTTTCTAAATAATTTTATGTATATTTAACTTTTTTTGAAATTTTTACGACATCTAACATGAAATCATTTTTCGTTAATATTTTTCCTTTCTTAGTACTTTCGGAGAACCAAGTACAACCTTAGGCTCCGTTTGGAATCTGAAAAGCATTAAGGAAAGAAAACAAATAATAACGAAAATGATTTTCTCATGATTGGCTTTACTATGAGTATTAAGGAAATAAAATAAGGAGAAAAGGCAAACTAAAGAAAATTAAGAGGAAAATAAAAATAAGTTCCATATCATTTTATTTGTTTCTTCTTTATTATATAAGGACTAAGAAACTTAGAAATATCTAAAACTTTGAGAAAATTATTTTCCTTAATATTTTTTCCTTTTGGGGTTCCCAATGGAGCCTTATTAATTTAGCCCCCTTCAATTTATTTTCGTTTCTCGCGATCACTAAGGCATAGGGAAGGGAGGGCCTCAGGTTCAGTCTTAAAGTGACAATTTACTATATTATAACTAAAGTGTTTAGTTTTTAAATAAAAATCCTTGTTAAAAGCATTTTATGCAAGATTTCTCTTTCATTGTAAATTTTGCCTACAAAAAAACATTATGGCAATACAATTTTGTGCTCATCTTAAGACATAACTCAAAGCCATGTAGCTTAGGATGATGATTTATGTTGGAAAGCCTTGGTATTTCGGTGCTGTAGGTTTTCCTATATCCATATTGATGGTGCTTTTCATCGATACTAGCCGGGAGCGCTACCAGAGGTCATTGGCCGGCTTTGGTTGGACCCCAGATGATATACCGCCTACTAGAAAAACAATCTTGAAACAAGGTGGATCCTACAGGGGAGAGCCACACGTCCGATGCCTAAGTTAGTCCTTTCCCCGTGGAAGAAAAAAAAATCAACTACTTAGGTGTGAATTGAATGCATAGCTTTTTCAGTGGAGTGGTTCAGTATTTATAGTGGGCACTTAGGATAACTTTCCTTGTTAGATGGTGATACGGTATCTCCGATTGGTGGGGATTTTCCTCTTTTCCTATTGCGAACCAATCAAGTAAAGGATACTCAGGAGTCAGATCAAGGAAAATCTCATTCCTAATGTGCATATGGGTGAATCCATGAGATTGAACACTTTCCTTTTGTATGGGTTTCTTGGGCTGTCTATGCCCCCTGCTCATCTGAAGGGGTAGATTTAGTTCTTTGCCTGGGCCCATGCATTTGGGAGTATGGGGGATCTCATCATGGGCCGAGTCTTTCACAGCCCGCCCTCACTCCTATCTTGAGCCCGTAGTTACCTATAAGAGCAGTCTACGCACACGTTGCTAGACCCCATCGCTCTCATCCCACCAAGTGAGCTTTCTGCGTGATGAATCGCTTTATCGATCAGTATGACTCCATGTGGTTAGTCGGGGCAATCTAGTTGGCGCTTGTCGCCATCAAACGCCTTGCGGATAATGATGGCCTTTCTGGGCTGAGTCTAATTTCAACCCGTTGTTTCAAGATCTTTAGAAACATCCTCCGTCGTTTGTATTGTATTCTTCTCTTCTCCGTGGGTTCAGGTTTTTCCTTTCTTGAAATTCTCTTCTCCATCACCGCTCGTGACTACTGGGTGGTTTCGACATCTCGCCAGTGGTCGCCTTTTCGTTTCTTTTCCCCGATTGGTTCGTCTTTCCTCCTCTTTGTCCTTTTTGATTCGGGTTTTTATGGGCTGTTAGGGCTTGTTGATTTTGTTTGACTTTGAATTCTTTTCCTGTTTAGCTATGTACTACTGGGTCTCATGCTCTCGTTTCACACATAGGGATAGGCTCACGAGGAACTGTTCACATGACGTGGTGAGTCCGCTCAGTCGCAAACAGATCGTTCCATGTACTCCCATGCATAATGTCATGAATGATCACATACCCAATATGTCTATACTACTGATAATATCAGGCAACAGGTTTGAAACAACATCTCATCATGATCTTCTGTCCCATCTGAGTCAAACTGAAAAATCTCATGATTATCTACTCCTTCAGCCCCCGCACTAATGATTTATCTGACACGAGTTTCTAAAATTTTATCCTCCGCTCGACTTTTTCATGCATGTATCTGTATAACACTTTAACGTCTGTCTTTCTCACTTTTATTCATGTCTGTCATCGCTATCATTTTCAGATATGTCTGGGGATCTCTGAAGATATATTTTATCTGGAACTCACATATGAGTCTTCAATGTTTTTTAGATGTTATCAAATTAATGTCAGTCGAACGATTTTACTCACCCGTCAATATGTGTCTTCTACTGTAATCGGATTCCCCTGATCTATTATATGCTGAAGTACTCATCCGCTGAATCGTCTTCAACGGCATAGAGCTCCTCTTCCATCAACTTAATCTGGATCCTCCGTCCTCACGCCGCAATTTCGGTCTTCTTCAGCGCCTTCACGTCCGCCCCCGCCAACTACAAGACGGTGAGGCTGAAGTCACATCCGCCATTTGATCCGGTTTATTATCCTCCGTCGGCGGTCTTCGAGATCGCTCGCCACTTCCGCCTTCCGTCAGCCTTCCGCGGAAGGTTCATTGAAGAGTTCAACGGAACAGTCGGTCTCGGCGGATGTCGCCGGCAATGCGAAGATGATATGAGCGTCACGCTCAGGCTTCTGATAACCGTCGGTGGAACCTCGCAAGTCGAACCATCGCCATCTCACAATGATGGTCGTCCCGGCGGAGCTGTTGTACGCTTCCACGCCAGTCCGCAAGAAAACGTTCAGTCGCTTATCATGTTAATGACCTTCCACTCATCCGGCGAGTCTTCACCAAAGATGTCCCAATGATGTTTAAGCCTTCCACATGGAGATGAAGAACCGCTTCAGTTCATATGATGATAATCCACCCACACCGCGATCAGTCGTCAAACGTTTCATCATCCCAGACTGAATTTGAAGGTCAGCCACATGCCCAGCTACAGACTGATGTTTCATCAGTACTGTCATCGTGCGGTTCACTCCGATCCAAAATCTTCTTCGTCCATCACTACTATCAACTGACTCATTTTAAACTTAGCGTTTTACCCAATATTCGTTCGAGGTTTCGCTCATCGGAAACTGAGTTAATTGAGTACAGAATTTCCCGCTCCCATCTTCTTAGAACTGAGTCCGGCTTCCGGTTTGTCCGTCCAGAATGACGTAATAACTTGTCAACCTATCCCATATTTCACGTTTGACAGAGAATGTTAACAATAAAGCTCAAGGTCATGGTGACAATGTCGGCAAACGGAGGAGCTACAAAGTCTCAGAAACAGCTACGTCAAATGCATTTTTAACAAGTCCGCTGAATATACTTCAAATATTTATGAAGGATGACAAACTACATTTATAACCCTTAAGAGAACATAAACGTGATGATGTCGTCGAGTTGAGTGAACGTCCGAGATCAATTTCATATCTATTTCCACAATTGAGCTGCCAAAATCTTCTTCTTCCAAGTTTCGATCTCAACTTCTGTCTCCATTATAGAGAGATATGGCGAATCCAAAGTTTTGATGACGAGGCAATCGATTTCATGTCTCGTCGTTCCGTTAACTCATTCCGCGGCAACGTTCATCGCGAGTCGCTTCCATCTCCGACGATTGTATTCGTGACGATCGAGTTTCGCCAGAGTTTCAACAACAAACGCGGTTCAGAACTACGGTTTAGCGAACGGCGTCAACGCGTTCATGAACGCGAACTGGCTTTATTAGTCATCGTCCATCTTCATCTTTATTAACGTCTTTTGCGAACTGGTTAGAGTCCAATATTCATCCTTAAACATTCCGCGCCTTGACGCAAGTTAGCGTCCCCACAAGTCTGGCGTTATCATTTCCAACCACATGGCAACGTTCCGTTACATATTTTCTCCGAGCTTTAAGGCTCTTTGAATCGGAAAGTTACATGGCTCCCGGGCTATGTGGCCTTTAAGCCCGACGCTCCTTGACCTGGCTTCGGCTCCTAGGGCTATATGGCTCGAGCTCTAAGGCTCCTTAACCCGAGCTACATGGCTCCTAGGCTACATGACCTCGAAGCTATAAGGCCCTTCGACTAGCTACTCGCTCCCGAGCCAGAGGCGGCCTTTGAGCTCTAAGACTCCTTTTAACTAAGCTACATGGCTTCTAGGCTACATGGCCTTCTGAGCTCTAAGGCTCCTTTGAACTGAGCTACTTGGCTCCTGGGCTATATGGCCTTTTGAGCTCTAAGGCCTCAATGAAGCTGTTTCGGGCTCTCGGGCTATATGGCCTGAGCTCTAAGGCCTGAATCGAGCCGCATATGGCTTTCTAAGCCAGGCGGCTTTTGAGCTCTAAGGCTCCTTTGAACTGAGCTGCATGGCTCCTAAGCTATATGGCCTTTTGAGCTCTAAGGCTCCTTTTTAATCGAAATAGCTTAGCTCTTTAAGCCATACGTTCTCTTCATCTCATTTTCTTGGGAAAACGTGTGCGGCTTTAAAGCTGGTATGTGGAGAATTTGAACAGATTGCGTGGCTTCCCAACGAATCCAAGCTTCTTTATAAATATTCGCCTTCCTTCTAGGTTGCATGCTATCCGTCGCTTTGGTTTTCATTCCTGCCTTTGTCAGCACTGGAGTTCGCACATGATGAAGCTTCAAGATTTGATTGTCGTGGCGCGAATTCTGTATGATGGTCCTAGGCCGACGTGTGGCTTCATGGTTCCTCGCTGCTTATCGGAGTTGTGTTTCTTCCTTAGTCCTCCCATTGTGGAGCTGTGTCAGTTCTTAGTCCCCATTTGATGGAGTCAGACTGCGGAACATGCTCTCGCGGGAGGGGCGGAGCCTTCTCTTGCTATACCTCTCCAACCTTCTTTTCTCCTTTCTTCCTTTTCTTTTCCTTCTCTTTTTTCTTTCTTGTGGTTTTTGCCTTGAGTGGCTGTTAGTGGTCTGCAATTTTCTAAGATGTGGAGAACAGTTTTGTCGCTTGTAATCCTCTGAGAAGTAGAAAATGGCTTTGCTGATTGTAATGACAACTGTAGCTCCTTTGAAATAAAAGAACGATCTTTTGGAAACATGTGCCCTTGCATTCTGTGATGTGTGATTTTCCAGGGCCCTTCCGGGCTGAGCTTCTCGCTCTTTCTCTTTTTTTTTTTTTGGCGATCTATGAAAGTTCTAAGCAGGCTGAAAATGAATACAAAGACTATTATTTGAGTAAAAATTTGAATATTTTATTAAAGGCTACAATCCTAAGTCTACTGGTAGAACTGCCCGAGGTGTTCAACGTTCCAAGAGTGAGGCAAGGTCTTTCCCTCTTCTGTTCGAAGTTCGTAGTTTCTAGGTCGGACTACGCGGGAGACGATGTAAGGTCCTTCCTAATTGGGTCCTAGTTTCCCATGTGTGGGGTCTTTCTCACAAGTGTGAGTTTTTCTCGTAACCAGGTCACCGGTTTGAAACTCAGGCCCGACCCCGCCGTGGAAGGCCTCGCTATCTTCCCGTGATAGCCCCTCGCCGTGCCTTGAACCCGCTCTACTCTTCTCTCTTCTAGGAGATCAAGGTCGAGGCGTGAGAATCTCCTCGTCAGGTTCTGCCGCAAACTCACCTCAGATTTGCACCCCCACCTCGATAGGCTACTACCAATGCTGAATGCTAGAGAAAATCTGGTTTCGAGTGGCGGACTCAGATGTAGTTCTCAGACGCCAATAATACCTCGGGGAGGTATTCTACCCATTTTCCCTTTAGATTTTCTAGCTTAGTCTTTAATGCTGCCTTGAGAGTCCTTATAATGACTTTTGCTTATCCATTGGACTGCGGGTGAGCTGGGGATCAATAGTAATTCATGATGCCGATCTCTGCTTAAAAATATCTGAACTTAGGATTGTCGAACTGTTTCCCATTATCAAACACCAGGGTTCTGGTTATCCCGAACCTCGCATACTGGCGGAACGCCAGACTAAGTCAGCGCCTCGTCAAGGATTATCGCTAATGGCTCTCGGGCCGGCCCACTTGGTGAAGTAGTCCACCTCACAATAATAAATCTTGCACTAGCCCCTCCCAAATGGGTAGGGCCCTAATATGTCTAGCCCCACTCGCTGAAAAGGCTGGTGGGCCTGTGATCGAGGTCAATGGCTGAAGGAGAGGTGAGAGATTCAGCATGCTCCCGATGATTTTGCATTTTCTAACTAGCTCCATGGCGTCTCGAAAGCATTGTGGGCTAATAATAATTTCTATCTCAGTGGTCTTTGCCGCCAAGGCCCTGGGCCCGATATAGTTGTCGCGAATGCCTTCATGCACCCTCTCCGAGTATGTAGTTGGCATCTCCCTTTCCTAATGCGACTGAGAATAGTGTATAGAAGCCGCTTATAAAGGATTCCCGATGGATGACCCAGCCGACCGCTTCCGAGCTAGACGCCTCCTTCGACGTCGGGCAATGTTCCGTCCACCAAGTTATCCCAGATTGGGTCCATCTAGCTCGGCTCGGACATTATTGCGAAAACTTCTTCACCGCGATCGCTTACTAAGGGTTTGTGAGGTGCTCAACCTGCATCGCCACCTAAGTCTTCCCCGCGACGCCGCCGCTAACCTTGCCAAGGCATTTGCCCGTGAATTCTCCGCCTCGGGACGCGGCCCGACCAACCCGCGCATGAACTTTGGCGGGCCTCATACCTTCTTGAGGCAAGGCTCATTTTCTCGCCCCCGGGCTTCATAGGCTATTTTCATCTCGTTTACTACCAATCGGGAATACCAGACAGCCTCCAACTTGATCAGCCTTCCATGAATGGGCGAGATTAAGCCCTGGTACTTCATGATAAACAGATTCGCCTCGTTGTCGAGGCTCGAACCTAAACTGGTGCATATTCCACATCGATCTCATCTAGGGAAGTCAGACCGTACTCGCACCGCCTCAAAGACGCATTTCATCTACATAACCCCAGATGGGGAGGCTCTGAGCCATTGGTACTCTTGGTGGGCTCCGCTAAGATGAACTCCGTGACGAAATCTGCTAAAACCTGCCCTTTAACTACTGTCCTCCATTTTATCAGCCTTCCTGATGTTTCTGGCTTATGCAGTATCTGCTTCATCAGATGTTTTGTTGGGACCTCAATGGTGTAGGCTTGGAAGTAAGGTCGGAGTTTCCTGGCTGTGGTTACTAATGCTAGGATCAACTTCTCCATCTTCGGATACCTTCCTCCGTCTCTCGCAGCTCGGCCTCCAATAGTAGACTAGCCGTCCCATCCCGCCTCTAACCAAGGCTGCATTTCTGCCGAGAAATCTGAAACGGCTAGGTAGAGTATGAGGAGTTCCCCCTCGGAGGGGCTTCCCAGATTGGGGGGAGAGCTTAGATGGGTCTTTAACGCTGTGAACGCTTCTTCATAGTGGGTGTCCTGATAGAAGCGCCTTTTCAAAGACTCGAAAGAAAGGCTGACATTTAGTCACCGGCTCGACATGAAACGGCTTAGTACGACTATTCTTCCAGTGAGGCGCTGAATTTCCTTAGTGCTTGAAGGCGGCTGCATGTCGAGTATGGCTTTTATCTTGTCCGGATTTGCCTTTATTCCTCGGCTGTTGACTATGAAACTTAAGAACTTTCCGACGGAGACTCCGAAGGCACACTTGGTTTGATTTAACTTCATATTATAGTCTTTCAGGACTTGGAACGCCTCGGCTGGATGGGCTACGTGGAGCTCGGCCTTAATCGACTTCACCAGTATGTCATCTATGTATACCTCCATAGATGCTCCAATATGCTTTTGGAACATTTTGTTCACCAACATTTGATAGGTGCCCAGCGTTCTTCAACTTGAAGGGCATCACCTGGGTAACAATAGGTCCCTTGCCTGGTCACGAATGAGGTCTTCTCTTGGTCGTTGGGGGTCCATTCTGATTTGGTTATAGCCCGAGAAAGCGTCCATGAAGCTGAGGAGCTCGTGGCCAGTTGTGGCATCCACTATGAGGTCGATCCGAGGTAAGGGGAAACTATCCTTCGGGCAATCCCGGTTAACATCGGTGAAGTCAATGCAGAGTCGCCATTTTCCATTTTCTTTTTTGACGAGGACTACATTAGCCAACCACTCGAGATAAGCTACCTCTCGGATAGTCGCGGCTTGGAGGAGTTTTCTAACCTCTTCATTGATCGCCTTTTGCCTTTCTGAGGTGAAACTTCTTCTTTTTTGTTTTACAGGTTTGAAGGAGGGACTGACGTTCAGTTTGTGGGTGATTACTACAGGGTAAATTCCTCCCATGTCCTCCTGCTTCCAGGTGATTACTTCCATATTCTGCTTTAGGAAGTGGATGAGGAGGTCTCTAAGACCCTCGGCCAGTTTGGATCCGATGTAGACGAGGTGTTCTGCCGGTCGTCAAGATGTAGTAGTTCTAGCTCTTCTAAGGGCGTAGGTCAGGCTGGCTTCATCCCCGCGTCGATCTCGGCCCATGTGGATGTCAACCCGCTGCTTTGATCGGGCTTCGAGTAGCACTCCTCAAATTTACACGCGATCTCCTCAACTGCTCCTACCCATTCGCTATGGGAATTTAATAACCATGTGATAGGCGGAAGGGGTGGCCCTTGGTGGCATTGAGGAGGCCCGTCAATAACATGCGTTGTAGGCCGACGTGGGCATCCACCAGCGAGGAATCTTACCGCTTGTCGTGGTTCGGCATGGGGGTCTCCAAGGTGAGTACCCAGAGGTATCGAATTCTAGGGGGTAGCACTCTTCTGGAGAATCCTCAGAGCGGCGTCAAAATATGGCTGCCGGCTTTCTGGCGTTTCCATGACCAAAAAAGCCGACATGAAGATAATGCCTACGAGCTTCCGCTTGTCTACCGTGATCTGCGGAATCAAGCTTTATTGCCCACGACGGCACTTTATTACTACTGGTCGCCGCGGGATGCTAGCAGCCTCCATGTCGGACCAAAGGTTATGGTGGTGTCCAATCGAGGAGCTCAGACACGGTTTGCTCTGTCTCCCTCACCGATACGTGAAGTGAGCCTTCCGCCGAAATGGATTCCCCGCCCCTTGCAAATCCCCTAGAGATAACATGGATTTCTCCTGGCGGTCGCCAGGCTGAGCTGGATCGCTAACAAGTCGCGGCGTGACTTGTCTCGACTGGCTGAGGCCACGTAGCTTACGCAGATGTCCACGCCGGATCGTGAATTTGATCTCCTTCCTCGCCTAGATGCAATTATCCGTTCGTGCCTAAGGATCTCTATGGAACTCACAAAGATTTGGTCAGGTTCTTTACTGGTTCGTTTCTCATCTCGAGACGGCTAACTTAAAAACTTCTCGCGGTTGTACCGACAGGAAAATCGTGATACCGAGGCCGCCGTGGGGTGAATTGGTCGAGATGGATACCAGCCGCCGGCTTGGGTTGAGGTGGGACCTAAGCTGCCCCCCGACGCTACTCTGGCCTCGAGGATCGCTTCGCTATCTCTGCCCCTCCGTGGGGACTCTGGTCTCGTCTCGCCCCTGTGGCTGTCCCGCTTTTCTCACCCCTCGCTTCTCCCTTGCACCCGAGGAGCTTCCCCGCTTATATATAAGGGCTTCTTCGCCGTTGATGTATTTCTCTGCTTTGGCGAGCACCTCGGTCATGCTTGCCTGAGGGTTTTTTTAGATAAAGAACATCAGGTCTTTTGATTACACGCCCAGCCCGGCGATGAAAGCGATGATGGAAAATTTCTCATCTGGGATGTCTACCTTTAATGACTTCATGTTGAACCTCTAGATATAGGACCTCATATTCTCCTGTGGATTTTGTTTTATGGTTAGTAGGCGGTAGCTCGGCTTCCTGTACGTCCGAGCTCCGATGAAGTGGGAGACAAACACGATGGAGAGCTCTCTAAAGGATGAGATTAAAGAGAGCGGAAGTCTGTTGAACCAGGCCAATGCTGGGCCTTTTAGTGTGGTAGCAAAGGCTCTGCATCGCACGGGGTCCTGGTATCCGTGTAGTTCCATCTAGTTCTTGTAAGTGTTGAGGTGGTCTATGGGATCTTTCGTTCCGTCGAACGTTTCGACTTGCGACATCCTGAACTTTACTAGGAGAGGGAAGTGCAACACCCCGGCCTTGAACGGATTCGCTTTGCTGTACTAAAGCGTCCACGGAGACGGAGTTTCGACCTTTTACACCTCCTTCATGTGACCGAGCCTCGCTGAATGTCTCGCCACTCTAAGCCTCGACGTGATTGTCTCCGTCCCCTACCGATAAGGTGGGCTGGACCATTGCCTTTGTCATTCCCGCCAAGCATCCCCTCATTGCGACTCTCGGTAAGGTGTGGATCATGCCCGTGCCCCACTTGTTTCCTCCTTCCTTCACCACCCCGAGAGGAGCCTGTGGTGTTAAGGCTCGTTCTTCCTCGTGGGAGGGTATCGCGACCTTCCCGGCCCTCGCCTCGCCTCCCGTGGCATTGCATCCGTCCGTGAGTTCCTCCCAACTCCCCCAACAACGCCGGTCGACGATACCTTGCTGCTCCATCTCACCGGGTAGCGGCGCGTACGTGCCTCAGGAACGTCTCCCGGGAGGAGCCGGCCATCCACGCCCACCTCGCCGGCCCTACGTCATCTGGGGGTCAAGGCGGTTCTCGCTCGTTTCGAGTCGAAACCATTAGTCACTGAGAGGTCAGTTTTATTTGTAAAGGAATACTGCTCCATAGATCTACGTGCCAAACTCCGATGGTGCTTTTTTTTCTATCGATAATCGGGTCTGGAGCGCGTCAGAGGTCACGGGCTGGTTCGTCGATCCTATATGATATACCGCCTGCTAGAAAACAACATAAACAAGGTGATTCGACGGAGGAGAGCCTACCGCCGCCTCGATGCTTAAGCCCCAGCCCTTTCCCCGTGGAAGAAAAAAAAAATCAACTACTAGGGCGTGAATCGAATGCAATACCTTTTCGTGGAGTGGTTTTGGTATTTATATAGGGGTAAGTAATTTCAGATAATCCTCTTCCTTGCTAGATGGTGCTATGGTATCTCCCTCGACAGGGGAGTTTCTAACACTATCGCGAACCAACTGTTAAAGGATAATTAGGGAGCCGTGATCAAGGAAAATCCTTTCTTCCTAATGCATGGTGGGTGAATCACGGAGATTGGACACTTTCCTTTTGTATGGGTTTCAGCCGTCCCATGCCCCTACTCATCCAACAAAGGGTAGATTTAGTTCTTGGCCTGGGCCCATGCATTTGGGAGAATGGGGGATCTCATCATGGGCCGAGCTCTTTCGCTGGGCCTGTCCCCCTTACTCCCATCTTGAGCCCTCGTAGTCGGGTTTGCTCTCGGGCCTACGCACACGCTTGCTCGAATCCCCATCACATAAAAAATATTTGTACATCGGGCTAAGAAAGGAAAATAGTGGCAAAAAAAAATCCTCAACCTCGTTATCTCAAGGTAATAGATGGAACAATTACGCTGTAATCAGGTATTATGATAGTAGATTTTATTTATGTTCTAATAATAGTTTATCTACTTTAGCATAATATAACGGAGTTACTACCATTATTGCTCCATCTACTACCATAACAGAAGGGTAGTTCGGGGTTTTTTTGGGCATCTTTGACTTTTAAACCAAACCACAATTATTTTTTGAGAGCATGTACTGACCCCCATCATTTTGCTTTCTTGATCAATGATATACAAAAATTTTTGTATGGATATAGGAAACCTACTTTTCTTTGGTATTTTACTATATACCTCAACCCTTAGTCGACCTAAATGATAATTATGTAAAAAGTACAGACACAAAACTACCTAGCTATTAAACATGTAATATGACATATATACAAAAGTATTAGCAAAATTTTTAATATAGGTAATATTAATTATATATTAAAAACTAATGTGGTTTAGTATTGTTGGTGATTTTTTGGAATTTCACTTCAACATACATAATGAAAATGAGAGAATATGCACGAGCGTGCTAGGAAATTAAAGTGCTTCCAAACTAAAATTGTGCCGAAATCAAATGAAAATTAGGCTTCTTGGTTCCCTTGATAGTTCCTAGAATCTAAGTGAAAATGCCATAATGAATAAACAGAAAAAATAAAACTGAAGGCCATAGAAATTGTTGTATTTCACTAGGAAAACTGAAATAACAAAGTAATGGAGAAATAAAGTTGAAAACAAATTTACCTGAAATGGCTAAAATTGCTGGCGATTTATCGTTGTTTCGATTAATCGGGTTGATTGTCTTTCCTTTGCTCTATGTCTTCTACTCTTCTTTATAGCACTCAAACTTAAACTCCAATCCACGTCTTCTCCACATCGAGACATGCTTCTCATTTTCTCCACTTCTCCATGTTCACACTTTCTCCATATGTTCACGTACATGCGCCTGGGCCCTCCACTTCTAGAAAAACTTCCTGCCCACTTATCCAGTTGTAGTTTGACTTCGTCTATAAAGAAATCCTACTCTCTTAACTCTATTGGTTAATTGAGGTTTAAAAAGTTAATTTCATAAACAATAGTTTTGGGTTCATTTAATTTGGTCTCTTAGAAATTGGCCTAGGCATATTTAATTTAGCCTCGTATAAATAGGCCTGGCCTATTGAATTTGGCCTTGCAGAAGTGTGTTGGCCAAAATTCAATTTGAGCTCAAACAAGTATATACATGCAAAGTGAGAGAAAAAAGTTTGGTGAATCACTCTAAAAGTTTTAACATGGTGTTTGGTTGTGCTGTGCGTAATAAGATGATTTATTAGACCAGAATGCCATGCTGGTTTTATCCTGTGACAAAGTCAGATAGTAGTTTTTGAAAGAACCAATTATATTGAAAAATCTTAAAATCCCTGTTGAGAATAACTACTTTTTTATGATGATTCTAGTATGATCTTGATGCAGCGTGTAACATGATTGATCAATAAAAGTAAAACGTTTCAATTCAGAGACCAATTCTCAATCTAGAGAACGAAACAAAGCGAAAGCTTTGAATTTATTGATAAATTGATAAAGTGATAAAAGTCCCTAAAACAAACCAAAACATCTATTTATACTCCTAAGATAATATGTGTATGATATGAAATAAAATAATATCCCAAAACTATAATAGGAAAGAAAATAATACTCCCAAAGCAATAATGGGAAATAGAAATAATACCTCAAAACAATAATAGGAAAGAAAATAATACTCCCAAAACAATAAACAATAATGGGAAATAAAAATAATATCCCAAAAATAAAGATAATATCTCAAAACAACAAAAATAAGGATTTTGGTTGGTTTGATCTAATGCCTTGCGTCACACACTCCACTCTGCGAAGAACTCCGCCCCCAGTTACTTTCTCGATAACCAAGAATCATATCCGCTGAACAAGATAATAACAACATTTGACGCCTTTGAAATTCTATCCAATCCTGGCAAGTCAACCACATAAGCATTGTTGTTGATCTTCTTAACAATTTGGTGTGATCCATACTTTCTTTCTTGAAGCTTGCTATGGTCGCCTTGCATTCGTGCCTTGCAAATGAAAATCATCACATAATCACCAACTTCAAACGATTTGAATCATCTATGCTTGTCTGCCTCCATCTTGTACTTTGTATTAGCCTTCTCTAACTTGTTCTTAACATCTTCTTACACCTCTTGAACTTGCTTCGCCAAATCACTAGCTGCTACACTAAGACCAAGGAACTTCGGCAGCTTCACCAAATTTAAAGCATGATTAGGACACTACATGTATACAATGGAAAACGAGGATCCACTTGTTGCATTATGAACAACGTTGTTAGAGGCAAACTCTGCTTGTACTATGGAAAAATCTCATTGCTTTGGTCTATCCATGCAGATACTCCAAATAATATTACCTAAAGTTCTATTAACAACTTTTGTCTGGTCATTTGTTTGTGAATGTGTTGAATTACTGAAGTTCAATGACGAAATAAATAGTCAAAGAGTCATCCAAAAGTGACTAAGGAACTTAGTGTCACGATAAGATGTAACTCCATGCAACCTCACAACCTCCCTAAAGAATAGTTTTGTTGTAGAAGATGCATCTGTAGTCTTCTTACATGGCAAGAAATGTGCCATCGTAGAAAACTTGTCAACCACAACAAACACAAAATCCATACCTCGTTGAGTTCACGACAAACCCAACACGAAGTCCATAGAAAGATCCTCCCTTATAGCTTCAGGAACGGGTAAAGGAATGTATAACCCCGTGTTTTAAGTATGACCTTTCGCCCTTTGACATACATAGCACCTTCATACAATAGTAGTCACATTCCTTCTCAATCTAGGCCAATAATACTTATCCTTCAAGAATTCAATGGTTTTATCTCTTCTAAGATGACCCACTAAACCATCTCTATGCAAATCTTTAATGGCCTTCTTAAGAAGAGAAATGTAGGGAAGACAAAGCTGCCCACTCTTCATGTATATAAAAATCATCACAAGGTTGTTTAAACTCACAAGTAGCCCAAACCTTTTTAAAGTCATCATCGTTTGCATACAATTCCATCAATGTCTCAAAACCTACTATCTCTAAACTCAAGGTTCCCATCAAAGCCACTCGTCTACTTAATGCATTCACCACCCTATTTTGTTGTCCTGATTTATAAACAAGCTGATAAGGGAATTTCTCTATGTAAGCTGACCACCTAGCATGCATATCACTTATAATTTGCTTTTGTGTACTTTAGTACTTCAAAGCCTGATAGTCAGTATGGGGAATGAAATCCTTGGCTATGAGATAATTCTCCCAAGTTTTCAAAGCCCTCACAATAGCATAAAATTTGTCATAGGTAGCCCATTTACACCTTTCTTAGCACAATTTCTCACTAAAGAAAGCTATCGGCCTCTTCTGTTAGGATAAAACAACCCCTATACCCACTCCACTAGCATCACACTCTACCTCAAATAACTTCTCAAAATTTGGTAATGCTAAGACAAGTGTTGTGCTCAACTTCTCTTTAATCAAAGCAAAACTACTTTCTTGCTCCTCGCCCCAATGGAACCTCCCTTTCTTCTAAAACTCAGTAATAGGTGCTACAATGCAACTGAAATGTTTAATAAACCTCATATAAAAGGTTGCTAATCACTTGCTTCCCTTACATCATCATGTGTACTTTTTAAAAATCATTGATTCATGCCACAAGAGGGGTGATCCAAAATCAACAATATTTATAACCTAAATTTTCCTTGCACGCTGCAGCAAAGCTACTACGTATAGTGGCTCTAGGTTTAACCTGCTGGATGGGTTTTTTTTCGTAAAATGATTTACAATGATTGAAAATGGTGATTTCACTGATTTGGGGTTTTGTAAAAACAAAAGAGAGAGTCGATGGTTTGAAAAACTGGAAATGTAGGAATAAAGTGTAAAAGAACCCTTTGAAGTCTCACACGGGCTTAGGGTTAACCGAGATGTCCTCTGACCCCTTTCTCAAGGCTGGGGAGGATGACCTATAGTCATTTACCGAATCAGATCTTCCTTTAGCTTTAAAAACTGAACCCTAAAAGTTTTTCTCTTAAGATACAACATTTATTGACCATTAATATTTCAAAGCAATGAAAACTGATCCTTTGACCTAACTTGCAGAGGCAAATAAATGGTAACTAAGTGAGCATCAGTGGATCTAGCAATAAGTATCCACTAACCCCTAAAAGCTTGCCAAATACTGGCCAATCAGGGTACATCACAAGGATTTAAACCTAAAATGAGATGCAGAAACATAAATGATAATAAATGCCTGCGTTGGAAACAAAGAGGACAATGTTTTACCTCAAAAACCTTGACCCAGTGGCCCTCCTCTTCAAGGATGAGGGGGGTTTAGCCAAGCATCCCTTGAGTTGTCATCCTCAAGGGGTGTTTGGCAGGTAAGAAAGTGCAAGAAAATGAGAGAAAATCACAAAGGCGGGAGAGCTGAAAGCTTTGGCGCCAATTTTATTGATTGATAGTGATTGACTGATTTTACAGACCTTAACTAAGGCTTATATACTGCTCAGAGTCAAGTGAAATTACAAAAAAGTATGAAACACTAAAATTACATTGAGGACAGTTTGGGAAAAAAATCGAAAAAAGCAATACCAAATGCGGCTCGCAAGTTGCGGTACCAGAACATCAAGTAGGGTCTTTGCATCATTCTTTCCCTCTATTTTTAGCTCCAAATGCCTTCTGACTTGTACATGCAGCTTTGAGTTCGGCTCGGATTATTCGTATTTGAGTCAACTCGATGATAATGGTGTAATTGGCTTGCAAAACTACAAAAATAGTCACAAAATATGATCAATAGTATAGCCGAGACCTTAGTGTGCCAATTGGGCTATCTAAGTTGATTAGTATGCAAAAAGTGCTCAAAACCTGTAATGAACAGGGCTCAAAATAGCACTTTTGGGCACTAATGACTCCCCCCAATCGACACATTGCTAGTCCCTTAGCAATGACAAAAAGAAAGAAAGAGTAAGCAAATTATGTTCATGCAAAAGAAGTGGTATTTTCAAAAAGTATATGGATAAGTAATGCCTTACCCTCAGTGTGAATTACCAAGACCCTGCACAACAACCATCTTGGGAGAATGAATGTAATACAAAATCAAGTTTCAGAAGAGTATCCAACTCAAGGGAATCGACCTGAACCTTCCACCAAAATCTAAGTGTTTATGTGATCATTTTTTAACAATAACTTGCCAAACTGCACTCTCCCCCCAACCAAGCTACTGCCAAGACCTAGAACATTGACCATCCTAAATAAATCTGGCTCCACTCTTATTCCACACTTCTTTTTGTGTTGTAGGATGCAATGCTGAGGAATCGACCTCACCAAAGTCCAAGTAACTGGGATCCACCCGATGACTTAACCAACTAAGGCTTAGGTATCAAGTCATATGATATTTCGACCGGGCTAACTCTTCGTGCTTCACCCCTGACCCGAATGATTTCGAAACTCTAGCACCTACAACTCGCTAAACCTCACCCATCCACCCATGTAGCGAGCACTGTTAGTGGCTCCAAATCCGCCTGGTTTAGGCACCAAGCTTCAGCGCTTTCACCATATACCCCGACCGCGTTTCGTTTCAAGGCAAAGTGTCGCGGCTTTTCTATTCTCTTTTCTTTTTCTTTTTCTTTTTCTTTTTCATTTTCATTTTCTTTTTGAAAGACTTCATTGGCCTTCTTTTTTGGGGGACCTTAACCTATTACAGGTGGTCAACGAAACTAGGGTAGGTCTTGCAAAGTAAGGGAGCTATGTGGTGCTTCTTCACCCTAACAAGAAAACTGATGCAATCGTATGTGGTTAGCTAAAGGTGGAAGAAGAAGGCTGAACACCATGAGACTTCAACTGATCACCTACTTAATCATGCATGGAATTAATCTAACATTAATGGCATTGGTCAGTGTGTCAATTTTCCAACTTGCAGGTTAGGCAAAACCATAAAAATGGTTGCAATTTGAATTAAGAAAATGAGCTGTATGGTATGTATAGAAATGTATGTCACTATGTTTTCATCTTTTACTAGAACAAGCAAACAGCTTCAACAAAAGAAGCAAACAGTAAGCCACTAAACATACAAAATGGGCTTTGCTTAAACAGACAGTGAACTCAAAAGTGTAAAGGTGATATCAAAAGTGTAAAAGTCACTTCCTTCACTAACTCTCCCCCCAACCAAATGTGACATTGTTCGCAATGGGGTCTGGATTGGAAAGTTAGAGAAGGAAGTGCTACCTCCTCAGTGTGTAGCCGGTGGAGAGTTGTCCTCATCTTGACAGATAAGGTGTTGTCGGTGGAGTGGGCTGGCGATCGCAAATGGGCCGACAGCATATCAAGGGAGTTTGTGTGGGCCACAGTGAAAGGGTACTCATCCCCGGCCGATAGAGCTTCAAGAGGTCAAGTGGCACCGATGTAAATGTGTAGGCCTAGGTGACTCGGATCCGCATGAGGATGGCCTGATCGCGCAGTGGCGCTGAACCAACGCGGCAACCTTAGTGCGAGTCATCCTTCCTGCCAGGTTGCATGGGCGCCACTTAACGACGATGTGGAGTGAGAATGTGCATATTGTGAATCCATGATGGCAAAAATTCCCCCGGTGGAAATAGTGATGCATCAATGAGGCGGTGCGGAAGTGCTCGCCAACAACACCAGAGGGGCGGTATTAAAGGGGGTGAGGGCTCTGAGGACAAGAGGCACGGAGTCGGCAGGTACCGGAGCCGTAGCCGGAATGGAGTGAGATGTCGGAATCGAGGGCGCCGGAGCCCGAGGCTCCCTAATATGCTCTAATCGAAGACTCCGGCTGTTCTCCTGTAGGAACATCGCAGCCGATCGGCTCCTGGGCCTCATCCGAGATGAAGGTGATAGAACGAGGCATAATTCGCCACCGGCCAACCGTAAGGATGGCCTCTCGCAATCGCCACTGCTCCAACCCGGCTCGACAGGAAGCCGATGCGCTCTAACACCCCATGAGTCTCGGGAACAGGAGGGCGGACTCACCAAGCGCATTCGCATGGACCTGTCCCCAAAATGGAATAAGGATGTCATATCGCTTTCCGGGCCTGCTGAACTAAAAACTTATGAGATGCGGTATAAGGCCTCCAAAATGGCTCATCTCCTCTGGACTATATGCTGGAGTGGAAAAAGATTAGATCGCAGCAGTATATGGTCTATAAGTAGCATACGCGATGGGAGCTGCCTCCTGAACAAGATGGTCTCGACTGTCGTGTCCCGGGAGAGAAGACGAACCATCTCCCTGGTCAAGGGATGGGGCCATTGCCTATAATTCGGGTCAAGGAAAGAACCACCCAATGTATCAGTAACATATGTCCGAGGCCTTGAGTATCCTGGTCGGCCGTCGATGGAGAAATGAATAGCTATTGAGTTGGGCTCTCGCCTATATGTCATCGTGTGGTAGAACTCGATGACCACTCGAGGGTAGAAAAACCGATGTGGTGTCATGAATGGCTCTAGGGAGTACTCGCGATCAGAGCATTGAGTTCCCGAGTCTCGAGTCTCACAGCGCTCGGAGATCATACGATCCCGCCGCATCCTCGCATCGCACCGCATCCCTGCAGGGCTGCGGTGGAAGCATGGCCACCCGATGGAGCCGGGGACAGTCCCGGCGGAGGCCCCAATGTGGCCTCAAGGGTGGTGATCGAGGCCCCGAGGCCCCAGCCAAAGACCTCCTGGCCAAAGGTCTGTGCCGTTTCGACTCCGCTGGGCTTATATAGAGGGGGTAGGTTATGATGGGTTTGGCCCATTAATATCCATAAATGGGTATCAACATGTAGTTCAAAAAATTTTCGAGAATTAATGGGGGGTGTAGGAAACGAAAGTATGTGAGGCAAACACAACAAAACAGTGGAGGTGAATAGCAAAGCTGCGAAATTTCGCAACATGGAAATTTCCGTGCAACAAAAATTTCTAGCCTATCGTGAACACCCGCAAAATGTAAAACATAATTATAAGAGAGAAAATTCCAAAGAACTTATGCCATGAATTATGGAATCAGAAATCACTAATAAATTGAAAGTAAAGCAACCAAAATTCCATAAAAAATTTTAGTGACTTTTGAGATACTACGGGAGTCACTCCCTGTCAGGTTTCTTGAAATCATGGAGGGTCAAGAAGGGGGATCTCCTCCTTGTTTGCTGAGTGTTGTAATACATATGGTTTCAGCCTTTGCCCATTGACCTTGAACACCCTATTGTCTTTGGAATTGAGCAAGTCCACTGATCCATTGAGATAGACCTCCTGGATGGTAAATGGCCCAGTCCATCTTGATTTAAGCTTGCCTGGAAAAAGGTAGAGCTTCGAGTTGTAGAGCAGCACTTGGTTTCCTTGTTTGAAATGTTTACAAGCTATTAGCTGACCATGCCACTTCTTTAGCTTATCTTTTGCAATTTTTGAGTCAGCAGGGGCATCATTCCTCGCTTCTTCCACCGCTGGATATCAAGGAGCCTGAGACTGGGGCTCTGCCCATATCCGTGTTCGCTTCACGTCCACCATGCCTTATACTTAATTTCCACAGTGTGTGGACATGCTTTTGGCCATAAACTAGGCGATAAGGGGACATGCCCAAGATGGTCTTGTAGGCTGTTCTGTATGCCCACCAAGAGTCCAGTAGCTTGAGAGACCAATCCTTTCGGTTAGAGTTCACCACTTTCATCAGTATGGTCTTGATTTCCCTGTTGGCTAGCTCAACCTGGCCACTGGTCTGAGGGTGGTATGGGGTGGCCACTTTATGCTTGATATCATACTTAGTGAGGAGGCTCTCAAAAGGTTTGTTGCAGAAATGCGAACCTCCATCATTAATTAAGGCTTTGGGGACCCCAAATATGAAGAAGATGTTCTTCTTCAAGAATTTCAGTACTACCTTGTGGTATGCTGCTCTGCAAGGTACTGATTCAACCCATTTTGACACATAGTCAACTCCCACCAAAATGTAGATGTATCCAAAGAAGGAAGGGAATGCTCAGAAACTGAGCCCAAACATCGAATGTGTCAACTACCAAATTAGGGTTCAAGGGCATCATATGATGATGAGAGATTTTCCTCGGGCCTTCGCATTACATTCCGTGACATGGTATGGGCATCTCAAAAGAGAGTGCAAGGGAACTGCATCGTGAAGACTTTCCCCGCGCTCTAGGAAGCAAGGGCCTCCACATGCATTTCCTCATGGCGTTGGGCTAAGTATTCCTTGTTCGGCCAAGCACACACCTTTCTAATTATTTGATCAAAGACAAGATTTGATAAGAAGGGTTCTTCCAATAATGAGTGAATTTCGCAGTTACAACTTCCCGTCTGCGGCTTTCCAATATGTCGGTACCCCTGCTGCCAAGTAATTTGCAATGTGGGCATACCTGCAGTGTTTTCCTCAACTGAGAGGAGGGACCCTTAGGAACTCATCATTGATCGAGGTTGTGAGTGTCAGGTGCTATTGTTAATCTTGAGAGGTGATCTGCAACAACATTTCTTTCCACACCTCGCTCCCTCGATTCCAGGTCAAGTCTCAGCAAAGAGGGAGAACCCCCATCCATGTCTAGCCTTAGCATTTGCTTGGTGAGAGTACTTCAAGGCTGATCGATCCGTGAATGATTATGTCTGACCCAACCAAATAAGCTCGAAACTTATCTAAGGCATAGACCACTTCCAGCAGCTCCTTTTCTGTGGTCAGATAACCCTCTCAGGCTTCATTCACCGTTCGTTTCAGATAGTAGACCACATAAGGCTTTCCTCCTTTCCCTTTGCCCGAACCGCCCACGGCAGATCTGCATCACACATCACCTCGAAAGGTAATTGCCAATTGGGAACCTCACTATCAAAGGCAAGGTCAAATAGCCTGAGCTCCTCAAAGCTCCTCTACGCCTCACCCTAATCAATTTGGCATCTTTTCTGTGCCAGCTTTATAAAGAGGCTTGGCACTTTTGAGAAGGGGTCCATGATAAACCTCCTATAAAAGCCTGCATGCCCTAAGAATTGCTCCACAAAGCCTTGGACATTTGTGGGGAAGGCGCTTGGTAATCATGTCAATTTTTGCCTCATTAACTTTGCACCCTTTTTCTGAAATTATATACTCAAGATACTCCTCGGTCGACCATAAATGGCATTTTTCCCAGTTCAATACCAAGTTTTTCTCTATGCACCTGTGTAGGAGAGTTTCTAAATTGATCAGGAATTCCTCAAAGCTCCCTCCGTAGACTGTAATGTCATCCCTGTAAACCTCCATAATGCGCTCTACCAAATCACTAAAGATACCGGTACATCGCCGGGGTCGGTAAAGGGCATTACGTGCCAGTGGCATCCTCCTCGTATGCATGTGCCAAAATGGGCATGAAGGTGGTCTTTTCTCGTCGCAGCAATTTCACTTGAAAATATCCCCGACAGCCATCCGGAAGCACAGAAGTGTGACCAAATCTTCTCGAGAAGCTGATCCATTTAAGGGCAAAGAGGGAGTGATCCTTCCTTCGTCACTTCATTTAGTCTTCTATAATCAATACAAACCCTCCAACCCGTGGTAAGGCGGGTGGGCATCTCCTCTCCCTTTTCATTATACGCTTGTTACCCCGATTTCTCAGCACAACCCGGGTCGACTCACCTAAAAGACTGACACTGGGTAGATTTGATACACCTCATGTTACAGCCTTAGACTTCGCCTCTAAACCACTTCCCCATATAGATTCCGCCTTCTCTCTGTGGTTGCCCATCGACTTTACCTTCCCATCCTCCAAGCAGATGGATAAGTAAACCGTCATTAATACCCTTCAAATTAGTAGTCTTCCACCCTATGGCCTGCTTATTCTCCCTGAGGATGTGCAGCATGCTACCTTTCCCGTGAAGTACCGTAGGGAAAGGTGGAGGAAATGACAACCGGGCACCGCTCCCTCAGATAGGCATATTTAATTCCACAGTAAAGGTTTAAGCCCAATTTCTAGTGGTTCACCGTTCCTTCCTCAATCATCAAAGGCGCACTTCTTATTTTTTTTCCACAGCTCTGCACAATTTTTACGCCCCAAAGCCCCGCCGCCTTCTAAACACTCACCAGCTTCACATCCGCCGCCGTTACTCGCTCTTCAGATCGTACACTATGCAAACTTCTTTTTCCAATATCTTCCCATCGTTTCATGTGCTTTTTACCATGAAGATGTCGAAGTTCTAAGGTCATGTTTCCAAGGTGAGCTGCATCACCCATTTCTACAGCTTGATAATCGCGACATGGCCAAGAATGGCCTCCTTCTATAGATGATAGCATGATAGTCATTCCCGCTACTGGTTTTCAGACAAGTACAACAAAATTCAATGGATAGTAGAATTTGTCCACTCAGATAACACTTTCCACCGTCCTTCGGTATCTTAATGGATCATCCAGAGATAATGTGATAGAGTGTGGCCTTAGTTCTCCCAACCTCACTACTTATACACGAATAGGAAGGACTACACTATAACCCAAACAGGGGCAAGGCTTTTTCCACACAAGTGTCTCCAATATTAATCAGATGGTAGGACAACCTGCATCTTTATAATACCCACTGAGTCTTATGACTGATGTATAGCATTGACTTGTCCAACAAAGAAGGCCCTCTTGCCAACATTCACTCTCTTTTTCACTGCACAAGTCCTAAAAATTTGGCATTATATGTGGGACTTCACAATCATATCAAGAAGCGTGGGATGTTGACTTTATCATCTTGACTTCTAGTATTTCACTGATCATAGCTTTTTTCTCACTTTAGTTCCTTGGTGAAAAGGCTGGGTGTGCTATTTTTCACTGCCAGCCTCCCTTTAGTCACCCCTCTGCTCCAAACTTTTAAGCCTCGCCTTGTTCTCGCTACTTCGTCGGTTGTTTAAGCTCTTACCAATTTCTAACGTGATAATCGCTTCGACCATCCATCCTCGACTGGCCTACTAGAGTACACCTTCATGCAACCTCGATTTGGTTGTGTCCGAGAGGGAAATTCTCCTTTTCCCGCACTCCTGCACTGTCAAGCTAGGACTCAGACGACCCAGTTGTCATAGCTTTCAAATTTCACTTCAGGCAGAAGTTTTCAGAAATTTCGAGTGTGTAGGTTGTTCATTTTCGTTATGTGCTTCCACTATGTCAATTCTTCCCGATTAGCCTGAAGTATCACCGCTGTTCCTCCACAAAGTTGCCCACCACCTCGCTTCGTTCATAATAATGAACAACTAGAGACAGGATTATATATCGGGTCGGGATGAGGATCCATGTCAGCCGCTGCAGTGGGAGAGATATTATAATAGAGGAGGTTTTTTGCTTCCGTGGAGCGGTTTTGGTGGTCCTCCACTGTGGCTAGGGAAAACACTTGCATTTCGGTCGTGGCCGGTGGCTTGTATCGCTTCCACAAAGATTGGCTTGTCTAAATTTTAACAAGTCCCCACCAAGGAACACTATGCGGCTCCTCGCCACTGACTGACAATGGGGCTACATGGTTGGAGCCAGCATAGGTGCCTCAGCCACTACTCGCACTCTGTGCTGGGATTCTTCAAGTTCTTCCAACCTCTCCAGCCATGGACATCTTCGCTTTCATCTCCATGTCCCCTAAGAGGTGCACATAACTCCCTTTGATCATTGATGGCCCTATCCCCATCCATTCCTCGGATTAGGCTCATCCCAAGCTTTGAGGGTTTCAGCCACATAGTTGAGGAAATCCATGGCTTCATCTGGATTCTTACTTAGGAAATCCTCTCCATACATGGTTTCTAAAAGCTGCTTCGTGTCAGGGGACATCCCATCATAGAAATGGTTGACTAGCATCTAAAAAAAGTCAAACCATGGTGAGGGCATGTAATCATGGTCTCCATACCTCTCCCCAAAGATCAGAACTTCTCATTATCATGGGCTGAAAATGCATAACCGCTCTTCAAGCTATTATCCTGTGCATTGAAGAACCAAAACTCGCCTATAGTTCTACTCCAATTTCGAGCAGTTTCGCCTTAGAGAATTAAGGTCAAATCTCGCTTGTTCTTTTGAGGTTAAATATGTTTCAACTTCAGCATCTCCATATCGGTCGCACCCTCCTTGAAAGTTGTGCAAACTTCCTCGAACTCCCGGATGTGTGTATGGATTTTCATTTTCCATACCATGGAAAGTTGTATAGGGGCACCAAATAGCCCGATTAACCACATCTTCGTAGAGGTACAATGCATGAGGGTGTACCACCCTTTGGTGGGTGTAGTTATATGGTCCCTCATTGATTTCCAGCATCGGGGGTTTCTCCGCACTCGCTAACTTTGTTGCTCCTCAGGTGGAGGCTCCATCTAATTACTGTGTAAACTCACTTCACACCCTTGTTCTTGTGGAGCATTGGTTCTCTCTAGCCTGCCTACAATGTTCCTATCCCAATGGTGCATAAAGTCCTATGAACACAACACAACACAGCAAGAACCAAAAAACAAGGCTACCAAAAAGGTTATAGTTGGTTAAAATTAAAACAAAGAATATCTGGATATGCATAGTATAAAAATTCAATTTCCCCAATAGTGAACTGTTAAGGGAAATAATGGTAAAGT
This sequence comes from Tetrastigma voinierianum, assembly GCA_016808115.1. Lineage (NCBI taxonomy): Eukaryota > Viridiplantae > Streptophyta > Magnoliopsida > Vitales > Vitaceae > Tetrastigma > Tetrastigma voinierianum. The sequence goes on along the minus strand of JAEQBH010005326.1, from coordinate 465,531 downwards.
AAAAAAGGAATGAGAATTCACCAATACTTGTGATGTGGATCACAAGTTCAACAGCTTCTCACTCACACTAAGGCACCATCCCCGGCAACGGCGCCATTTGATTCGTGCCACAGTAGGGTGATCCGAAATCAACAATATTTATAACCTAAATTCCTCCTATTGTCGTAGCAAAGCTACTGCAGTATAGCGGCTCTAGGGTCAAACTCAGGGATGGGTTTTCTTCACAAATGATTTACGCTGATTGAAAATTTCGGTGATTTCACTGATTTAGGTTTGTAAAACAAGATAATGGATGGTTTGAACCTGAAATAGTGAACAAAGTAAAAGAACCTCAGTCTCGCCACTGGGTCAGGTTCAAGGCAATCCGAGATGTCCTCTAATCCTTTTCCTCGCTTGGAGATAATTCCAGGTCATTTCCTGAACTCTTATTCTTCGTTTTAGCTATAAAAACTAAACCCTAAAAGTTTTTCTCTTAAGATATAGCATTTATTGACCATTAATGTTTCAAACTAGTGAAAATCGTGATCCTTTCACCCCAATCCTACAAGGCAACAATGGAAACTATGAGCATCATGATCTAGCAATAAGTATCCACTCAACCCCTAAAAGCTTGCCAAATACTACATAATCGTGGTACATCACAAGGATTTAAACCTAAATGAGATGCAGAAACATAAATGATAATAAATGTCATATTGGAAATAGAGAGGACAAAGGTTTTACCTCAAAACTCGACTCCGGGCCCTCCTTCAAGGATGAGGGGGGTTTATTGCCATCCCTTGAGTTGTCATCCCCGCGGGTGCTCGCGTATGAGAAAGTGCAAGAAAAGGAGAGAAAATCACAAAGGTGGGAGAGCTGAAAGCTTTGGCGCCAATTTTATTGACTGATAGTAGATGATCGATTTTACGCACCTCAACACCGGAAAATATATATTTGCCTTCGTATCAAGGAAATTACAAAAAGTATGAAAACACCAAAATTACATTGAGGACAGAAAAAATCACAAAGTAGTCAAAAGTTATCAACAAGGAAACAGTGGCAGTTGTTAAATTCTCAACTCGCGAATTCAAGAGCTGCGAAAAATTCGCAACACTACAAAACTTCTGCATTGCTCCTCTTTCCCTCTGTTTTTAACTCTAAATGCCTTATGACTTGTAACATACTCGAAATTCGCCCGATTCTTCAGATTTGAGTCGACCAACGATACGGTGTAATTAGTTTGCAAACTACAAAAGCCACAAAATATGGATCAATGGTATAAATGGGACCTTAGTGTGCCAATCAAGCACTGGTCGATTAGCACGTAAAAGTGCTCAAAACTCAAGAATGAATAAGGGCTTGGGGGAATAGCACTTTTGGGCACTAATCAGTCATTCCCTAATACCCTTTGCTTTCTTCTTATCTACTTTAATTCCCTCACTACTCACTACATAGCCAAGAAATAGAAAACTATGTACTAAAAACACATTATTTCAATTTTGCTTATAATTTATTTTCCCTCAACACCTTAAACACTTCCCGAAGGTGTCTAACATGCTCCTTCTTCGACTTACTATGAATCAAAATATCATCAAAATAAGCAACTACAAATTTTCCTAAGAAAGGTTGTAGTACCTGATTTATAGTCCTTATAAAAGTATTGTATATTTTTAAATTAAAAAGCATGACTCAATCATCATACAACCCATCCCTTGTCTCAATGTCGCTCTCCACTCATCACCTCGGACACTGATATGATGATAGCCACTCCTCAAGTCAATCTTGCTAAACACAACAGCTCCACTCAACTGATCAAGAATATCATCTAACCTTGGAATAGGAAATTTATATCCAATGGTAATTTATTTGATCGCCAAACTGTCAGCACACATCCACTAACCCCCATCTTTCTTAGGATTCAACAAATCCGGAACCGCACATTGGCTCATGCTAGCCTGGATATGCTCCTTGCTTAGCAACTCTTCTACCTTCTCCCATAAGATTTCATTCTCCTTGGGATTCATCCTATAATAAGGCAAATTAGGAAGAGAAGCATCTTGAATCAAATCTATATGGTGTTGTATGTTACACATAGGAGGTAACCCTATAGGTAAATCTTCATGAATCACATCATCAAACTCCTCTAACAAAATCTGCACCTCCACTAGAATTTGAGCCCCAACTAAATCTCTACTTTCTACCTCTCCCTTCACAACCATCAAATGCACTTCCCGGGTCTCCTTACACTCACCCATAAGTGAAGATGGGTCATGCAAAGTAGTTCGAAAGTTCCTTCCCTCCGCTTGTAAAGCCTTAGGTTAGTTCAAGCTAGTGAAAGGCACTATTGTATATTTTATTCCCCCATTCTCCAATTGATACAAGTTACTCCTGCCCGAGTGCTTAGCATCCACATCATACTGCCAAGGACGCCCAAATAAAATATGAGAAGCATCATATCCACTACATCACAATACACCTCATAATTATACTTGCTAATAGAGAAGGAAACCTTACAACATTCATTTACTCGAATACCACCAACTTCTTTAATCCACCCAATAGCATATGGCCCGGTGAGTTTTCTCGCTCTAATCGTAAATTCCTCCACAGCATCTTTACTTATTATGCTCTCCTTACTCCCATTACCGATAATATGATCACACAAATCGCTCTTCTGCACAATACAATAGCGGTAAAGAGCTTATGGCGCTGAGTCCATCATCGCTGAGATAACATGAGCTTCCTCACCACACAAGTGTACTCTTCCTACTCATATTTCTCATAGTCATCATCCCCATTAGGTCCGCACACCTCATTCTCTGCAATATCATCATCCTTCTCCACTACATTCATTGCCTTTCGTTTAAGACATTCATTGGAATGGTCGCCAACCTCTCCACATCTGTAGCACTTAACACCAAAAGGCCTTGCATAAGGGTTATTGTTTTTGGCAAGAACAAAAGCATATCCATACCCCTCCACACATTCTTCCCCCTTTTCCTACACCGACGTAGTCTCCACAATATCGACAGCTAGAGGTGCTTTCCCTTGTCACTAGGAGCCTTATTGTTCACCCTTCCCATATCTTCTATAATTAGTACTATGGATTTGCTCTCTAGAATGAGTAACTCAAAGCTTCATGGTCACCCTGTTCTTGCACACGGAAAACCATATGCACCCTAATTTAATAGAGTCCATAGATTTCAAATTAATCAAATTAATTTTAACCTACACTCATTCAATATTTGACATTAATATAACTAGATTTTCCATAACAATATTATCTAGACAAAACAAATATCATTATGCATATGTATATACCAAATGATAAAATTATATGGCACCACCTATTCTAAATAGCATGACAAGCATACATCACATGTTATATCTATATAAAACAACTGTAAGTAAAGAATAAATAATGGGCCCTTAAGCCATGATTTCCTAGGAAAAGAATTACAAGCCTAATATGGCTAAGAAGCCCAACTTGATATCGGATCGTAATTAATTTTTCTATCAGTCTTGAAATTTTTGTTGCATGACTAAGTTAGAATCGATTTTTAGGGTTTTTAAGCTAAAAAACACAAAATCCTAACTAGTCTCCTATAGAACCCAAGCACAAAAATCTTCGTCGCCAATATCTACACACAACTAAGATCATCAAGAAATTTTTCAAGAAGCTATATTACCACATGAAAAACCAACTGGCCGAAATTTGTTCGAATCCGACATGACACGCGTCCCTATGTGCCATTTGAAGTCAGAAACCAAAATAGCTACTAGTCGCCACACAAAGCTTGGATCATCATGAAATTTTACAAAGGGGTATAAAACCACATAAGGACTTTCTATTAGTTCACCAGATAACCGAGGTCAGACACGCCCCAAGTAGCGTATAAACCCAGAAACTAATACCATTTCCAGTCGCTACACATAAATTGGATTACCACAAAATTTTATAGGGAAGTAGAGCATCAAGAAAGGGATCATCTGGCCAAATTTGGCACCAATCCAATCTAGAATGTGCCCCCATGTGCTTTTGGAAGCCATGCAGTGGAGTCCTAGTTCCCACCACTGGGTGGTTCAAGGGTGCTACTTGGCCTTCGGAGACCCCACTTCCCACCGACCCTCCCCATGTCCTCTACATACTTTGGTGCTGTCCACCAACCGGGGTTTCGATCAAAGATGAAAAAAAACAATGAATAAAGAACATGTAGTTATTCTCGGGTAATTATTATATAATTATCCAACATATATGATTTTTACATAAAATTATCCAGAAAATAAATAAATCAAGAGGAATACGATCTTATGATTAGCCTAGATTGCTGCTAAAATAAAACATTCATTCATACAAAAATATAAATAACATGAAACATAGAACCTATGTGTTGTTTGAGAAGTTCTCTAAAGGCAATCACATTTAGCACTTATTGTACAATTTATATTCATTAATAAAACGCATATTCATTAATTTGATGTTTATTTTCTTTACGAATTGATACTGATCTTTATATTAATGAAGTCCATGATACATAACATAGCATGAAGAAAATCATGATGGGATCATGATAATGAGATTCCTATCATGCAACATGTTATATCTAAATTATTCTAGTCACAAGATCACCGTGTGGATCACATTGTTGATCTGGATAGGCTAGCACATGTTATACTCCTTGATTTGATCAAGCAGCATATATCATAAGCTATAGTTGTTATGATGCTTAGAGTTAACATATGAATACTTGCTAAGAGTAGTCAAATACATTCTATGACTGCTATGAGACAATCATATGGGATTATCTATTCAAATGTAGATGAAAGTCTCATCATAGTAACATATATCCTTAAACTCGAGGTACTTAAGGATATCTTGAGGTCGATTTTCAGTACTTGATCATTCTTTGTCATTTCTCGGGAGGTCGCTTCATAAAGTATGATCGTGGTACAGGCCAAGGTACTCAATGCACTTGAGGTAAACAATCAAGATTCAATCCACTACTATTGATGTGAGGGATACGATACCACATCTTTCAAGATCATTACCGAATCTCTCTACTGTATAGAATGTCATAGATGGTCTTCAACTACACCAATTTAATGATAATGAGTTTCTCGACAAGAACTCATCATCGAGTTTAGTGATAGTTTAGTCTGTAACCACATAGTCCATGCCTTATCTAAGTGGGATACAGTATATGAAATGACAAATCAGGTAAATGTTGTCTATGGAGGATTTTCAATCAGACCACGACCTTCGACAATTGGGGGCCAGTGTTGCGTAACTTGATATCATTAAATTTACTGGGAACAACATTGATCTGCTGCCAAACATAACTGAAACCTAACGGGTCACACACTTGGGCAAGATAACCAAAACGATTTTGATTTGATCTAAATGGAGGAGAAAACTATGTAATTGACCATCTCTCGGATTAGGTGAATTTCAGGGCATAAGGAAGGATCTGGTATTCTTTAGGCTAAATCTCATAGGGTAGTTACTATGGTACAGGATGATGCAGATGCACTCCACCCCTTCTTACATGCCCTTATTAGTAATTTTACATGGTATTTAAGGGTAGGTGGGGTTTGGAACCCTAGTGTTGTTGTCACATCACAAAGTGCTAAAAAATGTCAAAGGCTCTCTCTCTCTTCGGAATCCAATCCTCGCAAGCACTTGGTCGGAGTTTGAGATCGTTTTCCCAGAGCTTCTCTTCACCTTTGTGGGATCACCATCGAGGCGTGCTCGTGCCGAGACGCCCGCCTAGCCGTAGACTTCAACTGGAAGCTTCGCTTTCAATGGTATAAGCCTCGCTTTCTATTCTACATGTTATGATCGATTTGTAAATCCAAGGCCGATCCGCTGTAGATTCCATATTTATCTTATTATTTTCGTTGTACCTAGGCATGTGATGCTCATAAGGAATCCCGACAAGTGCCATATATCTAATTGCATCAAATATACATGTAAAAATAAAGGATCTTGCCATCACACACCGATTCAATCAAGGCTATGATACCAATTGAAGGGATCAATGTAAAGTAGAAGCCTGAATCATGATTGAATAAGATGTGTGATAGACTAATGTCATCATCCTTAAGGTTTACTAACCTCTTTGGCGCAAGACCTTCCAAGTTATTCTAGCCAATAACACCTAGGTACGTGTTCCAATCGCAAAACCATAGGAGAACACCCGCGGTATGTATGTATGGAAGGTCCTAGGAGAGTCTATTAAGGTTCTAGGTAATAGTCTATATATAACCCAAATCCTAACCTTATAGGATTTATTTGCTTGAAAGCAATCAACCCTATCTATACGGTTTCTTGCCTATCAAGTAGCCAAACACCCTGCCTTACTCGGGTTTCGCTCTAAGTTAAATTAATTAACGGCTCACTAATTAGGCGCCTTAGAGATCCAACATCCATTACACTTTGACTTCGAACAACACTCAAATTGTTTCCTTTGCAAGGCATAAGTCCAACACTTCCATCTCTTGCAATTATTCTTTTACCTTTTCAAAAGTTACCATCAAAATATGTATCTAATTTATTATTCATTATTCAATCCAAAGTTTGAGGTTTTGAATGGTTCACCCATGTTTAGGGGCATTTGTAGTTTTAAAATCTAGCTTTATAGTCAGCTACGGGTAAAAGGTGGAAGGGGCTCACCGAGATCCTACTTGGGATTTTTTAAAGATAGGTTATAACATAATATACAATGAATAGATGTAAAAAAAATGATGGATTCTTTTTCCATATTGTGTGGAAAAACACCCTATGTTTTAATTATATTCCATCACTTGTTTTACATAATTATATCAAGTGTTGAAAACTGTAATGGTAAGTGATCCCACTTCTTTTACAACACTTAGATGATGGGGCATGTGACTATTTGACATGTAGGGTAAATTTGGAGTTTTAATGTTCAGGTGATATCGATTAGTCCCGCAAAGCATGCTGCTTATAAAAAGACTTGAAATGTTTCTTGTGGTATTGTATTCGCTGGCTCACCTATGATGTGCCTTGTCATAAGTGCCCGAGGTCAAATTATCGAGGTTGTTGATTCTAGTGTTCATAAGATTTGCAACTTCACATGTTGACAAAACCTCATCGATGGATGATCAATTGGAAGAAAATTATCAAAATGATGTTTTCGCATGGTCGTAATTCATGGCTTCGAGGAAGATAAAAACAACCATTGCCAAAGTTGTATATAATCAAATTTCCTATCGTTTCATGATAAATCACTTTTGTCATAATGTTAGAGAGAATCTTTGCCGTGGTCCGCTTCATTTTACAAAAAACAACTTCGTGATATCTTCGCTGCCAGTCAAGAACCAATCACGTTAATGAAGGATCCATAAAAGAAAAAGCTACGCTTAAGAAAGTTTGTTTCGTTTCTCGAAAGATAAGTTGACACTTCAATCAACTTATTCCTTAGTCTACGATCGCAATTGATTCGGGTCCCTAAAGTAGAATTATTAAAGTAACTAGAAAGAAGCATTTATCGGAGTTGCATAAATGGATGCATTATATGAGGCTAAGAAATTAGATCACAAGGAAGCTTATCGAGAGCTTTAAATAAGTATGCTCAACGTACATCCCAAAGAATATTATAAACACTTTCACTCCGTGCGTTATGTTAATGGTCTTCCATTGGATTTTAAAGTCTGGGTCATTTCCTATTTGGCAAGAATACATGTCAGTGGAAAAGTGAATTGCAAAAACTAGAACGAGAACCTAACCAAGAAATTCAAAGTGTGCTCAAGAGAAGTTATGATGGTTTAGATCTCACACAAAAGGATATATTCCTAGAACTTGCTTGCTTCTTTAATGGAGAGGATAAAGATCGTGCTGCAAGAATCCTAGATGCTTGCAACTTCTATGCAAGTAGTGGAGTTAAAGTCCTCAGTGATAGATGCCTTATAACTATTCTTGACAACAAGATATCAATGCATGATTCACTATGGCAAATGGGGCCAGACATTGTTTGTCGAGAATGTCCTAAAAACCCCCCAAAATGGAGTAAATTAAAAGGATGTCGAGTTTGTAAATCGAAAATCGACTAGAAACGGTAAGAGCAAAATGCAAATGAACATCTAAGCTTCCACAATGTATACAATTTTCTTTTACAAGTTATATATCTTATCGAATTTTTATTTATTTTTCTTTCACTTATCTTCTACTCTTGTTTATCGGGAACAGACAATTGAAGGCATACTTTGACGTGTCTATACCTAAGCGGATACATTACTACTGTAACCAGACTTGAATTCCCTTCTTATGAGCTAAAATATTCCATCAGCATGATTCCTTTGGAATCTTTGCCTTCAAGCTTTTGATGCTAAGGGACCCGTTGAACTTTACATGTGTTGCAGCAAAGATAAAAACGACTTTGGGAAAGACTATATGTTGATTAATTATCTATTCATGTTTTTCTTTAGATAAATCGGTTCACGGATGCTTATGCTTGAAGTATTTGTTTTTTCTCTCACTACCTTCGAAAAGTTAAATACTGGGTTTGTTAGTTTCTCTCAACACGTCATGGAACCTGCATTCTCGCTAGTGCTTCCAAACTAAAACTAATTCTGATGGTCGTCGCTTGCTTAAGGTTCACCCATATGTTGGAAAGCTGAACAAGATTACTATATTGAATCTCAAAAATTGCAAAAAGCTTAGCAGCTTTCCAAGCATTGTTGACATGAAAGCACTTGAAATTCTTAATCACTTTGGCTGCTCAGAGCTCAAGAAGTTTGTAGACGAAGGTAATGTGGACATTTATCGAGCTCAAGTTGTAAACAAGTTGTATATATAATACGAGAATTTTTTTGCCTCACTTGCATTTTGTTCCTCACAATTTAAGGGATTTGACTCTCTCTTGTTTCCTATTTCTTCTCTTATACAAACTATGTGGATAGTCAATCTAAGAGTAAGAAATTATTATTTTTCATCCCATATTTCGTGTCATTTTATTAGAGGCGTAGGTTTCTAAAACCTGGGGCATCATTCTGGCCTTCATGGCCACTTTTTCTAGCCTTCATAGTTGGATTTTTTTTTCTATTCACGTTTTCTTTCTCTACTCTGTTTGCCATGTTTTATGAAGGAAAATGTAAATTTCGCGTCCTTTTACCAGCCTTCATTGCCGCGGGCTTTTTTTTTCGATTCACCTTAATCCTAAGAGATCTGGGTCTTTTTGTGAAGATGCCGAGGTTGCAAAGACGACCACTGCCAACACAACGGAGGAGATTGTCTCACCCTCAACAACCTAGGGAATCGAAAATATTTAGGCCGCATATGTCGTAATGGTAAGCCACCAAGTCATGAATGGGGAAACAGTGGAGGGCAGCAAAGGCCTCAAGCACACAAGGTAAAGTAGCCCAAAACTAAGGCAAATTCAAAAATAGGAGGGTTCAATAATGAAGAAATTGAGAAGCTTGTTGGGATCCCTTGACAAACTTACTAGAGCCGCTTTTCGCTCTTTCAGTACACCTCTTTCATCTCTCTTTTGGCATAAATGCCTCAAACAAGGTTTATGATGATTCTTAGGTAATAGACTCCGGTGCCACAGACCATATGACATCCAAATCTCAACTTTTCCATACCTATACTCCAAGCCCAAGTAACAAGAAAATTGCAGTGGCCAATGGCTCTTTACTAACAGTCAGAGGTTTCAAGACACATTACACCTACCCCTATCCTTAAAAATGTCCTTCATGTACAAAAATTGTCGGCCAACCTTATTTCCATTCAAAGGCTTACTCATGATCTTAATGTTATGCTATTTTTCCCCCTTCTTATCAGAGTTTCGTGAATAAGGCTCTGTGAGGAGGATTAGATCTTCTAAGGAAAGGAACGGCCTTTACCACCTTGAATCATCTCCTTTTAAAACTACTAATAATTTGTCTTTGTCTTTTCTTAGTTCTCAACAGATACCATTTGGTTGTATCACCTACATCTAGGTCATCCATCTTTTAGGTTTTAAAGGTCATGTTTCTATTTGTTCCAAGGATCGATATTTCAGTTTCCTTGCGAAATCTCAGGAATTAGCAAACATACTCAGTATCTTTCCTATTAGCAACAAATAAGTTCTCAATTCTTTTCATTTGATTCATAGTGACATATGGGGTCCTTCAACTATACCTAATGTTTCTGGTCGTTATGAAAATCCTTAATTGATGATCAGATTGGTTACATGGATCTTTCTTTTCTGAAGTTAGCATTGTTATACCTAATTTCCACTCAATGGTTCAAAACCAATTTGGGGTTAAAATAAAAAACTTTAAGATAGACAATGCTAGAGATTACTTCAACCAGATTTTGTCACCCTATTTTCAATCATAGGGCATTCTCCATGAGTCATCATGTGTTAACACACTATAACAAAATGGGGTAGCCGAGAAGAAAAATGGGCATTTACTTAACAATACCCAAGCCTTACTCTTTCAAGGGAATGTTCCTAAGTCCTATTGGGGAAAGTTGTTCTTACTGCCACACACCTTATAAGTAGAATTCTTCTCTACGATTGTTAGAATGTAGTCCCGTAGATGTACTTAAGAGTTTTATCCACACTTCAAAACCCCAAATGGGCCTACCTTGGGTATTCGGGGTGCACTACATTTGTTCATGTCCAGCCAACATAGACAAGCTTAGACCTCGAGCCATAAAATGTGTCTTCCTTGGTTACTCATTCACTCAAAATGTTACAAATGTTATAACCTCACCATAAAATTCTTACACTCGTTATGTCACCTCTACCTAAACACCTTATTTTCCCCCAAGACATCTCTTCAATAGATTCAATGGAAGATAGTCCTGTGAGTCCTTGAACCCCCTGACCTTTCTCATGTCTCACCCATGGCGTATGAAGAACCCTGAGTCATCTAAACTAATCACACCTAAGTCACCCACTCTACCCCACTGAACACATGTCATCCTCTCGTTCCACGACACCGCAATTCTTTTCCACAATTTCCTAAGGTATCTGGGCGGGAAAAGGCCATCGAACCAAAGCAAGTCCAAGAATCAAACTCAAACCCTAGGAATGAAATCACAAGAAGATCAAACCCACCTTTCAATACACACAACCCGGTGAAGCTCCATTGACTCAACAGACAACCTGCACTCCAGACCTTCCCATTACTATTAGAAAAGGCATAAGAGTAAATCCGCATCATCAACCACTCTATCCACTACTCACAATTACGTGTTCTTAAGCATCTATCAACAACCCATAGCAATTTCATGGTGAGTTCTAAACACCACTATCATCCCTAACACTGTTCTGAGGCATTAACAAAAAGGGAATGGAAGGATGCTATGAGAGAGGAGATGAGTGCATTAGAAAAGAATAAAACGTGGGAGATTGTTGAAAGACTGCAAGAGAAAAAAATTGTTGATTGCAAGTGGATTTTCACACTTAAATATAAGGCTGATGGATCTCTTGAGAGACATAAAACAAGATTGGTAGCCAAAGGGTACACTCAAACTTATAGAGTTGATTATCAAGAGACTTTTGTTGAACTTGCAAAAATGAATACTATAAGAATCCTATTGTCATCAAGCTGCCTACTAAGAACAGCAACTCCACAAAGATAATGTTAAGAATGTATTTCTTCACGGTGATTTAGATGAAGAGATTTATGAACTTCCCACCTATATTTGAGGGAACATAGGCAACAAGGTGTGCAAGTCGAAAGGCCCTTTGATGACCAAAAAACAATCTCCCGGGAGCTTGGTTTAGAGATTTGAAAAAGCCATGAAAGAGTTTGGGTAGAAACAAAGTGAAGGTGACATCACTCTCTTCACAGCACTCACATGCCAAGGGGGAGTAACTACTCTTCTAGTCTGCTGACTACATCATAGTGGACTGAAATGATGAGAGAGAGAAGTAAGAAGTGAAGCAAAGACTAGCAAAAGAGCTCAGATAAAGCAAATTAGGGAACTCAAGTACTTCCTCGCATTCGAGGTGGCATATTCTACACAAGGGATCTCCATCTCTCAACAAAAGTATGTGATTGATTTATTGGCAGAAACAGGGAAGATTAGGTGTAAACCAGTCTCTACCCCAATGGATCTAAACCACAAGTTGGGAGAAGTTAAAGAATAATTAGTGGTGGATAAAAGAATGTACCAAAGGCTGATTGGTAGGCTCATATACCTTGCTCACACTTGGCTAGACATCGCTTACTTTTTTAGCGTGATTAGTCAATTCATGCATGATCCAAGAGAACCTCATCTTCAAGCTGCTTATAGGGTGCTACATTACTGGAAAGGAAACCCCAGGAAAGGGAATTGTCTAAGAAGAACAAGGTTTCGCTAGAAGATACACCACATCAGACTTTATGTGTTCCATAGTGGATCGAAGATCAACTATGTGGCACAGATTTTTCGAGATAATTTGTAACATGATAGGGAAAGCATAATGTAGTATAAAGGTCATCTGTAGAATCAGAGCTACGTCATCGCTTCAAGGGTCGTGGTAACTACTTTAATAAGATTATCTTTATGATCTGAGAATCAAGGGATGGTCCTAATAAGCTTTATTAGACAAATAAGTCGGTTATCAATATTAGCCAACCTTATACAACATGATAGACAAAAACATATTGAGATTGATAGACATTCATCAAAAAAAATTGGAGGAAGGAGTAGGTGTATGTCCTATGTTCCATCGTAACATCAATTAGTTGATATTCTAACAAAAGTGCTGCTGAACAATTCAATGTTTCACGATCTTTTATTCAAGCTGGGAATGGAAGACATCTATTCCTCAACTTGAGGGGAAGTGTCAAGCTGTAAATAAGTTGTAAATAGAATAGGGGCACTACTACAAAAATTAAATTTATGACGCTCTCAAAATTCACGACGCTTAAAAATGTCATTGTTTGAATATGATTAAATTTAGAATGACACTTAATTTGAAGCTTCATCATCTTATGTAAATTTCAAAAATCTATGACGCTTATTACAAGGGTCATAGTTGAAAGTGTCTTATTTTTATTTGAAATGATACAAAAGCCTTGACACGTTTGTAAAGTGTCATCATCTATTATCCTATATAAATAGATTTTTTTTTCCTTGTGGCTTAGTTCTCTTATTCTTCAATCTCCCCCAAATTCTAACCCAAATCTCTTTCACAACCTATCTCTTTCATCGCTTCCATCCATTCCATTCTCTTCCTCTAGCTAAATTCAAGAAAGAGAAAGATAGGCAAGCACCACAAATCATAGGGATGGTTAGCTAAATTTGAAGTAGGAGAGAGGAGTAAGATGAAATGGAAGCAGAAGAGGACAAGTGGGAAAGAGGGGAAGGATATGGAAGTAGGTGGATATGAGTGTGAGTGGTAAATGAAGACAACTTGTCTTTTTTATGAAGATGGGAGATTAGAATCGGCTTTTTCCTTCCTTTCTCTACTATGGAAATATTGTTGGTGTTTCCCCAAAAGAGTTAAGGAGAGACTTTGAGTCAGTAGTTCTGATTTTCCTTTTCTCGAGGCATTTTCTATTTATTATATATTTTTCGTGTTAAAGCCATGTTTCTTTTCCTTTTTTATCACATGTTTCCTTTTGATGTTTTCCATTTTTATCATAGCTTGATTGGCTATGATACTTTGCTCTTCCATTTTGCACTTCATGTTTTCATTGGTTTTATTTGCAACAAAGGAAGCCTAGGTTCGAATCGCGATTGATTGCGGTCCCTCGTCGAGCTTCATCGAATCGAAGGATACTAATGCCATGGGAGGAGCCACGAGCTTGTGGGTAGATGAAGGCAAGCATTACAGAGGGAGATAAGGCCTAAGGATTGCTTTCTGAATGTAGATTAACTGTCTTCGAAGACTTCATTGTCACTGCCTACGGAGACCTTGGTTAAAAATATACAAAGGTTTCTCGTGGATCGATAGATCCATTTATACACAAGAAGTCAAAGTCTTGAAGGTGTAATCCGCCAAAGTTGTTTCTCAAAGGATCGATAGATCCATTTATACACAAGAAGTCAAAGTCTTTGGTAGAAGAAAGTCTTCTGCAACTTCGCTTCATTTGGTATCATCTAACTGCTTGTTGATATTCATATTAGAGAACACCCAGGAATCCTCATATAACAATATCTTCAATCCTCTCGTGTTTCACAAAGAGTTCATCTTCCATCGGGAGAGCTCTTCCATCGATGAAAGTCTTCCAATGGTCCCTCATATTTTCATTAATACCGACTGCCAGATTGAGCTTTCTATGTGGGCCGATAAGGCCGTAGTTTTTTTTTTTTTCGAAAAAAAGAAGACTATATGTAGTTGATGTGAGACAGATGGATTGACTTCAAACTCCACACAGTTCATATAATGCCCGGACATGGGCTTACTCATCAAATATAGTGGGTTCAGATTCTAAGCTCTCCATCCAATGGATCTAGCATGTATAATTCATGTAGCATTATGAAGGAGGTGAGCATATGAAAGAAACTCTTGAAGTAAACAGAGTTTGAGTTTGAAATATGGTCAAAGATGCCTCATCTACAATTGTGACTCACATTTTGTAGGTCATTTTGCTTATTTCAATGTGGACTTACCTCTTCAAGAGTTGATTCTAGCCACAATTGGTGGTTCTGTGAAAACCTTTTCATTGATGTCTTCAAGTTAGTTACTCCTTCCTTTACTTTAATTTTGTGTAACTATTGTATGGGTTGGCTAATATCACCAAGAGTGATGAGTTACTTCTTCTTCCTCTGCTATTGACAAATGCAATTTATTTTGGTGGGAATTTGATGAAAAATTCCTTATGACGTGTCATTGGGCACCCTTAAGGCCCTTTAGATTTAGTGGTCTGTTTCCTTTAAATAAAAATTTCAGAAAATGGGAGAGGAGGCTGCCTAAAGGGAAGTATAAGGGGAGGCAACATAAAAGGGAGCTGCGCTGCGTGGGAGGCCTTGTCTCAAAAAAACTTGATGTAAAATGATGCTTCAAAGCTGTGATTTTTTCTATTTCTTCAACATCTTATTTTTCATCTATATTTATACGCTTTCAATTTTTATTCTGCGCTCATCTCCATTTGATTCATTCACTTTTAATAAATTCATATTTGGTGGTGTGTACCCAATATTATTATTATTCATTTTGATTCATGCATTTGCAAATATTGCATGTCACGATTGATAATTTGGATCATGCATTGGCATTAGGGATTGGTTGATAAGCTTAGTTCATATCTACTCTTAGACAGATATTCCATACCTAGAATGCTTTCATGCTCACTTAATCCCATCTAGAATTTGTCCTTCATACGTAAGACAATAAAAAATCCTTCCATACTCCTAGAAACCAATCTCTACTTATAATTATACGTGTGCTGAATCCACCAAAGACTAAATTTGTCAAACCCATTTGTTGTCCATGTCCAATGTGGTTTTGTAATAATGATTTAATAGACCACTCTGGGGAGATGTGGTATGGTGGTCTCAGTGACTATTAGTAGAAGACTTTTACTAAGATTTTTTTCCCTTTATTTCTTTTCTCTCATTGATTATCAATTCTCATGTTCTGTTTTTTATTTTTATTATTTTGGTGTTCGTTGTTTTTCTTGCTGGTTTATGAATTCTTGGTAATTTTATGCATTTCTTGAGTCTGTTGGTTGCAATTTGAGACAAGTTCGACAACCTCATCCTTTCATCCTTTTGTCGTGGTGAGATTTCTACTTTTATTCATCTATGCATAAACCTGACGGGTTAAGTCATGATATGACTTTGGTTGATTTTACATCTTCTTCTTTTATGCTCTGTTATATATGTCATTCTTTCCCTCTTTTTAGAGTCTAGCTACATCTTCTTGGATCCGAGACTACATGCTTGAAAGAATTCCTAGTGATGAGAGAAAGGGAAAATGAGAATTGAAAAGAATGAAGATAAAGTACGAAATCTTGAGGAGAACTAGAAATCGAGAGAGAGAGAGAGCAAAGCTTTCACTAAAATTCATGCACTAGCAACTGATGGTGCCAGTAGAATAGTCTTGCTATCGGTAGTCTGAGTTGGTCCCTGAGCTATAGGCTGATTAAAACCATGTGGTCCTCTAAATTTCTTATTCTGGTGCTGATAAGAACTTGACTAAGCGGGGTTATTCTTACCCTGTTTTCTTTCTTTTCTATCATACTCTTCCTTTTTCACCCTTTCAACATTTAGTACACATGTCACAATCTTAGAAAAATCTTCATGGCCGAATCCTGTGACATGGGCCCGAATATAATCATTGAGGTCATCCTCAAACTTACGACACTTTTCTTCCTCTGTGACTAACATCTCTAGAGCATACTTGCTCAACCGGGTGAATTTCCTCTGATATTCTGTCATACTCATTGCTAGCTGAAATTGTAAGTTTTGTCTCATATTGCTTAGGTAAATCGACCCTATCTTGTTTCATGAATTCCGCCAGAAAAAATTTTCATGTAACACTTTCCTATGGTGCGGGTCTAGTCACGGAAACCCACCATTGGTAAGCCTCATCTGTAATGTGGTCGCACACTCTAAATTCTCCTCTGTGTGCAATGCATTTGTCATGACATTCTCTTAGTTCTTTGAGGCAATTTCCCACCATGGAAGGCTCGTCATTTTCTTCCAAGAAAATCTATGGGTCAAACATTTTCCACATTCTCTCTATGACTGCAGGCGAGGAACAATTACGGTTGGTTATGTTTTGCAATGCTTGAGCTATTTCTTTGGAGGATATCATAGTACCTCCTGTTCCTTGACCTTCTTTCATCAACATCGATGGATCATGAGGCGGCACTTACCTATCCACACTAACGGGGCTATTTGGGCGACTTCCCGAGTCACCTTTGACCCTATTGTGGCTTGTACTATCCATGCTTACCTATTAAGATTGACAAGATCCGCATCAGAGTCACGTCATCCTTTAAATGCAAATGCAATGCATGTGAAACAATTTTAAAAATCATTTTTATAGACGCCTAAAAGCACGGGCTCTGATACCATAAAATGTGAGGAGTACCAGGTCATATACCGGCTGACTCGGAGCTAAAACGAGATCGGGGCGAGTCCTCTCTTTACGAATCTGATACAATTCATTTCTCAATAAAACACATTTCAAATACTCATTTATGAGATAATTATCCTTATAATATATACGTATATATCACGTTAACTTAAGGGGGCCTGTATCATTTTGTTCTTAATACATTTCTTCAATATGGCATTATATACCCATTTGCTCCATCTCCCACCATTACGGTATTATAAGCCGTTATAAATATAAAAAACATTTACAAACATTTATCAGAGTTTAATTTTCACAACATAATTTTAATACAAAAAGTATCAAAAAAGCGATCATAGGGTTTCATGTATGCATGGTGGGAGCTTTACTTTTACTCCGTGCGGCTTTTGACGATGACTCTGCACTTGCATGGTCTTTACTTTTGAACCTGTTCACTCAGTACCTGCGCAATGATAAAAACAATGCGCTAAGCATTTTCATGCTTAGTGGTTCTGCTCTGATTCTCTCTTGTTTTATTTTAACACAAATCATGTTGACTTTTCTAAAGCTATGCTTTGAACCTTATTGAATGGTAATGCAATACTAAAATATTCATTACAATTCATTGATCATTCGAGATATGCACTTTCATATGACTCATTCAAAACTAAATCATCTTTTCTACAAATATTCTTATCATTTACTCTTAGTGAATTTAGCCAATATTTTTCGATTGTGTAGGATAACAAAGTGCGGCACGGTTCCGTTGGTGCAAGCCGATAAGGTTTTATAACACGATATGGTCAGACTCTTGGCGGATTTATAAAAAAAAATCATTTTTCAACACTACCGATACTGTCCCGTTGGGCTACGGATTTGAGTGACACTACATTATGTTCGTTCACAATAATGCTAGTTTGACCCTTATTGGTATACCAATCTATCATTAACTCGAATATGACGGATAAGATTCTATTAAGGGCATAAAAAAATCAGTCATAGAAATTTACAATAGGGTATATACATTTATACTCAAATAGCACATTTCAATACTCATGCAATTTTTCATGAAATCATTCCTGTCGATTTTCTCAAATCCAATTAAAATAAATCAATATGCGATTTTATTGATAGTTCAATAATCAGCATAAACAATTTTGATACTTGAAATAAGAAGAGAAGAATAGAGAACGAATCAAAAAGGTCTTCGCACTTTGATTCATATCCTCGGAATCTCGACTTAAATTCAGGTTTTCCTCATCGCCAACCCCTAATCCATCACAATTAGAGAATAATAGCAGTTGACTTATTTAGGTTTCTAGTTGGGTTGTTTTCTACCCAACTCACCTTAACTTGTAAAATTTTTCTGGTAACAAATGAGTCATATTTTACCCAACTTCCTTCAAGTCCATTGTTCCTCTATAAATCTATTTTATTCAGAAATTGGAATCATCCAATTCGAAGCACCGAAACTCCAGATATGTCCTAAAAATCTGGGACTATTCTATTTTCAACACAGAACCAGAATTTGCCCAAAAATAGAGCTGCTTCCTTTAGATGATTTTCTGGGTCTAATGGGGTTTAAATTTGAATACACTTATTTCAAGGAAATTTAATCTCCTAGAAGTCTGGTTGCAAATTTAAAATCACTCAATTTGGATAGTGAAACTCAACTTATGGCTAATGCAAAATTGTTCTGAAACACTAAAATTGGCAAAAACTAGACCAAACTTGACCATGACCTTACTTTGTGAATTTTAAGGTCGATGGGATCCCAATTTGGATACACTTATTTCAAGGAGATTTTTATCCTGAAAAGTCTAATTTACCTAGAATTTTGAACAACTCAATTTGGATAGTGATGGCCAATAAAGCATAGTTTTGAAAAATTTTGATAGCATCTTCCCTAAAAGCCCAACATTTCCTTTATACAAAAATTCCTCAACACCAATCCAAACTACAATACACCTTGAAAACTAACCTAATACAAACCCAAAACAAACAAATATGAAATTAGGAAAGGTTTCTAACCTTTCTCTTGCAACTTGAAACCCTAGTTCCCCTTTTTCCTTCTCTTCTTCCTTCATTATCTTTTTTTCCTTCACTTTACTTGCAAAACCTTTGACCAAACGGGGGACAATCAACCCAACAAGGTTTCTCTTTTCTCAGAACGTGAGAGCCCTAGCTCTCAAATGTGAATGCCCAAAATGAGCTCCTTCAAAGACCAATTTTTGGTCTTATCCCATTTTATGTGTAATGCCATGTTTGGCTAGCACATTTTAATCATTTTTTTCTCATTGTTGCATTAAAGACCTCCTATTCTCTCTATTTGACATTTCAATTCTCAATATTCTTACTTTGGCATTTATTTTTTTTCATTTATGACTTTTGGGTCCTCATTTGACATTTTAACCAAATTTATCTGACTCCCGTAAAATTTTCAGGTTTTTATTAATTTATCATTTTTTGTTTTTTAGCAATTTAGATACCGGAAAAATTTAATTTAATTTATTTTATACCCTAAATATGTTATAAATGTATTTTAAGACGTTACACAACATGATTCTTATTCAATACACACTCGCAAACGCATGTTTAAAGGAACTAAATATCCTCAAATCTGTTTGAACAGATTCACTGGTCTGTTTGTTTTAAAATGGGCGTTTCATAAAACAACTTGCATCCGACACCACCCAACATCTTTGCATCACCTTTGACTCAAGCGGCTAGCAAGATTCATCTTGCAAAACAAAATTATTAGTATTGGAGATTTACAGGCTCGAAAACAGATTTTATGAATAATAAAAAGGATAGAATCATATGAAAAATCCTGCCCAAAAATATTAAAATAAAATAATAAATAAAAATACCTCCAACCAATTTCGAGTTGCATCAATTGTATGAACGTGAGGAAAAGCAAATGGTCGCGTACGGAAAAGGTCCACGGAATGGGGAGATGATTCGAGGATTTCAATAGACGGAAGAAGAAAATCATCCCACAAGCAAATGTGCGTAAATAAAATATACCATGAAGTTTAAGTGGAAGAAATTCGCGGATGATGGTAGTCATTAGGAAATGTTGCCCTTGAGCTTCGGCTTGGAATCGTTCATGGATTGTTTATTCGCCAACAGACCCTTGCTCCAGCAGTTTCTACATCCTTGCTTCTCTGAGCGGAGGTGCATTGTATACTTTCAAGATCTTCTGCATTATATGAGACGTACCCCACATTTCTTCACAAATTTGATGCTCTTGGTGACTTCTTGATTTCTTCAAAATTTCAATGTGACTCCACTCATTGGGGTCACTCGGTTGAAAACATCCTCAGTTGAGCCTGAGTTGATGCTTGACAGACATTCTCTGAGCCCACGACATTGCTACCTTTCAATGGAAATCATGGCCAAAAGTCTCTCAAATCCATATTCGAGAAGTCGAGACTCAAATGGCATATGATTCTATCGGGTAGATGTTCAGAAGCGAGAAGCGGCTATAAATCAAAGATTCATCATCATGCCAATCTGTAGGTAACTTTATTCTTACAAAAGAACCCATATTCGATTCTAGATCCCGCCCGAGTCCCCGCTTCGGGAAGAATCATGCTAAATGCAACATTTTGAAGGTTTTGTGGCTATAGCGAGGAAATTAGTTCTGAGAGGGATCGAGAACGAGAAAAAGACACTAATTTATTCTAATATCATCACCACTAGATTGGTCCTCAACCGACTTTGGCGATAATAGAGCGAGGCTATGACGCGACAGCGTAGCATATTAGATGAACTTAACAAAGCGTGTGCAATCATGTGCGTCAATATGTGTCGAACGCTTGGTGGGCTCTTGGAATTTCTGTAGATGCAGCCTTGCTGACCCAAGGTCTCTTAGGTTGAAATAAGTTCCACGAGAGGCTGGTAGTATACTCATGGTGTTTCTGCTTAGATCTAATTTTCTCGATTAGTCACGAAGCGATATCGCGAGTTGTTCCTTCCATCAGATTGCAATTGCTTAGGTTTAAATTTGTGAAGGAGCTTAAAGATGGAATAGAAGGCAAGCGCAAACCGATCCCATCTGAACCATTTCTATGCAACAACCAAAATGAAAAGAGTGAACTCAATGAGGAAGATGGTAATATTTTACATCCAGGATAGATCAACACTTGGAGATTTCTCAAAAGAACAATTGAGTCAGGTGGTTGTGTTATAGCGGTTCCATCTTGCATGGAGTTGCTCTGGGCATTGCAGGCTCCCAATGTTCTTTGGCAATTGGTGTAGTTGTGAACAACCAGAGACAATGAGTGTGTGAAGGATCTCAAATTACAGACAATATTTGGAAGACTCACAAGATTTTTGCATTTTCCTGCGTATTGATAGAACAAGGCCTTTCAGACGTTCAATTGAAGAGGGTAGCGTTTCTATAGATGTTCCATCTAAAAGGAGCTCTTTCAAACTCTCCATATCCTCCTTTATTTCTGGAAAATTCTCTAACTTTGAACAGCCAGAGAGAAAGAGATACTCAAGGGATTCCAACTTACAAATACTTGCAGGAAGACTCTTAATATTTTTGCACCTTTTCAGATCCAGTAGAGCAGATCAGTGATATCCCGATTGAAGATGAGTTCCTTGATCGCGGTTGAATCTAAATGAAGCTCCAATAACTGTTCCATATTACCTTGAATATCTGGAAACTCCTTGAGCTCTGAGCAGCTAGAGAGATTAAGAATTTGAAGTGCTTTCATGTCAACCATGTGAAAGCGCACAAAATCTTTTGCAATTTTTTAGATTCAATACAAATAATCTTGTTCAGCGCTTCGATGGATGGGTGAACCTCAATCAAACGAACAACCATCAAGAATTGGATTTTTCAGGTTTGGAGAACTAACTGAGAAGTCTGGAAGTTCCATGAGGTGCTTTGAAGAAACTAAGCTCACGACGATATTTAACTTTTCGAAGGCATGAGAGAATAAAAGAAGAAAAAAATAGTTCAATCTGACATCCATGAACTACAGAGGGGGTTTATCTATAGACGAAGCATGAATAAGCACTCAATTACCATACCAAGTTGCTAGCCCAAAGTTGTTTTAAGCTCTTTGTAAGACAGGTCAAGTTCAACGAGGTCTCGGCATCAAAATTTGAAAGGCAAAGATTCCAAGGGTATCCATGCGGTCACGAATATCTTAATGCGTAAGAAGAATTCAAAGTCTATGGGCAACTTTAGTTTTGTTATCATGCCCCATTGGAAACGATTCGCCAGGCCCAATATATTTTGAGCAACCTAAGTTTCTTCATCTCTCAAATGATTTTGCAGTAATGTGTATCAGCTTTGGTATAGACACGTCAAAGAGTATACCTTCAATTGCCTCTGTTCCCTGACAAGCATGAGTTAAAACATGAGTTATTATTATTATAAGTGAAACTAAAAATACATGAAAGTTCAATAAGACATATAGCTTATATAAGAAAAGTTGATTTTGTGGAAGCTTAGGTGTTCATTTGCATTTTGCTCTTACCAATTTTCTGGTCAATATTCGGTTCTAGCTCCAGGGATAGCACAATCGCTCCGTCTTTACAAGTCTTTAGGACTTGTTCTTGTCGAACAATATCTCTTCCCATTTGTTGTAGCAAATCATGCATCGATATCGTGTTGTCAAAGATAGTTATAAGGCATTTATCACTGAGGACTTTCATTCCACTATCTGCATAAAAGTTGCAAGCATCTAGGATTCTCATAACGCGATCTTCATCTTCTCCATTAAAGAAGCAAGCAATATCTAGGAATATCTCCTTTGTGTGTGATCTAATTCATCATAACTTCTCTTGAGCACACTTTGGATTTCTTGGTTAGGTTCTCGTTCTAGTTTTTGCAATTCACTTTTCCATTGACATATTGTCTTGCTAAATAAGGAAAGCTTGACCTAGAACTTTAAGACTAAGGGAAGACCATCAACATAGCATTACATGAGAATCTGAAAGTTTTCTGTCTTCTTTGGGATTCCTCTGTTCAAAGGCATGCCTACTAAAGAGCTCAAACCTTGTGGTCTAATTTCTAGCCTCATAAAATGTCCATTTTATGCACCTCAACAAATGCCCCGACTCTCTGGTTATTTACAATGATTCTACTTCCCAGGGACCAAACCAATTCGATCTCCGGCCAAGGCTTCAAGTTGGTCCAAGTTGTCAGCACTACAACAAATTGACAATTTACCTACGAGAAAATTTTATGGATAATATAAACAATTCCGTCGGTAGTCGAGGAATTTACCTACGGAATACCGACTAACTATATTTACGTAGGTTGTTGTAGGCGTAGGTAAATAAATTACCCGACTAGGAAATCAATCAAATGAGTAAATTACCTCTGGAAATTCGGTCGGTAAATTGTGGAAAAGTGGTAGGTAAAGTTGAAAAATCTACAAAATGGGGCGAAATATAATGAAATTCCGTAGGTAATATGTCAGTAATTTACCTACGGAAAGTCCGTCGATATTTTTTTAGTTTACCAAAATCAAGAAAAATATGCATTCAAAGGGTTTTGAACTCCAGACCTTGAACTTGGGAAAACATGGAGGATCCACTAAGCAACAATGACTAATGTTAGATAAATTGAAAATATTATATATATCATTCGTAACTTGTTATATTAGTACAAAAATAAGCATATATATATATATATATATATATATATATTAGTTAGAAATAAAATAATTAATTTTAATTCTTTTGGATATATTAGAGTTTTTAAACATTAAAAATTATTTCATTTATAAAATTTAAAATATTATTATAATTACACTTATATTTAATAATATCAAGTAATTAAAGATAAATATTTCAAAAAAAGTATCAAAGATAAAATTTACCTACGAACAACTAAAATTAGGTAATGTTCAGAATATTTCGTTGGTAAATGGAAAATTACCTACGGAACATTTCCGTCGGTAATTTTCCGTAGGTATTCTGTCGGTAAATGGTACCTAAAAGTTTGCGCCTATAGGCGAAATTACCTAGGAACACTTCCGTCGGTAATTTTCACGTGGAAATGATCCCCAATCGTCGTGGTAGCAAATGTGGAAAAAATAATAATGCTTTGTTCGCAATCCCTAGATGATACATCGGTAATTACAACATAATAATTTAATAAAGTCGATAATTTTTGTCGATGGCTGTGAATTTCTTGTAGTGAACATCATCGAGAACAAGAAGAACTTTTTTAAAGCACAACCTTTCTTTTATCATTTGGGTCCCTTCATCAACGTTGGTAATGATGTTCTTCTTGCTTGGCAAGATATCACGAAGGAGTTGTTTTTGTAAATAAAGCAGACCCCGGCTTTTAGAATCCTCTCTAACATTGGCAATAAAGCTGATAATCATGAAACGATTGGCAATTTGATTGTAAACAACTTTGGCAATGGTTGTTTTCCCTATTCCTCCAAGCCCATAAATCCCAATCATACGAACATCATTTGATAATGGATCTATCATTTGTGGAATAATTTCTTCCAAGCGATCATCCATTGCAATGAGGTTTTTGTCAACATGTAACAATAGTTCCTGTCTAATTCTTAGCCAAATGGTGAGCAATATCATCAGACAGCAGGAGCTTCATGCACGCCACCAATTAAAAGGCACACATACATAGGTGAGCCAACAAAGTACAAACCACAAGAAACATTTCAAGCCCTTTTATAAGCAACAACTCCAAATTTACCGCTTACATGTCAAATAATCACATGCCCCAACGTGTATTCTCCAGAAGAATCAATTTGACGAAATGGTCTTGAAAATCTATGAATTTTTTACTTTAATTGATGAAAATGTACTAGATCAGTGGGATGACTTACTATTTCATTTTTCAAATCTTGATATAATTATGTGGAACAAGTAATGAAATATAATGAAACTAGGAAAATATGAATAACACCAATTGAAAAAAACTAGGGAAAAAAAAAAGGAAAAAAAGAACTTTACACTAGATTTTAAAGGCATATATGCCTTTGAACTTTGGGTTATCTTACGAAAACCATAATGAAGCTGGATTTGTAACATCGAATGATAAAGCAGAGATACATATGTTGATTATAACTTTTAGATAGATTTCATGAGCCTATCAGCCCCACCTACCCCCTTTACTAAAATTCCTAAATCTTTGTGATGCCGTAAAACTTTAGGAGTAAAGAGGAACAGAATTCGGGTTACCAACTCTAACAAATTCTTTTTGACACTACATACAAAAGACAAGCAATTACTTGCAAGAGATGGGAAGAAACTATTTACCGATCACGTAGATCCCATCGGAGGCGCACACTTCCTTAAAAGTGCCCTCCCACCTCTGTAATGCAGGGCCAAACCACTTTTCTTTCATGTTCGCTAATGCATGGCCAAAGCGCTCGGCGTCTCTAGCGGAGGATCCACATCATAGAAAGCTGGTAAAACTAACGGTCCCATTTCTATCACGCACTCCATGATGTCTTTGCTAGTTCCTCCAAACACCATGGAATTATAATTTTCGGAAAGAATCACGAGGCTTCCTTGACTATTAGCTCTTAAGCTGATGAAATATTTTCTCCCTTGAGAGTCCTTCATCGTCTCTAAAGGGTAGTAATCACTTTCATAACCAAAGTTTGCATCTGAGATGATGCGTGGGGGAAATTTTTTGCGGGTATCGACACCCTAAAAGCTCGAAAACTTCGTAATCCCATGGACGAATAGGAGTGGCAGAAAGAAGAAGAAGAAGAAGAAAGAAGACGTCAGCGGGCTGATTCTGAAACCATTGACGAAGGTTATTATTGCAAAACAAGCGTACGTGATACTCTTACTATAGGTGCCCGGTGAACCAAGGCGATTTCTTGGTGGAAAGGAAAGAAAACTTGGTTGGTGAAAGAGAATCAATGGATGTCCATAAAGGGTGGGTGAAATGTTGCCAGAAAGTCAACACGAGTCTGTCTTTTTGTGGATTTTTTTTAAAAAAAATAATATTTTTAAAAAATAAAATTTAAAATATTAGAGTTAAAAAAATATTTAGGGAATTATGGTGGATTTTGCCATGTGGATGTAAATAGTTTGCCACATGCGCATGATTTTAAAAAAAAAAAAAATTTTGTTTTAATTGATCAAAGAAAGCGATTTACGTATCCTCAAGCCCTAACCTCATTTTTCCTATTTTCTCTCCTCTACGCACCTGCTCTCCTCATCTTCCCCCTACTTAGCATCAGACTCAAGAAATTTGTTATCTTCTTCATCCCTTCGTAGAGATTTTGCAAGAACCCTACGTCAATTGGCTGTCAGGTAATGAAGTCGTCGGATGCGGTTTTAGCTCCATCCAGGAGATCTCTGAGGCTTGGAGGGTTGGGAGGGACCAGATTGGATAATCAAAAGCACCTGGGTTTCATTCAATGTACTAGATGAGCTTAGTCCTTTGGGAAAAGCAGGCGGAAGGCTTGGAGGGAATAAAGGGCTGAATAAGTGACCTTCTTCCTTTTATTTTTTTAATTTTTGCAAAAACGTTATTTCTCTGCTGCATTGTAAAACCATTTTTTCTTTGCAATGTAAAGCGCTTTCTGTTTGTTGCAAAACATTTTTGTTTATGTTAATTTTGATATCGATACGTTTATTCACTTCGATTAATGGATTACGAATCTTGCCTTTGGTAATTTTTTTGGTTTGAACTCCGGGTTAAAATAAGTGGCACATAGTAGACAGTGCGAAATTTAGCAATTTAGAAATTTAGAAACAATTGAACATGAGTCTGGGCCAACATGTAAAACTTTATGCATGCTGCCACCATACGCTTTATTCAGAAATGGAATTGCCTGGTAAACTTACGCGATGCATGAAAAGTCACCCTGCGTATAGGATAACTCATTCTAATGAGAAACTTGGCAGATTGGCATACATAATAAGAGATATATCAAAACAAATATCTAACAATATAATGCATCATATTACTTGAAGGTAAGGATATTTTGCAAGCTGTATAAATCGAGAAGCGAGTTCTGAACATCTTATTTGTCATTTCACTAAAATAAGTCCAATGACAAACTTATTGCGAATCTCAATTAGCACTATTCGAGTCTTATATTTTGTTGTGACTTGTGAGTTATTTTCTTAAACACGTACACACAAATTGAATTTGAATGAAGAATATTCGGATGTTCTTTTAAGTGTATAACTAGCTGCCCGACAATAATTCCAAGCGGATTTAGAACAAACTATCTTTGCGAGGAGTAGTATGACAAGCGATTTGTTATTCAAGCTTAGAAATCTAACACTACTCCTTGTAATAGAGTGTGCATTTAGTTATACTTCTACCAATCAAAAAGACATTGTCTGAAAACTGATTCCACTCCCTTCTAATCGAAACGATTAAAATCACGAGAACTTCTTGTTATCTGTCTTGATAATTGCTAAGCCTCTTGCTTGTGTTGGTTATTCACGGGTCTTTGGTCTGTCAATTCCTTTTCTTTGAACTCTTGCATTGTGTTGGATACGGGTCTTTGGTCTGTCGTTCTTTTTCTTTTCCATTGTTGTTAGTTCTAAATAACTGACCACTCCGTACCTCTTCATTTTTATAAAACTACGAGTCATTCTTCATTTTTAATTTATATTTCATGCCAAATCAATTTTTTAAGACCATTAATCAAATACTAACACAAAATTATATACACATTTATTTATTTATTTTGTAAGACTAATATCATTAGGTTTCGTTCATCAGTTAGCATGCGCTTGCTTGGTAGGTAGTTTGTAAGTCTATAATCCTTGCATGGTCAGTGAAAACGAATGCTACATTGGATTGATTTTTTTAAGGGAATCCATTAGTTGATGATTCTGAGGATGAGTAGATTTTTTCCGATAATCTTGTATGTATGTCCGGTCAGCTTACGTACACCTTGACTAGGATCTTAAATTTTTTGATAATCTTGGATGTCTGACTAGCTTGCACACACCTCGACTAATTCTACGGATCCTGAAATTAACGATAAGATAAACCTCCAATCTTAGAGGCATGAAGGAATGCAATTTTGATTAAGTGCAGGTTTTTTAAGCAAAAAGCGTTTTCCATTAAGCGTTTTGTGCTCATCTCGTTATGTTCTATTCTGCATTGATTTTATTGTACTGATTGGCTAACAGGTACAATGTTGGTGTCTCAATTATGATGGTTTTTTTTCCTTTTGTTTTCATGGATCCATACTCATTCCACTACTTATGCTTCTTTCCTGCTAATTAGAGAAGGTATAAGTTCTTGGTTTTACTTTTTCCAAGTTTATTTTTCCATGGTTGGTATAAGTTCTTGGTTTTTCATGGAGACCACAAAGAACAAAGCTGTTGATTTCGGATTCTAGTGGACTCTGTATTAACACTTGTTTTATGTCTATTAAAAAAACTACTATTACTTGTTCTACATGCACTTTACTAGTGCCTAGTGAACCTTGAAAGTGAATCAAATTTGGTTTTAGCGTGAACTTGAAAGTGGTACAAACACTAGGTGTTAGCTGGCTTGCATCTTATACCATTTTTTTATGGTTGATATTTCTATGTAGGTTTAAATTTGTTGGAGAGAGATGTCATCTCAGACATTAATATATTAAAGTTCTCTAGTCATTAGACATGATGAAAAGAATATCTAGGAGATGATTTTAAATTTGTGAACACAATCCTGTAGTGTCTTCTGGTTGTATATGTATGTTGATATACTTTTTTCCCCGTAATTCTCATCTTTGCTAATTTATTTTGTTTTTATTCTTTATTAACATATGCATATGTGAATTTTTAAGATTCATCCCATCTCAAAACCTCATACTTCTTTTCTTTCATTAAAGTCCGAAACAAACCATTAATTTTGTATTTTTATAATAAAATGACATAAAACTAAAAAAATAGGTAACTATTTAATATAGACTCAAATACTAAAATACTCATACAATGCAATTTTGAAAATGCAACACACAACACCTCATAATAATATTGTCATATTTTTTTCTTTCACTTTATTTGTAACTTATAAATATTATTGTTTTCTATTATTAGGTTAAGAAATGAAGACTCATACCACTATTTTATGTTATATGAATGGTGAGATCATTACTTGTTCAAATGGCGTACGCTATAGTTGTCCTCACATAAGGTATTTGTGACAAACACTAGTGCAACATTTGATGAGTTGGAAGCAAATATATGTCAATCATTTTCAATTGATCGCATGCAAACTCAATTAAAGATGAATTTTCGGTATCCAGTATTTGGGGCCAATGGGATCAGTAACTATATCCAAATACCTATCAAAGATGATGATGATGTTAGGGGAATGTTCATTCTTTGTAGCCTGGCGTCACCCGAGCGATTACCATTGAAATGTACTTGAGCGTTTCCTATAGATCATCATGCAATGTCGAATTGGTTGTAGTCAAGAAAACAAATAGTTGAGAGCATGTCTGGAGTAAGGTTATGATAGGATGTCCTCCCCCGTTGATGGTCATACTTATGAGGAAGATGTTGAAACAAGAATGAATTCATAAATGATCACACAATCAGTTATGCTAATGACTGAAAATTTTGTTGATATCCCAGTTCAAAATGATGATGTTTGAACCACGATACGAATTTACATGAAATCGTGTCTTGAACCACTGACTTCAAATTTTACTGCCCCGAAATTGTGTTTTGAAAACACGATTTCTGAATTTTACACTGAAATCGTGTCTTGAAGACACAACTTCAGAATTTTACATTAAAATGCCTATGTGGCGCTTTGCTGGCACTAAGTGCTATAGATTCCTAAATATTTATTTTTGTACCTTATTTTAAATAATATTTTTTAAAATAATAGTATTATTTTAAAAAAACCCGTCTTTTTGTAATAGGAACCATCGCCGATTAAACTTGGAGTGGCTAAGTATTCTATAATTTCACGCCCAAAATCTCATACTTGTTTAATTTTCTCCAATCTCCAAATCGCTTAACCGTCCTCAAAAAATATATATATACTTATCGGCTAGAGGGTTGTTGTTAGGTACGAACATATGTGGAAAAGCTTACACGTGTTAAAGTCTTCACATGCGAGTAGAACAGACAACATGACTTGAGCCCGTGTGCTTATCACTTTTACTCGATTTTTTTAGATGCTTAACTTGTAAAATTGATGATTCCAATAAAAGTGTCATAATAACCCCGGGGTTTTTTTAGACATTTATTGTAAAAAAAAAAAAAAATTCTTTAAATAATATAAGTTTAGAAATTTTTTGAAATGTAATGTGGTTTTTTAGTGTCTTTTAAAGCATTTTCTAAAATGTCTTTTAAAGAGATACTTTCAAAAAATTAAAATATTTTACACAAAATGTGTCTTTTGAAAAGACACTTTTATAATTTTGAATATTTTAAATTAATACTAAAAGTGTTTTTTGAAAATATACTTTCTATAATTTTAAAAATTTTGAATTTAAATTGAAAGTGTCTCTTCAAAAGACACTTTCAGTTTTTCAAATTTTTAGAAAGTGTCTTTTAAAGAGATATTTTCTAAATTATCTTACTGATGTAGAAAAAAACTACATTATATTTAGGATTATTTTTCAAACTATATATATTTTTAATTTTTTTATTATTTTTCATAAAGTTCCTAATAACCCGATCCATTCTAGCTTGTAGTCCTTTCAAGCAGTCCCGAGATAGTTTTATTGATCCAGCTAACCCCAAATTCTTTATTTATTTAAAAAAATATAAACTAAGCTAATAATTAATATTTTTAAGGAATTATCTATAAATAATTATGTTTTAGCGGTCAACATGGAGTCAAATCTTTTTTTTGTAGCACACTAGTATAATAATAATTATTATTATAATATATAATTAATATATTAAACTTTGTTATTTTAACTATTTCGAATGTGAAGTCATAGCTCCGAATCGGACAATATCGGGTAAAGATTTGGATCATTATATAATGGTATCAAATCGTGATTTATGGCCGAAAAATGTGCAAGCGAGGACGCTCACCAAGAGGGATAGATTGTAGTGTTTCATATCGCCTCAAGACAGAAAAGTGAAAGTCCATATATGAAGAGCTTGAACTCAACATTATCGAGATCTCTTCTTAAGGATGTAGGCCTAATAGAGAAACAAATTTGGGGAGGGCTGGTGAGAAGCCATATCCTGAAACCGAATAATATTGAGTGAAGAGTCGGGACATAAAAGTTACAGAATGGTATCATAGTCTGATCTTTGGTTGAAAATGTGCCAACAAGGATGTTGGGCTCGAGTGTAGTTGTATCTTGTCCTGTGAAACCACTGGAAAATTCCAATGCGAAGCCATGGAAAGTCGAATTTTCGAGAAAGGGTAAATAAATTTAGTTAAAATCCAGAATTTTTTCTAGATCTCGGATGACGAAACGGACTTTACCGTTGGAATCGTCTCTTGAAATTTAGCTACCACGTCGAATTTCGTCGAATTCCGAGACAGTTGGAATTTTACGCTTTTCGAGACAGGGTGATGCGGGGCGGCAATGGCGTTTGAGTGCGCCCAAGATGAGACAGAGTGTCAAGTGGAAGGATTGGTCCAACAAATAGCTCAAGTGGGACCCCGGAAGAGACATGTGGCAACACATGATTGGAGGGAAATCCAAGGTAGATGGATAAAGTGATGAATTGATCAAGGAGCCACTTAGAAGAATTGAGCAGTGGCAGAGTGAGAGGACATCTCACTTGACTTCTATCTTCTCCCAACCGGTTGGGAGAGAGGTAGAGGGAAAGACAAACCAGATTTAAAAAGAGAGAGTTTTAGAGAGAGAGACTCCACCTTCTCTCTAAATTTCTTGGCGATCGGACCGGTGGTTTCAAGCGGAGTAAAAGGAAGAGTTTATCCTCCACGGCAAAGGGCTTCGCATGGGAAGGCAGGAATCGAGGACGACAAACTCAGAGGTAGTCTTCTCTACACTGGTTACTTTCTACCCCAAGGGTTTATTGTGGTGATTTGTATTGCCACTAAGGGGAATGTTTGGTTGGTTTGAACCATAAAAGCTGCCATTTGTGGTATCACTAAGCCCCGGACCTTTGAACTGGTTTGGTGGGAATAAGGGAATTTGGCGGTGGTCCCTACGTAAATTAATAGCCACATCGTGAACTTGATGTTAGGCTTTTGAATTTCTTAATTCGGACCTTTGTAGACCAAGTTATGGTCTTTTTTCTATTAATAGTCTAATAGGAAGAGGTCGAGCCAAAGTAGAGGAGGTCGGCTTGTAGAGGTCGGCTGTGGGGGTCGACCCTAGAGAGGTCGGTTGCTTCAGGGTCGGCTCGGCTCAGGGTCGATTTCTTTGGAGGCCAGGAGCCGGAGCGGAGTCATGTCGATTTCGACGGAAGTCGGGTAAGCTCGAGGTGGGTTTGACTACGTGTGACCTCCGACTTCCGGAGGTCAACTTCTTGTCAGACTCCATTTCAGTGTTCTTAGACTCTATGGAAAGCCCATTGGGTCAAAATTCCAGCCATGTGCCTGTGGAGGGCAGTAGGTGAGCTCAGCCAGGTCAGCTCAGCTCGAACAGGTCAGGACACCTCGGCCAAGTCAGGTCAGCTCGGTTGGGTTTGATTACGTACGACCTCCAACTTCGGAAGGTCATAACTTCTTCGTCTGAACTCCGTTTCGGGTGTTCTTGGACTCTATAGAAAACCCATTAAGTTAAGATTCCATTCATATGCTTGTATAGGATAGTGGGTGTTAAGCCAAGCTCGGGCAGGTCAGGTCAGCTCGGCAAGTCAGGTCAGCTCTGTTGGGTTTGACTACGTGTGACCTCCAACTTTGGAAAGTCATAACTTCTTCGTCCGAACTCCGTTTCGGGTGTTCTTAGACTCTATGGAAAGCCCATTGAATCAAGATTCCATTCATATTCCATGGAGGGCAGTGGATGATCATAACCTTACTGAAAACCTGTGTTTTGCACCAAGTGTGCAGGTTGTTTGGTTGTGTCGATGTAAATAGCCAGGTTTTGACATGACCATTGCATGGCATGTTGTAGGCTATTGTATTGGGTATGGTCTAGCTGAATAAGGGAGGCCATGAGAGGCCATATGGTTTAGTTCCAAAAAAACTTGGGATTGAGGGATAGAGGATTTCTATGACCGGTTCCACACAGTCCAAGACTGTGGTGGATTGGTGTTTGAACTAGAAACTAAAAGTTTCTAGGTTTTATGGTTGTTTGATGTTGTATGGATGATGAAGGGGCCGTGAGGTACCCTATTGGATGGGTCTAAGATTGTGACTTGGTTGTGTGTTATTGCTTGTATGAATAACATGCAGTGTGAATATGACATGTTAATGTATGTTGTATGATGTATTAACATGGGTTATAAATGGATGTTAATTATATGTACCAATTATAATTATCCATGGTATGTGAATGGTTCATGTGGTGTGCATCATACATGTAACATGAGAACTGCAGTGGCATAATTGCATTGCATATGTACTAGAACATCATGACATGGGTGTGAGTGCATGGTAGGGTCGACCTGCTTGTGTTTGGTGTTCGATGGTATGTAAATGAGTGCGTAGTAGATCTACACTATGTTTGGTGTTTGATAGTGGGCTCGGTAGCATTAGGACGGCGTCGAAAATGATCGCACGGTTTTGAAAGAAATGAAAATAAATATACGTGTGTTGGGCGTAACAAGATGGGTTAGATCCCCCCCTAGGGTGAAAGACCAAAATTTATTGAGGTTAAACATGATCACTAGCGGTGAAAGCCCGTCAAAAGTGTCGGAAAGGTGCGTGACATCCAACGGTGTAATCCCAATCGTGGCCCCTAAATGCATAAACACCTGAAAATTTGATCCAAATCAAGAAATGAACATTGGAGGTTTCAATGGGTTACAAGTTTTAAAAACAAAAACTTTTGTTTTGAGAAAAATGGTCATTGATGGGGCTCACAAAATGACGGAGTTGGTTTTCACACTTAGTAGCATGTGTGAAGTCGAATTAGTGACTTGGGATATGGCGTGATAACATTTTCGTACATGACGTATGACATTCATCTAGACATTTTACTTGAATGTGTGTTTGATGACCATTACTGTGCATGGGTGGGAAGTAACCATATAGAAGATTATCACTCTTGGGCTTTGCTCACTCAGGTGATCAGGACCCTCCTTTCAAGTACCACGAGAAGGCGGCGCTCATCGAAGGCCGTGGTACGAAAGGCGGGTTGTGGCCTTGACAAGCAATTTGTAAAATATATTAGAATAATTTAATTTAATATATTTTGGCGTATAAAAATGTATAAGAGTTGCCATCGAGCTCTTGTATGAAAAAAAAAATGGCCACGAAATTTGGGCGTCACGATCCGCGTCGCCAAGATAGAGAGTTAAAAGTCCATATATGGAGGGTTTTAACTCAACAATATCAAGACATTTTCTTGACGGTGTAGGCCCAATAGAGAAGCAAAACCGAAGAGGGCTATTAGGAAGCCACAACTCAAAATCGAACAAAATCGAGTGAAGAGTTAGGCCATTACAAAATAATTATTAGGTCTTATCTCACGATCCCAGTGTGATGGGGGCTGTTGGGTCCCAAGGGGGATGGATTGTAGTTTCTCACATCACCTAGAGGCGGAAAGGTGAAAGTCTACTATGGAGGGTTTGAACTTAACACTATTGAAGCTTTTTCTTGAGAGCGTAGGCCCAATAGAAAAATGAAATCAGGGAGCGTGGGAAGAGTTTGGGTCGTTACATTTATCCTATTTTAAATATTTACCATTTCACCTTTTTTTGTATTTATCTTTTAAATTTTATTTAATCATATATGTTTTTCTTTTAAAATTAAAGTTATTATTAGAAAAAAAATTAAACATAAAAATGATAATAATGAAGTTGTATTATTTTATAAATTAAAGATAACTAAATTATCAATATATTTTAAATATTTTTATTATTCAGACTAGTTGAATAATAAAATATTATTATTTTAAAAATAAATAACAAAAATTATACCCATATTTCTTTCCTAATATGATGTTTTTTAATTAGCACTTTAATTACAATGTATTAAATTATCATCTTGAGACTCAAACCTAGGACCCCTCGCCTCCCTTTGTGTCTATTTAAACATTGAACACTCAACCACATAAGATACACATATTTTTTAAACAATAGATTTTCAAACAAAAATTATGAAAATAAGATATTTTAGAGTAAAGGTTTAAAAAACCTAATGTTCATGACAATCCACTTACAACGAACTTTTGAGTCGAAAAGGAAACTTATATTTATTACTCGTAGCCTTAAGTCTCTAAAGTAATTGATACTATTAATGAGTCCCAAAGACGTTAAAATGATCATTAGTTGCTGATGTGGCCACCCACGTGACATATGGGGGCACACTCTCATCTTTCCTCTCTCTTCTCTCATCTCCCCTCTCCCTCATTGAACCCCCACTTAGTTGGACCCAACACCCAACGGTTCCCACCCCGGCCCAGCACCGAGTGGTTCCCACCCAACCCAAGCCAATTTTTTAATTTATTTTTCTAACTCTTAATTTTTTATTAAAATTTTATTTTAGATTTTAAAATCTCTTAAATAAAAATTTAAATTTTATTTTAAAAATATAAAGAAATTAATTGATATTTTGATTTATTAAAAAAATTATTTAATTTTTAAAGTAAAATGAAATTGAATATTTTAAAATATAAATAAACTATTGATTATTATTATTTTTAAATTATTTTAATTTTATGTATGATTTAAATTAGATTTTAATTAAAATATTCAATATCTTTAATATAAATATATATGTTATAATAATTAATAAATAAATAAATAAATAAATATTAAAATTTTGAATAATATTTAAAATAATTTTTATTCATTTTTAAAATATCCATTGATTTTTTATCAAAATTTGTATTAACCCTAATACAATTAAATTTATTAGTTTTAAATAAAAATATTAAATATTAAAATCAATTGAAATATTATTTAATATTAAAAAATTCCATTTTAATAAAATATTAAATAATAAAACTCATCAATTTAAAATAGATTAATTTTTAAATAAAAATATTTAATATTTAATATTAAATATTAAAACTCATTCATTTGAAATAATATTTAGGGGGTGTATTGGATAATGACTTTTAATGACTTTTATGGAATTATAGAGTCAATGGTTTTTAGATTACAAATTTTAAAGACTATAAAAGTCATGTTGTATCCGATAATAATTTTTTAAGACTTTAAAAAAATCTATAAAAGTCATAATGTATTAAATTACAACTTTTATAAACTCTATAAAAATATACCAAAATTGAAAAAGTCATTGACTTTTATAGACATTAGACTTTTAATTAGTTTTAATGATTTTTCTACTTTGAGTACAATACACCTTCCACAGTGTCATGTTTCTTGAAAGATTTGAAACAACTTTTTGATCAGATCAGAAGTAAATAAAATGTTTTAGAGGAAGGTTAACCCTAAATCTATTCTTGTTATAGTTTTTAATGCGATAATTTAAAGTGAGATTTAAGTACAGTTAGTCTCATTTCATAATTGTTTCTCAATTTTAAAATCATAAATGTAGTTTTTATTGTTCCTTAAAATTATATATATATATATATATATATATATATATATATATATATATATATATATATATATATATATATATATATATATATATGATGTATTCAAATTTTTAAATATATGATGTAGTTTTTATTGTTACGAGAAAAATTAAGAATAATATATTTAAATCTTAATTTTAAAATCTGAAGTTAAATATATATATATATATATATATATATATATATATATATATATATATATATATATATATATATATATATATATATATATATATATATATATATATATATATATATATATATATATCATATCTTAGTGAAGTTTTTTTTTTTAGTGTTATGGAAAAGAGTCAAAAGTAGTTGCAATGTATTCCAAATATAGTTTTAAAACTACAGTAGAATAAAATATAATTTTTAAATTTTGAACATTATTCAAATAGATTGTATTAAAACATGATTTTAAAAATCAAAACAGTTTGAAATTTGAATATGAATTTTATGAGTTTTTTTTATTTTATTAATGTTGTAGTTTAGAAATACCCAAAATGTATTTTATTGGTATTGTAACTTTTGAATACATTATTTGTATAAAAAAACTTTTGTAAAAGATTGGAGAACATTGAGTTTGAGAAATTTAAGTCAGAGTTGAAGGTGGTTATTTCAAGTAAAATTATTTGTTATGAATTGTTAATTATTTGTTGTTGATTTTTTAAATTTTTATAAATATTTTTGGAGATAATTTATGATTTTTTTATAACATATTCTTATTATTTTGATGATGATATTATAATAATTTTTAATTTATATAAAAGATAAGAATTATAAAACAAATTATTATTAAATATTATTTTAAGAACTACTTGAAAAGCACGAGAATAATTGTGAATATATTCTAATTTCTCAAATATCATTTTTAAAGGAAAAAAAAGTAGATGATGATTTGAATCTTCATTGTACTATTTTTGTGTTGAATTATCTTTTTGTGAATGTGGATTTTCCGTCGACCTAATTTTTGACTACTTTTCGGTGTTCGATATCATCTTCAAGGTTTTCATGGCCAATGTAAATTATACACAGAAAATGGAAATCATTTATTCAAATCAGATGTAGTAACAATGAATACAGTGAAATTAATTTTGAATAACCAGTCACAAAATTACAATTATAAATCAACAGTCCTCATTTTCCATATAATACATGCATTGAAAGAGTTGGTGGTAACGTGTGGGATTATAACTTTATTGAAGAAATTCATTGGGATGGTATACTAACAAATGATGTGAAATTCAATGTGAATTGTGGATTCTTAAAATCAAGACAGGACTTTGAACATTTTGTTGAATAAAAATTAATAAGAAATATTATAATGAACAGAACTGTTGTGATTTATATTAATGATTAGACAGTATTTAAACATATGGAATATTGGATATTAGATTTCTTTCTTTTTTTTTTTAACCTTGGAAAACATTATTTTAAATAACTTTCGTACTTTTGTTAAACAAAATGATTTAATTATGATATTTTACTTTTATTTATTTTTATTAAAAATATGAATTTATTCTAATTATTTAAAGTTTATAAAAGTCTATCAATATCTATGATAGGTAAGTCTATAAATATCTACAAAAGTTTTTTAAAATTAAAAGTCTATAAAAGTCATCTATACATTTACAATCTCCACAAAAGTCTTTAAAAATCTATCAAACTCTATAAAAGTCACTATGGGTACCATGGGCTTCAGACCCACTACTCAATGAACAAGGCCCGCGACCGCTAATGATCTTGAAAACTCATCTAACCCATAATCCATTTTTTGCAAAACTAATTTTAGTATGTTGGATCATTTAATGTCAGTGTGGAATGTGCGAGGCGGTGTTTGCGGGTTTAATTAAAAAATGAGAAAAATTGACAAGAAAGAAGAGAAAAAGAGAAATTGCATCAGTCTATGTCGCGATAAAATTTTGTGTGTCGACAATGCGTCAAGCCAATACTTAAAATGAGCTATGTCACACGACAAAAAAGCGATTATTATTCGGAAAATGGGAAGAATTTAACAGATGCTTGAGACAAAGAAAGTTCGTTGCGACAGAGTTTTTAAGCGGGATGCCAACACCGGGGAAAAATTGCTCGCCTTGAATATAAGCTGAATACGAAAAGTCTGATCAGCGACATAAAGCTAGGTCGCGACATAAAACATTGACCTACCAAGAAGAAGCTATGTCATGAAATTCAAAATGAAGGCACCTTAAAGAAATCGGGTTAAGTGCGACAAGACTGTCGTATTGATTTAATCTGATCGCGAGAGAAATACTAACAATACAAGAAACATTGTTGCAACAAGAACCAAATAGAGATGTTGTCGCTACATAAAAGCGAATTCGCGACACGAATTTGAAGAAGCTGAAAGCATTGCGTATGACTTACAATTGTCGATGTCGCAACATATATTCAGTACACAGTTGTTTGCAACATAGACGAATAGAATGACAAACCTTGCAAGACCAGTTGTTAAAGAGGCGAAGAAGGTGTTGTGACGATGAATATCTTTGAAGAAAAGAATCACATTAGACCGAGAGCACATTGTGTTTGATCAGAAGAACCGGGGTGGGTGTGGCAGGACTCTTTGCATCTTCATGACGGGACTGGATTGAAGATTTAAAACTCACCTTGCAGCAGCTTAACACTTTCCAGGTCATGACGGAGAATCTGTCTACGGGCTAAATTTTAGGGATCCTGATGCTGGCTCTACTTTAGAGCCCAAACTTATGGGGCTCTATAAATAGAAATAATTTGAGGAAAGTGAGGTTGATTGATGGAAAAACGGAGCATACATTGGATGAGGACTCTTTAGTATTATATTTTTATTTTATTTTATTTTATTTTATTTTTATTTTCTTCATAGATTAGATTTAGTAAATTTCAATTTATTTCTTGGACACAGAAACAAACGATTGTTCAAAAGTTTGAGGGTTAGGCTAAAATTGGTGAAGATAAGTCGATTACTGTTTGAATCTAATGAACTCTAGATAAAGGTAAGATTCATTTCTTTCGATTGATTAGTTACATTGGAAGTACAAAATTGGTATTGGTGTTCGGTATCGATCGGTTTTAGAAGCTAACTTCCACTAGAATGATGATGTTAGTTATGGTCTTTCCTACACAATTGAAAGAAATCTCTTGGATTGAGAATTTTGGTTATTGATGGTGTTGTTCATGATGAATTGTTTTCTAATAATAGTAACTTATACCCGTTTGGGAGGATAGTTATAAAGCTCCCGATTTCCGGGAGGCCTTAGGTAGCGAGAGATGGAGATTCACGAGAGCATGGATGCGATTACTTGGGGTATGCTAGACTAATATTATGAAGAACTAATGAGGCTTTAAAGAATTATAGATAAATCATAGTTACTCATGGTTTAGAATAATTAGTGATCATCAATTAATCAAAAATGATCTCTCATGTTGATGTAGAGAATGATGATCTTGATCATGTTAACAGTTTTAATCAAGGAAAGGGAGAACTTTTAAGATCTCCAAGGATGAACATCAGTATATCTTGTAAAAATCTGGAAATGCATTGTCACGGAAAGCGAAATCTGCTGATCATAAATGGGTATGAAGTAGAAAAGAAAGATTATGGATCTTATAATGATTACGATTACAGTAATTAGTTAGACATGTTTCATGAACATGACTCTCTCGTCGATGAAATGTATGGTTAAGGAAATCAAATATAATTACCTTACTGTTGACAATTTCATATTCCGATTCATGATAGAATAAAATTAGATTATATTTGCGGAATTGATAATAATTTCCACGCAGTGAAATCGTGTCTACTTTAGCAATAATCGGATTTCGATCGATTGAGTTTAGGATTTTAAAATTTTCTTTTTATTATAGATATAGAAATTCAGATAGTGGAATTTTTAGTTAGGTTACTGGAAATTTTGTAAATAAGGTTCAATGATGTGGAACTTGGTAGTTGAGGTGATTGAACTTTAAATTGTTTTGTATGTAGAGACGATATAAGGACATAGTCCACTTTATTATCCTCTGACCTACGCGCTTGTAGTATTATGATAAAACTAGAGTGCAATAAATCATTGACAAATCCATTTTTATTATGAGCATAAAAGTTCTATTTGGTGTAAACATATTTTTTGTGCCTTTACTAGGGATTAGGTAATAGTCCTTTGGTAATAGTAGCAAAAATTTGGTGTATACACATTATTGGTCAACAAGTTTTTGGCGTCGTTGCTAGGGATCAAAGGAATTTAAAAATCAATATTCTGACAAAAAAGAGAAATGTTAATTTGGACATTTTTCTTTGTTTTACAAAAAATTCAGAAAATTAGCAAAAAGCAGTTTGATTGGTGAATAGAGGTGTGATATTTTGGAAGTATAAGAATATATAATTTTTTGATACTCAAAAATCCATTTGATCTCAGTGTATTTATACTTTCAAGGAAATTTTAAATGTATAGAAGACTAGAAGCAGAATTTGTTGCCTTTAGACACTGAAATTGAGATAACCCAGCAGAATCTAAGAAGAATCACCAGTGCAGAATCCA
This sequence comes from Tetrastigma voinierianum, assembly GCA_016808115.1. Lineage (NCBI taxonomy): Eukaryota > Viridiplantae > Streptophyta > Magnoliopsida > Vitales > Vitaceae > Tetrastigma > Tetrastigma voinierianum. The sequence goes on along the minus strand of JAEQBH010005326.1, from coordinate 424,455 downwards.
TAAATATGGAAAATCAAAGAGAAAGATTGCAGGCTATTCTAGAAGAAGAAGAAGAAGTAGAGAGAAATCAAAGGCCTAATACTATGGAGGACTTTTGGAGGCCTATTATCCACGAGGAATACTCTGCGGTAAGATAACTGTAGTTAGAAACCATGTTATTTGAAACTAGCATTGAAGTTACTATGGTGCGACAACACCCGGTTCTGGTCACCCTACGAAGATCGTGAACATATGGAAGGTCGTTCGCAGGGATGGCCAACTCCTGATCAAGCTGAATGGGGTGAGGCGGAAATGTCAAGCTATGACTCTCCCCCCTTTTCATTGAGAGAGATGTGGTATTAACACGGTTGATTCATTGCCCGGTGGGATCGGTGAACGCGGGAGAATTGGTGGAAAGCATGTGCGATTCTTTCTCCGATATCCCTTTGTTGAAGAGGAAATATGATTGTCTTCAACGAGGGAAGATGAGAGCCTCACCATATGTGGGAGGATTCAAAGATTGCTTTGAAAGAATGTCATCACATGAGATAGTCTAACCACTCATATGGATATTTTCTATCATGCTATGATTATGCTAAGGGTATAATTGATGCATCCTGGCACGTAGACTTTTAAAAGAAGAAATGCGGAGGAAGCAGGCAACTAATTGAAGACCTTGCTAATTACCTTCTGAGCCCCATACGAAGCAAGGGAACGGCCAATGGAGTTAAAGAGAATGGTTTTATTGGACTTGATAAGATGATACATGTGAGTGCATTGGATCAGGTGATGATGTGAAACAATGAAGAAGGCCACATTGCACTTGAAGTGGGAGAAGTAGAAGAAATAATTAGAAGAAGTGGGGATAGTTCAGAGAAGAGCCTTACCAAGTTGAGGAGACCAAGTATATGAATGAAGCGAAAGTTATCATTCAAGCCTAACCCCGACTTGCCAACCTGCTATGCACCAGCGAGGACAAAACTTTTTCATATGGTGGAGAGGAGCACAACAGGGCCCCTAGATTGCAGATGAAATTACCCGTAAACATGCTCATTGAGTTCAAGAACAAATGACACTTAGGAGGACGTGAGAGTTATCGGGGGGTCGAGGACTCAAAATCAGCTGAAGATCCCGGATGCTTCATTTCATGTTAGAAAACAAAGAGTTTTGGTGCGCAGAGAAAAAAATTTGTGAACTTGAGGTACCAGCAGGCCTAACTGCATTTCAGGCAAGTGCCAATGCCCTGATAAGGAAACTTGGAGACTCAGTGAGGCGGTTGGCGCCATCTTGTGATCGTATTTCTTAGTAGTAGGATCGTCCAGATCTCATAACTACGATGAGGCAATGATGAATTACAAAGGAAGCAACCAAGAAGGTGTAAGGGACAAGCTATGCACAGGATTTGGATTGTGAAGAATAAACAAGCCCAGAGAACAAACAAAGAAATTGCTCAGAAGCTGAAGACCTTTATGTAACTTGTGTCTAGCTAAGGATTATTAGCTGACGACTTCTTGGGAGGCAACTGACAGAATTTTATTTTAGTTTTAAATAGTTTGATTAATTAAGTAGAACTTTGTGTATCTAATGTTTTAGTTTAATTTGTTAGTAGTTTTATTTTAGTTGTTGTTGATTTTCGGGACAGTAAACCAAAATTCAAGAAGATCCTTATTAAAAAAGCACCTTTGTTTCAAAAGAAAATATCAGAAAATGACACAAGGGATAGTAATTCTAATTACTTAAACACATGTTTTGGCCGTGTGCATATCTGAAATTTTGGGGGAATGCTAGCATGTTTGAATAAAATATATTTAATATTTGAGATGATGAACATATTGAATTAAGAAATGGGATGAGTCATTCATACTTGAATTGAAAGATTGCAGTTATTTAAATAAGTTTCATACTTATGTTAAATGGTATATGGTGGATGTGGATTGCTGAATGTTTTGACAGGAAAACAAAGAAGATGCAGATTCGGGAAAACTTAGTTAATGTCACAACATACTTTTGTGTGTTGTTTGATCTGATTGAGTAAAATTTAAAGGGAAGTTTATGCTAACGATTCTCAATGTCCGACCCAGTTCGAAGAGCACTAAAGGTATCATAACATTATTTGTTATATCTGTTGTGACGTCTCAAATTTTTTGCTGTTTATTATGCGACAATATTTTCATCATTGTGATAGAGAGCATTAATAATCACAAAATAAACCTAGGTAATGTTTGTATCCCCATGTGTAGGGAAAAATAAGTTGAAATATAAATAGAAAATTTTTTAAGCGAAGAGCCACCTTTTATGTAAATTCTCAACGCCTCGACTGTTTATCAAAATCTACCCATCTGATTCCCTAAAACCTTGCCAGGCTTGAAGTCAAATACCATGTTTGATCCTACCACCTGATTCCAAACTCAGCAGAAATGTGGAAGAATTACCATGTTTGGAAAATCAGGCAGACAAATTTATAGAAGCAGGTAGTTGTGTAGATAAGAGTTGTTGAAGAATGAAAAGCAATGGAGACGGAGAAGAATCGAAAAGAAAGAATGGGTTGAAGCTAGACATAATAGAAGACGAGCAAGGAACTTTATTTTAGAAAAGGCAAGAGCTCTAATGGAAAGTAGTTTGCAGGATAGAGGCTTCATTGCTAAATGGGAGTTAAAGATTATCCTCTTTGAAGTAAAATCTTTTGAAGAGAGAGGATCGCAGATCAGGTGAACACAAAGAACGCTGTGCTTCTTTGGTGGAAGAGTCTTCAGAATATGGTAGAAAGAAGGAAAGGTATATGTGGGAGGGACATTGGGTTGCTTTTAGGGCACCAGCTGCATTGTGCAGATAAGACCTTTAGAATAGATCATTTACAGATGATCATTGAATTAATCGAGGAAAATTACGGTTTTGCGCTAGTTATACTAGATTAAATGTTGTCATCTATCATGTCTCAAAATTTTATTGAGGAAACAGTGAGAACTTTAAGGAAATTAACTGTTAAATGGAATTAATATGATTTGGTTTGAAGGTCATGAAATTGTAGTCATAATACGAGCTAATAGCGGGTTAATTAATTAGTTAAATTTATTATCCAAGCATCAGTGGACACAAATTGCGCGAATTTGACCAGCCGTTCCTTATCAAAGCCCGAACTTTCCACGTTCGACCCACCAACAATATAGTAAATTTAATTGATACCTTTAATTAATTAGTTCGGTTGATAGAAACTAATAACGTTAATTTACCAAGCTATAAATTAATACTTAGATTTATTAGTGGAGAAAATTCATGTCCTCAAAGTGAGACGATTGGTTTACGTAGATTGAAGTGGTCTTCCACGGTGTTAATGATTTCAGTGTCATTTGGCCTTCAAAACAATCTCTCTTAACTCAATTGTCCATTTGTTTTGAAGATGGCACTTCAAGTAACTTTACATTATAAATCGGCAGAAACATTCAAAAAGCCAGAATGTAGCTGGTGCAAGAAACAACTCATAGTGATATTATCCTTTTGCCGAAGAAGAAGGCTTCTGTCGTATTGATGAGAGGGATCCCAAATGATAAAAGAAAAGCTACTCTTTAAGAAAGTTCTTTTTGTTCTCGAAGATAATTTGTGATTTGGACCAACTTGAAACTGTTAGACAGTAGCGGTGGTTTTGGTCGAAAGTTACAATTATTTAATAATAATTAAAAGCATTTATTAAGTTGCATAAGGCGGATTCGCGCATTTGGCAGGCTAAAATTAGACTACAAAGGAAGTTATTGGCGCTTAGATTGCGGCATGCCTTTAGACGGATGCGTCAGAAGAAGATTATAAACACTTTTAGACTCTGTTTGGTGCATTATGTTGATCGTCTTCGTGGATTTCAAAGATTCAGATGGTTTCCTCATTTGACAAGACTATGTGGTTGAAGTGAATTGCAAAGCAAAAAGAACTAACCGAAGTGAGGAGTGTGTGCTCTGAAGAAGTTATGATGATTGCGTCTCACCAAAGGGATGTTCTAGACATTCTTTAATGGAGAGGATAAGATTGTGCTACAAGATCTCAGTGTATTCTATATGAATGTTGAGATTCAGTCATGAAATGATAGATGCCTTATAACTATTCTTGACAACAAGATATCGATGCATGATTAGCTAAAACAAATGGGGCAAGACATTGTTCATCAAGAATGTCCTACAAACTCCAAAAAAATAGAGTTAATTGTGCTATGCTGAGGTTGTAAAAATTCAATCTTGACCATTTATTAATAGCAAAATGCAAATGAACATCTAAGCTTCCACAATGTATAAAATTTTCTTTTACAAGTTATATATCTTATCGAATTTTTATTTATTTTTCTTTCACTTATCTTCTACTCTTGTTTATTAGGGAACAAAGGCAATTGAAAGCATACTCTTTGACGTGTCTATACCTAAGTGATAGGCATAAGCGTGTGTGTACAATAGTACGCCTATGTGCGCAAGTACACGCATCGCCTTAAGTAATATAATGAAAGTAAGAGTATCGTCCCACGGAGAATTGGGTTACTAAGTACCAACTCTAATCTAGCTTAAGCTCTATTTGGAAGGTGGAAAATCTATAGAAAAACTTAAAGACACTAATCTAAGCGTGCAAGAATGACTCAAATAAGACTAAAAGGCCTTAGGGCATAGATTTCACCTTAAAACACCAGTGTACGAAACCTCCCAACCCAATTAATCAATGTTTATTTCATCATGAAGATGGTGATTTTTAATTAGTGTTTATGCTAATCTCTCTCGAGCATCCCACACCACCCTGATCGTGTATTTTGCATCTCTACTCAACCCTAGATTTCTAAAGTCGCATTAAACATAAAAAATCATAATACCACACCTAATCTCATTTATATCTCTATCTCGTGATAATTAGATGGTAAATCATCCATGGTCTAATTTTGACTCTCAAATCTTAGATCTTGAATCAAACCACAAATCATGTGAATATTGGCTAAATACCCACAAGCATTAAGATCAAAATGAAATACTCAACATAAATATGAAATAAAAACAAAGAATCAAGAGAAATTAGGAGAGATTCATACAACATGTCTGCCACATCTAAACCCTAAGAAAACTAACTATAACATAATGGAAGAAGAAATACAACCATCAAAAGAAAGAGGAATAAAAAAGGAAAGAAAGAAAACAAATCCATAATTGAAGATCTCTTCTTCTCCTCCATCATCTTCTTCTTCCTCATGTTGTCTTTCTCTCCCAAAAATTGAAACTAAACCCTAGCAAAGGATCAAAACCTTCAAGAGGGGAGGAGACTCTAACAAAAACCCCTCGCGAATGCCCTACTTTTTTTCTTTTTAATGGCCAACCCCTGAGAAAAAGAGGAGATGGGCTTTGGCAAAAGCATGGGCTTGACATCCACGTTGTAGCATGGCGAATCTGACTCCATAATGTGACGAAATGGGGAGCTACTAGAAGAGACAAAGCCAAACCTCACTGAAGCGTGAGCATCCATGCTTTAGCATGAGCATCCACTCTTTAGCGTGAGTGTGCTCACACTAGAGCATGAGCGTGATTGACTCACGCTTTATCCGAGTTTTGTTCTTTTATGTCTCTTTCACTTCGTGATGTCGTATCTTACTCATTCGGACTCTGAATCACACTATCTTGGTGTCTACAGAAAGCCCTCGGAGTCTAGAATCTACTCAAGCTAATTAGGGAGTCATAGAAAGATATCAGGCAGGCTAAAGGATAACACGTTTGCTGCGACTGCATGATAACTTTGCCAATTTTTCTTCGATTTCGCTAATTTCCTCTCAATGGTTAGCGTAATCACAAAATTGAGAAAAGAGAGCATTAGGGCACTTATTTATCTCATAAAACTACTAAAACCTTTGCAAAACATGGGGATAAAATGAGTATTTAAGATACTCATCATTAAGCTGATATATATTACTACTAAATCCAGACTTTGAATTCCCTTCTTAGGAGCTAAGATATCTCCACTAGCATGGATAAATTCTTCGGGAATCTTTGCCTTCAAGTTTTGATGCTAAGGACCTCGTTGAACTTTACATGTGTTACAGCAGCATAAAACAACTTTGGGAAAGCGACTTGGTATGTTGATTGATTATTTATTCATATTTATTTCTTTAGATAAATCTCTGAAGTTCATGGATGCTTATGCATTTGAAGTATTTGTTTTTTTCTCTCTGTTACAGCTTCTTGAAATGTTAAAAACTATCAGAGCTAGTTTCTCTCAACACGTCATGGAACTTCCAAACTTCTTAGTTAGTGTCTCCAAAACCCCGGAAAGCTAATTTCGATGGTTGTTCAAGCTCGCTCGAGGTCTGCCCATCTGTTGGAAAGCTAAACAAGATTACTATATTGAATCCAAAAAATTGCAAAAAGCTTAGCAGCTTTCCAAGCATTGTTGACATGAAAGCACTTGAAATTCTTAATCTCTCTGGCTGCTTAGAGCTCAAGAAGTTTCCAGATATTGAAGGTAATGTGGAACATTTATTCAAGCTTGTCCATTTGTAAATAATTTGTATATAGAATAGGAGAATTTTTTTTACTCCCTCAATTTAAGGGATTTGACTCCCTTAATTTATGGGTTTTTGTTAGATGTCTCTTGTTTCCTATTTCTTCTCTTGTAATCCCCTATATAAACTATGTGGATAATCAATCTAAGAGTAAGAAATTATTATTTTTCATCCCATATTTCGTGTCATGGTATCAGAGTCATAAGTTTCTAAAACCTGGGCATCATTATGGCCTTCATGGCCATTTTTTCTAGCCTTCATAGTTGGATTTTTTTTTTCCTATTCACGTTTTCTTTCTCTACTTTGTTTGCATTGTTTTCCAGAGGCAAAAATGCAGGAATTTCACGCGGTCCCTTTTACCAAGCCATTGTCGCTTGTTTTATTTTTTATTTTTTTGTTTCGCGATCTGCCTTAATTCTCAAGAGATCGGGGTTTTCAGTGGAAGATGTCAGAGGTTGCAAAGACGACTACTACAGCACAATCAGAGAAGATTGTGCGATCTCAACAACCTAGGGAATTGAAAATATTCAGCCGAGCATAGCTGAATGGTAAGCCACCAACTCCGTGAACGGGGAAATCGTGAGGGCAAAGAAAGGCCTCACACATTGATGGCAAAGCAGCCCAAAATCGAGGAAAATTCAAAGAATGGGGTTGTGTTTCAATAATGAAGAAATCAGAAGCCGAGAAGCTCGTTGTAATCCTCGACAAACCCACCGGAGCTTACTTTGGCTCTCCTTCTGTGCACAATCTTCATTTTTGCATAAATGCTCTGCTAAACAAGGTTTATGATGATTCTCAGGTAATAGACTCCGGTGCCACATACCATATGAAATCCAAATCTCAACTTTCCATAACTATACTCCAAGCCCAAGTAACAAAAAAATTGCAATGGCCAATGGCTCTTTAGCTACTGTTGCAGGTTTCAGAGACATATACATTACACCTACCCTTATCCTTAAAAATGTCCTTCATGTACAAAAATTTCCAACCATCCGTATTTCCATTCAAAAGCTTACTCATGATCTTAAATTTTATGCTATTTTTTTCCCTTCTTATTGTATTTTTCAAGAACAAGGCTTGGGGAGGAGGATAGGACTTGCTAAGGAAAGGAACGATCTTTACCACCTTGAATCATCTTAGAAAACTAGTAATAATTTGTCTTTGTCTTTTCTCAATTCCTCAAATAAAGATACGATTTGGTTGTATAACCTACGTCTAGGTCATCCATATTTTAGGGTTTTAAAGGTCATGTTTCCCTATTTGTTCCAAAGATCAGCTATTTCTGAGTTTCATTGCGAAACTTGTGAATTGACAAAACATGTGAATTAGCAAAACATATTTGTGTATATCTTTTCCCATTAGCAACAAAAGAAATTTTCATCCTTTTCATTTGATTCATAGTGACATATGGGGTCCTTCGACTATACCTAATGTTTCTAGGGTCGTTGGTTGGTATCCTTAATTGATGATTGCACTCGAGTTACATGGATCTTTCTTCTTAAACAAAAATCTGATGTTAGCATTGTTATACCTAATTTCCACTCAATGGTTCAAAACCAATTTGGGATTAAAACAAAGTTTAAGACAAACAATACTAGAGATTACTTAAACCAAATTTTATCACCTTATTTTCAATCATAGGGCATTTACTTAACACAACCCGAGCCTTACTATTTCAAGGGAATGTTCCTAAGTCCTATTGGGGGGAAGTTGTTCTTACTACCACACACCTTATAAATAGAATTCCCTCATGATTGCTAGACAACAAAAGACCCGTAGAGGTACTTAAGAGTTTCTATCCACACTCAGACCTCAAATGGCTCACTTGGTATTCGGGTGCATTATATTTGTCTTGGGTGTCTTACTAAAATAAATATAGGAGAGACCTCGAAAGCCATAAAATGTGTCTTCCTTGGTTACTCATCCACTCAAAAATGTTACAAATGTTACAACCCCTCAACCATAAAATTTGACATCTCTACAAATGTCACCTTCACCAAAAATAAACTTTTTTTTCCCCAAGACATCTCTTCAAGGGGAGATTTCAATGATGGAAGATAATCCTTGTGAGTCATTTGAACACCTTGACCTTTCTCATGTCTCAACCCATGGTGATGAAGAACCTAAGTCATCCGAACCAATCACACCTGAGTCACCCAATTCTACCACTGAACACGTGTCATCCTCTATTCCAGCCAATGTCACTCATAATTTCCTAAGGTGTATTCAAGGGAAAAGGTTGTTCCAGAACCAAAGCAAGTCCAAGAATCCAACTCAAACCCTAGGAATGAAATCACGGTAAGATCATACCCACCTTTACATACACAACATGGTGAAACTTCCACTGACTCAACAAACAACCTAGACCTGAACCTTCCCATTAGAAAAGGCACTAGAGAACGCACTAAATGACCACTTTATCCACTATCACACTATGTGTCTCTTAAGCATCTATCATCAGCCCACAAGAATTTCATTGTGAGTTTAAACACCACTATCATCCCTAACATTGTTTCTGAAGCATTGACAAAAAGGGAATGGAAGGATGCTATGAGATCGGAGATGAGTGCATTAGAAAAGAATATAACATGGGAGATTGTTTAAAGACCAAAAGGGAAAAGCATTGTTGATTGCAAGTGGATTTTCACAATTAAATATAAGGTTGATGGATCTCTTGAGAGACATAAAGCAAGATTGGTAGCTAAAGAGTACACTCAAACTTATGGAGTTGATTATCAAGAGACTTTACTAAGTCGCAAAATGAATAATGTAAGAATCCGGTCATTACTGCTACCCACTACAATTGGCAACTCCTGGCTAGTGATGATTTTAAGAATGTATTTCTTCATGGTGATTTAGATGAAGAGATTTACATGAACATCCCACCAGGATTTGAGGGGAAACATAGGTAAATAAGCAAAGGAAATGAAAAAAGGTTCTTATTGGGCTAAAACAATCTCTTAGAGCTTGGTTTAGGAGATTTACAGAAGTCATGAAAGAGTTTGGGTAAAAACAAAGCCAGGGTGATCACACTCTCTTCATTAAGCACTTGGCTGGAGGGGGAGTAACTACTATTCTAATCTATGTTGATGACATCATAGTGACTGGAAATGATGAGAGAGAAAAGCATGAAGTGAAGCAGACACTAGAAAAAGAGTATGAGATAAAGAAACTAGGGAAACAGAAGTACTTCTTCGATATTGAGGTGGCATATTCTACACAACAGATCTTCATCTTTCAACAAAATTATGTGGACTGACGGATATAAACAAGGAAGATTGGGTGTGTTTCAATCTCACTCCTAATGGATCCAAACCAAGTCGAGTAGTTAAAGAATAACTAGCAATGATAAAAGAACAAAAATTAGAGGTTATCAGAACATATACCTTGCTCACACTCCTAAATTGTGTGACATCGCCACTTTGTGAGCGTGATTAGTCAATTCATGCATGATCCAAGAGAACCTCATCTTCAAGTTGCTTATAGGGTGCTACATTACTTGAAAGGCAACCCTAGGAAATGAATTTTGTTCAAGAAGAACAATACTCTTACTCTAGAAGCATACACCGACACTAACTATGCAGGTTCCATAGTAGATCGAAGATCAACTACAAGGTATTGTACTTTTCTTGGAGGTAATTTGGTAACATGGAGAAGTAAAAAGCAGAATGTAGTAGCAAGGTCGTATGTAGAATTAGAGTTTAGGGTCACTGCTCAAGGGTTGTATGAACTACTTTGGCTAAAGATTATGATGATTTGAGAACTGGCGGATGGTCCTATGAAGCTCTATTGTGACAACAAGTCGGCTATCAATATCGCTCATAACCCTATACAACATGATAGGACAAAGCATATTGAGATTGATAGACATTTCATCAAAGAAAAATTGGAGGAAGGAGTAGTGTGTATATTCTATGTTCCATCAGAACATCAATTAGTTGATATTTTAACAAAATGGTTGAACACTTCAATGTTTCACGATCTTGTATTCAAGCTAGGAATGGACAACATCTATTCCTCACTGAGGGGAGTGTTGTTGTGAAATAAGCTTGTAAATAGAATAGAGACTTTTTTACCCCAATTTAAGGGTTTTTGTTAGATGTCTCTTGTTTCCTATTTCTTCTCTTGTAATCCCCTATATAAACTATGTAGATAGTCAATCTAAGAGTAAGAAATTATTATTTTTCATCCCCTATTTCATGTTAGAGCTTTATTTAGCTTCAACCGCTATCGAGGAGCTTCCATCCTCAATTAGGCAGATTAGACGACGTGTTTTATTGGATATGAAAAGGTGCAAAAATCTTAAGAGCCTTCCTACATGCAGGGTCGACCCTTACTTTATAGGGGCCCTAGGCTATTTTTTTTTGGGCCCTATTATAAATATATATATATATATATATAAGTTAAAAATAAAATTTTTATTGAACAAATATATTCAACATTACATAAAATTATCGTAAGTTTATTCTACAAGCATTTTTAGATAAAAATCAATAAATTAAACTATTAAAATCAATTTGTTCTAGCATATGTTTTTCAATAGACAGTATAGTCAATCCATTCAATCTTTCTTGTGACATTGTTGATCGAAGGTATGATTTGATTAACTTCATCTGCAATATGTAACTTGTGTAAATCAAATAAAAATCCAAAAATATCTTCATATTTTTGAAATTGTTCAAATCTACTATTTGAGTGAAGAAATAAATTTTGATCAACTATATATAAGAAATAATCAACTCTATAAGATTCTTCAGCTAAATGTGTAATCTCTTCACTAGCATTTTCATCAAACTGCTTCTTTCTGTAAATAATACGCTTTTCACAAAATGTAGGTTCAATTTTCATCTGAGCAGCAATTTCTTTAGCAATAATCTTATCGTATCTAAAATCCAGCTTCTATAGTTCAAAGAAAGAAATAAGTTCTTTCAACAGACTAATAGCAGCATCAATAACTATGTCGTTATTTCTGCAACATTTTGCTCACTCTCATTAATGGTGGCGCATAAAATATTGTACCAAATAACCATGCCAAATAAGAATTCAAAATCCATGATATCCGAGCAACAAACTTTTAAAGCATCCTCGAATGTCTTAGGATCACTTGTTTCACCAAGTGAGTTAAAGCAACTTTAATTTCTGAGCTTGAAATCTTATTGCCTTAACACATTCAACTTGGATTCTCTCCTGTCGTGTCCGTGATAGCGCTTTTAAGGGTCAAACATTTTATATTATCTCGCAAAATTTTCCATCGCTTTCAGAGGAAGATGAAAACAATATATATATGCATCAGATAATTCCAGTATTTAGCCTTTAGACAAGAATTTGCCATATCACAAAGTGCAAGATTAAGACTATGACAAAACCACATGGTGTGTAGAAAGCTCGGATTTACTTCTAATACTTTTTTTGTACACCTTTATGTTTTCCTTTCATTTTCGAACCGTTATCATAACCTTGACCTCTTAAATCACCAAGATCAAGTTCAAATGTTCTTAAAGCATTTATTAATTCATCAAATAATCCTTATCCTGAGGTATCCTCCACTTTCAGAAATCCTAAAAAGAACTCTTCTACCTTAACTGATTCTGCAGAGACATCCACACATCAGACGTGAGAGATATTTGTTCTTCATGACTTATATCCGTGTACAATCAAGTATAACTGGAAAATATTTTGCTTCTCTAACTTTTTTTTAATAATCTCATTTTTATTTCACTCGCATGATAAGTATAAATTCATTTTGAATTTTGTACTAAGATAATGATAATGAATTTTTCCTAATCCGCCGGGAGATGTTATTTCATTATTTGATCAAACTGTGCCAATCATTTCAATTATACCCAAGAAATTTCCATTATTTTCTTCATAAATTTCAAGATTCTGCGAAATGCTAAATTATTCTCGCAAAGAAAGCACAATGTAAACTATTCTCACAAAAACTTGTTCCAATGTTCTCTATCTTTGTTGATTTGATCTTCAGAATGCTTTATCAACTCAAATTCTTTGTAATCTCCCTTTCTAGTTCAATCCATCTTCTCATGTTCTCGTATGTGCTCATTAATAGTTTCATGACTTTTGAGCCTATAACCGATATTTTTCCAATCATTAGTTCCTTAATTAGTTAATTGAAAGTATTTTTCCTCTTGCTTAAATAATCTCTACAACAAAGAAAAATACTTTATCCAATGAAATTGAGTAAAACTAACCATTTTATGTTGTCTTCTCACCATTTGATAAATAACGAGAGTGTAATGTGTAGAAGAGAAATGGCTATTTTCTCGAGTCTTTAGGAAAATTATCCACTTTACTTTAGGAAGGACCTCTTTCACCAACATGTCTATTAAATTTTGATCAATAATTTTCCAATTTCCGGATCTCGTAATGCTCCAAAGGCAAAGGAACAAATATGTATCTAAATCATCTGCTCATTCATATTTTCCTCCAAATTATCACGCCGCTTCATTCCTATTTTCCACATTCTTCAAAAATTTCTTGTTCACAATCATCCAAATCTTCTTTATTTACTAAATTCTCCCCTCTTCATTAATATCTTTTCATCTCAACCTTCTCATATTTCATTAACATTATCAGAGATACTAAGAAATTTGTCCATGGGGCCCCACTTGAGATTGTAAAACTCCTCGCCTTTTCTTTTCTTCTTCTTTTTCATATCCAAACAAATACTTCTAGTAGATATAATAACCTCAATTCAATATCAATTCAAGATCAAACTTTAAATTAGACCAATAATGATAGAACTCCGATGAGAGAATCTTGATAAATTTGATCAAACGAATATGTCTTCTTTCTTCGCATTGAACCCGCATAATAAAAATATAAAACTAACAAAATTATTATTTGATAAAAATATAAAATAATCAAATAAAAATATTTAAAAATAAATAATAAATTATTTCATACCTATGATTAGATTATCAAGATTTTTGTCTCTGTTTGTTTTATCAAGAAAAATGAGGAACTCTAATTTTTTTTAAAGAGAAACCCTAATATTTTCTGGAATCCGAGAGAAACTCGTATGTTGAAAGAGTGTTTTAACTTTTTTAACAAAATAAAAAGAAGCCATCACATGTAGAATTCCACTCGCTGAAATTATGAAAAGACATATCATTGTAATGAAGTAGCCTATGTGAGACTTCCTTTATCAGATGCAAAGCGAGTCTTTTCGAGAGCTTTACTGCATTTAACGCGAGTTTTTGAGAGTCGCATCAACCAAAATTTTATTATATTTAATAATTATAAATTATAAATATATATAATATTATTTTATTATTTCAGTGCCGAGCCCACTATAGTATTCCTAGGCAAAGAGTCTACTCCTGCCTATAGGCAAGGTCGGCGCCGCCTACACGTGATCTTTTTTTTGCTGGAACTTTGAATGTCTCTTTCTGTTTGGTTGTTCAAAACTCAGGAATTTCCCAGAAATAATGGAGGATATGGAGAATTTGAAAGAGCTTCTTTTAGATGGAACATCCATACAAGTGCTGCCCTCTTCAATTGAAAGTCTGATAGGCCTTGTTCTATTGAATCTGAGAAAATGAAAAAATCTTGTGTCTCTTCCAAACTGCATATGTAATTTGAGATCCCTTCAAACACTCATTCTCTCTGGTTGATCACAGCTATACTAATTGCCAAAGAACATTGGGAGCCTACAATGTCTAGTGCAGCTCCATGCAGATGGAACTGCTATAACACAACCACCTGACTCAATTGTTCTTTTGAGAAACCTCAAGTGTTGATCTATCCTGGATGTAAAATATTAGCATCTCCCTCATTGAGCTCACTCTTTTCATTCTGGTTGTTGCATAGGAACAGTTCGGATGGGATTGGTTTGCGCTTGCCTTCTTTGCCATCTTTAAGCTCCTTCACAAATTTAAACCTAAGCAGTTGCAATCTGATGGAAGGAGCAATCCCTGATGATATTTACTTCTTGTACTCGCTGAAAAATTAGATCTAAGCAGAAACAGTTTTATAAGCATACCTACCAACCTTAGTGAACTTACTAACCTAAGAGACCTTCGGTTGGGACAGTGTCAAAATCTTACAGAAATTCCGGAGCTTCTACCAAGTGTTCGACATATTGACGCACATGATTGCACATCGCTTTTGTTAAGTTCATCTAATATAAGCATGTTGCAGTAGCTGCAGTTCCTGTTCTATTATTGCTCAAAGCCGGTTGAGGACCAATCTAGTGGTGATAAGAGGGATGAATTAGTGTCTTTTTCTTGTTCTGAGCCCTCTTAAACTAATTTTACTTTGGTGAAGCAGAAATTTTTTGAAAATGTTGCGTTTAGCATGATTCTTACTGGAAATGGAATTCCTAATTGGATCTGGAATCAGAATATGGGTTTTTTTGTAAGAATAAAGCTACCTACAGATTGGTCTGATGATGAATCCATGGGATTTGCAGTCTGCTCTGTTTTTGATCATCTCCCTGATAGAATCATATGCCATCAGAGTTCTGACACTCTTGATTATGGAGATTTGAGAGACTTCGGCCATGATTTGCATTGGAAAGGTAGCAATGTCAGTTCAGAACAAGTCTGGTTAGGTTATCAACCTTGTTCTCAACCGATGATGTTTGAAATGAATGACCCCTATGAGTGGAGTCACATTGAGATTTCTTTTGAAGCAGCCAGCAGAGTTAGCTCAAGAGCATCAAATTTGTTGAAAAAACATGTGGGGTACGTCTCATATATGCAGAAGATCTTGAAAGTATACAATACAACCCTCCTCTTGGGAGTTTGGGTGACCATGCATGGTTCAAGAGTAAGAGGAAATATAGTTGAGAGAAGCAGTGACAGGGTAATCCACGAATGATCCCCAGCTGAAGCTCAAGGGCAAATATTGACTACCATTATCCAAACACTTTCTTCCAGTAAACTTGTGAGTAATACTCTCAACAACCATATATATACACATCGACCTTGGTTGTCAAGAGAGGCCAAATCTAATTGAAGCTGCTTATTATTAATTTAGTTCTTTTAATTGTGTGTCTGTGTATTGAGAAAAGAATCGGCTTTCCACCTTCTGGTCCTCTCTATCACTCCTGCGTCTTCCCCAATGACTTGCAAATGCTTCCTCGAAACTCCTAGTAGAAAACTGGAAGAACCGTCTGTGCCTTTGCTTTCATGCACTTGATTATCTTCACTAGCTCATCCATACACCACCTCGAATGAGCATATATAGTCCATTATATACTATTATAAAAATAAAATTTTGAACTAAAAATATTTTTTCATAATTATACGCACTAAAATTTCAAAAAAGTTGATATATATTAAAGGTGTTTGAGACAGTTTCTATAATTTCATACATTTTAATATTAGGGAAAAGATCATTAAGAATTGGATTTATGTGCTTCAGGTTATTAGGAAAAAAAACTAGAAAATGTGATATCATAATACATTCACTTTTCCTGGTAACTTCAATTATCTAAATCTAATTCTTCATGCCGTATATACAATAATTTTTCAAATTTATAACTTGAAGTCTACTTTTCCCTTAATATTATACTAAAGATGTCTCTTAAAGAGGATCTCTTAAGCTTTTGTTCCATGTACCAGTATTAAACTAAAAATGTTTTCTAATGAGAAAAAGAAGCACCTTTTAAAAATTTTAAGTCTATGATATACAATTATAAAAATAAGATTAAAACTAAAAATGACATCTAATAAGACACCTATTATATATATATATATTTTTTAAAAAGGGATATATATCTAAGACACTTTTCACAATTGCACGAAAGTCGATTTTATGATTAAGGTACTTTTTGAAAAAACGTTTTCCACAATTCCATAAAATTCAATTTTAACAAAAACATCTTCTATAATTCTCAAAAACGGTTTAAAAAAATTTCTTCCACTTTTCTTTCTTATTTACATTCAAAATTTTACTTTATCTGATCCAAGAAATTTGATGTCAGAGTAGTGCAATTTATCCTTCCATGGCAAAAACTACACCACATTCACCATCAACTCTACCAAAAGATATTTCAGCCAACAATAATCAAGGTATGTTTTGTTAAACTTCACATTTTAAATTTTTTAATAATAATAGAAGGTATTTTTGCTTAAAGACACTGATTAATTAATATAATATTGAATTTTATGGAATTATAAAAAATGTTTCTTCAAAAAACACATTTAGTATAAATACAATTTTTATTCAACTTCAATATTTTAAAGTGTTTTTCAAAATTGTATAAACTTTATCTTGAAAAGACACCTTTAGTTTAATATATTTTGAAATTGCAAAAAATTTTGACAGTTGTCTCAACAAAAGGCACTTTAAATTTAATTTTAATATTTGTAATTATATGTTATAGATTTGAATGTGAAATGTATCTATTGAAAAGACTTTAATTTGAAACCATTTACATCATTAAATTTAAGAATTAATTACATAAAATGTATCATATTTTCGATTTTTTCTATTTTGATGTATCAACTTATTTGTTTTCCATTTAATGTCTTAACTTTTAATTTTTATTTAATTAAATGCTTCTAGATTTGTCAAAGCGTACTAGGATGCCAAAACATATCATTTATTGCTATGGTGGCTCAACATATAAAGATAATGAAATTATTCAAATGATCTTTGATGAGGTGAAAATAAAATTATCCATAAGGTTTCTACTATCTATTCACTACAACAAAGAAGAAATTGATCAAATTGGCTGGTATTAAATTGATATAAAAATAAATATTTTAATTATTTTTAGAATATATTTGAAAATAATTTTAATATCTAATGTTATATTTTTAATTATGCATATATAATTGATGGGGTCCAAAACTACATGCGCTGGCTCGTACGCCAACCCAAAAGCTGTGCCAGGGATGATAAAGAAACAGGCCCAATAAAAGACATAAAAGAGTTCGACCCACCACATATGCCCAAACATGAAGGCCTAGGCCGAGGACCCGGTTCACCTCGTTTGAGAAGCAGGTGACGTAAACATCCAAAGAACCCGTATTAAAGGAAAGTACCTAACTTCCCTAATTAAATCTCCACCAATTAGGGAAGTAGGATATTTCCTAATAATTGTTCATCAATTATCCCACACCTGTTAACGATAAGGAAAAGAAACCCCTGCTCCAATGGGAGAAATATGGTATCATCATCCAACTAGAAAGTTATAAATTATTCCCTTATTAATCGCTTAACGATAAGTGAAATAAAAATCCTCACCCAATGGGAGAAATGTATCCGTGATCATCATCCAATCCAGGAAAGTTATCATGATCAATCCATTATAATGTGCCACCCCATCTGAAAGGCACGCACAAAAATTCATTCCCTGGGCGAAGCTTGATCTTCTCCAAATTTAAAAGAACCGACTTAGGCACTCCACGATCCCCGCCAATCCTTTGGTTTCTTTATTTTTGTAGAGGAGCCCGACATCTAGAGTCGCAGATCGCCCACTGCCCCACCAAGCTCCAAACCCGCCGCTTGGAAAAGCATAATTTGCCAGCTGCCTGTGGGAACGATGCGCTTCTTGCAAATAAACCGATTTACTGACTGGCGGTATCGACTCAAAATATGAGCCGGAGCCACACCAACCCTCCGAAAATGCAAGACCAACCGGACGATGTAAATAGTAGACAACCGGGAAACACCTCGAAACTCTACGAGCCAACATCGACGAGATGGAGGCACTTCGTCTCACCAACCAACGTTTGCTGAGAGAATTGGAGGAACTCACTAGACAGCTACGACGCCCACAGGAGGCACACCAGACCCCCGAAGGCTGCGATACCCTTCCGCAAGAAGAACGACGACACCCCGACGCTCCTTCGGACACTGAGGGAGAAGAGGAAACTAGCCGAGCCAAGGAACATGACCCCCATATATCCCTTGAAGATGATCACAATAGGGGGAGGCCTGACAGGAATAACAGAGGCCATGAACTGACCCCTTATCAATAGGGAGCCGAGGATCGAACGTGGGAGCAAAGGTTCCAGGACATCTAGCAGGAGCTCAACCACATGAAGGAAGCTGTGAAAAGCCGGAATCCAATCTCCATGGATACCTTAGTACAGCAAACCGAGTCCCAATTCATGGCCGAGGTGCTTTAGTTTCCCCTCCCAACAAAATTCAGAATGCCGCAAGTCGAGGTGTTCGATGGAATGAGGGACCCAGTAGACCACCTCAACACTTACAAGAACCAGATGGAGTTACATGGATACTAAGACCCAGTGCGATGTCGAGCGTTCGCAATCACACCGGGGCGGCCCCAGCATTAGCTCGTTCACCGCATCTCGCCATCCTCGATCTGTTCTTCGTATGGCTCTCCATTGCGCTCGCCTCCCACTTCATTAGAGCTTCGACATACGTAAAGCCGAGCCATCTCCGCTAACCATCAAGCAGCTGAAATACTAATAGGAGAACCTGAGGTCTTACGTCCAAAGGTTCAACACAGAGTCTTTAAAGGTGGATGTCCTAGACAAGAAGTTCGCCATCACCGCTTTCATCGCCAGACTAGGAGTACAATCAAAGTACTTGATGTTTTCCATTTCAAAGAATCCATAGGCGACCATGACCGAGGTGGTCACCAAAGCAAAGAAGTATATCAATGGCGAGGAAGCCCTTATACCAAAACGGGAAAGCTCTTCCGCACACAAGGAAAAAAGCAGAGGCGACAAAAAGAGGGAGCCAAGCCGTCGCTGCAGCGAATCGCTTCAAAAGGCACACAGCTCAGATCCCCAGCCAGCCTTAGTTTGAGAGAGCCTAAATAGCTCTGGAGGCGCACAGCCTAAGGTACAACAACCTGTGAACCAAGCAAAGATAGTTTTCGGGGAGCTTAATACTAAAAAGGTATAATAAATTTCAGAGCTAAGGTACCGCTTTTCGTAGTTTAACCGCTCAAAAAGGCATAATAGCCCGAGTAATCCCGGGCTGAGAGAGTCAAATCGCTGGAGGTAGAATAAATTTCTCGTAAGGCACAATAACAACCCAGAGCCAAGCAGCTCGCTTTTTGGGAGCTTAATCGTCAAAAGGCACAGCTCAGAGCCCAAGAAGCCTGGGCTGTGAGTTTAATCGTCAAAAGGTATAATAGCTTAGGAGCTAAGTGTATTTCGCGTAATCCTAATCGCTCAAAAGGAACACAGCCCAGAGCCAAGCCACTCGGGCCGAGCTTAACCGCTTCAAAAGGCAATAATAGCCTAAAAGGCGAATAGCCCAAGAGTGAATATCTCACCAAAGGAGCATAAATAAATTTCGAGATGCACAGCCTAGAGGCGAAGAGCCTAAGAGCCAAATAGCTCGCTCTAAGAGTTAAACAACTTAAAAGGCGCAATACCAAGAACGAATATTTAGAAGGCGAACAAATGTGTTCTGTGAGATAAATAACCTGGGCTTCAAAAGAGTTAAACAACTCAAAGGCGCACAAATTAGGAGCAATAGCTCAAAGAGCATAAATGTACTAAGACGTAAGAGCCTAAGAACCAAATAGTTCAGTTCAACAGAGCATAAATAACTCAGGAGGCAAGACAACAGAAATCACCAAAAGTAGTTCTGAGCACTGGTCGAAGACACTTCCAAACCCATGGAGGAAGAGGTCTTCAAGAACACAAGAAAACGATACAGAGGATGTTTCTAAAAGCACAGGAAACGACACCGAATGGGTGCGAAAATCGAATGACCATCATTATCATAAGACATCTGACGGCGACAAAGCCCTAATCAAACCATCCCCAGCTATCCACGTGGAAATCGCACCAGATCCGAGAAACAATTCAACCCCAATTAAGCTCGTCACCAAGGGCCGGGAGGTAACCGATGTGGGGTCCAAAACCACATGTGCGTAGGCCTTTATCGCCACCAAAATCTAGGTTTAGAGGCTAAAGAAACAGCCCAATAAAGACATAAAAGAGCCCGCCCACCACATACGACTAAACACAAAGGCTCCAAACAGGACCTTGTCAATTTCGTCTAATAGCTAAGGACGAAACATCCAAAGAACCTCAGATAAAGAAAAGTACCCAACTCCTAATTAAATCAGACACCTCTTTCCTACCCAACTTAAGCCATGTCCGAACCGAGTCCGAGTTGTTCTAATGTCACTCAATCACTTTATCAAAAACACGCGGAAGCGTTTTCTTTCTCAAATGTTTGCTGAAGCGATTTCAATTTGGGGCAAGCCCATAAACATTTACACATTAATAAGCCCATAATATTTAACAAAATACATTTACAATGAAGGCGTTCCAAGCCTTTTCAAAATGATTTACAAAATGGATGTTCAGAGTTCAAATTGTTTTTACAAAATATCAATGTTCAAAAACAATGGAGTGAATGCATATGTCGGAGCATACTCCGCAATTCTTTCTGAATGACTCGAGCTCTCGACCGGGGTCCGTCAAATCACCATCAATCACTCTGACTGCATTGATAAAAACAATACGCTGCGATTTTCATCCTTAGTGGTTCTAAGGCCAATTCCATTCTTCGCTTCGCTTGAGTCAATCATGTAGTTTTGCTAAACAAAACTTTCAAATCTTTTTGGATAATCAATGTCAATGCAATACATATACTTATTTCATATACAATCATTTACGGTTCATTTACACTTTCATATGTTATAATTCATTTATAACAAATTCATGCATTTCACAATGCTCTTTTCATTTCAATTTGCAATCATGCTTTTCAATATCAATATGTCATCAATCTCAAATCAATTCAGTTATGCCCTTAATAAATTTAACCTATGTTTTCGATATACAAGATATTGAAATCACCGGCACGGTCCCGCTGGGCTGCAGGCCGGTATAAAAAAATGGTTTTATAACACATTATGGTCCCTCTGGGCTGCTGAGTGGTTATTAAAAAAAATCAATTAGTGAACACTATCGATACGATCTTGCTGGGCTGCTGATCGGAGTGGCACATCAATATAATCGTTCGCAGTACTGCTATTTTGACCCCTATTGGTATACCAATCTATCCTTCATACGAACTAAACGATTAACATTCAATTAAGGGCGTTCAAATCTTTTATAAGCAAAGATACGCATAATATGTATATTTGTATAAACGGCTTCATTTTCAATACTCATGCAATTTTCATTTGCAAATATTTCACAATCAATTCTTCAAATCAATTAGCAATGTTATATTACATTTAATAAATAATAAATCTTAACAGAAGGTAAGATAACAAACTAAAACACTGTTATCCCTCGATTCTAATCAATGAATGCAGACTCACTCGCCGTCCTATCAAAATACAACGACAATCACATATTAAGAGTTATTCTAGGAGTTTTTGTCGTGGCTTATGTCTACCCGACACCCCTCTCACTGGTAATTGGGGACACATGAGCCATAATTCGTCTCATGCTTCCTTCCAAGAAAATTTTACCTCTACGTCTATTTTAGTGGTGAATTAGAATCATCTCTTTTGGATTACCCAAACTAAAGTTACGACATTTTAATGTCAAACTAAAGTTTAGGCATTTTAATGCCAAACTGGTCAGTATGCCCAACTCACTCAGTTACCTACTGTTATTCTAATTTCAGGGGTCTTAACTCCATAAATTGGTAATGGTTCCTTCTACTCATTTGAAGCTATGGTTCTATGGTTTCTTCTCCAACTGGAATCATCCAATTTGGATCACCAAACTCAAGTTATTGCTTTTTACATCCAGATACTCCAATTTGAAAAGCGTAATCGACCGTTTCTTACACATAGCCAATTTCAAATTTCTCGGCGCTAGTTACAATTTTCATAAACTTCCTTCAAGTAAATTATTCCCCTAGAAGTCTAGTCTATTTTACCCAAAATTTTGAATCACTCAATTTGGATGAGTGAAACTCAACTTATGGCCAAAACACTATAACAATACCTAAAACAGAGCATAACCCGTGAGCTACCCGAGCTCACCTTTAAGCCCGTATTTGGGAGCCTTAGAGCTAAAATTTGCTCCTAATCCCTTCTATACATTTGTAGACCTATCTCTTATGGTTCTTTACGAATTGGAATCACTTCATTTGGATGATTATAACTTAATCTATAGCCAAAACAAGAACATGGGTCTTGACAAAATTTTGACAGCATCTCCTTTGAAAACCCAACATTTTCCCTTTTTACTAACACTCATCCAAACCAATCCAAGAACACTTTTATACCACATTTGGGGTTTTATTAAACTCAAACACAAGTAGAAAGGGGGTTAGAGTTTGGTTTTTCTTACCTTAAATTTCTTTCAATCTTCAATGCCAAGCTTTCTTCTTCAACTTAATCTCTTAAACTCTTGCTTTAATGGAGCAAGAATCACAACCTCCTCACTTTGCAAGCCCTAGCTCTCCCTTCCTCTCTCTCTCAAACCGTTTTGCTCAAAATGAGCTTCCAAGACCACTTTTAGTCTTAAATATCCCATGTCAAGAAGGCCTTATTTGACCTTCTTTAAAAATCTATTTTCGCTTAAGCTTCCTCCTAATTGCTACTTGCCCACTATTTGTCTCTATTTGCATTTAAATTCTCATCAATCACACTTAGACATTTCTTCTTTTCTAACTTATGACCCCAGTCCTTATTTCACAATTTCCAATTTTACCCTTTTTCATCGTTTATTTCTCTGTGTTCAATTAATTTATCATTTTAGCATTAAATATTTACATTTGGATTTTAGCCATATAATAATTTAATCAACATTCATTTAAAATTTCCCAAAAAATACCTAAGTTGGCTCGATTTATACTTGGAATATATAATAAAATTATATAAAAAAAATTCTATGGTATTTTTAGGGCGTTACAAAATCTCCATCAATTAGGGAAGTAGGATATTTCCTAATAATTGTTTATCAATTATCCCTTATTAATTGGTTAACAATAAGAAAAGAAAATCTCTCACCCAATGGGAGAAATATGGTATCATCATCCAACTAGGAAAGTTATCAATTATCCCTTATTAATCGGTTAACGATAATGAAAGAAAATCTCACTCAATGGGAGAAATATCCGTATCATCATTAAACTAGGAAAGTTATCATGATCATCAATTATAAATACCAGGTCACCCCATCGGTGAAAGGTACCCACAAAAATTCATTCTCTAAGCAGTTGATTCTCTCTTCCACCGGAAAGAACTGACTTAGGCATCGAAGAAGCAACGGACGATCCCCGCAAATCCTTTTTGTTTCTTATTTTTGTAGAGGAGCCCGACATGCAGAGTCAGCGGACTGGCCCAACAATTCCGTCAAGGTCCAACCCAGTTTCGGTTGAAAAAGCATCATCAATAATTATATTTTCCTTTTACATAATGCTTATAAAATAAGTAAAAATAACATAAGATAATTTAAAATAGTTTTTAGGAAAAATATAATATTTACTTTTGAAGAAAAAGTTTTTATTTTTATATCAATTTTATAATAGTCAAATTTATAAATTTCTTTTGTCCGTGAAAAATAGAAAGTAAAAATCCTAATGGAAAAAGAATAACTTAACATAATAAGTTACACACTAAAATACGAAAAAAAATCAAAAAGTTGAGACTTCAAATTAATCCTAAAATTAATACGATATGTTTAAAGTTTAATTTTGAATTTAATGTTATTCACTTCAATATTTTTATTTGTTTATGTTGGACGTGTGTTCAAAATCTCGTAATGTCCCACATCGGTTAAGAATGCGAAGACTTATAAGTATATAAGTATGGATAACATCCCATTAGTATGATGTCTTTTGAGGAAACCCAAAAACAAAACTATAGCCGCTAGCCCAAAGCCGATACAAGAAAATGGCCTATATTTCCCAACAAGTTGATATCATCTCAGAGGTTGCATTCAAGTTTAACCGTGCACTAAGCCTAACAAACGACGCTGACAGTGACCCCTAAGCAGACCAAGGCCTACGTAGTTGTCACACATTTAATGACACCTGGAGCAAATTACGCTTGAGGAGCAGACTACTGAACTATTATTTTGGTAGGATGATTATCGGGAAGATAAGCGCTTAAAGTCCCAACGTCCCACATCAATTGGGGCAATGAGAAGGTTTACAAGAATATGCTTACTGATAACATCTCATTGATACGAGGCATTTTGGAGAAAAGCCAAAAAAACAAAATAATGAAAGCTTAGGTATAAAATAGACAATATCATACCAATGTAGATATAAAGAGGAAAAGGGTCCATAAGGTTTCCAATAGTTTTGGACCCAACCAAATTTATTTAATTTAATATTTATCTTTTAGGTTTTTTTTTTCTTTGTGCCATTCCGCTACTCATATTCGGATTAATTCCCTTGAAGCACAGAAGACTTTAATACCTGTGAGACGAGGTTGAATTCTGTTAAATAATGGGCACGATGACAGACTTGCCTATAAGTATATATATTTTTTGGGCTGTGGATTTGGAGATCGGAGAAAAGAGTAAACAAGAATGAGATTTTGGGATGACTGATATTTTTAGGAATTTTTTGCCAGTACTCCGAGTTGAATCAGTGATGGGTGGGTTCCCTTTAAATTTAAAAAAAAAAAGAAAAAGAAAAAGAAAAAAAGACAGACAGTCAAGTTGACTTAGTGGAATTGTACCCGCCTTCCATGGACATTCATTGATTCTCTTCCATCTACAGGCGTTTTCTTTTCCTTTCTACCAAGAAATTGCCTAAGTTCAGCTGAGCCCTGATAGTAAGACACGACCTGTCAATGGCTTCTGCAAATCGTCCAAGGACGTTTTCTTCTTCATCATCTTCTACTCCTATTCGTCCATGGGATTACGGAGTTTTCTTGAACTTTAGGGGTGAAGATACCCGCAAAGGTTTCACAGATCATCTGTATGCAGCTTTGGTTCGGAAAGGAATTGCCACCTTTAGAGACGACGCAGGACTCTCCAGGGGAGCAGGCATTGCATCTGATGTTGTTAGAGCTATTGAGAAGTCAAGGTGCGCTCTCGTTATGCCGATTCCAAATGGTGTTTGGAGGAACTGACGAAGATCATGGAGTGCAGGATAGAAATGGGACTGTTAGTTTTCCCAGTTTTCTATCACATGGATCCTTCCGATGTGAGAAGTGTGTGGGGCAGTTATGGAGACGCATTACTCAAACATCAAAGAAGTAGGTATGACCGCCGGATAGAGAGGTGGAGGGAAGCTTTGAGTAAAGTGGCCAATCTCTCTGGATGGGACCTACGTGATCGGTAAATAGTATTTTCCATCTTTTGCAAATTATTCCTTGTCTTCTGTACATAGTGTTAAAACAGAAATTGTTAGAGTTGGGTGAGTTAGGCTCGAAAAGTTTCCCCATAATAAATTTTTTTGATAGGCCTAACAATAAAATCTGTTGAAAAGTTATAATCAACTTATGTATCTCTGCTTTATCATCATTGTTCAATCCATAGCTTCATTCTGGTTTTCAAAAGATAACCTAGATTCAGGAGCATATACAACTTGAAAATCTGGTTGGTAATTTTTTTTTCCCATAGTTTTTATTTTCAATAATTGGTGTTATTCTTTTCTAGTTTTAATCATATTTCTGTTGGATATGAGTCTAAATCGACGACATTCACCTGATAATTTTCACTTTTAATTCTTTGGATTTCGCTTATGTTAAAATAATTATCTCGGATTTCCAATTATAAGAATTAATTGACAATTCAACGATCTAGACACGACATTCAATGAATAATTAATGTCGGAATTTATATTTAGCCTAAAAGGTTTGGCTTTCCAGGTCGCCCTCCTTTATACGAGTCATCGAGTATGGCTCAAAGTTAGATCGAAGCCTTAAGTTTCCTTCCTTTCGGCCCTTTCGTTTCTGGAGTAGAGCAAATCATTATCATCGTCTCGCCGAGTGGCTGCAAGAAGTGCTTTTGTAGACCATTCGACACCCGGCTTTATCCCCGAGCATGCACGCCGATCTCAGAAAAGACCAACGAGGCGAATTTGTCTTATTAAATCGTGAATCTCACAGCACTCATTGCTTTCCAACTCGACATATCTCCTCCGTTCTTATTAATTTAATTTATTTCGTTTTTCAATAACTACTATTTCGTTAAAGACATGCCAGATGCTGGGCCAAGATGTCCAAACAACTCATTTATGCATTCCTGTGTTTCTACAATGCGAGACAATTTGTTCTAACAATTTCATCACTCTTTTTTTTTACATCTGTTCACTTTACATTAGAAAGTTGTAGTATTCTGTTATCATGAAGACTCGAACCTAATCCCTTCCATATACTCCATCCAACCCTTTAATCACTGAGTCAGTCCTCATGGACATATTTCATCACTTGTTTTACATAATTACATCAAGTGTTGAAAACTAAAATGGTAAGTGATCCCCTGATCTAGTACATTTTCATGAATAGAATATCCAGAACATTTCTCCAAATTCCTTCTCCTGGATAATAGATGTTGGGCATGTTACTATTTGAAATGTAAGGGGTAAATCTGGGAGTTTTTTTTTTTCTGCGTGATATAGCATTAGTCCTTCAAAATATAAAAGGGCTTGAAATGTTTCTTGTGATCGGTACTTTGGTGGCTCAACCATGCATGTGCCTTACTGGTTGCAAGCCTGAAGTTGAAGT
Organism: Tetrastigma voinierianum; assembly: GCA_016808115.1. Taxonomy (NCBI): domain Eukaryota; kingdom Viridiplantae; phylum Streptophyta; class Magnoliopsida; order Vitales; family Vitaceae; genus Tetrastigma; species Tetrastigma voinierianum. The sequence continues at coordinate 397,408 of JAEQBH010005326.1, read as the reverse complement.
TATTGAGGAAATTGTTGACATCATTTTGACAAGACTTGGACCAAAACTCTTACATATCGATAAAACCTACGAGATGGATGATCGCTTGAAGAAATTATTCCAGAATGATATAGACCCATCATCAAATAATGTTCGCATGAGTGGATTTATGGGCTCGGAGGAATAGGGAAACAATCAAGGCAAAGTTGTATATACAAATTTTCATTCATGATTGTCAGCTTTATTGCTAATGTCAGAGAAGACACTAAAAGCCGGGGTCTGCTACATTTACAAAAACAACTCCTTCGTGATATCTTGCCAAGAAAGAACTTCATAACCAATGTTGATGAAGGGATCCAAATGATAAAAGAAAGGCTATGCTTTAAAAAAGTTCTTGTTCTTGATGATGTTGACAGTTTGGACCAACTAGAAGCCTTAGCTGGTGATCGCAATTGGTTTGGTCCCGGAAGTAGAACCATTGTAACAACTAGAGATAAGCATTTGCTAGAGGTGCATAAAATGGATGTTTTTTATGAGGCGAAAAAATTAGACCACAAGGATGCTCTTGAGCTTTTTAGTAGGCATGCCTTTGAGAGGAATTATACCAAAATAGGTTATGAAATACTTTCAAATTCTGTAGTGCGTTATGTTGATGGTCTTCCATTTGGGTCTCAAAGTTCTAGGTCAAGCTCATTTGGCAAGACAATATATCAATGGGAAAGTGAATTGCAAAAACTAGAAGGAGAACCTAACCAAGAAATTCAAAGTGTGCTCAAGAGAAGTTATGATGAATTAGATCACACACAAAAGGAGATATTTCTAGATATTGCTTGCTTCTTTAATGGAGAAGATAATGATCGTGACACAAGAATCCTAGATGCTTGTGGCATCTACACAAGGAGTGGAATACAAGTCCTCAGTGATAAATGTCTTATAACTATTTTTGACAACACAATATCAATGCATGATTTGCTACAACTAATGGGAAGAGACATCGTTGGACAAGAATGTCCCAAAGGCCCTGAAAAATGGAGTAGATTGTGCTATCCTGAGGTTGTAAATCATGTACTAACCAGAAAATTGGTAAGAGAAAAATGCAAGCAAATGAACTTACTTTCATACTTGAAACTTATTTTGAATGCCTAACCATCATTTTTCTTTATCTTTAATATTTTATTTTCTTCAATTATTTTCTGCTCTTGTTTGTTAGGGAACAAAGGCAATTGAAGGCATACTCTTTGATGTGTCTATACCAAAGCAGATACAAATCACTACTAAATCCTTCGAGATGATGAAGAAACTTAGGTTGCTCAAAATCTATTGGGCTTATGAATCTACTTCTATGGGGGTGGATACCAAAGTAAATTTGTCCATAGACTTTGAATTCCCCTCATATGAACCAAAATATCTCCACTGGCATGGATATCCATAGAAATATTTGCCTTCAAGTTTTGATGCTGGGACCTTGTTGAACTTGACATGTCTTATAGCAGCTTAAAACAACTTTGGGAGAGTGACTTGGTATGACGATTAGTTATTTATTCATGTTTTGTTCTTTAGATGAATCTCTGAAGTTCATGAATGCTTATGCATTGAAGTATTTGTTTTTTCTCTCTGTTGAAGTTTCTTGAAAAGTTAAATACTATTAGAGCTAGTCACTCTCAACATCTCATGCAACTTCTGGACTTCTCAGTTAGTGCCCCAAACTTGGAAAAACTAATTCTTGATGGTTGTTCAAGTTTGCTTGAGGTTCACCCATCTATTGGAAGGCTGAAGAAGATTATTGTATTGAATCTAAAAAATTGCAAAAGGCTTAAAAGTTTTTCGAGCATTGTTGACATGAAAGCACTTCAAATTCTTAATCTCTCTAGCTGCTCAGAGCTAAAGGAGTTTCTAGATATTCAAGGTAATATGGAACAGTTATTGGAGCTTCATTTAGATTCATCCGGGATTGAGGAACTTCCGTCTTCAATTGGGCTGAGCACCTCGACTCGCTTTATCGACTGCAGCGAAAAATCTATGAGCTCGCTTTCATGTATTCTAAGTTGAAATCCCTTCAATATCTCTTCTTTCCGTCCGTCTGCTCAAGACTCCAAGAATTTTCCAAAATAATGGAGGATATGGAGAATTCCGAGAGAGCTTTATCTAGATGGGACATCCATAAAAGTGCTACTCCTTCAATAACGTTCGAAAGGCCTTGTTCTATCAATACAGAATGCAGAATCTGTGAGTCTTCCAAACGACATGTATTATTTGATATCCCTTCAGACACTGATTGTCTCTAGTTGTTCACAACTACACCAATTACTAGAGGACATTGGAAGCCTACAGTAACTAGTGCAGCTCCATGCAGATGGAACTGCCATTACACAACCACCTTACTCCATTGTTTCTTTGAGAAACTTCCAAGTGTTGTTTTGGATGTAAAATATTACCATCTTCGTTGAGCTCACTCTTTTCATTCTGGTTGTTCCATAGAGAAAGTTCAAATGGAATTCGTTTGCTCTTGCCTCACGTTCCATCTTTAAGCTCCTTCACAAATTTAAACCTGAGCAATTGCAATCTAATGGAAGGAGCAATCTGATTGGTCCCAGTCAAAGCCTCAAAGTTTTATCGTAGAAACAAGTATGAAAATGACAGGAAAAAATATTCTCCATTATTACCGTGCTTCAAACTTTAAATAATACAAGAAGGTCCCAACCAACATGAATAACAAATAGCAAATAAGAGGAAACAACCCCTACAATCAAGGAAGACCCACTCTCCCATTATTTTAGCCACGACTGAACGAAAAATAAAAACAATAATTACCAATAAAGTTATCACTTCTTCAACCGGTCATGCAGCATATTTTGATTTGATGCCTTTTCCCCGCCTCGGGTTGAAACTTCTTGTGCCAACTCGACTCTCATCAATACTTTCAATGAGAACCTCAGTTCTCAAGGTTCGGGATAGAAAGTCAAGTAGAGCCGCCGAGTCTTCCCAAGTGGTTTCTTCTTCCGGTAAGCCTTCCCACAACACCAAACTCTCTGCCGAGGTCGAGCCCTTATTAACCCATCTAGTAGACAACACGTAAACGAATCCGCATACATGAGTGGTGGAAGTTAGGTGGTGGCAATAGCGGCCTCTGTATAACCCAGCAGACACATGGAACTGGTGTGTCAGGATCACAGCAGAGGCTTCAGTTATAAGCTACAGGTCCCGATGCGCTCTTGATTTGGTAAGGGCGTAATAACGATTGGATAATTTGTGTGAGTTCGATTGGAAGGCCGTATTCTTAGATAAATTGTAGGCGAATAGACCATTAGTGACGCAAGAAATTGACTTCACGCCGTTTTTTATCAGCTGCTTGCTTCATGCGATTATTTCTTTGCATGTAAATCGCGTAGCAGTTCCGGCGGCTCATCCGTGGCGTAAATCGATCATCAGCTCTGATGGGATGACCAATTCATAACTGGGAAGTAGTGGAGACGATATACGAGGGCTTAGGCAGGTCATTCGATCTGAGAATGGTAGGTGGTATTGTACCAATATTCGGCCCATGGAAGAAGAGAATTCCAATGACGAGGCTTGTGATTTTCGCGCTGAAAGGTATTGTTGTCGGCGTTCGACACCGGTTTGTAGTAAGCTTTGGGGATAATGGCGGGTCTCATGTAGCGGGCACGATGGTGAGAAACTCTTGCCAAAATTACTAATAAACCACCGGATCCCCGGTGGCCCAATAATGGCGTGGCATACCATGCAACTTGACCACCCCTTGATAGCTTGGTGCGGCCGGTTTTGGCGGTGTGGGGTGACTAATGGTGAAATGAAGCGGACTTCGCAGCATCAACAACAGCCATGGTTGAAGTCTTCCACGTCGATTCGGTGGGTCGTGATGAGGTCGATTCAACGATATCTCAAACGACTACAAGGAATGGGTAGGGTGTAGAGACCAGCCCAGGAACATAGTTTGCTGACACGGCACCATCGCCAGCGCCCGCATCTTGATGGGTGAAGCGGCGCATGGGGGCCCGATGAAAATTCACGAGATAGTAGTTTGTGGTCGCGGTCCCGAGTGTCCACCATTGGAGTGTCATAAATTCGCAGCGACGATTGAATTAGGCGAACACAGTGGCATAAATCGATTAACATGGCGGATGATCCATTGCGCGTTGGTAAGGTTGTCTTACATTTTATTGTTGGCGCGTCGTTGCATGGGTTAAGTTTGCTTCCGCCGAATCTCTGTCCCAAACTTGTACCCGAGAACAAAAAAACATTTAAACATGGGTGGTCATATTCAGGAAAAGTGCATCATTTGCTTGTTTGGTTTTCCCGGTTTGTTATACGATCTCATGTCGTAGCCCACCAACTTGGACATCATTTTCTTAACAGGTTAGAATTCGTTGTTCCAAGAGGTATTTCAAACTCATTGATCAGGTTTGAATGGTGAGACCTCACGCGGAGGTAAGGTCTCAGTTGCCATCATACAATGATTACTTGACATCACGTGCCTGGGACACAGCAAGGTTTGTTTGGAAACTTTCCAGGCACGGCTCATGAATGCGGGTGAAGCTGATACACGGGATAAAGAGCGACACCAATTCCATCACCGAGCGTCGGTTTGGGCCGGCAAATGGCGAACTGAAGCGAGTAAGGCAAGTGTAAGGTAGTGGTCATGGGCGCCTTAAGATTCTGAATAACTCTTTGCATTCATTCCTTTGAAATTTTCCCTTTTTAAGTTAGTGAGTGCACGAGCTATAATGCCATAATTGTGAGCAGACTTCAGGTAATATCCAGGTAAGTCCCTAAGAATGCCGAACTCATTGAGTTGTTGCCATTGGTGCCAAATCGACATTGCTTGGATCCCGGTTAATTACACTTTCACCGTCGATGAGATGATATGGCCTAAGTATTCGAGCTCGTGTTTCCCAAACTCGCATTTGTTAAATTTGACAAAGAGTTGGTGTTGCATGGCTCAAATGTGTCTTCACATGTTGTGGTGTTCACCGCCAAGATGTTGTAAACCGATTATATCGGTAGAAAAATGCGACCTGACTACGAAGAAAGGTCGGAAGGCGGAGTTCATCAAGGCTTGAAGCCATGGACGGGTTGCATAGCTTCGCGGCATCATTAAATATTCATAGTGTCCGTTGTGTGTTCTGAATGCCGTCTTGTAAATGTCAGGTGGATGAAGTCGCACTTGATGGTAACCGGCAGTGAGATCGAGTTTAGTAAAATAGGCAGCTCCATGAAGTTCATCCAGCATGTCTTCTCACTGGCGAATTGGAAATATCATTTATTGTTGCACGCTTGATTCAAAACCTATAATCTGTCTTGAAGCGCTGAGATCGCCTCTTTTCACAGAGCGGTGAAGATAAAGGCCGAGCTGGGGCGTCATAAATTCAACATGTCACTCACTTCTTAGCTCAATCTCGTCATGCGGAAGTAGGCATAGCGATAGTCGGACGTTGATTGATTTGGTGCCCTCTTTCAGTGATTTGGTGCTCAATATCTCTCGTTAGGAAACATTGTGGTGCAATATCATCAGATACCTGATTAATTCTTTGAGTTCTTACTAGTCACGGGCGTTGGTGCCCATAACCACGTAAGCATATATGGCAAATGAGGCATGTCCTGCGAGCTTCATAGAAGGCATTGAAATTCTGGGTGGATGGGTGTTGTCACGAGTCCAGCACAATTTTGGCTCCTCCACTCAAATTCCATGGTGAGATTTCTCCAATCGCAAACCACCGGACCTAACAACTCAAGCCATTGTACTCTGACATAAATCGGTGGTTAGTGGTAAGCGAAAAAAAGTTAAGGAAAAAGGGACTCCCACGAGTGATACACATACTGTCTCGTATTTCCATGACCTTTGCATTCCAGGTGTTCTGTTGGCGTGCGTCAGAAAAGGCCGGGTGGGAGCAATGGGGCGTATGTACATGGTGACCATTTCTCGCGATAAAGTTATGAGTAGAACCCATCTATATCTAGCATACAGTGGTGGCCCAGTTGCATAATCATAGTTTGGCTTTCCTCAGCCTTAGCGCAGAGGAGTTAGTTCTTGTTCCACCAAGGTTCTTGCATTTCATTGGATTCCACCCAGGCTCGCCTTCCATGAGGAATGTTCGCATTGGCGACATTATCATCAGGTGTATAGCGCTTCATCTAGCGAAACAAGGCGAACTTAAGCTTCTTGCGTATTTCCTCGATTAAGGTAACGGTTGTCGAGAGTCCCTTGGTACATTGTGTGTTACTTTTTGCTATCTGGGAGTGTTGGTTTGAGTTCGCCACTTTTAGCGTTGTAGCTGTTCATCCTTCATCTGAGCTAGGCTAATGGCTCTTTTTAGTGATTTAGGTGAAACATTCGTATTCCCACGGTAACGGATGTAACCCACCCATGCGTGCCCTGAAGCCTTTTGAGTCCATCCACTGAACCTTGTTGACAAATATCTCAAATTCCCGAGCGAGAGGTAGTCTCGGAAAGTCAGGCACATTTTGACATAGATGGGGCCTCGTCAAGTCTTCACACTCGGTGGGTCAAAGCGGGCCCTGATTCTTCCTGAGAACTTCCCGAGGTTATCCTGGGTCTATCTCTTGCATGGCCACTTGGTGGCACCACCACTCGTGCTTCATCCTCCAAGTGGTAGGCAGCGTACTGCACCTTTTGTGTTCAAGGTGTTTCTTGGTAATCAAAGAATTGTTTGACTTTGGTAAGCCACATAGTTGGATCCCCACTGCTTTGCCGTCATTAAGTCCCAGTTTGGCAAATTTGGATTTAAACATGGAACATCTTGCTTTTGCCTTAGATTGATATTTGTCCTTATTTTATCTCATTAGATCAAGCGACTTCTTCCTGAGGAGATTGAGGCGGCTATTGGCGGTGTAGTGTGGTTTCAGGTTGTTGGAACTTATCGACCATACCACGTCTCAATGCGGTGACATTGTAAAGTGGATTGAGGCAATTCGACCTCTAATTGCTCAATTCTTTCCTTGTTGGAAGCCATTGTGATTGGCTCACGATACCATATGATTGGTCGGTCAGCTTCTCAGTTTTATACGTAGAAACAAGTATGAAAATGGCGGGAAAAAATATTCTCCACATTATTACTCGAGCTGACCTCTTTAAATCTGAAAGTCACAACAGCATGAATAACAAAATGAAATAAGAGGAAACCTTACAATCAGGAACCCACTCTCTCCATTATTTTAGCCACAAGCGGGCGAAAATAAAAACAACAATTATTCAGTAAAGTTATTGACTTCTTCCAAGCGAAGCCTATCGGTATATTTTGGATTTGGATGCCTTTCATACTCCAGTCTGCAGAACTTCTTGGCATATAGCAATCTCATCTGGGAGGGAGAGAGGGAGGGAGGGGGAGGGGGGGCAGAAATAATGATATTTGTTTCTTGTACTCATTGAAGAAATTAGATCTAAGCAGAAACAATTTTCTAAGCATACCTGTGAATATCATGGTCTTTAGACCTAGATCCACTACTCGATGGGCCCAGGGCCCGCTTGGCCTCATCGTGGCTTGGCTTGGTACCATAATAAAACCAGGCGGGAACCTTGAGCAGGAGAGTCTTAAAGCTCATCTAAGAAAGTCAGATTGTCTCCTATTAGAGACTCACTTCATGCACGATGACCCATCTGGGGTTTCAAGTCCCAAATGCCGGCCACCACGTGTACGGAAGTTCGTTATGGATAAGCATACGAAAGTGGAAAATACGGAAAAGAGATATTTATTAGCGAGATTTCCAGTTTCCAAATCTCTTATTTTTCGGAATATTAATCCTTGATAAAGAAGAACATATTTTATCCCTAAAATTAAGAGATTTTATTCCTAAAAATTAAGGGAAGATTGGCGAACCACGTCCTATAAATTGGGGAGATCTCCCATGAGGTAAAGGCAATTTTCCAACTTCACGTACTCTCTTCTTCTTCTTCTCCATCTTTTGCTGATTTAACCATCGGAGGACGACGCCCACCATTGGCTGAATCGCCTTTGCGGGGATAACCATTGCGACACTAATGCCCAGAGGTTCGGACGATCCGAGTAACAAGAATCCTTGATGACTTCCTCGCTATGTTGCTCTTTTCCTTCGAGGGTTGTTGCAGTTCTTATGGGATTGGTTTGCACTTACTATCTTACCATCACTAAATTCATTTCTGAAGTTAAACCCCTCTTATTTATGATTTAATGGAAGGAACCGCATGATGATATTGCTACTTAGTCATTGAAAATATTGGATCTAAGCATAAACAATTTTCCAAGCATATCTACTAACCTCAATGAACTTACTAACCTAAGAGACCTTCGGTTGGGCGGTGCAGAATCTTACTAAGTATGGGGCTTCCACCAAGTGTTGAATGTTAACACATGATTACATCCTTTTATTCAGGTTTAAAATTATCAATATCTTCGTCTCCAATGTTTTACAAGAAAATGGCTAGTACGAAGATCGAGTTTGATGAAGATTTGATAGTTTATTCATGAAGTCCCTGGAAGAATCGAGTAATTCCAGGACTACCACGGGTCCATGATGCAGGACATCTGGCTTTCAGTGGACTACTCTCATAATGATGTGGGCTTCGTCGATTCTAACAACTTGGAGCGTGCTTGAGAACTGACTATTGATGAGCCTAAGACTCCTCTGACAAGTGGATAAAGATTAAAACAAGAGGATCTGATCATCCAAACTATCTATCTAGAGTTGGAACTTAATTAGGTCTCCTCTCTGTGAAACTTGGGCACCAAATTCCTCTACCACTTCCTTGAGATGGCTTGAGACAAGTTCGAAAAGGAAGGTAATCAGTGAGATTCCTATTAGGATATTAGTCCACCTTATTGAACTTCAAAATTTCCGAGATTACAAGGGCTATAAATTTAGGCGAGTTTACTCATCCTGAGATTTGGGATGAAACGGCGAAGAACAAGCGAAGTGGATATATTGAAGAGTGGATGCGGATACTGAATTGATGTGGTAATACGTTAAAGTCTTTCACCTTGGGTGAAAGATGATTTGTTTTTAAGATTCTTCATCTTATCAATGTGATGTGGGTATTGGTTTGCCATGCTATTGAGAGGAGAATGAGGGAGTTTATTTTGAATTCCACTATGAGTGATTATGTTTCAAGAAGGGTTGTGGGTAAAAAGGGAATCTCATACCACATAACATTAATTGTAACATCGAATCAGATTAATAGAAATCCTTATATCTGGGCACAGTTCATTGCATATATCATATCTGCTCTATACACACTTCGTCTAATAGGAAAGTTCGGACTCATTGCACTGAAATCTGAACTACACACAGATCAGACACAGGGACTATTCAACCACCATAAATCTGTCACCATTAGTTCATCAATTTAATATGTTTGAGTTGCTGCAGTTTCTGTTCTATTATTGCTCAAAGCCGGTTGAGGACCAATCTAGTGGCGATAAGAGGAATGAATTAGTGTCTTTTTCTAATTCTGAGCCCTCTGTAACTAATTTTGCCGTGGTGAAGCAGAAATTTTTTAAAATGTTGCTTTTAGCATGATTCTTCCTGGAAGTGGAATTCCCAAGGGGATATAGAATCTGTGAATAATTAGTTTAGGTTGCCAATTCAGGACAAAATTCCTAAGTCTTCCCTAGCCTTTGGTGTTCAAATCTCTCATGGACTATTTTCTTTGGACCTCAAGAATTGAAGAATTGCTAGGTTAGTGTTGAGTGTTGATGATCCAGTTCAATTTTGTGTTAAAAATATTTTGGTATGATATTTTTTTTGAATAAAGGGTTTGTTTATTTAAAAGAATCTATTTTATGCTTATCCAGATTTTTTGGATCGATGCAGCTTACCCAGATTTTAAGATATCTTTTAAGCCCTTAGATCTAGGGTTTCACCCCCTTTAAAAGAATTTGCCTTTTCTGTTTTAGGGTAGAGAGAGACACCACATCAGCCACCCTCTCTGAAATTTGAAGATCTCTTCCTTAAGATGATTGTTTGTTTTGAAAGAAAATCTTTCTCTCACTTGTGCTTTCAAGAAAATCTTTTGTTCTTGTTTTGAAAATCTTTTTCCTCTTTTGAGTGAGAGAGAGACTCTCCAGCCGTCACCACAGTTCTGAAAATTTTCTGTTCATCCTTTGGTGTTTGGCTTGTGTGAAAACCCTCATTCTTTCAAAAGCTTTTAAGAAAAATCTTTTGCCATTGTTTTTAGAAAATGGATTGAGATCATCTCTACACTATACTCTCAAAACAACAGAGTTTTGGAGAAAACTTGTGTTCTTCTTGATGGATCTTCAACAGTAAGGCCAAGGTCAAAAGCAGGAAGGACTCAAGAACACCTGGAAGATGGTATAGGCGAGGAGTTGAGGGTGAAAAGTTCATGAAGTAATCCGTGAAAGTTTGAAGCAAAGCTAGGTAAATCCTTAATACACAACATATGCATCATAGTGGAAATTTTGGTCGATCATAGGCCTGTGGTTTTTTTCCTTTTAGGAGGTTTTCTACGTGAAACCCTGTGAACGAGGTTTTCCATGTTAAACCTTGTGTCTTCTCATTGTCTATACTTTCTTCCTTCAATTTCTGTTTTTGTGTTTATTTCAGTTTCAGTGTTAGATTCAATTTAACATCTTCATCTTGCTTGTGAAAATGCATTGATAAACTGTTTGGGGAATGTTGATTCATCCTGCATTTTGATATATCATTAAGTGTTTGTTCAGACTGTTTTTGAGTATTTTTATTGAGATTAATTGAGTATTTAAGTGTGAAAAATCTGTGTTTAGAGAATATTATTGAAAACACCTATTCACCTCTCCTCTAAGTGAACTCTTATCATCGAGATTCAGTTTACAGAATCAGAATGTGTTCTTTTGTAAGAATAAAGCTACCTACATATTGGTATGATGATGGCTTCTTGGGATTCGTTGTCTTCTCTGTCCTCGAATATCTCCCTTATAGAATCATATGCCACTTGAGTTCTGACACTACTGGTTATGGAGATTTGTTGGAGTTTTGAAGAGATTCAACTGAAAAAAAAAAAATCAATGTAACAGAAAGCAAGCAAGAAAGAACAATAAAATTTGTTGTGTAAAGCTCACACATTTACTGATCAGATTATGTGTTTAAATACAGCAAAAAAAATAAACAATAGTAAACTAACCAGAAAGACGAAAAAATAGAACACTTCATGGAACAGATTTCCACAATCAACAGATTCCTAAAAAACATCAACTACTACTGACCAAATCAATTTGAAACAATCAAACTAAAAACAATATAAAAATCTGGATTGAATGAAGTTGCAGCTGCTAAAGCACAACTTCAACACTCCTTGCTTTGGTTGCTGCAAACTCCAAGTTTCCCTCTAAGAAACTCAAACTTGCTTTTTGACAAAAAACTTTAGATATGTCCAGCTAGTTGAAGATCAGATTTGTAGTACTTCAAACCAATTGAACCTTCCTTTTGCACTTCTCTAAGAAAGAATAACTTGATATTGAAGTGCTTAGTTTTCCTGTGAAAAGAAGGATTATGAGAGATAGCAATTGCAGCTTGATTATTAACAAATATTTATGTGTTTCCTTCTTGCTTCATATTCAAATCAATCAACGCCTTTCTTAACCACAAGGCCTGATTTGCAGCAGCAGTAGCTGCAATAAATTCAGCTTCTACTGTAGATTGTGCCACTGTATTTTGCTTCTTGGAACACCATGAAAACACTCCTGAACCAAGTTTAAAACAGTAACCTGCAGTACTTTTCATATCATCAGGTGAACCTCCCTAATCACCGTCAGAATAGCTCTGTAGAACACAATCTTGACTTGCACAACCGATTCCATAATCCTTTGTCTCTTTCACATATCTAAGGACTCACTTTTAGCAGCTACAAAATGTGTTCATTGCATAATTTGTAAATCGAACAATGAACCAGTGTAAGATAATGATACCATGAACATTGATTGTTGGTAATATACAATTTGTAAGAGCTGTCTTATATGACATCTTTGGCATTGGATCTTTTTCATTTATCGTCAGATTTTGAATCTGGAAACAACTGTTTTGAATGTGGTAGCCATTCTGGCAGTTCATTCTGAAGAAGTAAAATATCTTTTAAATAATAATATAAAGGTTTTGCTTATCTTGAATTGGGACTTCTGCAGATTATGTTTGTGCTTCTGTAGCCAACAAATCATCCACATATAATGAAATAATTACAATTTATTTCATCACCTTTGATGTGAAATTTGCCTGCTGAGACTTTTGAAACCTAGCTCCATCAAGTGCTCATCAATTCTGCTATACCAAGCTCTGGGTGCCTGCTTCAAGCCATACAAGGCTTTCTTGAGTAAATACACTTCATCTTCATGCCCTTTTACTACAAATCCATCAAGCTGCTCAACACATATCTCCTCCTCAAGTATGCCAATCGAGAAGGCTGATTTAACATCAAGTTGATAGACTCTCCAACCCCTTTGTGCAGCTTTGCAATCAACAACCTGATTGTATCTAGTTCAGCAACAGGAGAAAAAGTGTCAAAAAATCAACACCAAAATCCCAGGCATACCCTTTCACAACTAGTCTGGCGCCTGCTTGTGTTGAACCATCAGCATTGAGTTTGGTTCTAAACACCCATCTTACACTAATTACTTTTCTATCTGTTAGTCTTTTTACAAGCTGCTAAGTCTGATTTTTTTCAATCATACTCAGCTTCTCCTTCATTGCTGCTACCCATTTAGGATCTTTCTCTACTTCCCAAAAATCTCATGGTTCAAACACTATAACATTGCATCTCTGATAAATCTCAGAAAGTGATCTTTTACCTCTTACAGGAGCATCATCAACCAACTCATCTTCTTTGAGCTGCAATTTTGGAACTTGGTTAGGAACCAAGACTGCTTGCTTTCCTTTCCAATCCCTCATCATTCATTAAAATGCACATCTACCTTATTAAAATTTTCTTAGTGTTTGGTTGGAAAATTTTGTAAGCTTTAGAAATTAAGCTTTAACCAACAAAGATTCCTGCTTCTGCCTTTTTATCCAACTTATTCCTTTTGATCTAAGGCACATAGACAAAACACAAGCATCCAAATACTTTGAGATTTTTCAGAGAAGGTTTAAAACCATACTAGGCTTCATATGGAGTCTTTTCAGCTACTACTTTGAGTAGGTAGTACACATTGAAGGAAGGCTGCGACCATGTGTTGCTTACTAATATTCCTTTGGTAAATTCTTCTCAAACATTAGACATCTGGCCATCTCCATTATGGTACGATTCTTTCTCTCACTAACTCCATTTTGTTGTGGAGTATATGGATCAGTGAGTTGATGTTCAATCTCAGCCTCTTCGCACAGAAAGATTAAAGCGATCGAAGTGTACTCCTTGCCATTATCGGATCTCAAAGCTTGGATTTGTGACCACTTGTGTTTGATCCTTCACTTGAATTCAAACGCACTAGCAACCGACTTGAATATGAAAATAGATCCGACACATTAAGATAGTCGCCAGTAAAGATAAAAAAATACCTACTCCCATTGAGAGATGGAGTTTTGTGAGTCTGTAAATCCGGTGTGTATCAATTGCGGCTTTTGATGGCTCTCTCAAATACCTTTTGCTTAAGGGAAGTCTTGATTGCTTTCTTTATTGACAAGCTTTACAATCTAGAATTTTGAATTCAAGGTAAGGAAGACCTTAAACCAATTCCTTTCGTTGTAAATTAACCATAGCTGTATGATTGAAATGTCCAAGCCTCTTATGCCAGACTTCTACATGGATTTTGTTGCAAAAAGTGCTATTTGCTCCTCCTCAATGGATCAGGGTAAAAGCTCTTCCTTTTCATTTTGCTGAACTCCATGTGTTAACTATTTGCGTCCTTAATTAGACACTGATTTGTTTCAAAGATAACTTTGAAACCTTTTTGAATCAACTGGCCAACACTCTACAAATTTTGACTAATGTTAGGTACAAACAACACACCTCTGATAAGCTTTTTACCTAAAATGCTTTCAATTGCTACCGTTCTTTTTCCCTTTACTACAATGTACTCTCCATTGCCAATCTTCACTTTGGAAACTACTAAAGTGTCAAATTCCTTGAAGAGATCACGGTCAAAGGTCGTATGGTTGGTACAACCACTATCAATAATCCATTTCTCACTTGAATGATAGGTTGCAAAGCAAGAAGCTACAAAAAGTTGCTCATCCTCTTCACCATTAAACTAACTGAGCAGCAACATTTTTCTCACGTAAATCAGCTTGTACCGGGGTCTTACGTTGAGTGTTGCTCCTACAGATTCTTTGATGATGCCCCGTCTTCTAACACTTCGCACATTCTTGGTTTGGTCTTCTCTAACATTGGGAAGGTGGATGACCTTCTTAAATGGCACAATGAGGGAAATTAAAGTTTGTTCCCTTACTGGTATTAGGAGAATCTGAACCTAAGTTTCCCTTCTTGTTTTTTTCATTATTCTTCCCTTTTCCTCCTTAACTGGACTGAGCTCTTGCAGCCTTCAGACCTCATGAGCCGTCTCTATTCTTGTGCCTGCAAAGCATGCATTAATTCTACCAAACTAACCTTTGACAGATCTTTAGTGTTTTCTAGCGAGGAAATAGTTACTTCAAATCTTTCAGGAACAGTTATAAGAATTTCTTAAACTAATATGAAATCAGGAAATTCATAACCAAAAGCAAATGCCACTTGTTTTCAATCTCCAAGCAATCGTCAGAAGTAATCCTTCAGTTTGAATCTTTCATCTTTTGAGGCTTTCAGACTTTACGTCGGGTTCAAAATTTGCATTCCCTTAATTCTCTCATCTCCTTCATACTCCTTCTTTAGGAAATTCCAAACTTCATTGTAATGATTTTGACAAATATTTAAGGGGAGACTACAGCAAATAATGTAGCTCTTGCTTTCAACTTTCTTGATTTCTTCTCCTTGTGATTCTTGATCTACACCATAGTTGGATTCGCAGGTAATGAAGGAACTTCGTAGTCCTCCACAGCTTCCCAAAGATCATTTTCCTCTAGATGAGCCTCCATACTTGCTGCCCTTACATGATAGCCTTCACCATTAAAGACTGGTGGTACTAGTGCATTGAAAGAAGTTTTTGAATCCATGGTAGAAGAAAATAAAGTTTGAGAAAAAAAAATTTCTTTTCGATCGGGTCCTCAAAGAAAATTAATACCAGAATTTGTTGGAGTTTTGAAGAGATTGAACTAAAAAAAAATCAATGTAACAGTATGGGATAGCACAGTCCCAATCATCAATTAGGACAGCGTAGACCTGATTGTTCCTTCTACCGCTCGATGCAGACGAAGGGACGTGCTCCGATTGAGGTGCGCGCAAATGCGTACGCGCTACACGAGGCGGGCTAGAGAGGCCCGGAGCCGGTCGAGGTCAAGGACAAAGCTCGCGAGACTTGGTACCAGGCGTGTTACGCCATCACGCATAGACTAAGCAGTTGATCGGTCGATGATCCCGGGGTATGTTTACATTTATCTACTTTATGGGCAAAGATATTGTTTGATTTGGATGCATCATATTCATATTTATTGTTACATCATGTGTGAAAGGTTTGGGCTTAGAGGTTGAAACCTTGGAAGAGCCATTACATGTGAGTTCTCCCCTAGGGATTACGGTGAGGATTAATAAGATATGTCGAGATTGTGAGTTAGAGATCTTAGGGATTCTGCTCACGGTGGACCTGAGGGTCATGGACATATCAGAGTTCAATGTCATCCTTAGGATGGATTGGTTGACGGCCCATAGAGTCGTCATTGATTGTGATCGTAGGTGGGTTATCGCCTACACATAGGACATTATTGTGTTACGTTTAAGAGGCTTGTAGAGAAAGCATTACCTGAAGCGGGTGCCTGACTTCAGATGGAGTAGACAATTGATGGGTTGGCTAGCAAGCCTTACCACGGGATGAGGAGGCAGGTTGAGTCTACCGTTGGTTTACAAGTGAGATGTCTTCGGGATGAGCTACGAATTACCTCATACGGGGATGTGGACTTTATCATTGGGGTTACACCTTGTGCGTGCCTATTCTGTGACTCTCGTAGATGATCTGGTGATTGCGAACAAAAGTTATTATAAAATTGTTGGACAAGAGTTTTATTAGGCCAGGAGCACTTCACCTTGGAGGCATTGGGTTATTCTTTAAGGAAAGGAGTCCAAAGTCAGGTGGAATGACTTGTGTGAGAAGGCATTCAAGAGAGTGAAAAGGAGGCTTACTACGACCTATTACGATAGTCGAAAGCAGGGACGAGAGGTACCATGGTGCTCTTTGTGATGCCTCGGGACCAGGCCCAGGATATGTGTCTTTGATCTGATCAGAAGGTTGTAACTATGGTTCAGGGCATTTAAGAATCATGAGCGGAATTACCTACCACGTGATGCAGGTTGGCGGCCATAGTCTTGCACTTAAGATTTAGCGTCATTATCCGTATGGTGAAGTAGTTTGGGGTATTTTCTTCCCTGAGAATTTGGTATATCTTCCTGGCGGGATCAACATGAGGCGAGATGGATGAATATCACGGAGGATTATGACTTCACTTTGCATTAGCATCTAGTAAGGCAATGCGGTGGGTGATGCATAGTCGGAGTGCGGGAATGCGGCGCTGGTGTGGCTTCCCAGAGTGACCAGGATGCTCGAGGCGGGACGGTTGAGGCTGCCGGTCTGGTGTCGGGGCTCGAGGCACTAGGGAGTTTAGTGGCTATGTCGTCCACCTGCGAAGCGGGGTGTCGAGTCCAGGGCGGGACGAGGAGATATTGTCCATTAGAGACCGTGTTTAGTTAGGTACGGGTGACGAAAGCTGGGCCATCCATAAAGATGGTAGTCTTCTTTATAGGGGACGGGTCGTGGTTCCCCAGTGATCGTCGAGAAAGGAGATCCTACAGGAGTTCCGCGCTCGATTCGTTCTTAGCGTCAGGTGGCATAAAGGTATAAGTGATCGCCGTTGCGATTAGGCGGAGGAAGCGACAGTTGGGATTTGTGAAATGATTGTCTCCACATGTCAACAAGAAAAGATGAGCATCGAAACGGCGGGGCTACTCCCGACGGTAGCGAGAGTGGAAGTGGGAGCATGTCCGCGATGGATTTTGACCCGCACCACGGACCGCGGTGGAGACATGATGCGGTATGGGTTTATAGTGGACCGGCTCACTAAATTCGTACACTTTCCTAGCGATCGCGGATGACCTTCACACTAGAGGAGTGGCAGGGTGTATATTCATGAGATTATGTATGGAGTGCGGTCTCTATCCTTATCGGACGAGGATCCAGGTTCTGGCCTGACTTTTGGAAGAGTTTCCAAAAGGCTATGGGGACATAGTTGATGATAACCTTTGCGTTTCATTCATGAAGCCAGTGGTCGCTAGGAGAGGACCATACAAGTTTTAAGAGGACATGCTGAGCTGTGCCCTTTGAATCTTAAGGGTAGTTGGGGCGGCACTTAAACTAGTGGAGTGCTTCTGACAACGGTTATCATGCGAGTATACGGATGGCACCCTACGAGGCTTTATATGGGAGGCCATGTCGATCCCCGATTTATTCAGGCTGAGAGGTGGGAGAGAGTTCCATCAGTCGGACTTGATTAGAATACCTTTGAGGAAGTGGGTTTACGTCACAGTGTCTTCTTACGGCTGGAGGAATGGGTTGAAAGCTACCTTGAATAAGCAGTGTCGACCTCTAGAGTTTGAGGTGGGTGATCACGTCTTCTTGAATGTGATGCCTAAGAGTGGTCGGTGGCAGCGAGAAAGCCTTCTTGCGAGGTATATTGGGCCCTTCGAGGTACTCGAGAGGGCTGGCATAATTGCATATCGGTTGGCGCTACCACCGAGTTTATCAGGTGTCCATGAGGTGTTCCACGTCTCCATGCTCCGAAAGTATACTCCAGATCCAGCTCATGTAATGGATTGGGGAGGAATTGTTGTTGATACAGATGGGACCTTCGAGGAGGGACCGGTGCGTATCATGGATAGTCGGGATCATGTTTTGCGATGCAAGATCGTGAGGCTAGTGAAAGTGTTGTGGCAACACCAAGGAGTGGAGGAGGCAACGTGGGAACACGAAGACACGATGTGAGCCACCTATCATTTCCTATTTGAGGATGAAGGTGCGTGGTCTAATATATGGCACTAAAATGATTACTGCATATACATGTGGTTGTGTGTGCTAGTATGTGTGGTCGGGACGAAGTGCATTAAGGGGAGAAGAATAAAAACTACAGGAAGAATTTAGTAATTTCGAATATGAAAATAATAATAATAAATTTCTAAGTGGTTCGAGGGAAGCTGAAATTCTGCAGATCTCGGATGACAAAACGGACTAAGCCATTAAATTCGTCTCGCGAAATCTAGTGACCCGGAAAAGTTTCGTCGAATTCTGAGACAGTCGGAATATTTTTACAATTTTCTGGGTCATAAGTCGCCAGTGACTCCAAGGACGAGATTTTTACGAAAATCTCGGAAGTCAGGAAATGGATTGAGCTAAGTTCATTTAAAATAAATTGAATTGAAAATAAATAAATTGTTTCAGGGCAAAAACGGATCCGAATGAGAGATAGACACATGGTGCAATGTGAGTCATGTATCCAAATTTAAATAAATAAAAAGGAAAATAAAGGATAAAAAGAAAAGGAATAAGAGGAAACAAAAACTGGTAGTGGAGTGTGAAGGAGGGGAGGAGAGAGAGAAAGGGGAAAATGGGTTTTTCTCTTATCTCTAAAGTTTGAAGCAATTGGGTAGTAGTTTTAAAGTGGAGCAGCTGTCAGGTCCACGTCCAAGTACACGTGGTACAAAATCTTGGAGTTTAATTCATTTCAGGTCAGAGGCCTCTATATTGGTTATTTCTAACCTAAAGGCCATTCCCATGGCTTGGGGTTTCTTGAGGCCGTGAGTAGTAAATTTAAGTGCCAATTTTAGGGCCAGTATAGAATTTTAGGAATTTGGGGTGTTTTTGAAAAATCAGTTTTGAATTTCGAATGTTGTTTTGATGGTCAGGGCTGGTTCGGGTTGTTTTCGAGGCAGTCCGGTGTGTTGATGTTTGGTTTTGATCCTGGGATTGATGTCTTCGACTTTTATGGTGTGTTTTGGTATCACAGTAATTTAGTGACGAATCGTGAAGGGACCAAAAGGTGCCCTGTTTTATATGAATCCGAGATTTGGGCCATTTTGTGTATTATTGTTGGAAATCAATAACATGTTGTTGTGTGTAAAAATCATGTTTATATATACTTGCTCGACGTATTAACATAGAAATTTTGATAAATGGAAATTATATGCCAGGAATATAATTGTCGAAATTTATTAATGTTGCATGTAGCTCTTATTGTGCATGTAGGCGCTCGCATGAAATAACATAATTGCATTCCCATCTTGCGGTCGGCATCCCAGCGTCCGAGTCGGGTATGTGGTGCATGTTGAACATTACCATTCTTGGTGAATGTGTGGTAACTTCGGAAAATGGGACAACGTCATTAGAACTCACGATTGTGTAAAACAATAATATAATAGTAATCACGTGTATTTGGATGAAGCAGATGGGGCCGATCCCATAGGGTGAAAAACGCAAATTTTAATCTGGTTGACCTTACCTCCGTGATGTAAGTTCGCGAAAGTGTCGAAGGCGTCTGTGGCTTCTTGGTGAGACCAGAAGTCGCCACCGCTTTGGGAAACACAGGTTGATAAATTCGGTGGAGGGTTGTCAATGGTTTTAAGTCGTGGGTATTTAATGACCCGTTTTCACAATGCTTGCGTTGCGAGGTGTGAAGTCGGTGGGACTGAGTTGTGGGCATGAAATTAAATCTAAGTTGTGACACGAAACATTCCACATGGAAATTGCGATTGTTATATGAATATGATTTAATGTTTTATGTATGTCATTCACGTGCATTTAAGTGGGAGTAGCCGCGTATGAAATTTTTTACAGGCATTCTTCATTTCGTCGTGAGATACTTTTCAGTCTGAAGTGTATAGGGAGATAAACGCCGGCGGGTAGTGATTATGAAGCGTGTGGCGCGGTATACTTTTAATAAAAAGTATTTTAGCATAAAGGTATAAATTCATTCTTTTGGGATTATTATCCCAATAGTGGAATATGGTATTATGGTAAAGAATTCGTGATCGGACTCTTCGAGCATAAATAAATCTTTATTTTCATATTTGGTTTAGTAACAGTTGAATGGATCTGTAAGGTCTGTTAAAGAATTAGTCTTGAAATCTTCGATGTCTGGAGTGAATTGTGATATAGTTTGTATATTAGGGATATGATGGGATGGTGCATGTTAACCAATTCTCTCATGTTGGACATGGATCAGGTTATGGATTGCTAAAATTGTATGTTGGGGTGACTCACGACAAGAGGGCTCTACAGAATTTTTGTAAAAATATGGATCACGATAAATGAAACCTTAACCAGTATCAGTATTGATTATTGTCAGCGAAATTAAAAAGATTGATTTGTGAGTTTATGTGATTTACGGATTGGGCGTCCATTCTGTTCAGAAAATTATCAGATATATCGACCTTTTTTTGTGATATGAAAATGATAGACATATGTGATCCACAACATTAAATTCATTGACAAAAACAATGGTCAAATTTGCATTTAACACGAAATTTAACTCATGTTTCAACTTATTAAATTTAAATTCTGTAAAATAAAATAAAAATTGAAGGTTATAATGCGCAAAATTATTCATCTCCAACCAGGATGCTGCTTCATTAGATCTGTGAAAATTTTTAAGTGCTACATATAAACAGTGGTAACTTATTGATTAGTCAAATGAATGGGTTCTCATTATCACAAACACCTGATTTAAATCTATATGTGCTTGTTCACACTAAATTAACAATGGATAAGCAAAGGAATACACAATGTTCTCCATTAAAAATGATTAATTGAACAATACATACAAACGCATGTAAAGAAACTAAAATATCCTCAAATCTGCTGGGTGGATTACCGATCTTTGAACCGTGGGCGTTTCATAAGAGCAACCATTAACTTACCGCGTCACATGCATGCACGACCAACAGCTAAGATTATTCTTGCAAGAAAACAAATTCTTAAAGATCAAATCATATGAAAGTCTCTTAATATTAAACAAATAATAATAAAAATACCTCAACCTAAGTTTAAGTTGCATCCGTTATAGACAGTGGAAGAAGCAGTGGTGTGCCAGAAGGATCACAGAATGGGAGATGATTTAAGTTTTACCGTAGAACGGAAGAAAGAAAATCATTACAGCAGGCCTTTATAATAATCTTACACGCTGAAGTGTTGTTGGAAGAAAGTGCTTGGATGATGGTAGTCATTCAAAATGTTGCGCTTAAACTAGTACCGAATCATTCATGGGTTGGGCTGCTGCCAACAGACCTTACCCACTTCCCACTGGGCCTGCCTGTCACTGCTTCTCTGAACTGGAGGCTGCATTGTATGCTCGAATCCTTCATGTGAGGTTATTTCTTCACCAATTTGATTATCTTGGCTGACTCTTATGGCTCTTCAAAAAAATTTCATTGCTGACTCCTCATGGGGTCACTCCAGTTGAACATCCTCAGCTAGGCTTACAGGTTGATCATAAATGAGCCAGACCTGGAACTGACCATGTTTACTCATTGGAAATTATGACCGAAAGTCTCTCAAATCTCCCATGACAAAAGTTGTGTGAGACTCAAACTGGCATATGGGTTATAGAGTAGATGTTCAAGAACAAGGCAGACTACTAAATCCCAAGAATTCATCATCATATACCAATCTGTTGGCTTTGTTCTTCAAGACCATTCTGAGTTCCAGATCCACTGAGATCCACTTCAGAAGAATGTGCTAAAATGCAGCATTTTTGAAGAGATTTTCTGCTTCACTAGCGTGTGGTTACAAAGGGGATCAGACAGAAAAAGGTACTGTTTGTTCCTGATGTCTTCCACTAGATTGGTCATAAGCCGGCTTTGAGCAATAATAGAATAGGAACTGCAGCCACTGCAACATGCTTATATTAGATGAACTTAACAAAAGCGACGTGCAATCTATGCGTCAAAATGCTGACATAATTTGGAAACTTCTGGAATTTCTGTGGATTGGCACCTTTAGTGGTCTCTTGGTTTCATTAAGTTCACAGAGGCTGGTAGGTATACTCACAAAATTGTTTCTGCTTAGATCTAAATTTTCTCAGTGAAATTACAAGCCCAATATCATCGGGGATTGTTCCTTCCATCCAGATTGCAATTAGCAGGTTTAAATTTGTGAAGGAGCTTAAAGATGGAATAAGAGGCGGCGCGGGCCAGTCCCATCTGGACGTTTCTTGCCGTAAGTGAAAAGAGGTAAGACTCAATGCCAGAAGTGGTATATTTGTCAAGATAGATCAACACTCGGAGATTTCTCAAAGAACTATTGAGTCAGTTTGGACATTCTTGGCAGGTTCAGTGCATGGGTTACTCTGTTTGACCCAATGTGCTGGCAATTGGTGTAGTTGTGAAGACAACCAGAGACAATGAGTGATGTGTGAAGGATCTCAAATTACAGATGCTGTTTGGAAGACTCACAAGATTTTGCATTTCCTCATATTCAATAGAACAAGGCCTTTCAGACGTTCAATTGAAGAGGGTAGCGTTTCTATAGATGTTCCATCTAAAAGGAGCTCTTTCAAACTCTCCATATCCTCATTTATTTCTGGAAAATTCTCTAACTTTGAACAGCCAGAGAGAAAGAGGTACTCAAGGGATTCCAACTTACAAATACTTGCAGGAAGACTCTTAATATTTTTGCACCTTTTCAGATCCAATAGAACAAGTCCAGTGATATCCCCAATTGAAGATCTGAAGTTCCTTGATCGCAGTTGAAGCTAAATGAAGCTCAATAAATGTTCCATATTACCTTGAATATCTGGAAACTCCATGACTCTGAGCAGCTAGAGAGATTAAATTTCAGTCACTTTCATGTCAACCATGCTTGGAAAACATAATCTTTTGCAATTTTAGATTCAATACAATAATCTTGTTAAAGCCTTCAACGGATGGGTGAGACCTCAGTCAAGCAGACAACTTCATCAAAATTAAGCTTTTCCAGGTTTTGGAGAACTAACTAAGAAGTCTGGAAGTTCCATGAGGTGTTGAAGGAAACTAGCTCTGAAAGTATTTAACTTTTCAAGAGAAGCTGTAGCAGGAGCAAAAAGAAGAAAAAAATAGTTCAATACAACATCCATGAACTACATAAATTTATCTATAGACAGAAACATGAATAAGCACTCAATTACACCATACCAAGTTTGCTATCCCAAAGTTGTTTTAAGCTGCTGTAAGACAGGTCAAGTTCAGCGAGGTCCTCAGCATCAAATTTGAAGGCAAAGATTCAAAGGGTATCCATGTGCCGGTGCAGATATCTTAGCTCATAAGAAGGGAATTCAAAGTCTATGGAGCAACTTTTGGTTTGTTATCGCGCCCCATTGAAGCAGATTCATGAGCCCAATAGTTTTGAAAGACAGCTTCAGGTTTCTTCATCATCTCAAGTGATTTTGCAGTAATGTATCAGCTTTGGTATAGACACGTCAAGAGTATACCTTCAATTGCCTCTGTTCCACAAAACCGAAGCATGAGTTAAAACATGAGTTATTATTATTATAAGTGAAGCTAAAATACATAGAAAGTTCAATAAGACATATAAAACTACCACTGAAAGTTGATTTTATGGAGCTTAAGTGTTCATTTACATTTGCTCTTACCAATTTTCTGATCAATATTAGGTTCTAAATAGGATAACTTCAAATCTATCCATGTACCCAAAGGAGATCTTTAGATATTCTATTAGACAACATCTTCCATTAGTTAGATGATCCACAGCATTTATCTTTCAGACTCATTCCACTATCTTATAAAGTTGCAACTATCTACAAGATTCTGTGTGATCTTTATTCTCATTAAAAACCAACACCAATATCTAGAGATATCTCTCTTTTGTGTGCTGATGTTAATTCATTCATACTTCTCTTGAGCACACTTTACAATTCTTGGTTAGAGTTCTCGTTCTAGTTTTGTAGTTCCTTTTCATTGGCCATGTTGTCTTGCTAAATAGAAGCATTCAGACTTTAAGATGAGAAGATATTATTCATCCATTACCTTGATCTGAGTTTTTCACCGTCTTCTTTGGTTCTCTGTTCAAAGAGCATGCCTACTAAAAACTCCATGGCTTTACCATGATTCTGTTCCTAACCTCATAAATGTATCCATTTGCCACCTCCAGCTCAATCGCGTCTCCAGTTGTACAATGATTCTGCGCAGACCAGCCAAATTAGTCTCAATGCAAAGGCTTCAGAGTTGGTCCAAGTTGTCAACATCTAAGCTAGAAGGCAAGAAGAGACTTTTTTAAAACATATCAACCCTTCTTTTCATCATTTGATTCCCTTAATCAGCGTTGGTAGTAGTTTCTTCTTGCGCCCAGCGAGTATCACGAAGAGTTGTTTTTGTAAATACGCGAGACCCGACTTTTGGAATCCTCTCTAACATTGCCGTAAGTGTGTCATGGAAACGATTGGCAGTTTGAGTTATAATAACTTTATGTAATGGTTGTTTTTCCTATTCCTCAAGCCCTTCAAATCAATCATACAGACATCCATTTTGATAATGGATCTGTCATTGTGAATAATTTCTTCCAACGATCATTAAACAATGAGTGCATCAACATGTAACAATAGTTCTGTCCTAATTCTTATGAAATGGTGAAACAATATCCCTCAATAACGTTTATTTACCACAGTAAAGGCACATATGATTGATGTAAATTACCAGCAGCAAAACTATTTCAGCCCTTTTATAACAACAACTCAAATTTAGAAACGCTTATGTCAAATAATCCGTACCCCAACGTGTATTCTCAGAAGAATCATTGACGAAATGGTCATATGAAAATCTATGAATTTTACTAATTATTAAGTAATGCTAGATCAATTAGGATGACTTGTGCTGTTTAGTCAACGATATATTATATTTGGAACCAGTAATGAAATATAATGAAAACTAGAAATGAATCTTTAATTATTGAAAAGCAGGAAAAAAAGGAAAAGACTATACACTAGATTTTTAAAGCTGTATATGCCCCTAGACACGGTTTGTCTCGAAAACCATAATGAAGATTTGGATTTAACAACGAATGATAAAGCAGAGATGCATATCATTCTCTTTAGATAGTTCATATAGGCTCTGTCACTCTACACTTTACTAAAATCCCTAAAATCTTTGATTGTGCCCATTTTTGAGGTAAAAGAGAGGAACTGTTCGGGTCACTGCTCTAATAGTTCTGTTTCAGTACTACATACAAAAGGCAAGCATTGCTGCAAAGATGGGAAAAACTGTTACCGATCACGTAGTCCATCAGGAGAGACTGCTTACTTCCTCAAAGCTGCCTCACCTCTCTATGTCTGCAGGCCAAACCATTTCTTTCATATTCGGCTAATGTATTGAACTACCTCTGATGCCTCATTCAGGTCCATCATAAGCTGGTAAAACTAACAGTCCATTTCTATCCTGCACTCCGATCGCTGTTATCAGACTACCATCTGGAATTAGCATATTTTGAGAGAAAGATCCGACAGCGCATGAGCTTTATCAATGGGTTATGCAGTCCTTTTGATCTCTTCTCTATGAGAGTCCTTCATCAATCTCCAGGGTGACGATCATACCATTCAGCTGCACTAGATGGTCCTTGAAATTTTTGCGAGATATCTAACTACACAAACAAGAAAGCTTCGTAATCCGTGTAAAGCTCAAAACTTCATGAAAATCGCATGGACGAATAGGAGTGGCAGAAGAAGAAGAAGAAGAAGACGTCATGGACGGTTGCTGAAGCCATTGACCAGGTTTGTGTACCAAAACCAGCGACATGGCGATACTCTACTGTCGATTGCCAGCTGAGCTTAGGCAATTTCTTGAGTGGAAGAAGAAAAGCACTGGTTGGTGAAGAGAATCTATGGATGTCCATAGAGGGCACGGGTGAAATATTGCCTGAAAGTCCAGCGGTCTATATTTTATGGCGAGATATCACGTCAATTAACGGTATTACATATTATATAAAATTACACTTTTGATATGCTTGTTTTACAATTTTCTCTGTCTCCAAATCACCAACTGTCCTCAAAAAATATATACATATCCAGCACTAATTGGGTTGTCGTTAGGTAGAACAAAGGATCGAAAATATCGGTGGCAGATATATGATAAGTTGGTTAAATATTCCAGGAAATATCAGTAAATTTAGTTGGATATTTTAAAATAGTTCCGATTAAAATTTTATTTTAATTCTTGAATGGTAGAAATGTTTCGTATCTTAATTAAGGTAGATTAAAATCAAATGGATTAGTAATTATTAATTAAATATATTTATGTTTAATATATTATTCGAATATTATTATGTTAAAAAGAGATTATTCTTTGTTTTGTTATTATTATAAATATGTAGATAATGAGGAGATTGAAATATTATATATTATAATTTTGATTTTAAATAATATTATTTCCTTTTTCATTTTAAATTAATATTTGATTTAAAAATATTCATAGTTATATTAAATAAAATAAAAATAAATATTATAATCATATGGTAGTTGGGATTATGAACAAATAAATAATAGATAATATAAAAAAGGTTTATATATATAATAGTCTGATCATTATTAGTAGTTTAGATGTTAAGTTAAGTACATTTAGATTGGAGTTCAAACGTGAATATGATCCACAGTTTTTAGGCAAACAAAGGAAAAAACAGTGAAATATCGGAAAAAATAGGGAAAAATCGGACAAAGGAAATTTCGGTGGAGATATTTTTTGATCTCACAGCTAGATTCCAGATATTCGGCCCGAGAAATGTCGAATTTTGTTCAGGTAGGAACGTATGTGGAAAGACTACAGCATGTCACAAAACCTTATGTAGTGGGCTGATATATGTATTGTTTTATACTTGATCAATTTTTAGATCACTTAACTTGTGGAATTATTGATTCAATAAAAGTGTGTGTGACAACCCTATCCATGCTCGCTTGTAGTGAACAAGCTTGTTTGAAGGGTTAGTTCAGTAATATTTTAAAATTTATCTCTTTATTTTTAAAAATATTATAGCAATAATTAATATTTTAAGGGTATCTATAAAAATAGGTAATGTTTTAATACATCAACATGAAGTCAAATCTTTTTTTCCTTTTTCAGTATAATAATAATAATTATTATAATATAAAATTAATATATATCCATAACTTTGTTATTTTACTTATTTGAATGTAATAAATCATGCTAAAGTGGATAATATGAGGTGAAAAGTTTGATCATTACCTAATGATGGATCATGGGTTGTGCGAAAATCATGTAAATATGGACTTTGACCCCAAGAGGGTGGATTGTAGTGGTATTAGCGTCGGCGCAGTGACCAGAGAAAGGTAAAGTCCATAATGAAGAGCTTGAACCGCGTTATGAGACGCTTCTTGGAAGATGTAGGCCTAATGAGAATAAGTGGGAAGGGCTAATTGGAGAGTCGCGCTTTGAAGCCAGTTCAATATCGAGTGAAGAGTTGGATCGTTATAGAGATGTTATCATGATCATATGGTGAGTAAAATGTGCAGCAAGGGCATTGGGCTCGAGGGTGGATTGTATCTTTGTTACGTAAGCCCGAAGATAGAGAGTTTAAGAAGGTTATATGGAAGTTTGAACTCAGCAATATCAAGACCTTTTCTTGTGATGTGGTGATAGAGAAGCAAAATCGAAGAGAGGTTGTTGGAAGCGCATGTTCGGAATCGAGCGACCATGGGTGAGATTGGGTGGAACACAAAAAGATATTAGAGTCTGGTCTTTTGTTCGAAAATGTCTTGGAGTGAGGGCCAGGGTCCCAAGGGGGATGGATTATAGTTTCCCACATCACCTAAAGGCGGAAAGGTGAAAGTCTACTATGGAGGGTTTTGAGCTGTATTATTGAGGCTCTTTTCTTGAGTGTAGGCTAATAGAGAGAAACAGAGTGGGAGGACTCATGGGAAGAGTTGGGTTGTTACATTTATTCTATTTTAAATATTTACCATTTCATTTTTTTGTATTTATATAAATTTATTAATCATATGTTTCTTTTTAAAATTAAACATTATTGAAAAAAAAGATTAAACATAAATATATTAATAATGAAGTTACATTATTTTTACAATTAAAGACACTAATTATCAATATATTTTAAATATTTTTATTGTTAAGTTAGTTGAATAATAAAATATTATCCTTAAAAATAAATAACAAAAATTATAGCCTTATTCTTTCATAATGTGTATCTGAAAACATTCAACTACTTTAGTTCTGATGTAGTAGAATTGCTCTTCTTTGGGACTGGCAGGGCCTCCCCTTCTTTGTCTTGTTTAAACGTTGACGACAAGTAGAATAGCATATTTTTTAAATTGGATTTTAAACAAAATTATGAAAATAAGATTGTTTTAGGGTAAGGTTTAAAACCCCTAGTGTTTCATGACATCCATTTACAACTTGAACTTTTTTTAGGTTTAAAGAAACTTATGTTGTTTACTCTCATAGCCTACTTAAGTCTCTAACGTAATTGATACTATTAATGAGTCCCAAGGACGTTAAAATTGTAAGTAGTTGTTGATGTGGCCTCTGACGTGGCATCATGGGGCCCACTCTCATCTTTCCTCTTTCTTCCCTTCTCTATTCTATCTTTTCTCTTCTCTCATCTCCCCTCTCCTCCCTCTCTCCCTCGTTGAACCCCCACTTAGTTGGACCCAACACCACAGTTTCCACACCAAATAATTTTTTAAATTTATTTCTCTAACTCTTAATTTTTTTATTAAAAATGTATTTTTTATAAATATAATGAAATTAATAGATATTTTCAATTTATTAAAAATTATTTTAATTTTTAAAATTGCAAATAAAATTCAAGTACTATTTTTAAAAAATATAAATAAACTATTTGATTATTTTATTTTTTTAAATTTATTTTAATTTTATGTATAATTCGATAAATTTAATTAAAATATTCATATCTTTAATATAAATATATTTGTTTATAATAATTAATAATAAATAAATAAATATTAAATTTTGGAATAATATTTTAAAATAAAATTTATGATTTTTTAAAAATATCCATTGATTTTATCAAAATTTGCATTAACCTAATACAATAAAACATATTAGTTTTTAAATAAAAATATTAAATATTAAAACTCATCCATTGAAATAATATTTAATATTAAAAATTCCATTTAAATAATAAAAATCATCAATTTAAAATAGATTAATTTTTAAATAAAAATACTTAATATTTAATATTAAATATTAAAACTCATTCATTTGAAATAATATTTAGGGAGTGTATTTGATAAGGACTTTAATGAAACTTTTTATAAATTCTGAGTCAAAGTTTTGAATTACAAATTTTAAGACTATAAAATTCATATTTGTATTGGATAATAATTTTGGCAGGGCTTTCAAAAATCTATAAAAGTATAGTATCATTAAATTTTTGCTTTTTGTAGACTCTATAAAATATACCACAATTCAAAAAAGTCATTGAAGAAACTTTCACTAGACATTAAATTTTAATTACTTTTAATGAAGTTACCTACTTTGAGAGTATAAATAAAAACTAAAATCTCAAAGTGTTTTCTCGAAAGATTTGAAACAACTTTTTGATCGAGTGAAGCCAATCAAATATTTTAGAGGTAAGTTGCCTAAAATCTATTAAAGTATTTGTAGTTTGCTTTAATACGATAATTTAAAGGTAAGATTAAATTACAGTTATTCTAATTTACTTAAATTTTTTTCTCAATTTTAGAAATGTAAATATATTTTTAATAGTAAATAATCTATAGTTTTGTTGTTCTAAATTTGAATATATATATATATATATATATATATATATATATATATATATATATATATATATATATATATAAAGTAAATTTTTAGTGTTATGGAAAATTAAAATATTTGTGTATTCAAATATGATTTTAAAACTACAATCGAATAAAATATAATTTTAAAAATTTGAACAGCTTATTCAAATAGATTGTATTAAAACACAATTTTAAAAATCAAAACAATTAGAAAATTTGAGTACGTTTTGTAGTTTTTTTTTTTTTTAATTAGCATTGTAGTTTAGTGGTAAGGGTTTAAAAATCATATTTTAATTCATTATTGTAGTTTTGAACCATTGTTGTCCTAAAAAACTTGTAAGGTTGGAGAAGACAGTGAGTTGAAATTTTAAAAGTGCAAGGTTGAAGATCCGGATATTTCTCAATTAAGATTATTGGTATGAATTGTAGATTAAAACATGTTGGTGATTTTTGAAATTTTTAAAATATTTTGGAAGATTTATGATTTTATAACATATTTTTATTATTTTGATGATGATATTATAAATTATTTTAAATTTAAGTAGATCAAAAATTATAAAAAAATTATTATTAAATATTATTTTTAAGAGCTACTTGAAAACATGAAGAGTAGTATGGTCTTCTAATTTCTCAAATATAATTTTCTTAAAAGGAAAAACTAGATGATGATTTGAATACATTTTATTTTCTATTTTTTGTGTTAAGTATAAATGTTTTGGTGGACAAATGGATTTTCCGATGGACCCTGAATTTTTGACTGCACCCCGAGGTGTTCGGCCTATCATCTTCAAGGTTTCGTACTTGTGTCCGTGTCACGAAGGAATGGAAATCAGTTATTCAATCTACGTTATGCTTCATTAATGAATACAATTGAGAGACTATTTGGAATACTTAAGTCCCATTTTACAATTTTCAGAAACCGTGGTCTCCATTTTCCATATAACACCTGGCCCAGTTGGTGATAGCTTATGTGGGTTGCACTGCTTTTTATGCGACCCCAGCAGGCAGGCTTTAAATTTGGAGGATCGGCAAGCTCTCGGGGCCTTGGCCAAAAACCTTTTCTCAAGCCATTTATTATACCATAGTGTTTCGTTCTCAGCTCAGCTGAGCGTTCCAATTTGGGGCAAGCCATAAACATTTACAAATTCAATGCAATTCCTTTACAAAATATGCATTTAACCAAAAATGGCCTTTTATGCCGTTTACAACATAATATCCAAAATCATAATCAAATATAAGTACAAAAATAATTTTCGGAGTTGAACTCCCATTTGTTTACAAAACAACGTCATGTTCAAAATGATGAGGGTGCAAGTGATGGAGCATACTCCGTGAACTCTCTGGATGACTCTGAGCTCCTCGACCTTGGGTCCTTTTGGAACTCCTTGTCTATCGATGGAATGCATGTGCGTTGGAGATTTACAAAACAGCTATTCGCATTTCGTGCTTGTGGTTACACTCCTGATTCTCTGTTGTTTGTTTTCAATTCAATCGTATCATGCATTTATCAAATATTGCCTTTATACAATGTCTATATTGTAATGTAAAAGATACTTATAAAAATGAACATTCAAATTATTTTTAAGCACCAGGTTTGCGATTTCCATCGACTATAAGTCAACATTCACGACGGTCGATTGGGGTGAATCTTGTCTGTTTGTCATTAGGTAAATGTGATTTTAATTATTATTGCAATTTCTATGACTATAGAAATTAGACATTCACGACCAGTTCGAATTGGTAGATCACATGTAACTGTCATTTAGTAGCAATGTGATTTTGCATTGAACAAATATAGTTACCTTTGTAATTAGGTTGGTGAATCCTTCCACGTGGTCATTCAATAATGCATCTCAAATGTAATTTAATCTCAGCGGTAAGTTCACTTTGGTTCCAAATCATTTTACATGCGGTATTTGACAATAACATTTCGAATGCTAATAATTCAAATCAGTGTATACATAGAGCCCATTTTCAGCTAATGACCATTGCGTTGTTTGAACTCTTGGCATATTAATTATGACAGAGACTTAGGAAGGTGGGAATACGGGGGTAGCGGTGAGACATCTTTAGACCTAAAAGTTCAGTGTAGTGGGATATTTGGTAAAACACAAGGGGTTTTTTTTTTTAAACTTTTATCCAATATTTTATTATTATAACATTGCAATGCATTTTTTTTGGAAAAAATGTATATATATATATATATTTTTTTTGGAAAAAATGTATATATATATATATATATATATATAATTTATATTTGTTTGTTAAATTAAATATTTATTAGGAAAGAATTGATATGGCATATTGATCTAGTTATATTTAAAAATGAGGTTATAAAGAATGAGAAACCAATGACAGTTTGTCTCATTTAAATGTTCTGCTGCTAGATTTTTACGTGTGGAAAGCATCTTTTATTTAAAAAAACCATACCATGATTCATAAATTTTTATATACAGATTTGTGACAATAGTTATACAGTTTAATACAAAGCAATCACAAAAAATAGTTCTAAAAACTAAATATCTATTTGACAACTTCATTTAATGAAGAAAGCTATTTTACTTTTCTATTTTAAAAAAAAAGTATCATAATAAAAACTATTTTATATTTTTTGTTGTTAAGAGAAAAATTATGATGTTTTAATAGATACTTGATGGTATATTATATATATAAAATTATGGACATGCCCTTGAGTGCATCATCATGATTAATATATAGTAAATCGAGTGGTGTCACTGAGATTGAGTTTGCGATTATCGAAATTGAACTAACCCTAACTTTATCTAGATAAACACAATATAGAAATTTGATTGAAGAGTAAACTAAACTAAAGGAAAACTAAAGCCACGGTGTCTAACAAACAATTGGGTGAGATATTAATGATAGTGAGGGCCTAGGGTTTTGACTTCACCTAGCAATTCCCTATGGGAGTCATTCTACTTGATCTGCTGATGTTTAAGCTACTCTGTGTTAGTGTTCACACAACATGTTCTCTTAAGTAATAACAATCAATCTTTATAAACGGTTCTTATGTATCTCTACCTCAAACCATCATAGTAAAGATGCTTTGGCATTTCAAATACGATAAGCGCATATACTTAAAAATATCTCTATCCTATGGTGAAACATGATGTCTATTGATGAGTCCTAACCAATAATTGTTCTCAATATCTCAAAATAAGGTCTGAAATCATGCTAATGGTGATTAAGTAATAAGCATGAAGAACTAAACAAAAAACGCATTCAATATAATGAAATCCCGACATCAAGATTACAAATACTTTGCTCCATGGTTCATATCATTACATAAATACTAGATTATAATAGTTTAAGAACATCACAAGGGGATTACCATCAACAAGACAAATGAAAACATAGAAACTGAAATGTGATAAAAATGTTGAAATATGTTTTCTCTCTCTCTTACCTTCTTCTGACTTCAAGCATTTTCCCTTGAGTCTATTCTTGAGCCAAAGCTCATTTATAAGCCTCCTCGATTTGAGCTTGAAATGGTCTTTTTAAAATGTTGGGCCCTAACATCCATGCATCGGCGTGACTTTGATGGTGCTGTGGCGTGACAAAACTAGGCGACACATCCACCCAGAATGGACCCAGCATTTACGGTGTGGAGACTCTGGTAGCAGAAGACTACCCACACCGTTTGCTGAGGGAGTTTCATGCCTGCATTGAGACCTCAGAGTAAGCACAGGAGGCTTGTCTTTCTTGATTGAATTCCTTCTGATTCTATCCACTGATAATACAGTTCTTATTTACCAATTATCCCTGCTACTTTGACCTACAATCAAAGACACAAAAACTAGCATTATCGTATAACTAATCATAAAAACAACCTAAAAAAAACCTAAATACCACAGGATAGTTGGTAAAGTTTACTCAACTTTAAGCAAATTCTTGTTTGTCCTCGAAAACCAAAGAAAGACACACAAACAAAACAACCTGTCAGACTATGAGTTTGACAAATTTGGTGCTAGCAACAATGGAAATCTTTGCAAAGTTCTATGGAACACTTGTTAGCTCAGGGATTCATAGCATTAAAATCTTTAAAGAAAAAGACCTAGAGGAGCTGCTGGTGACTAAGCGATACCCACGAGTTCTCAATGGTGCTTTACAAAACCAGGAACAGTAGTGTTCAGAATCTCAAATGCGTAGAGGGTTCAAGGCACTCTTCTTAAATTCAGCTCACCAGCGAAGAATAACAAAATGGGTTGGGAATGAACCTTTTATCACTTTTGCACAACACTAGGAATGGGATCTTGATGCTAAAGAATTCTTAGAAAAAGTGTAGTGGCAGCGAGATCCATTAGACTATTATAGTTGGTTAAGACCTGGGCATTCAGTTCACATGATTCATTCAATCGCCAGCTAAAAACCAGCGCCGTAATGAATTTATCTCATTATTGCCATAGCGAAGCGACAAATCGCGCGACTCGGTAGTTGGCAAACAATGACTTTGAAACCCCACATTTGTGTTGAAATTTTGATTTAGTCAATAATAATCTTTTTTATTTTATTTTTCTCTTTGCGTTTCTGTTTTTCTTCTTTTGTTTTTTGTATAGTTGGTACATTGACCCTGTCTTATTAAAGTGTCTATTACATGAAGTTAATGTTTCTGGGGTAGCTGGGTTAATTGAAGTGGTGAGACTGAATTACATAGATATCTATTGTGTTTGGTCCAGAGAAGTAGTGCCGGAAAAGTGGGAAGCTCTACATCAACCTCCCATAGCTACTGGTGCCCTCAGACAGATCCACAAAAATGTAGTGGTATCCTAAGTTTTTGATGAAATATTCTTCCACTATCTTCCATGTTTTTTGAAGTTGTTTGAAGCCATAATGTCATTTCATCATCTTTATTCAGTGCGCGGCAAGCGAGCAAAAACAAACAAGCGATCGAAACATCAAAACAAGTTTTGCCGCAGTTCTTGAGAACTATTATTCTATTAATATTAATTGAAATAACTTTGTATTTATTTGGATATGATTGCGTTTTTTATTAATTTTTGTTATTTTTATTTCTTTCATTCTCTTCTATATATTTTCTAATTGCTTTAGATTTTTTTCATTATTTACCTATTTTGTAAGGATTAATTCTATTATAAAAGAGATTATTATTAAGATGTTCCACCAATCCCGAGATAGAAACTCTTTTTAGAAATTGCAGAAAACGAGGTAATCTTGAGAATCAATTAGCAGGAAAATGAATGGTTCAGTCAAGATATGGTGAAACCACAATTAAGGAAAATAGCACAGCCTTGTCTACAAAAGATTCTTCCCTCTCATAGAATGTCGGTAACATGTATGGAAGACTAGGGTTCTACTATTCCCCGATTATTCTTGGTGGTCAGACCACGTGATCAGAAGGCTAACGTTGAGCTCTCAGGTCAATCACTAAAGACTGAACCAATTCATCTGTTTGGGAGTTTTCATGACACCCCTAATATACATCTCGACCTTTGGAATGTTGTGATGAAATCTAATCAGTGTGTAAATATTATCGTCTTTTACTGTTTCCATTCTGCACTCAGGATGGTAAATAATGATTCAACTCTGTTACTGCTTCCATTGCCAGATGATTCTTCCCGCACATAACAAATCAAACAACTGTGAATGAAGAAACATTATGTGGCCTGGAGATACAAAGGGTTGTTGAGTATCTCACCATGAATAAGATAGTTACCGGTAATATAAATTCTATAATGGACTAACATATGTTATCAGTCATTGGTGCTCATTGCAGAGGTTCTCATAGAAAAAGTCATGCAGGTACATACAAGCTTTTAAGGACAACAATCATATATTACTGTGTGAAGACTGTAATGAGGTGGCCGGAGTTCAGCAGCTTAGATATTTTCATGTTTGGCAACCAATTCTCAACGACTAAGCAGTTCTGATAGGATCACGATTCGCCAATGAAGCCATGTACTCATCTTTACGAAACCACATAAACCATGCTGTGAATTCAATGTGGGGAGAATTCTTCGTTAATGTGCGTTGAACTAACGCCAGTAGAAACCGAAACAGGTATGGCCGTATCCTGACCAACCAATATAATTTGGTGGAAGGCAATCCCATTCTGGAAGGCATTGAAATTGACACCTTACCGCGAGAAAAACGCAACAACTGAATGAATGAGTCTGCAGGGAAGCAATGGAAGGTATTTCATTCTGTGGATTTGGCTAGTCTAGAAGAGTTCGGACGCGCTCTGTTATGAAGTAAATAAGATGGATTTTAGTCAAGACTGGATCATAGTAGAAACCAGGTGGTCCGATTATGATGTTTATCAGAGCGGTTGTAGTGCTTTGCGAAACGATAAGTGAGCGAAGAGAGCGTGGATTGATATGTTGATCACGTTGAAATGAAAGAACGAGGACAGAAAAACGAAGAAGTTGGGAAAGTGTACATTGAAAAGAAAAAGGGAAAGAAGCTATTGAGAGTGAAAGACGGTCTGAGTTATTTTGATTTACGATACCTAACCCACCAGTTCCTGTCTCAAGCTAATGGACCAATTTGAACTGCTCAAATTTACGCTGATTTCGACATCCCAGAAACTTCACATAAAATATACCTTTTTATGAGTGCTCTTGACCAAACTTCCCGAGTTGCGGTTATGAAAAAAGATCTATCATTGAAGGCTTGATGTGAATGGTTTCGCTTTAAGAATGGTGCCTTATTCTGGAAGAAGCTACCATAAAAGCGCCAGGATCAGGCGACATGATCACATACCACAATGGGATGTTATGACCATATGCAGTTGTGGGTACTCAATCTTCATTAATATCTTGATTATTTTCAACGCAGGAATTGGGTTATCTAACATTATATCTTGATCAGGGATCATCTTATAAATTGGTGTTGAGGCGATCTTGAGTTATTCTAAGTGTATCATTCGAGAATAATTATGAGTTGTGATTTGTTGATTGAAGGATGTGATTAGGATGACTATTTTAAATGAAAGAATTTGCTGGGTTCCTTGTTTTCCTCTTTGGTCGCGTCGATTTCCCTGCCAGGTTTACGGTCTCATCTTAAGACCATTGTTGAATGATCATTGACGATTGCAGCTGCGGTCTTGGAATAACAGTGGGATCGTGAAACAGCATTGTCGATTAGATTCGATATAAACTTGCATTTTGTCAAATCAAATGGCGTGTCTGGGATCATTCATAGATTAATCAGAGGATACCCATTAAGGTTTATCAGGTTCCTCTTAAATTCTGGCATCACTGATCAGTTCTGGAAGTATAAAAGGAAGAGGTGAAGTTCATTATATGATGGGATGGTTTTCATTGTGGAACTGTGAGTGCATAAACAAAATCGTAATTAATTGAGAATTAATTGTAAGACTTTCAGAAAATCAGCTTCAATTGCCAAAGACCGAGATCAAAATACAAAATCTGAGAAGCAGTTTGTGTGATCTATTTGAAGTTTATAGACTTCAGAATCAGAATGTGGAAAGATGATCTTTAACCTACTCTATCAAACCTTAATGAGCTAATGGAAAGAACACCCAGCCATGAAAATCAAATAAGAGAATCATTTGGCTATACACACTTAAACTTTATGCCCTTTTTCATTGTGGTCCAGATTGATCAGTTGAGGATGACGTACCCTCGCATTAGGTAATCTTATAATTCTGTAAAATTTTATGTGATGCGTTTCTGATTGGTGCCCTGGTACCGATTATCATTCTTGGTGCTTTTCATGTGAGAGTCTGGTCTGAATCAGGTGATGCAGGTGCGGGTTAACTGTTAATTCAGCTTGGTGTATAAAGTGAGTGGAATGATCTTGTTTTCTCTCCATGTTCAACGTTGTTGCCTTCACCAAGCTTCACCCAGCGGGTTGTAATATGCAGTCATATTATTAACTGGATGAACCTTTAACTTAAACAATTATGTGTGAAACACAGCTTGTACAAGTCAAAAACGAAAACAATTCAAAATGCGGCACAGAGATTATAGTTCGAATCATGATATTTGCTCTTTTGTTGTGTTCAACACCACCCCACAACTTCCATCTTGCTGAATTAGCAGATTGCTAATCAAACTACTATTAGGTTGTGAATTCCACTCAATCGCATTAAGGTGGATTGGCTTTTCATAGTTATAAGTGAAAAAATTGACATGTAACTAAGTGTAATCGATGGTGTTTTTAAGTGAACAATTGAAACCAGGAAACCGGTCTAAACTGATAGACACTAACATTATTTCATCTTTAAAACCAACTAATTATATAAAGGATATGGATTGAAAGAAAGCTACATCTGAACTAAGAATGAAATGAGCAAGATATTATGAAGGCGGTTACCAACATAACCATAACTCTTATGCATAAAGTCAGGAAGATTAGCGACTGTGAAATAAAGATCTAACTGGGTTTGTAATGACCTTAAACTACCACCTAATGGGCGTCACAATGAGTGTAGAAAATGAGGTGTTTGACCTTGTGACGTAGCCAAGATCTCTCACAGTTCAACACCACACTGATCTACAGCTGCTATACTCATACAGTCATCCTTCACATTAGTGCATTGAAGAAAAATGCAATCTCATCGCGATCATCTAACTGTAGATGCCATGAAATTGGGAGGGGCATCTTCCCATTGGAGCTCCCTCATAGATATGACTCGGGCTTGACTGTTGTTCATTGATTCTGTTTGCAGTATTAAACACTTATGTCAGCGATAACCAATTCTCTTGGGAGGATGTGCATCATCGAACAGTATTGAGAAAGGCGAAGAAGTACCAGAATAACCTGGAGGGATCATGTTTGAGTTCATGATGTAGCCTAAATCATCAGCCTTGTTTGAAGTATCAATGATTACAAACTTTTGAATAATTCTCTTGCTGCTTAACCACTCTCCTCATCCCTGTACTTCACTAGATTGTCAGAGAGGATGAAGTGAATCCTGCTACTTTGATGGAATGAAGTCCTGTCTTTTCCATATGACCAGGCATGATCATCTTCGGGTCATGCTCACCAAAGTAGTTTCTTCTTTGCTGGATGTTCTCATTGCCACTTTTATTTGATTTAATATGATCAGTGCGTTTTCATCAATGCATATTTAGGCTTTGTGGGCATAAAATTCTTGTGTAAACCACTCATGTAGCAGGATGATTTTGTGAGTGAACAAATAGTCAGTGAATGGCTGAGAATTAGGTCGATCTAAAGTGCCGGTGAACATACTGTAAGAGAATGAGCTGTGAATCAGGGTGATCTTCTTCCATCTGGGTGGTTACTCTAGTAGGGTATCTGTGATTTTCTCTGGGTGCGTGTGCTCTCCACGACCAAGTGGGTGAGTCATCCTGAGCTTGATTTATTTATAATTTTGCTTTTTGGATAATGTACGATGGGATGAGGTGAACAAAAATCTTGTCACCTTCATAAAAGCAGTGATCTCTGCACAATTAGTTAGGCCAGTTTTCTGTTTGGATGGAGGCCTGATGAACATGGCCTCAGATCTCTCAGTCCTCGGCTCTGCAGTGCCTCTCACTCTCGGAATGTAGGATCTGTGCCGGCTTTCCGCGTGGCGCTACGATTGCGTGGCGTCGGTTCTTTCTTGCGACCCACTCCATGAGAACTAGGTATTCCTTTTTCGGTGTTCGATCTTGCGATATCCGTGAGAATAGAAAATATGGAAAAAATGGCCAGCATACAACAACATCCCATTAGCTATCTGGTAAATGCGAAGTGACACTATTACAATAAGAATAAACTTTCCTCACATGCGTTATCAAAAACTAAACACTGGCGAAACTTACGTGGAACTTCAACCAAACAACTCCATGGAATCCCGATAATATATGGAAGTATCTCAGGAATTCTGGAAGTGTTTACGTTTATGATGCTGCGAAGAAGAATCAAGACTGAAGTCAAAACCTTTGGTAAAAGAAGGAACAAGCAAAGCTGGAATTGAAAACGGAGGATAAAGACTAGGTTATCTTAGAAGGTGGATGGGGTGGGAATGAAGGAGTGCAAAAAGTTCAGCCCTAATTTTTAAAGCTTCCGTGATTACCGGTGATGATGCCGATTAATGCGTGATCAAAGTTCCGCACCTCTTTGAGTGAATGGGTGTTGGGTTGGGCCCGATCATGGTACATTCATCTTGTTACCATTTTTCATTTTATATATATCATATATTTGTAAGTTGAACAATTAGTGCTGATGAAATATATCCCTGCCCCAGGTATGCTTCCATCCGGTTTCATGCTCATTCTCTCTTCATCATATTCACGCCTGGCCCAGTTGTAATTCACAGGAGTTTACACCAGTGCCCTTCCCTTAACATGACACTTTCCACTTACATGAATTGTATTTGTGTCTCAGGTTCCTAGGAGTTGAGTCAATTGGCAAACTTTCAGAGGCGTGAGATGGGTGCAAGGGGTAGAATCAAAGCAGTTTCTAAAGTGTAACAAATGTGTATATAAATCTTTCAGTTAGCCATAGTGTTCCAGAATCATGATATATGATTAAACATGATGAAATATTTGGTGAGAGGAAACATGGAGAATAACGAGGTTTGAGCAGAAAGTCACGTGGTTTGTGTAGGTAATTAGAATAGAATTCGAATTAATAAGGTCCACGATGTGAACAAAAAAAAAAAAAACGAGTTTTGTACATCTTGTTATTGTTGATGTTGAAGGATAGTGAGTGTGTATAGCAAGTGTGTGCTTTACATACTCTGGTCAGTACTATATACCAAAGAGCCTGATAAAATTTTCCATGCTTGAACATCATATATGCATGATTGGGTTCTTCAGTGTATGCCCACCTGACTAGAAGTAAACATTATGCACACACCAGTGCACAAATTTTCCCCATGCATGATGGAGCGTAGAAATAATGGAAGGCGGAAGTTTGTAGGTGTGATCAATTTTTATGTTATTTTTATGTTTGAAAAGAAAATGAAATAAAAGAAGAAGAAATAAAATGAAAGAAAAGCAAAAAACTATATCTACAATGAGGTTTGGTCAATTTCTCTGGGGTATCACGGTGGCGGAATCTACCACAGGTCCTCACTCACGATGGGTGAAATGCTGAAAATGGCTTCTGGCGTGGCCATTGTGACTTTAAAGGATTTCCCATTGTCAAAGTTTGCAAATCTCCATTTACCATATGGGTAAACTACCTTGACCCAGTGACAGGCTGAATCATTGAGACGGAGTTTCCTGGAAACATGTGTAGGAGGCATGCTGATGGTACCTTTTGGGTTGGATTGAAAGTTTTCCGGCGTGATGGACTTATCATGACAGCCAGGCTTCTCTTTGTAAATGCGAGGGAGCTCTCAGCAGGCTCATTAATTCTTGACTTAGTTCATATAGATCTTGTTACACAGCAGTCAATTACAAGGTAAGGAACATGCCCTAATAAGCCACAGTAACCATTTTGGTGACATATGACTGAGCCTTGCCATGACGGCTATGGAGACATACGAAATAGTTTTAAAGCGATGCAGTGAAGCCCAAAGGCATCAATAAGTCGACGCGACCCGATCTTTGAGTTTGAACAAGCGGATTTTCCAAATATGTTTGATCTCTATTAGCTAATTAAACGACATTGGTTTTGTGTGGTGTTATCAGTTAGAGCTTTGTGGTGACTCCTGCTTTTTCAACAATTCAAGGTCAGTTACAAAAGTAGGCCACCATCATAATAATTGAATTATCAGAAGTAGAAAAAATATGTTCTTTTTTATAAATTTCAAAAAACAACCATACATGATCATTCGTTCTGATTTAGAATTGAACGTACCAATTTGTTTATGATCATGAATAGCAAAATGTAAAAGTACCGCAGAAAGGAAAAAGATTTGTGGTTTATACCCAAAGCGATTGAAGATCATTGTTAAAATGGGATAAGAGGCATCTTGTAGTTTGTGACCCTCTCTGATTGTTGCTGAAACCTGAAGTTTTACCAAAATTCAAAACATATTTCAAACAGTGTATTGGTAAACCAAAGCTTGCAAATTTTATACAATTGTTTTCCTTACTTGGCCTCCCGCAGCTTACGTGGCGGCGAAGGTGATATGCGTTGTGTCATTGGGCACACACATACCTTCGATTAGTCATTTGGACGATATTTAAGCGGATGTGGATCATCAAAGTAATATTTCTTAACGTCCACAAAAATTTCCTCTGTTGAGGAGATTGTTGGTTGGAATTGAGCTGATCCTGAGATATTCTGATGTCGTTTTGTAGGCGTTGACATTGAAAAAAGCGCTCATCGGGAGAAATATCTCTTATGGGTAAGTGAAGCGTGGATTTGGGGATACTTGAGGATAAATGTTCATTACCACATTCTCCCTCCTTTTATCTTTAATGATCAGGTTAAATTCTTGTATATTGGGATCACTATTAACAGAGAGCAGTATCACATGAGAAACTGATATGATCTTTCGTGATGTAAAATGATTTGGAGACCTACGATGTATGGCTGGGCACCAGAAGGCGGCGGACTTCAAGCTCTTAAGTGGTGTGTAATTTGTGGCGAATCTAAGTCTTCTATGCGTAGTAGATCACAAAAGCAACATCTTCCCGCGTGCTGACGACCCTGCTTGCATAATCAACAGCGTCGCATGATATCAGTTGAAGGTTGATTAGGAGATCGCGTGGTGGGCGACACTAACATAGTTTGGTTTGTAAGTGAGCTCACAAGCTTTTGTGACCATGCAAAGGGACATCATGGCAAGAAAATTGCAGAGACCCGAGCTATGTATTCAAATCTTTATGAATCTCCTATAGAATCCAGGCCTTGTCCGAGTAGCCTTATGTTCTTTACTTAGGAGTAGGTAAATTGGAGATCAACTCAACTTTGGCCTTATCACCTCAGTTATTTTGATACTGTGGCTGAGACAATCCCTTGTGTACCATAGTGACACTTTTCCCAATTTAACACAAAGGTTCTTCTCTTGACATCTCTCAAAACCTTCGTAAATTCTCGACTTTGTCACCCATGAGCCACACAGCGAAATCATCCATGAAATTCCAGTGAGTTCTATCCTTATCAACGAAAATCCCCATCATGCCGTGAGAAGGTTCTGGGTGCATTATAATATCTGAAGACATTTCCTAAAAGCGAAGTACCCAGAGACGGGTGAATGGATTTCTCTTGTCTACAAGCTATCAATTTGGGTTATACCACAGTACCCATCAAATGAATAATAAAAAAATTCATGCCACCGCTCTCTCTAACATTTGATCAACAAG
Source organism: Tetrastigma voinierianum (assembly GCA_016808115.1). Classification (NCBI taxonomy): domain Eukaryota; kingdom Viridiplantae; phylum Streptophyta; class Magnoliopsida; order Vitales; family Vitaceae; genus Tetrastigma; species Tetrastigma voinierianum. The sequence goes on along the minus strand of JAEQBH010005326.1, from coordinate 354,374 downwards.
CGGTAGAGGAAAGTGATCTTTTTCGATACTAGCATTAAGCTTCCTATAATATATATAAATAGAAGGTGACAGTGAGTATTAGCTCATTATTTTCATTTGGGCCGGGTGACTACAGATTTCATGAGGTTCACAGGTTGGGTGACCCACTTCTATGCAATGCGAATTAATCGCTCCTACATCGAGTTTTAGAACTTGCACCCATTGCTGCTTTTCATTATTAGTTCGGTCGTTTTTGTGGTTGTCTAAGGGTTTAACATCACCCCAGTGAATCTTAATGTGTGTGCGGATTAAGGAGTAATTCACGTAATATACGCAGTGTCATCTAGAGATTACATTGGGTTCTCAAATATCTCCAAAGTTTATTTTCTTGGTCCCGACTCTAAGGAGGAAGATATGATTAGGAAGCGTTTCTTCTGCCCTAAGAATGCATACTTGGGGTGTGATGGTAAAGGTTTCAACTCCGGCTTAGTTGGTCTCTCTTGAAGGTAATGCCACAATCTCGATTGGTGGCAATGGTTTGATTTAGGTGCCCCGCCATTAACTCAATACCTCGTTGTGTTCGATTATGGGTGCTTGGAACTGCTTGGGCTACAGTGGTCACTTCCTCATCCCAATTCGAGCTTACTAGACACGACATGAGAGGGTCATCATATGAGTCATTATCTAAATATTTCTGCACCACATAGTCAACCATGTTGACCTTACAAACATCTTCCTCATGCCAGCCACTTGATGATAAGATGTTCAAATTAAAGGTCATGTACCAAATGACTAGTGTCATTAGGCCTCCTGCATTAACGGTGGCATTGTGGATTGCGAAGATGAATTACACGAAGATCTTAGGAATTGAGGTTTATAGTTCCTCACTGGTGAGTGTCAAGCCATGACAAGTCCACCAGGGAAGTAGACATCTGCTTGCACTAATACATCTTCATTTGCCTCCCTCTGAGATTTTCTACTCTGTTATTCAGTGGAGGTGTTGTCAGTTCTAATTTTCAACCTAGATCGACATATCGCGAAGGTAAAATGATAATTCTTACCTAAAGCTAAAATCCATAGAAGCATGTGCTAACTTGAATTTTATTATGGAAATAGTAGAAACTCTTTGGATCTTTTTTATATTTTGAGAAGCGAAATTGTTTGAATCAATGAGGTAGATTATCGATGTAAGCCTCTTGTTGAAACCTAGTTTTCTTTTTTACCATGCACAAATCTTTTAAAACTTGGCGTATGACGAATTTGTATATAGCATCTAGCGAGAATGTTTGACTTCACTTGTTTGAGCAATCATGATCTCAGAATGGTTGTTCACTGTTTGGGACTGTTATAGAGGGTATGGAGGTACGGAGGGATATGGGTAGCCTTGTGCGTGCAGCTCCTGTCAAATGTCCGGCTGGGAACATGGGAAAACTGTCAGCACCTCATCAATCTCAGTGGGTTCGCTGCAACTCTTGTATTGGTCCTTGGTTAAGATGGTTTGTCGATTACCTTACCGCTGAAGAGTGGTGGCTTGACCTTACAATGTTTGAAAGTGCCTTCACTTTGACTTTGACACTCGACTTATTTTGACCTTGAGGTTTTGGATGGTTTGAGATGAAGTAAGTTTCCACTTTTTCTTGTTAGTAAAGTTTTGGCTTGTGATTGGGATCTCCACATCATTAGACGGTTCGATTAATGTTTATGGATTATTGAGTTTGTACGGTAGCGTGCAATATCCTCCAAACTTCTCTTATGTGGAGGTTGATAAAGTGTGGGTTTGGATTCCTTGATTTGACGGATGGAACCACCAGTTGAGGTTCATGAAAATCTTGGAGGACATGATTCTAAAATGGAGGAGCTAGATTTGAAAAACCTTGGTTTTATTAAGTGGGACATATGATTATTTGGCAGGATTATGTGGGCCTCCTGTTCCAACTAAAGTGAGTTGCTTACCCCATCTGGATTATATCTTTGGGAATATGGAGGTGAAGAAGGGTTTCCTTTGGTAGTTAAGGAGTATTAGCTTGCTCTATTGGATTGCTCCCTTAACGAGAAGTTGGGCGTTATGGTTGATCAGTGAGATTAACATGATGCATGGCTCTATCCACCTAAGGTCGATAGGTCTAGGGTATGAGGCACCAGGTACCTCGTTCACCTTTTCAACTCATAGCTCTGACTTCCTTGTTAAATTGGCAATTTTTTGCTTTGAATCATCAATTCTCTGTAAGTGATGGATTCCTCCCCCTGTAGGTGTACTATGCACTTTAGCAGTGTCTACGGAGGTATTAGTTTCCCATGTTCGAGCATTTTCTGCTATGGTGTGTCAAAAGAATTGAATTACCTGCCTTTCTCATAAAACTCTCCAGCACACATCATTTACGGATATGTTGTTTATATTAAGATGTGCCATTGAAAATGCGCTACAGTTGTGCCCCACATCTAAACCATGATGAGGAGGATAGCATGGAGGAGATCCTTGTATCTTTTTTCCTAAATACGACAAAAGTGCAGGCACTCGGAAAAATTTTTGGTGCTCGTGAAAGGAGCATTGGTATACGTGCGGGAGGGAAGAATTTGTTGGAATTTCATTCCAGCGTGTCTTCAGTGTAAATATTGAATTGGGTGCAAGCGAATGAAACCAGATTTTACAGCCTTCTCGCTAGAGCAAAAATAGAACCATCTGATTATGTGGAGGGGTGATCAAGTAGGAAATGCATAGCATATAGTCTCTCATGAATGAATAGGGGTTCTCAGAATCGACCCCTTGATATACAGGTAGAAGACGGACCATTTCCAACTTCATGAGGAATTGATTAGCCTCTTGGGGAAGGCCCGAAATACATGGTTTGTTGTGGTTCTTTGGGGTTGCAAAATTTTCGAAGAGTTCTTTCATTGGTCGAGCTGGGGCTTGATGTGTGTTGGTCAGCTAGAAAATTCTTATTTCCCGCCTGTGCTGGTGTTGTGGAAGTGTAACCATAGTCTCCCATGATGGCCCGGGAGGTTCATGGAGTCCTTGTGGGTTAAACGTGTGGTATCCCTTGAGCGTTTTGATTAAAAAGTTTGACTCACGGGATGGTCCATTTGAGGTGTGGGGTTATCTTGAAACAATTGACACTATGGACTCTTGAATTTCTTGAGTGATTCTTACAAGTCGGCGTTGCTCATTCTGAGCCCCGAGCCGACCTCCTGGCCCAATCTACTCCTTCGACGGACACCCCTTTGAATTCCTCACAAAACGATTAAAGAAAAGTAGAGAGCGTACAGTTGCAATGCAATTGCAAATTACCTCTAGCTCTCTTCAGATCAACTGGATTGATCGCCACTCCCCGGCAACGGTGCCAAAAATGCTTCGTTCTTATTCGTTTGCTGAATTTATTCCCAAGCGTAGGAATTAAGGTTGTCTAGCATTGTAATGCGTAGGAAGTCCACGGGTGCATCTCCACGGGAGTGGTCTTCTAGGTGATCCTTAGGAGCTATTCTCCAAAATCGTATATTCAAGACAATTATGGGTTGTGGTTGGTTGATTGAAGGATTGATTAAATTGACTATTTTAAAATAGAAAGATGATTGTTGGGATTCTTAGGTTTCCACTCACTATTGATCACATAATTCCCACCTCTTAGTTTACAGTCTCATCTAAGAGCCATTGATGAATGGTCTTCGACGGAAGATTTTGCTTTAAACGTTCTTTTAGAATGAAAAACGATAGAGGGATGTTAAACACTTGTTCATCAATTAATTTAGACTCTTAGCTTGCATTTGTAATCAAGTACAACGTGTACCAAGGATCTCTCGTTCACATGTTTTCAAGAGGATGCCCAACTAAGGTTTTATAAAGTTTCCTCTCTGAGTGCTTAACATCACACAATCCATTGAAGTATAAGAGGAATTGAGGGTTATTACCTTGATTAGGGTAAAGTTTCAAGTAGAACCCCAGCATAAAAGTTTAGAACTTCATGGAAATTATAAAGCAAATCATAATTGATGAGAAATTATTCATAAAAGGAACTTTGAGAAAATCAAACTTCAATTGCAAAACCCAAGAATAAAAAATACAAAATACTGAGAGAGGAAACGAGTTGTGTGATCTAGTTGAAAGGTTACATGAACTTGAAATCCAAAATCTGCAGAAAAATGAAATATTCAACCCTACTCTATAAACCCTAGCAAAAACTATGAGAAATAACACACTTTTTATGAAAACCAAACCCTAGAATCAAAAGCTGCCTTCCCCACCTTTCCTTAAGCTTTTATACCCTTTCTCATTGTGATCCAGCGTTGATGGTTGAAGGACGAACGTACCCTTGCATTAGAATGCGTAATCTGCTTTCAGTTCCTGCAAATTTACATGTGGTGCTGAGTACGGGTTAGTGTGATCACCGTCGCAGATTAATCTGTGCTTTACTGTATGGGGGTGCAGAATTACGGTCGAGGAGAAGCGATATCTGGGTACACCTGCCTCTGCACTTGTTTCCAAGTATTGTTGCACTTCCCGAAACTTCACCAAGTGGTTGCCATCATCCTCAATGATCCATATTCGCTTTCTGGACACGAACCCTTGTAACAATTATGTATGAAACCTGAAAAACTTGTACAAGTCCAAAAACACGAAAACAATTAAAAGTACCTATTCTTATGCAAAATGTGAGCAAAGTATGACCTAAAGGTGCTAAATTCCGATATAATTATTTCTCTTTTGTGTATTCAACAGTGGGCTAGCATCAATTTGATGCCTCTCTCCATCTTTAGGAAGCTTGGTTTGGGGGAAGCAAGGCAATAGCAGTGACCTAGCTGTGATTGATCCTTAAGCACCTAAGACATAGTGAAGATGTGTTGATCAAGGTTGACAAATTCATATTTTCAAATGATTTCCTTATCTTAGACATGGAGGAGGACAAAGAGATCCCAATCATACTTGGGAGACCATTCTTGGAAACTTGAAAGGCTCTCATGGATGTTCAAAAGGGTAAGTTGAAGTTGAGGGTTATAGAGTGCGAGATGATACCCTAGACATAAAGGCGAAGGAGATTGGGGGAGTCAACAACAGCAAAACCTCATTTATCTTTAACCCACCATGAGGAAGATCAAAGAAAGTCCCGCTAAAGACTATAAAACAAGAGCTTCTTTGGAGGCAACTTAAGCTCTATTATTAATTCTTTCAATTATTTATTTGTTTAGTTTTTCACTTTCTTTTGTTTAATTTTATCACTTAGTAATCTTTGCATGTTCAGACCTAATTTTTGAGGTTTTATATTTGATCATAGGTTGTCAAGAGTTCAAGGTGATTCTAAGAGTCATCTCGGCTCAAAAGTGCAAGAAAACTATAAAAATGGGAAGTTGGGCAGCGTGTTTCTAGCTTGCATGCCATGTGTTCGAAAAAATGATTAAATGAACCTTAGGAGCGGTTTTGAAGATTTATTGGCTATTGAATGGTGCTTTTAGATCAACATGATGCTCAACCATGTTCTTCTTCAAGGAAGTCTTCCTTTTACCTCTTTCTTGTATTCATTACTTGCACATTGAGGACAATGTTAAATTCAGGTTTGGGGGTGATCAAATTATGCTTATTTTCTTGCGTTGATTGTTAATGTTTTCATTCTTAGGTTTTTGCATAGAGTTGGTTAAAATATTTAGTTTTGATAGATTCTTTAGGTAAAAAAAAAAAAAAAAAATCGAAAATTTCAAAAGCTTAAGTGAGTTTGGTTTTGTGCATGTATGTTAGGCTGATGCTGAAAAACTTGATTGAGCTTCTTATAGGTTGTGCAAAAATGATTGGTATAGGCATATACTTACATATGACCCTTTGGTTGGCTAAGCCTTGCTAGAAACTCTAGCCACATTAAGCACAAAACCTAGGCCTTCTAGGATAATCTTCCCCACATAGATAAGATTTATGTGAATCATGGACCTCATGATCTCAAAGAGTTCTAGAACTTATATAATTATCACTCGAGGTGAAATCCTAGACAACACAACAATTAGGAAAGGACATAGGTCATCCTTGGACAGTTTGAGCCTTTCAAGCCAACCCATATATATCATCATCCATAGTCTCCCTATTTGAGCTTATTGAGCCTAATTCTTTCATGATACCCACTATATAAACCTCTATGTTTGATTGTTTTTCCCATCTCTTAAAAAGTCCCACTTACCCATAGTTGTATGATCTTCAAGAAAAATATTCATGATCCATGAAAATTTAGGGAAAATAAGTGATATTGGCCCGAAGTTTGGTTTGAGTAATTAAGAAAAAGAGTTCAAAGAGGAATAGGGTTGAGTAAGTTTGGTTTCATAGCCTCTGCAACTTGAGTAATTAGGCTCGAAGGGGTGTCTTAACACCAATACCTAAGGCCAACTAGTTTGGGAGCTATTGGCTGAAAGCTCGCAAAGGTTAGGAGAAAATATTAAGGGAACGAAACATTGCACTACTCACCAAACCTTACTTGCTCACATGAAAAAAAAAGAAAAAAAAAAGGAGTTGAGTGGAAATCATTGAGTCTTATAAGCAACAAGTTTAGGGGTGTTGAGAAAAGTTGGTGAAAGCTCAAGGAATGAAGAAAGGAAATGTATGATTATGGGTAAGTTCAAGCCAAATTTATATCCTATATCTTACCTTGCACCCTAGCCATAAATTACAAGTGGATAAAGACCTAATGATCCTAAGAGTTGTGTGTAGTCTACATTAGTGGAGAATGATGTGAAGTATAAGCCTATGGAACTCCAAATATCCATCATTTAGAGATCAATCATTCACGATAGGTTTCATAAACACATCCAAGTTAAGAATGACTATCTAGGTAAGGTTTCACACACATGGAGAGATCTCTAGGTTAGACAAATTCAACTTAGGGGTCATACATTCACAAAGGGCGAACACTTCAAGTTTTCCTTACTCTATAGGTGAGTGAGATCTATGAGGCCAATCAACAAATTTGCATCAAACTATTATTCACTCATTTCATAAATATTTCCTTTTGTTTTTACTTTGTTCAGTTCTATCTCATGAAACTAGATACTATAAGTTGTTTTTGCTCGAGGACTAGCAAAATGTTAAGTTTTGTGGTATTTGATAGGTGTATTTTTATACTTATTTATGCCTCTCTACCCACTTATCTTTTGCATGTTTTGAAGGTATTTTTAAGGCTTCTAATGTCCATTTCTATCATGTTTTGGCCTTAGGTACACTTGGAATCAAAATGAGCAAAATCCAACCAAAAGCGATCGAAATATCTATGAAAACACAACGTCAGCTTATTCTCAAATAGTTTTAAGCACCAACCCTAACCAAGGGGACATAAAACAAAAAAAGAAACATTGAAAAACACAAGCAATAAGGACTAAACCAACAAACATACTCACTAACTAAACACTAACACAAACATGCATAACAAACACACAAGATAACTAACAAGGACAACACAAAAGATAACACGAGCTAACTAAAACATGCATAGTACTAGACAAAGAAAAAGACAACTAAAAAAAGACATCCAAAGTTGATTCTATCACTAGCTATCCTACCAAACTTGAACAAAAAAAATTGTCCTCAATGAAATAAAACATGAACAACAAGGAGGAAAAGGGGACTCTCTCAAGGATGATCAGGGTTGATCATCATCCCTCGCCTAACTATGGTGTGGAGGAATGATACTGTGGCTCGTAATTGGCATAAGGAATGGCTTTGGAGGTGAAATCTTGAGTTTGCCTACTTGTGCCATGGGGGTAAGCAGTGGCTCTCATGGAAGTGGTAAGCTCAATTACATTATGGTTCAGTACATCTTGCCTTCAGCTCAATGAGGCTTGGCTAGCCATGAGAGTTGAATGGTCAACCAACAGTTCCTCAAACATGCTCTGTTTCCAAGTGGTTTGTTCTTGAAGTAGAGCATTCACATTCTCCATGAGCTGCTCAGATCCTTAAGTCATGGTGGGTTCATTATCCTTCTCATCCTCTGTCTCATCATCAGACTCTTGTTCTTTAGGCTAAACTTGATTTGTTCAGTGGGGCTCACTGCTTGGCGAGGCTCTCTGTTTGGTTGATCCCCAATTCCACTTTGTTATCTCGGTTAATTGGGTTAATTTTTTCTTCTTGAGCTGTGAATTGAACCCCTGCCCTCTTACATAGCTCAAAAATTAGGGTAGGGCACCTAAGATTGTGCTTTCTCGCACTGTTCATCCAAATGGATGTCTCTATAGCCTCACCCATATCAATCTTGATATCCCTTATGGCATAGAGATAAAGGACTCTTTCTTTGTTCACTTTTGAGATGTTGTCGATAGGGATGATTTTTGTTGCCAAAAAATGATTACCTGACTTACTGCAAATAGATAATCCATTTGTTGGAAAGAAAGTTTTCCACTTATTCTTCCATGGTACCTTGCCTTCTATTAAGCATTGGATGATTGAATCATAGTTGGGGTGTTGGGAAAGAGCCTGGAATTCCTCATAATTTTCTTCTTCAAACTTGTAGTATGCATTTATCAACTTTTTATCAAAGGGTACGCACTTATCCTGGACAAAAATCACCCTATCTCGCTCCCCGCAAAGATTAGCATAAAAATCCCTCATAATGGCAGTCATAGCAGCTTTTGGGTGCTTGCACAGTTCAGTCCATCTTTATAGTGAAATCTCTCTTCTCAAAATCCCATGTGGCTTGATAGATCCTTTCTCTCTAATAAATTTCAAGGACACTAGCTTTGTGTACCTCTCAGAAGCCTCTTAGTTCACAAATTTTGAAGGATCAAATGCTCTTGAAGAAAAGGCAACATCATCCTTGCGAGCTCTCTTTTTGGTTGCCATAGGATCAAGTTAACCACTAACACAAAGGAGAGCCAATCTCTTGCTTCAAATGATCCTTGCACACATCCACTAGTAGGATTTTTTAGAACTTTTGAACTTCTCTAGCAACACTTGGAAGAGAGTTAGCACTTAGGCACTTTCAAAACTTGAACTTCACCTTAGCATTTTAACAAACACTTGGTAGGAAACCGGAAATTATCTTGTTGTTAAAGCCACCAAGGTTGTTGAAATGCTTCCAAAATACAAGCAAAAGAGCCTAAGCTCACCACGAACAACCAAACAACAACCTATGGATAAAAAGCTTCAAGTATTCAATTTGGCTAAAGGTGTGTTTTTAGGTGGGTATGGAGGTGTGGCAATGGAAATGAAGAGAAGGATGGGATGAAGGGATGAGATGGTGGTTAGATGGAGGGAAAATGGATGAAGAAATGGGTTGGGAGCTAGGGTTTTGGTTTGGAATGGATATAGGGAGGAGATGTCCAGGTGGATTTGGTTTGCTTAGGTAGGAAGAGTTTTTGAGTGACTTGAAGGGGGGATTGGGAGTTGAGAAGAAACGTGTTCCAAAGTAAGCTCTTTTGACTCCTCGGGGGCCGCCGACTAGCGTGGTCTTCCACGTCATAGCGTGATTGTTACTCACACCTGGCGAGATTGGTCATAGTACAAGCATGGGAACCTGACTAATTGGATCCCTTATACCATTTCCATGCTACAACATGAAGTGTCATGCCACAGCGTGATCATTTTCACGCTGCAACATGAGCTTGATCACCTTCTGACGCGTGACTGCTCAGAAGCTTACGGATCCTATAGAGCTGATCCATCTTCTGACATATGAGATGGGCACGAGAGAAAGAGAAGCTAACCTTCAAACCTACTGCACTTGAACTTACTCCATTTTTCTAGCTTTTCTTTCCTCTAAGCTTTTCAATCATAAAACATTTCTAAACAAGGAACCAACTTTTAGACTTCCAAAAACCTTAAAATCAAGAAGAAACACACCAAATAAGATCAGACTAGAAATTACAAAAGCAAAATAAACTAACAAATAACAAAGGACATTAAAAAGGTGAAGAGAACATCAAAATGCTTGGGTTGCCTCCACGGTAGCATTTTGTTTAACGTCGTTAATTTGACTTCCCCATGCATCAATGTCGCTAAAATGAGAACACAAGCTTAAACTAAAATTTTTCAACAACGACACCTCGATGACATTTCTTTCATGGTGGCTCAAGATTGATGGACGTCTTGCTTATATTGAAGTCACTTTCATAGTATGGCTTCAGCCTTTGGCCATTAACCCTGAGTATTCCTTTGTTCGGGTGCATGACCTCAACTTCGCCATATGGAAAGACTTGTGTCATTGTGAATGGTTAGGACCATCTTGATTTGAGGTTTCCAAGGAATAATTGAAGTCTCGAATTGAAAATAATCACTTGTTGTCCGGGCTCGAATTCTTTCCTGATAATATGTTTGTCATGACATGCCTTATTCTTTTCTTTGTAGATCTTGGCATTCTCGTATACATCATTTTAGAACTCCTCTATCTCATTTAATTGTAATAACCTTTTCTTTCTTGTAGCTTGCAAATTTATGTTAAGTTGCCTCATAGCCCAATATGCTTTGTGTTCCAACTCTACCGGAAGATGGAAAGCCTTGTCATAGACCAGCCTATAGCGATATGTCTCTATTAGTGTCTTAAAGCTATCCAATAAGCCCAAAGAGCATCATCCATTTTCCTTGCCTAATCATTTCGAGAAGAATTTATGGTTTTCTCTAGAATTTTCCTTACTTCCTGATTAGAAATCTGGACTTTCCCATTGGTTTGAGGGTGATAAACTAACATTGTCTTGTGCTTGATTCCTTATTTTAACTAAATAACATCAAACAATTTGTCGCAAAAATGAGTACCCTCATAACTTATAATGGCTCTTGGAGTTCCAAACTGTGCAAAGATGTTTTTTAGGAGGAAATTAAGTATCACTTTAGCATCATTTGTTGGAGTTGCAATTGCTTCTACCCATTTAGACACATAGTCCACCACTAATCAAATGTGTTGTTGTAAGATGACAGAAATGGCCCCATGAAGTCGATTCCCCAAACATCAAACAACTCAACTTCTAAAATTTTATTCAATGGCATTTCATTCCTTCTCGAGATGTTCCTAAGTCTTTGACACCGGTCATAAGCTAATACAAATGAATGTGCGCACCTTTGCCACTGTTCTAGCACCACTAAAGTGTCCCCCATATTCAAGGTAATGATAATGTCTCTTCATTTGGAATACACCTCCTCGCAATTTGGTCGGCATAGTGCTTATACAAGATTGGTTCCTCCCAATAGTAATGCTTCACCTTGGAGAAAAATTTCTTCTTTTGTTGAGATGATAGCTATGTTGGAATCATTTTAGTTGCAAGATAATTGACTATATCTGCAAACCATGGAGCATAGTTTGAATGGGACATGGCCAAAAGTTGTTCATCCAGAAAAGCGTCATTGATTTGAACTTCTTGTAGAAGGAGAACCCAATGAATAGCCTTGGCTTAGCATCTTTGCTTAGAATCTTTCTTAGCCATGAGATACTTGATTGTCTAATGGTCTGTGTAGACAATAACCTTGTTTCTAATCAAGTAAGGTGAAAACTTATCGAAGGCAAAAACTATAGCAAGTAGATCATTCTCCATTTTTGCATAATTTAATTGTGCTTCATTAAGGGTCCTACTTACATAGTATATGGCATAAAAAACTTTGTTTCGCCTTTGGCCTAAAATGGCCCCTACCAAATAGTCACTAGCATCGCACATCATTTCAAAGGGCAACTCCCCATCTAGAGCTACAACAATAGGTACGGAAATGAGTTTTTCCTTGAGTGTGGAAAAGGCTTTCATGCAATTTTCATCAAAGTTAAAGGAGACTTCTTGCATTAGAAAACTTGAAACAGGCTTTGAGATTTATGAAAAATCTTTGATGAATCTCTTATAAAATCTAACATGACCCAAGAAACATCTAATTCCCTTCACTGATGATGGAGGAAGGAACTTTTCAATTGTCTATATTTTTGCTTAATCAACCTCAATTCCCTTTCCAGAAATCCAATGGCTTAAAACAATACCCTTTTGCAACATAAAATGGGATTTCTCCCAATTGAGGAACAAGTTGATCTCTTCACATCTAGCGGTGACTCCCGAGTTTGCGAAGCGATCATGAGAATGAAGTGCAGACCCGCAAGAAGTCATCCATGAACACCTCGATAGATCTTTGAACTATGTCGGAAAATTTCCATCATACACCTTTGAAATGTCACCGATGCATTTATAACCCAAATGGCATTCTTGATGTAAAATTATCATAAAGATAAGTGAAGGTTGTTTTCTTGATCTTTCGAACTACAGCAATTTGTACCCTAAATGTCCGATCTAAGCAATAGCGTTCATGTCATGTCCGATCTAATATTTGATCAATGAAAGGGAGTGGGAAATAGTTTTTTCTTGTGGCCTTGTTCAACTTTCAATAATCAATGCAAATAGGCCACCCAATCAGTGTTCTTATTAGAATCAAGTTAATGTTTTCATTTTCAATCACCGTCATGCCCTTTCTCTTGGGCACAATTTGAACCGGACTAACCTAAGGACTATTTGAGATAGGATAAATGACTCTGGCATCAAGCCCTTTCAATATTTCTTTTCTCACCACCTCCTTCAAGGTAGGATTAAGTCTTCTTTGTGCTTCTATAGTGGGGCTTGCTATTGTCTTCATATAAAATTCGATGCATGCACAAAGAGGGTTGGATGCCTTTGATATTCACTAGGGACCAACCAATAGCACTTTTGTGAGTACGAAGCACTCTCAACAACTTTTCTTCTCCAAAAGATGAAAGAGAAGAAGAGATAATTACCGGAAAAGTGGATGAATCTCCAAGATAAGCATATCGAAGGTGTGCCGGTAATGGTTTTCTTCACTTTTGCTCATCAATGCTCATCTCGCAAATGCATCCAATAAAGTTCTTGTTGTTCCAACCAATCCATTATAGAAGTGATGAACTTGCATCCATTTTGGAAAATTATGGTGGGGACACTTCCTTAGAAGATCCTTATAGTGATCCCATGCCTCATAGAATGTTTACATCATACTAGGCGAAATTGTTGATTTCAATCCTCATCTTTACCGCCTTAGCTGGTAGGAAAAACTTAGCTAAGAACTTTTGGACCAAGTTGGCACATGTAGTAATAGAGTCCGGAGGTTCCGAATTCAATCAATGCTTCACCTTGTTTTTTAGTGAGAAAGGGAACAACTTAAGACAAATGATGTCATCACTAACCCCATTGTATTTGATGGTGTCGTAAACTTCCAAGAAGTTGGAAATGTGGGCGTTAGGATCCTCCTATAGCATCCCCATAAACTGAATACTCTGAATACTCTGAATCAACAGCAGAGTAATAGGCTTTATCTCAAAATTATTTTCTTGGAAGGTCGGCCTCCTTATAATCGATGGAATACCAAATGGAGGTAAAGCATAATCTCTTAAAGCGCTTAGTGATTGTGCCATGGGAGGGGTACTTGGGTGTGAACTTCCCACACTTCTAGAATTGACATCTTCCTCATTCCCAAATCCTTGAAGATTTTCCATAGGTTTATGCTGTAACTCGACAACTTTTCTTTTCTTTTCTTATTCTTCATAAACTTATTTCCAATTCTGTATCAAGAGAGATAAGAGTATCACTACCTAATCTTCACATAAATAGGAATTTGTACCTAGTCATAGGGAACAAAGAGAGACACAAAAAATGTAATAACTAAGGAAACAAAATATCCAAAGTAAAGAAGGGTTAATTTGGTATGAATATTAGTGAAAGCACCAATTCCCAACAGCAGCGCCAAGAACTTGATGTGTGCAAACGTGTATATAAAATTGTGCCTATGTGCGCAAGTGCACGCATCGCCTTAAGTAATATAATGGAAGTACGAGTATCGTCCCACGAGGATTAAGGTTTACTAATTTATGAAATTGAACAAACCCTAACTTTATCTAGACAAACACATAGAGAAATTTGATTGAAAAATAAACTAGACTAAAGGAAAACTAAAGCCAAGTTGTCTAACAAACAGTTGGGTGAGAGATTAAGATAGTGAGGGCCTAGGGTTTTGAATTCATCTACCAATTCCTTATGGAGAGGTTCTACTTGATCTCTTTGATGTTCATACTATATATTAATGGTGGATTTCACATGACGCATGCTATTTTTTCTCAAGAAATAACAATCAATCTTTAGAAAAGGTTCTTATGTATCTCTACCTGAAACCATCATAATCAAAGATGCATTAAGCATTTGAAATATAAGAAGCCATATGTAACCCATAAATATCTCTATCATATGGTGAAACATGATGTCCTTCATGGTCTAACCTAATAATTGTTTCTCAACCTCAAATTAGGTAACAAATCATGCTAATGGTGATCAAGCAATAGCAAACATGAAGAACTAAATAAAACATTCAATATAATGAAATCCAAAATCAAAGATTACAAACAAAAACCTTGCTCCATAATTCCTTGTCAAACTACATCAAAACCCTCGATTAATAGCTTAGAACTTCCTAAAGGGGTTTACCATGAACAAGACAAATGATAACATAGAAAGAGAGAAGAAACTAGAATGTGATGAAGAAATGTTGAGCTCCTCCTTTCTCTCTTGCCTTCTTCACCAAGCTTCAAGCCTTTTCCCCTTCAAAAGTCCCTTCTTAAAGCCCAAGAAGCCCCCTTTTAGAAGCCTTCTCAATTTGAGCTTGAAATGGGCATTTCAAAATGCTGGGCTTCGACATCCATGCCTCAGCGTGACTTCAATGGTGCTACAGCATGACAAAACTTCGCGTGATTTGTTTGATAATGTCGCTGCGTGGAGACGGTGTGAGGAGTTTCACACTACAGCGTGGAGAAACCTCATGCCATAGTGTGAAGATCTCCTTCAGTGCTTGAATTCCTTTGCAATTGTTTCCTGTACAACTCCATTCTAGGTCCTTGTTTTGCCCAATTTCCACCTACAGACTGACCTGCATTCAAAGACACAAAAACTAGCAATTAGGTCACATCACTAACCATGAAAACATCATAAAAACATCTAAATATTTAGGGATAAGTTGAATATAAGGGATACTCAACAATACACTTTTTAGTTGTTTTTTATTGTTTTCATTTATCTTTGAGATTATTTTAAAAATTTAGATTTCCAAACAGACTTTATTTTATAAAATGTGAAAAAAATAATTTTACAAAACTTTTCTCAAAAACCTGTTTTTGATAACAATTATCAATCACACCCTAACATTGAGTAAAACAAATCAATCAAACTATAAAATCCTTTGGAAACACTTTGTAAAACATTCTCGGGTTTCTTTTTGGGTATTCTAGCCAAGAAATTAAGGTTTCAGTTTGGTTCAACATGAAGAGGGTAGTTTCAGAAATATGGGTATTAATTTTATTAAGCATTTAGGGTTCAAAATTTCCTTTTCGTTTGGAAGTTTTCTGTTAGCTGTCAGCAAGGGCCTTTCTTGAAGAGAATATGCCTCACACACGTGTAGCACCTATCAGAGATTATTTTTTGAATGAGACAACCTTCCATTGGTTTCCCATTCCTTATCACCTCTTTTTTTTTAAAAAAATAAAACCATATCAATATGCCATAACATAATTTTCCCTAATTTAACTAGAAAAATATAATCATATCAAGAAAGAAAACATAAAATATTATTTACATCTGTGTCTATTTCTTTTAGGGATAATCATGTTAACCTAACTGGAGGGGAAATAAATTAATGAAATGGTTGTCTAAAGGTAAAATTAATGATGGTTGTATATTGGGAAGATTTCCGTGTATGCTCATCACAAGCATTGTATGGGCTTCCAAAAATGCACTATGAGTGAAGCCCATTGTGGTTTCCACACTTCAACCAACTCCCACCCCACCCCTACTGTGGGTCAGACGACTTCCCTAAGAATCAGAATACCCATCTACATCGTGGGAGTGGTCCATCCCCTCAAAATCAACCTCTCGATGAGACTCTAATAATCAAAGCAAACACCAGAAACCTTGTAAGTCGTGTACTAGACAACAAATCCACATATTTCTCATAGGAATGCCCTATAGAAGCCGCCAAGATCAATGCTCTCATAGAATCTTCTTCTCCATCTACGTGAGTTTCTTTTGCTAAGACTCGATCTCTCTAATAATCATTGAGACTTACTCATAAATGAAAGAGATATTACTTTGTAGGTATTATATCTGCAAAAATATATGCATGGAGTTTTATAAGTGTTTAGGGTATTTTGTAGGTATAATTTGAGATTTTTAAGTAATTTAAATGCAAACATGAAAATGGAGAAACCAACTTAATTTGTACAAGATAAACAAGGGTAAATTGGTAAATTGCCAAATAAGGACCCCAAATGACATAAGAATAAAAAGATTGTATGCCAAATTAAGTTTTGTTAAGTTAAATTGTGAATAGAGAAAAAGATGGGACTAAAGTGTAAATAAAAGGAATATTTAGATCAAAATGAGAAGACCATTTGGTCTCTCATTTTAGAAGGGAGAAAACAAAGCGTAGAGAGGGAGAAAGAGAGGAAGAGAAGAAGAAGAGGAAGAAGAAGGGAAGAAAGCCCATGAAAGGTGTCAAGTCCTAGTTTTTGTATGGAAACTATGATTTTGGTATGGATTTTAGTATGGAAGTATGGGTTTTTATGGATTAGTTTGGATTTTGTATGGATTTTGTATGGGAAAATCAAACCATAAACCCATTTTTGATGAATTTGGGTCTAAAAGAACCCTACTTGGTATATTGGTGGTGTTTTGGATTTGGGTTGGTTGATTGTAATCCTCAAGTGAGGAATATTTGTATTAAGGAAATATTGGGGTTTTAGGGGAGATGCTGTCAAAATTTCTCCAACTTTGGATGGTCATAATTTCTTCGTCCGAACTCTGTTTTGGATGTTCTTGGACTCTATGGAAATCCCTTTGAGTCTAGAATCCATCCATATATAACTTGATAATATTGGAACTCATATTAGGTCCAGAAATCACAAAAATAGTAGGCCCTGCTGGTTGCTCATAGCCCTTTGTTCATGCAGAGGCCTCGACTTTGGGCCAGTCATATTTTTGTTCGAACTCCGTTTTGGATGTTCTTGGACTCTATGGAAATCCATTTAAGTCTAGAATCCATTCATATATAGCTTGATGATATTAGAACTCATATTAGGTCCAAAAATCATGACAGTAGCCCTATTTGGTGTGCTCCTAGCCAGCTGTTCATTGGGGAAGCCTTGACTTGAGGACCGGAGTCATAATTTCTTTAATCGAACTCAGTTTTGAGTTCTTAGGAGCTCTATGGAAGCCCTTTGGTCTGTCATCGCCTCAAGCTTGATTAAATTGGAATGATATTAAATAGTTCATAAAGCATACATGTGACATAGTTATTCACATGCATATAATGAGATATAAAAAATGCAAGATAAAAATAAGTGTTTGTAAATACTCGCAAATGATTATCGGATGGCAATAAATTATTAGAATATGAGATATTCTTGAACATAAAATACACATTGATTATGCCTTAGAACTCAGTAGAGGATAGATGGGCATACTATTAAGGGAAAAACAAGTATCTGTATGTTGATCAGTTGGCCTCGTTTGGGTCATTACAGCGCCTTTGAGCCCTTATAGATGGTCATTGTCTCGTCTGATATATGTAGCTCTTGGGCCCTTATAGACCCTTCTTCCGTACGGTGAATCCCAGGCGCCTTTGGGCCATATAGTTTATTTATCCCTTCCTAAGTTTTATGCAGGCGTAGAGCTTATAAAACAAATGACTTGAATATGACATATAAAATTATATGATATGATAGGAAGCATAGCAGCGCTATGCGATGACAGAAATATATTGTGACAGAACATGAGCAAAGTGTAAAATGATAAGAAGTAAACATGGTATGATAAGTAAATGAAATATGTATAGCATAATTTAAATGATATGACATATGTTAGATGTGTATGCATGTGTATAGAGTATGATGACCCTTATTAGAGGTCATCCATATGTATTAATTCAGCTAAGCTATAAAAGCTTAGCACGAGTGTTTCATCCGTGTAGGTACAAGAGAAGCAGAAACGAGAAGTCTGGACACTCCACATCAACAACCAAGGCCAACACACTACTAGGTGCCCACTAAAGACCTTTTGGTCTATTGTTGTATATGTTTTGTTTTTATAAACAATGTAAATATTGTAAATGTTGAACACTTCCATATATGGAGCTTGTATATATTTTGTAATCCGCTGCTATAGAATATAGTATAAGTTAAATGTTTAGCATTATATTAATGAACAAGCAAAGGTTATAAGTTAAAAAAATAAAAAAATGACACCCTCGCTTGACATCGTGTGCCTAGTTGGGGGCGTCACACGTATACTCAGTTTGGTTGGGCTTAGTCCTTTGGGGACAATGTGAAGACATAGATGGCAAAAAGATTGGTGGTGAGTACAAAGAAAAGCATAAGAACATTCATCGTTGAAGAACAAAGTGAAGCTCTTCTTAATCTAGTTGTTCCATCCCCAATTTTCAAAGAAACGGAGCCCATCTCAACCCCTATCTATTTCTACAAGTGCTTTGCTCTAGAGATAAGGTCATGTTAGTGACCTGTGAATCTTGAGAGTATGAGATTTGTGGAGTAAAGCAAGTTGGAGAGAAAATAATTTAAAAATTCATGCTGAAATTGTACAAAGATTAACTATGAAATTTAAACTTCAGATCAAAAAACTATTCACACTAATTAAAACAATTTTTTCCAATATTTTCAATGTGATAATAAACCCTAAATATTTACTTGCACAGTAAATAATAACATTGATATATCTATATGTAACAATATTTCATACCTAAGAAATTACCATTATAAATAAACCATTTACATAATAACATAAAATAGTTAAAACTTTAAAATATAAAATCAATGCATTTTTATTTTATGTAGAATTGTAAATCTTAAACTTTCAAATTTCAATTGATATATTAAAATGTTTAAATAAAATTTTTTATTTAAAAATTTAAATTTTGAAAAAAAGATAAACTTTAAATAAATTTTAAATTATAATTTTATTTTATTGAAAACTAAGCACTTTATTACAATGTAGTAAACTCTCCCCACTAGGACTTGAACCTAGGACTCCCCTCTCTAGATACCCTGCATTTTTAAACTTTGAACGCTCTATCAACTGAGTTAGGCATGTGGACAATTTTATTAAAATAATAAATGGATAGTGTTTAATTATTTTTAATTTTTCACCATAATTTTATTAAAAAATCAAAATCAAAGGGTAGGTAACTATTAAATTATTATTTTTATCTCTTCAATATTTAAAATGTTCAATTAATAATAATTTCTCAAAAAAGATGATTATCTGTATGTATAATTAAGAATATGGATGCAATAAGAAATAATTTAAAATTAATTAAATAAAATTATTTAGATTTTGAAGAAAATTGCATCATAACTCTAAAATGGTAATTATTTGACCTTATATGCAAGAGCCTTCTTAATAATCACCATATATGCCATCCTAACAGTCTTAATAATTTCATTTGCAGGCCAATGGGGTCTTGCCTTAAACACGTCAAGAAACTGCTCAACCAACCATGTTGACTTCATTTGCTTGTTCACATCCATATTTTTGTTATAATTGTGTTCACCATCCATTGACTTCACAACAAAACATGCCCTCCTTGAGTCATAAGATGCATACAATCTAAAAGGGCAGCTTGTCAAACACTTCACACCGGCTCTTTGCTAGCCTATTTTTATTGCTGACAACAAAGCTCAAATTCCTACCCTATGTTATAGCAAACTTAGTAACTACCAATGCATCTCTATTTGGGAATCTCAAACCTACTTTCCACTTAAATGTTGAGAAGTCTGTGTTCTCATTCATAACCAATCCCATATCCCTCATTCTCCTCCCACTTATATCTTCTTCTTCATTGTCAGTTGGACTGTGAATTTCATCATCACTCTTTTCATAATCATTTACACACCGAGGCCTACCAAATGGTAACCCCTCCTACTCAGATTTAGAAGTGCCTCCCTTTTTTTGAGCACCTAATTTACCCTTAGCTGCCTCTCTTTGTAGCTGCTATGCTAACTTAATCAATTTGTTATTGCACCCCCTCACTCTATCTCTTATTGTCCTATACTCCTAATCACTAGTATCAGCTTCATCAACCTCCTTCTCAAGATCTAAAAAATTGCATCATCTTCCATATCAGCATCACTGTTAACATTCTCTTCAGAGTCAACCACAAGTTCATAAATTGGATCATTATCATCCTTTGAAGAGACCTCACGAACTAGATCATCCTACCTCAGAGGACTCTCAGGTATACAACCATACCAGTCATAATAATATAATTGTTGGTTGTCATTTTAGCTTTCAGCTTAGTTTAGTTAATGGAGAGTTGACTGAGATTGGTTTTCAAGTTGGGTAGATTGATTTTCTTGTGGGATTGGTTGGTTTTCTAATGGGGTTGAATGGGGTTCTAGTGCCTTTTCTCTAGGGTTTCATGTAGGTTGCTCAGGGGTAGGGTTTTTAAGGGAAGGGTTTCACTGGTGCTAAATGAGGAAAGTTTTTCTGAGGATGGGTTTTTAGGGGTACCAAGTGGGGAAGGGTTTTTTGGTATTTTATATTCACTTGGTTGTTGACTAAGTGGCATTTTTTTCCGGTTAGTGAAGGGGTTCTTCAATAGCTGGTGGCCTCCTAGGTTGTTGGGCCTTCTTTTTGGGAGCTCCTTGGCTTGATGCACCATCTAAAGGGATGTTAGCTTCAATCATAGGCACAATTTTAGGTTAAGTACTCCATGCAAGCCTCTGAGTCAATGCACCTATTTCCCACAACAATTTCACTCATTTGTAGCACCTCCTTATCTTCATAAACCCTCCTTAACCCCTTATCTAGACTTTTAACTGGAATCAAGTAATATACCTTCTCAATTTTTGTATATGGCCCACACTTTTTGGCCAATTCTTCAAGCCAGAACCAACGCAGTTCATCTAGATCAACATTGAAAAGTCATCTCTTGACCCTAAATACTACAATTCATTTAAATTCTTCTTGAACAATCCACCATGCCAAAATCGTAATGTGACACTCTCCATTTGTTAAAGAAGAACCTAATCACAAAATCACTGCTTAAATTGAAAACCCCAACATCATTCAAACACATCCTATCTACTATAAAACAACAAAAAAGGAAAATTTGACCTAACTTTTTCAAAATTTGGATTATTCAAATTTCACAACTTAAAGAATCCCCCACACAGATAAAATGTAAAAGTTTACCTAAAATTTTCAACTTAACATAAAAATAGGTGCACACAAAAGTCAACTGAATGTAAAAAATCTAACTTTTTAAATTTACAACTGATAATGGCCTAGATTTTACCTTGTTGCGATTAAATTTTATGTTTCAACTATCCTGACCCTTTTAGGCTATGTAATATCTCCCCTTACTCAATGACACCACATTTACCTAAAATTTTCAACTTAATGTAAAAATAGGTGCACACAAAAGTCAACTGAATGTAAAAAATCTAACTTTTTAAATTTACAATTGATAATGCCAGATTTTACCTTGTCTGCGATTAGCTATGTTCAACTATCACAATGACCCCTTTTTCCGACTATGTAATATCTCCTTGCCAATGACACCACAATGGAATGTTGCGGAGGCCTAATGGAAACAAAACGAGTCGACGACAACTAGATGAAGACACCGAGATCAAGCTTATATGAAGCTTAGCGAGAGGTGAAAGCCAACAAAGAAGAAGGGAAAAGAGCTAGAAAGCGAGTTCATGGAAGAAGAAGAGTCATGGGTTTGCTAGGGCATTAAATGGGTTTTGGAGGGAAGAGTGACACATATGATTTTTGTTTATTTACTCCTTTGTAGCTTGAATACCAATGTCCACTGGACCAAACGAGAAAGCAACCAAACCAAAGTCATTTATTCCAAGATTATCGCAAGTTGGGACTATTTAAAGAAGATGGGTTAAAGTTGGGATTATTCATGTCAATTAATCCTATTTCATTATTATTGAAGAATATTGCTATTAAGGAAGTACTATTATTCAATAAAATATGTATAAGTTATTCTCATTGAATGGAATAAAATATTTTTATCCTAATTCTAAGTGAAATTCATATTTAATATCCTTCAGTCATAAGTACAAACATACTCTATTTGTTATTGATGTTTTTATCTCTTATAATACCTATGCTAATTACTTTTATAATATAACTTGGATATTTTTACTTATTTTATCTTCTTTTTTTTTTTTTTTTGAGAAGATTTCACGAATTTACATGAATGTTGAAAATTTTCAATAATTGGTATTTTTGTCAAAATATTCTAACTCTTTTGAAAATATTTATCATGAACAAAGTGTATATTGACTTTGACATGCTTGGTTATTAGCACGATAAATGAGATGGTAGGGAGTGACGCTTTTCCCTAATTATCATACTAGCTAAATTACTTTCCCAATGGAAGGTCTATCTCTGTGTTTTTTTTTCGATTGGATGGAGGGGGTTACACCAGGGCTTTATTCAGGGTTGCCATCTCACCCTCTCTGCCAAAGATTTACTACAAATGAATATATGCTTTCATTTTCACTATCCAGTCCCGGCTTAATTAGCAAGTCTAAACATTCTTTAAGTATGGTGTTGTGTTTGTTATTGGCATGGCGCCTGTTCTTGATTCCCCTAAGGGCTACTAGAGAATCTGTTTCTACTGTTGATTAATCCTTTCTCCCACACAAATATCAAGCACTGTAATATTGCCCATAATTCTACTGCCAAAGCCGTGCATGCTCCCAGTTTGCAGGAGAACCCAGTGATCCATCTACCATCCTGATCTCTAAGGAGACCCCCTCCCCCAGCCATGCTCACTTCTTTATAGCCTCCATCAATGTTTAGAGTGATCCATCCCTGCTCTGGTAGTGACCATACCATCCACGTGGTGTGATAGCTTTTCCGTCCTCTTGGCAAGGCATCAAAAGTTGTGAAGGCTGAAGAAACATCCTTAAGATAATTGTTTCATTATTACTTACCTGTTTTGGCTAGAAGTTTCATTTGGTTCCCATTGAATACCCTCGCTTGAGCCTCTTCATTTCCAAATCCACTGAAGAATAGATAGTGTGACGCCCCAAAACTCAAATCCCGCTGACAACCAGTCAACTCGCAAAATTCCTGTGGATTTCGGGTGACCCGATACCACACTGTTGTATCCCATTTATAGGGATCCATATTTTCACAAAAATCAGGTAAAGTCTCCTTTGTTCGGGGAGCTTTACCCAACATACAACCAGTATAACAATATAATCATAACTCATACAGGGTCTCAAAAGAAGCAGTATTGACCACACATGGTCCATCTATCCATATCCCCAATATACATCACTTTACCGGGTCCCATTGATTCACATTTAAATCTAAAATATGAAAATAAAACACTTAATTACAGTCCGTAAGAGTCCGATCACGACCCTCTTACCATAATTACATACCCAACTATTTAGACAATAGTCCCAAAAGAATTTAGTTACAATTAGTTTATTATACAAAATACTTTTTACAAAGGTAACATCAAGGCCACACATCGGCCTCCTTCATAATCACGGCCTCGTCGGAGCGCCGTCTTCCTGTACACTCCCTGTACCTAAAAGGGGGTCCTACAACGGGGTAAGCAATGCCTAGTAGAGAAATTCTCCTATAAGGGCTACTCCCCACCTAAATGCACATGTAATGGCACACATACATCGTACCACATTCCATATAGAAAATGCAATCCTACATGGAATATTTCATGTCATGAATGAGATGAGACTCTTCATGCCCATAACCCGAGTCCCGAATCACCCCCTCACACACCTATGATGCCAAGTGTGAAACCAATCATCAAGGTTTCACCAATTGTCTCGCTGGTCGCGACACTGGAGTCTCACCGAAGGCTTCAGACGCCTTCTCGACACTTTTGCAAACCATCGCTGGATACGGCCATGTTGATCAAGAATAAAATGGCCTTCCATCACTAAGTAATCACAAGAATGGTGAATAACCAATACCATCAATACCATGCACA
Organism: Tetrastigma voinierianum; assembly: GCA_016808115.1. Classification (NCBI taxonomy): domain Eukaryota; kingdom Viridiplantae; phylum Streptophyta; class Magnoliopsida; order Vitales; family Vitaceae; genus Tetrastigma; species Tetrastigma voinierianum. The sequence goes on along the minus strand of JAEQBH010005326.1, from coordinate 330,424 downwards.
CACACCCGACTTGACGCATGTCCCTGCATATGAAATGCAATCATGTCATTTCATACTTCAGAACATGTTACATGCAAAATGAGAACTACATGCAACATTTTCAACACATGGATAATTATATTTTCTACATATAATTCACATCCATCAAAAGAACATATATCAACATGATGTTATTCAATCAAGCAACAACACACAAAATGGTCCCAATCTCGGACCTATAAATACAGGGCACCTCTTGGTCCCTTTACTGCCATGAACCATTTTTGGTTCCATTCGTTAACGAATCACTGTTACACCAAAAAACACCCAACAAAACCTGAAGACATCAGTCCCGGGATCAAAACCAAACCTTAACACAGTCCGAAACTGTTTGGAACCAGTCCCAAAAATTTCCAATATTCAATCCCAAAATCTTGGAACTAAATCACATGACCAATCATGGCCTAAAAGAAAACCTATGCCATTAAATGACTTTAGTTAAAAATATCCAAAGTTAGGTGCACCTCTGCCTCTCTGAGCCATCAAACTGATTCTCTTGCACCCACTGATACATGCCCCAAAAATATGATGATTCTTAATCTCTCTATTCTGAGATCAACTGGTCGAAACGCCAAATCCCTTTCTTTTTCTTCCATTTTCCTTTCTCATTTCCTTCTCTATATGATTTTCTTTCTCTTTTTTTTTTCTCTCCTCCCCTTCTTTGATCCTCATCCCATGAGTTGATCAAAAGTGAGGGAAGCTTCCCCCCCACTTTCCTCCACCATGCCACATGTCATCTTCGCCTTTTTTTTTTTCTTTTTTTTCTTTATTTTTCTCTATTTTCTTTTTGTTTGTCTCTATCCCAATTGAGGGCCCCACCTTCCACCTTCCTTCCTCCTTAACTTGACACATGGCTCAACATGAGCCATTCATCCTAGTGCCAAGTGTCACATGCATTAAGTGTCACTCGACACTCGTTACCTTGAAAAATGTGAAATTCTAACTGTCTCGGAATTCGATGAAATGCGACTGGGTAACTAGATTTCGCGAGACGAATTCAATGGTGAAATATGTTTTGTCATCCGAAATCTAGAAAATTTCCAGTTTCAAACCAAAATTACCGTTTTACTTTTTTTAAGAAAAATTGAATTTTTCTCGGGTTTTACATTTTTCCCCCCTTAACAGAATTTCATCCTCGAAATTCACACACTAGCACACACAAACACATGCATATGCAATAATTATTCTAGTTCCAATATTAGACTAGACAACTCACCTTCATCCTTAAATAGGGAAGACAGTGGCCTCGCACTGTCCTCGAGTTCCCAGGCTGCCTCCCTCCACTCCCTCGTTGCCACAACACTTTTCACTAGCATGATGGTCTTGCATCGCAAAACCCTGATCCCAAATTATCAAAGATATGCACCGGGTCCCTCCGAAGGTCCCATCCAGACAACACTAATCTCTCCTTAATCCACTACATGAGTTGATCAGAGTATACTCCAAGCATGAGACAAGGAAACACCCCATGGACACCGATAAACTCGATGGTAGTATGCCAACCATATGTAAATGTACCACCCTCTCTAGTATCTTAGCCCAATATACCTCGCTAATCTCCTCGCTAGTCGAATCTGATCACTCCTCTCTTAGACATCATCTTCAAGAAGACGTGATCACCCACCTCAAACTCTAGAGGTCGACGTCGTCTATCGGTGTAGCTCTTCTGTCAACTTTGAGCCGTGAGAAGACGCTTCAATATCAAATCCACCTTCACAGAGGTGTCTTTAATCAGATCCGGACTAGTGATGGAACGCTTCCCACCTCTATCCAACAAATCGGGGATCGGCATACCCTCCCATATAAAGCCTCATAGGGTGCCATCTGTATACTCACCTGATAACTGTTGTTGTAGGCGAATTCCACTAAGGGTAAGTGCTCCTCCCAACTACCCTTAAGATCCAGGATGCATGCTCGTAGCATGTCCTCTAAAACATGTATGGTCCTCTCCGACTAACCATCTGTCTGCGGATGAAATGTAGTGCTCATCGTCAACTGTGTCCCCATGGCCTTTTGGAAACTCTTCCAAAAGTGTGTCAGAACCCGGACTTCGTCCGATACAATAGAGACTGCACCCATGTAAATCCGTAAAATCTCTAACGATAGTCGCGCAGACCCTCTAGTGTGAAGGTCACCCACACTGCTAGAAAATGTGCTGACTTAGTGAGTCGGTCTACAATCACCCACACAGTATCATGCCTCTGCGGTGTCCATGGCAAGTGGGTCACAAAATCCATCGTGACGTGCTCTCACTTCCACTTAGCTACCTCCAATGGCTGGAGTAGGCATGCTGGCTTCTAATGCTTAGCCTTTATCTTTTGACACGTGAGACACCATTGAATAAAATCTCCAACGTGTCGCTTCATCCTGCTCCAGCAATATTGGCGACGAAGATCACGATACATCTTCGTACCACCTGGATGCACAAAAAATCGAGAGTAATGGAACTCCCTGAGGATCTCCTCTCTCATATCGGTCAACTGGGGAACCACAACCCATTCCCCTATAAATCGAAGATCATTTGTGTGGATGGCCTAGCCTTCGCCACTCAGAGACTTGATCGTAATCTACCCCCGATGGACGATATCTCTCGTCCTGCCTCAGACTCAATCACCCCGCCACGCAGGGATGCACGAGCCACCAAACTCCCTAATGCTCCTCGAGCCCGACTCATCGAGATCAGCAGCTAAACCGTCCCACGCTCGAGCATCCGCCACTCACGAAGCTACACTAGCCGCACTGTGACTTCCAATCGAGTGCACGAAGCTGACTACATTTGCCTTACTGTGATGGTACGCAAAGTGAAGTCATAATCCTCCATATACTCCATCCATCTACGTTGCCTCATGTTGAGGTCCTACTGTGTGAAAATATACTTTAGACTCTTGTGGTCTGAAAATACTTCAAAATGTTCACCATACAAGTAGTGGCGCCAAATCTTTAAGGCAAATACGTCGCCAACCCTGTAGTCATATGTAGGCACTTCGCTCTATGATTCTTTAACTATCCGGAACCATATGCTACAACCTCCCTGATCAGATCCCAAATTGGTCCTTAGATGTGCATCATAGTACATCGTGTACTGTCCCTGCTTTCGAGACTATCAATAGGAGCCGGGCAAGCCTCCCTTTCAACTCCCGGAATGTCTTATCACACAAAGTCATTCCACTCAAACCACTCCCCTTCCCGGGTCAATCTAGTCATAGGTGTCGCGCAGTCGAGAAATCCTCAATGAACCTCTCTCAGAAGACTCCCCGCCAATCCCAAGAAAACGCGCATTCGAAGATCGACTTCGCTTCCAACTCATAAATGCCCCTACCTTATCGTGGTCTACCGACACACCCGGCCGACACTAATGCGCCCCAAGAATTTCACCTAAGTAGTTTCAAACCTCGTGACCCCATCAACTCGCATACAATTGATGGTTCCTGAGTGCCTAGAGAACAATCCTCAAATGATTCTCATGCTCATCCTTAGACTGGGAGTATATCAAGATGTCGTCAACAAAGACCACAACAAATTGATCCAAATATGGTCAATACTCCTACGCATGAGATCCACAACGGGCCGAGCATTTGGTGTGTTAACCCAAAAGGCATCACCGTGAACTCAAATTGCCCATACCGTGTCCTAAACGCTGTCTTGTGGATACGCCTCCTAACTCTCAAATGAGTGTATCCCAAGTGCTAAGGTCTATCTTTGAGTAGACTCATTCCTTTAACCGGAGTCAAATAAGTCACCAACTTTAATGGATACCGATTCTTGATCGTGAACTTGCCTAAATGTCGATAGTCAATGCACAAATAAGAGTCTTGTCCTTCTTCTTAGCAACAAAACCTGAGCTCTTACGGTGAAGTGCACGATGACAAAAACCATTGTCCAACAATTCCTGCAAATTGACTCGAAGTTCTTGCAACTCAACTCCGGTACATCCTAAGCGAGGAGTCATTAAATGGGCGACGTACCAAGGTGTAACTCAATGACAAAGTCTACATCCCTGTACGGAGGTAATCCCAGTAACTCGTCCATAAAAACATCCTCATACTTGCAAACCACTAGAGGTAGACTCAAATCCTATCTCCCCTCATCCTCTAAGGTAAGGCTTGCTAGCCAACCATAAACTCGTCTCACCCACCTCGAGTCAGGTACGGCCCTATAAAGCATCATGATTTTCCTTGAAAAGCTGCCACGAATATCGTCCCGTGTAGGCGTGCACTCGCCTACTGTCACACCAATGACGAGCCCCAAGATGCCGTCAACCAATCCATGCCAAGAATGACATCAAAATCCAATATGTCCATCACCCAAAGGTCAACCATGAGCAGAATCCCTGAGATCTCTAATTCACAATCTTGACATATCTGATCAATCCCCCGCTAGTCCCTAGGTGAGAACTCACATGTAACGGCTCTTCCAAGGTCTCCACCTCTAAGCCCAAAACATCCATACTAGATGCAGCAACAAAAGAATGCGATGCACTAGAATCAAACAATATATTTTCCCATAGTCAAGATAACAGAAACATACTTTGTATAACCGACTAATCAACTGGCTTAGTCTGTGGTATGATGGCGTAAACACACCCTTAGGTCTCTGAAGTCTAGGCCCGTGAGCTTTGTCCCCGACCTTGACCTCGACCCATACCCTAGCCTCTCTGGCCTGTTTGTATAGCAGAAGGCTCTTGTGTAGCACCCTAAGACTCGAGCATCGGTCCCTCTCACCGCACCTAGGGTGAGAAGGAATAAACTGCGGTCCGCGCCGTCCTGACCGATGATCGACTACGCCGGTCCCAAAACCCGGGATCCTCGCCTCTGAGGGCAATCCCGCCTCACATGTTCGGGGTTGCTGGTACGGAAACATGTCGCCGGTCCTCATTGATCGGAAGCCCCGGTCCGCCCACTCGATACCCACGCACTCGTCCCCGAATCCCCGTGTGTGGATAAGCCCTCACTTCTTCCGAACTAAGAAGGTTGATCCTCCTTCCTCTTGCTTCTAGCAACCGTATCTCGGATGACCATAGAGTCCATGTCCTATAGAAGAAATCCTACAATCTTGCCTCAGATGGACAACTTCAGGCCATCCTCGAACTTCCTCACCTCGGGTCATATCCGTAATACATAATTCATCTCCCCGAACGTGACAATCTGGCTGAGCTTGGCCACGATTCGCACGCCATACTCTTTACTCAACTCAAGGAACCCCGAGCTTTGCATGTCTAGCTTGCCAGGAAAACTTATCCATGGAGAGCTCAAACCTCCCATGTCATCGCCTTCTCGAAGCCCCAGATTCTCGACCCAATCCCACCATATCTGATTCACCCTCTACTCGAAATGCGGGCACTCGATCCTCATAGAATTAGAGGTAATCTCCAAAGCCTCTAAAATCCTCTCAACCTGTCGGAACCAATGATCAGCTACCATTGGATCCCCTCCCTCGGTGAATGTCAAAGGATGATGTGCTATAAAATGATATTACTTTCGCTTCATGACCTCTTCTGGCAAACAAGACTACATATCCTGTGCAATGGCAGCTGCTACAACACACATGGCCTCTACAAAGGCCTGTTGATCAAACATAGGTGGAGTGCCTTTCGGCCGACCCCTACTTCCTCTTCCTTGACTTGCAATCTATATAAGTCAAATAGAAAACTGAGATTTCTTTTCTTATCTATCTAGTGGTGTATGTGCCACTACTAATATACCTCAACATCCTGAACTATCACGTTCCTTTTGTTCTTCGAACCCTTAAGGTTATGATTTCTAACCCTAGTGTTCATCTTTTCCTATATACATTCCGCCATGTATATAATTCACACAATTTATAACACACAATCACATAATCACGCAGCATGTTAAACACAAAACACGCAACACACAACAATGCATGATCTAAACCCAAGGTATTCATATACCTAAATTCCGTACCAACCTCGTGCTGTATTTCAGATTTCATTGTGGATACCCATATTTGAGCCCTAGGTAATCAAGCCACCTAAGCTCTAATAATACCAAGCCATGACGCCCCAAACCCGGGTCCCATTGACAACCAACTCCAAGATAATTCCTGCGGGATTTCAGTGACCAGATAATTACACTGGTCAGATCCCATTTATAGTGGATCCATTAATAAAATTGGGTAGAGTCTCCTTTGTTCGGGGAGCTCTACCCAAGATACAACCTGTATAACAATATAATCATAACCCATCCAGGGTCTCAACAGAAGTAGTATTGACCACACAGGGTCCATCTGTCCATATCCCCAATATACATCACTTTACTAAGACCCATTCATTCACATTTAAATCTAAAATATGAAAATAAAACACTTAATTACAGTCCGTAAGAGTCCGATCATGGCCCTCTTACCATAATTACATACCCGACTATTTAGACAATAGTCCCAAAAGAATTTAGCTACAATTCTTTATACAAAATACTTTTACAAAGGTAATATCAAGGCCATACATCGGCCTCCTTCATAATCACAGCCTCGTCGAAGCGCTGTCTCCCTGTACACCCCCTGTACCTAAAAGGGGGTCTCACAACGGGGTGAGCAATGCCCAGTAGAGAAATTATCCTATAAGGGTTACTCCCCACCTAAATGCACATGTAATGACATACACACATCGTACCACATTCCATACAAAAAATGCAATCCTACATGAAATATTTCATGTCATGAATGAGATGAGACTCTTCATTCCCATAACCCGAGTCCCGACCGAATTTCACACTCCGCGACGCTGCGTGAAAACCAAATTACTGTGTTTCACCCAATGACTTAACCCATTGGACAACCCTTCAATATTTATTTAATTTCATCAAATCCCATGTGTTCATTTGGGTCGTGAATTTCCGGGGTCTCACCGTAGGCTTCTCACGCATTCCGACACTTTCGTGAACTTTTATCACTGGATATATATGTCTGACCAAGAATAAAATTTGGGTCTTTCACCCTTAGGAGGTGGGGGGATCTACCCCATCTTGCTTCACCCAAACACACAATTTATTATTATTATTTTATGCACCCGTGAGTCTCAATTTTAGACGTTGTCCCAATTTCCGAGCTCACTACACATTCACCAAGAATGGTGAATAACTAATACCATGCACATACACCCGACTTGACACAATTTTCCCGTGCATATGAAATTCAATTATGCCATTTCATACTATAACATGTTACATGCAAAATGAGAACTACATGCAACATTTTCAACACATGGATAAATATATTTTCTACATATAATTCACATCCATAAAAAGAACATATATCAACATGATCTTTTCACACACAACATGTTATTCAATCAAGCAACAACACATAAAATGGTCATGTAACACCCCTTTCCGGGATGCTCGTTTAATTCTTTTTGTTTACTTTTCATTTGTGTGTGGTTTTTTTTTTTTTTTTTTTTGTAAAAGTGTAGCAACCCGAAGGGCGGATTCGAACCAGAGCCCGGTTTACTCCGACCATTTTCCTTTATCTTATCAAAACATTTTATTTATGTCATTTCATTTTAGGCTTTTCAATTACGCGGAAGCATTTTCAAATGGTAGGCCCATAAACATTTACTCTTATACAATACCTTTACAAAATGGCGTATCATGCCTTTACAAAATGATATACAAAACAATAGTTCAGAGTTTAACTCTTTTGTTCTAAAAATGTCACATGTTAAAAAAAGAAATGATATGCATATGACGGGTATATACTTATACGCAACTTTCTATGACTCTCCGCTTCGATCTTGCCTTCCCCGTTTACCGAACCCGCGCATAGATAAAAACTACACACTAAGCATTTTCATGCTTAGTGGTTCTATACAGTTCTATTCCAATTTTCAGTTTAACATGACATGCATTTATCATAAAACCATGCCTTTTATATCAAACTATACTCATGCTTATTCATTTTCACATGCTTTCACTTTACAAATCATTGATCATATCAAAATATGAATTTTCACATGCTTTCAATTTACTTAATTCAAATCATAAGATTCAAACATATACTCCCAAGGATGTATTTAGTTTACAAATCCCATTGACACTCATCAAGTTTGTTATTTCACTTTGTCTATACAATTCACATTCACGACGAATTCCATTCGATGGATTCCGTCCTTTTTATCACTCGGTAATGTGCTTACACATTTAACAATTTCGGTCTCCCATCATGATGGATGACGATTGGTACACCCCACCATGTGGTCACTTAAAAATGTCATATGCCATCATGATGGATGCCGATTGGTGCATTCCGCCAAGTGGGACATTTTAACAATGTCATACACCATCATGACGGATGCCGATTGGTGCATCCCGCCATGTGGGACATTGCACAATTTCGGTTTGCCTTCATGACGGATGCCAATTGGTGCATCCCGCCATGTTGGTCGTTCGGTATATCGATTCAATTCAAGATGTCAAGAATTGACCAGTTCATTAGCAACCCACTAATCAATTACATGCAATTAATTTTCGTATTATTTAAAATATCACATTTTCAAATCCATATGCACTGTATCATTTCAAAGATATACTATTCCATATAAATCATTTCGTGATTTATTTGGTATACTACCAAAACACTTGAAATAAGGATAGGGCTGAACAAATCAAGTCTGGCCGACTCTCGTTTTCTTCCTTTCGATCTTGGTCCTATGTTAGGTGATCCTCACCTGTACCTAGTCAATAACAATTACGCCACTCTTAGTGGATAAACAATTATTATACATTTTTAGTGAATGACAAATTTATCTTCGTTAATGGTTTTGGGTTAAGACACTAAGTATGTCGCCGAGATGGCGAGGGACGATACGTTTTTCATTTAGTTTCATTCTTATTGGAACCCCCATTAGTCATTTATTAGGGTTCCTATACTATCGGTGTACAAAACTTGACTTTCGGAACAAAATCCAAAATTTTGCCCTCCGTGAACAGTATTTACGCTGCGGCGTAGGCCTTCGCCTCGGCGTAGCAAAGCTACGCAGTGGCATACTCGAGGGGTGCCATTTTTGGCACCTCGGCCTCACCGCAACGAGGTATCCCACGTCTTGGCATAGGCCTACGCCGTGGCATGGGTTCCCTACGCTGCGGCATAGGAGCTAGATTTTGCCTAGTTTTCCTCATTTTTTTTTTGATTTTTCTCCAAAATCACCCCAAAATCCTAAAACAAAACATGGGAATCCCTCCCAATAACATCCTAATACCATCCTAAACCAACCATGAGCAAAACCCATGGATGGATTAGGATTTTTCTAACCCAAACATCATCAAAGAAATTCTAGGGTTTGGTTCTTACCTTAAATCCCTTTGAATCTTCTTCAACCAAGATGCTTGATCACTTGGAAGCAAGAAATGGGAAGAAATCACACCAACAATCTTGATATTCTCACCTTGCCCTAGCTTTTCTTCCTTTTCTCCTCTCAATCTCTCCCAAATTCGTTTTTGTTCAAATGAGCATTCTAAGACCACATTTGGTCTTATTCCTCATTTTAAGTGTAAGACCATGTTTGGCTTACACACAAATTCCATTTCTCATTTTTCTCCTTTTTGGTCTTAATTTCACTTTCATTTATCACTTAATTCACTTTAGCATTTAAGCTTATTCTATTTTTGACCCTTAGGTCCTCATTTTACAAAATTCCAAATTTTCCCTTTTTCACTTGGGTTTATTTCCAAGTTTAATAAATTTCTCATTTTAGCATATAATATTTAATCATATGCTCACATATTCATTTCATTTTTCACAATTTATCAGTTTTCTCGGAAAAACCCAAGTTTGGCTTAATTCATACCCAAAATATATAATAAAATTATTACAAAAATTTTAGGGTATTTTTGGGGCATTACAGTCCCAATCTCGGACCCATAAAGATAGGGCACCTCTCGGTCCCTTCACTGCCATGAACCATTTTTGGTTCTATTCATCAACGAATCACTACAGGACACTAAAAACACTAACAAACCCGAAGACATCGCCTGATATCAAACCAAACCTCAACACGCCCAGAACTGCCTGAACCAACCCCCAAAATTTATTCAAATCCCAAAATCTTGGGACTAAATCACATAGCCAGTCATGGCCCCGAAGAAAACCTATCTCATTAAATGGTTTTTGTGGTAAAAATAACTAAGTAGGTAAATTCTCAAATTTCGGAGTTTGATGAAATTCCCAGATTTTGGTACCCACGCGTAGCCCTCGTTGTGTGGATCGACTTTAACTCTCAGACCATTGAGATTCGACTATCGAAACGCCAGGAAAATCTCCTTTTTCTTTTTCTTCCTTTTTCCTTTCTCCTTTCCTTCTCTATCTGATTTTCTTTCTCTTTTCCTCCTTTTTTTTTTTTTCTCCTCCCCTCCTTTGATCCTAATCCCACGAATTGATCAAAAGTGGGGGAAGCTTGCCCCCACTTTCCTCCACCATGCCACATGTCATCTTCACATTTTTTTTCTTTATTTTCTTCCTTTTTCTCTATTTTCTTTTTGTTCATCTCTATCCCAATTGAGGGCCCCACCTTCCACCTTCCTTCCTTCTCAACTTGACACATGGCTCAACATGAGCCATTCATCCAAGTGCCAAGTGTCACATGCATTAAGTGTCACCCAACACCCGTTGTCTCGAAAAACGTGAAATTCTGACTATCTCGGAATCCAACAAAATTTGACTTGGTAACTAGATTTTGCAAGACGAATTCGACGGTGAAATCTGTTTTGTCATCCAAAATCTAGAAAATTTCCGGTTTCCAACCGAAATTACCATTTTACCAATTTTCAGAAAAATTGAATTTTTCTCGGGTTTTACAGATAATGTTATTACCTTGATCGCCGGATCCTCTGAGCATTAGCAATGCAATGTGAACCTGTAAAAAAAGGTGATCTGACGACGGTGTGTCAGCCACCTCTCCGATGATTTAGCCATAAAAAAATGAACAGGGAAGAAGTTGCAGAGAGTTTTTAGCATAGTTTGAATGCCTTTACCTCGTGTGAGATCTCTCCGATTTATAAGGCGTGGTTCACCAATCTTCCCTTAATTTTAGGATAAAGTCTCGTAATTTTAGGGATAAAATTTGTTCTTCCTTATCAATGATTAATATTCTGAAAAACAAGGATTTGGGAAACTCGGGAATCGCTAATAACATCTCTTTGTGTATTTTCTCTTGTATGCTTATCCATAAAAACTTCCCACGTAGTATGGGCCGGTCGGGGGACTTGAAACCCTGTGACCCGGCCGCCACAATGAGTATCTAATAGGGTCCCTCCGTTTTTTCAAACGAGCCTTAAGACTCTCCTGTTTGGCTAGTTCCCGCCTGATTTTAATATGGTAAGTGGGCCTGTGCCGTTTCATGATGCGGGCCAAGCAGGCCCTAGGCCCATCAAATAGGGGGTCTAGGACTAAAGACCATGGTACTAAGAGATAGCACAATTATATATCCATTCCATGCTTGTATCGATATGCCTATGATAAGATTCTTTGTAAACCAACCCTGCTGGGAGTGCTCTGGTACAGTGTCTGAATACATTGTCAATACCTATGATAAATTTCCCACATCATGTTCTCATCCTTTGTGGCACCTTTAGCTTCTAGATTTTTTTCCAGTTATCATTTGGAGCATGGGTCTCGTGGCTTAGACATAGCTCGTATACTGTCTTGACAGTGAAAATACCATCCACGGAAGGTCCCTAGCAGATACTATCTGCCTCTTCATCGTCTTGCCTAACCAGCATTGCTATTAATCGATTCAAAATAGATGCAGGGAGTCTGCCCTCTAATATGTTCCAGTTCCATCCCCTATTAGGGACCTAGTAATCTTACACTTTGAAGTACGAATCCGTAAGTGGTATCTCTATAAGAGCAGCATCTATTAGTGGGTTCTCCCCCATCCAAATCTCTCCTGTAAAGCACCTCATTTCCATTCTAGATTTTCCTCCCCAATCCCCTGTTCAATAAAGGCCCTACTGTAGCTATTCCTTTCCAAATATTTGAAGCATTATGCTTTTTCACCAGTTTGACTTGCTCAACTTCTCTAATATATTTACTGGTGGTCACCTTATTCCAGAGGGTGTCTCTAATATATTTATGCCCAGTCCTCCACGCTCCTTACTAAGTGTAATCTTCTCCCAGCTTGACAAAGTAGTTCTTTTTCTGTCTTGAGTACTTCCATATGAACTGTCTAATATTTTTGTCGATTGCGAAGCACACTCCTAAGGGCAGTAGAGCCGATTGCATTATAGAGGGGTATGGTGTTCAGAATTGATTGCGTTAGAGTAATTCTTCCGACAAAGGCTAGGATAGGTATTTCGTCTTCCAACTATTCAGTCTTGTTGCAATCCTTTCGATGAGAAGCTGATTTAAGTTAGGGGTTGTTCTACCATGTATGGAAGGGGTACTTACCCAAATTGTTCGTGAGGGAATTCCACATGCCACCACTATCTCCTCCGCCACTTTGCAGTCTACCCCTGAGAGAATCAAATATTAGATTTTTTAAAGCTAACCTTTTGACCTGACAAGGAGCACAATTGATCTAGCCACTCCATAATTACTATGATTTCCTCTGACCAGGCTTCTACAAAGAGGATGAGGTGGTCGGCAAAGAATAGGTGTGAAAAAGAGGGCCCATTTCGAGTTTGCTAAATTGGAACCCATTTTTTCCCATCACCTGCATTATGAACTAAGAGCCTTAGGCTTTCCATGCAAAGTACAAAAAGTATGGTGAAATAGCATCTCCTTGCCTAATTCCCCTTGTCGGTTTAAAGCTTTCCACCTTTCTCCCATTCCATAGGATTGACATGTTTGGTGTTTCCACGCGGTGCATAACATTTATAATCCAATTTGGAGGAAACTCCATTCCCTCTAGAGCATCCCTAATAAATTGCCAAGAGAGTTGGTCATTAGCCTTTTTCAAAGTCAATTTTCAGAATCATGAAGCCCTTTCCAGCTTTCTTTTTGCCCATTGAGTGGAGTACCTCTTGGTAAATAAGTATGTTGTCCATTATTAGTTGTCCCAAGACAAAACTACTATGATTTGGTGAGACCACACTAGACATAATCCCCTTCAATCTATTAGTCATGGTTTTAGTGATTACCTTGTACGCCACGTTGAAGAGACTGATAGGTCGTAGATGCTTGAGTTGTTCCAGGTGTGTGACCTTAGGTAGTAGAGTCAGTAAGGCGTTGTTGGTGCCTTCCGGAAGTTTGCCCGATCCAAAGAAAACGGTGGTGAATTTGAACAAAGATTCCCCCACGATATCCCATATGTTTAAATAAAATCCCTCATAAAACCCATCCTTATCCGGGGATTTGAAAGGTGCCATATCAAAAAGAGTTTGCTGACTTCCTCCAAAGAAAGTGGTAGATCAAGAATTTGTTTCTGGGCTTTCGTGACTGTAGGGCGTATTAAGGAACTAGTTGTTTCGACTGCGGCTAAAATTTTCCTCAAGTTGATTAGATTCTGTGATCCGATCCCCATTATCAGTTTTTCAGAGCATTAATTTTCTTTTTATTTTTCCTGACTTGAGTTGATGCATGGTAGAACTTGGTGCTTTTGTCCCCTGAAGCAATCCACTCTTCCCAGGATCTCTGGAACCACAACAACTCCTCCTGTTTCAACAACTCTTCCAGGTCACTTTGAAGTTCCCCTCTAGCTTTACCAGCTTGGTGGATATGTACTCCGTTAAACATTTTTGTACCCCTGTAAGATGTGTTCATAACCACCTCTTCCTTGAAAAAATATTTTTGTGCTCATTCTTCTGATTGCACCTTGTTTCTAAACTCCTGAAGAGTCATCCCATCTGCTTGAAACATGAATTTGTGCTGATAGTCTGTGGGGCTTAGACTTTTAAGTTCTACCAGCAAGGGAACATGATCTGAGTGAAGTTTAGGCAGATGCTTTACGGTGTCATTTTGCACCTTAATCTCTAATCCATATTGCATACCGCTCTGTTATGACGTGCACCTTTGAAATAATCTGTGGAGGTCCCTCTAACCCCATGTGTATCTTGGTCCAATGAATCTGAGGTCCAACATCTAATGTTCTGACATCCATTCAGCAAACTCTAAGCATCGTCTGCAATCCCACTTTCCTTCATTTGAGGTCTCCTCCACTTCCATAATTGAGTTGAAATCTCCAGCCACTAGCCATTGAGAGGCAAGGTTTAGATACTGCCGGTTTAAATCTTGCCATAGAAGTTTCCTTAGGCTCGGGTTGGGGTTACCATACACTGGAGGAGCCAAGGTGAGTACTATCCATGCGTATGTATTTTCATGTGTATAAACTGAGGATGCGTCTTCAGAATTTCTACTTGCATTTAGTCTTTCCAGAGTACCCAGATTCCACCACTAAAGCCAAATGCTTCTACTCAGAACCAGTTATCAAACCCAACTTATTACAAACTCTATCAGCTTGTCATCCACTGATTTTTGTCTCAACCATCCCTATTAGATCAGGTTTAAAGGTTTGGATCATATCTTTTACTGTACGGTTGAACGACTTTGATGCTGCTCCACTACAATTCCAAATAAGTAGGTTCCTAATCATGGTAGGTGTAAAGATAATTTTAGGACGTGCTCCATCAGTTTGGGATGGTGTATGCATTCTGCAGTTCCTCCCCTCCTTTTGATTTTCTACCGCTGCTGCTTTTTTCCATTGCTTCACAAATTCCATCATCCTCTCCATTTGTTGCATTCATTCCACTATCCATCCCCATGATTATATCTTCTCCATTATGTGGCGGATCCTGATGGTGTTCAAAGAACATGGTTTGAAGTGCTGTGTTGCCCGAAGGTTTATTACCAGTCATGTGATATCTGTAGACTTTTTCGAACCTCTAACAACAACATGTTTCGACTCTGTTGCCGCTTATTAATTTACTTTTCCCTCCATCTCTTCCATTCTTCATTATGCTCAATCCTGAACATGGTCTATCTCTATTTTTATAGACTCGAGCCAAATCAGTTCATTTGTTTTATCAACTGAGGCTTTATGCTTTGATTCAATGTCATATTGAGCACAACATTGTTTCTTTAAGCCCCAAGAAATGAAATTATCTCTTAAATATACACAATAGCCACTTGTTGATCTTTTATTATCCAAACAGCTAGCCTAGTTTGCATATGTGAAACCAGAAGATCTAAAAATTGTTTTGATTAGAAATGTATACCATGAGTGAAAGTCCCTCTCAAGAATTGTAATACTCTTTTATTGGCTTTCTAATGTATCTCAATTGCACTTCATAAGAATTGATTGAGCTTGCTAACCATGTATGTTATATTGGGTCTTGTGATTGTAACATATTATAATTAAGGCTCCAACTATGATTTTATATACTATTGCATTATCCATAGGATCACTATATGATTTAGTGAGTACTTTTCTACAGATGGCCACTATTGGTAAAGGCTTTGCTCCATCAATTTGTGTATTCCTGAACAAGTCGGCCATATACTTGGATTAAGTTAATTCGAGAGTTATTTGATTTCTTAAAGCTTCAATTCCTATAAAGAAATGCAACGAACGAAGATCCTTGAGAGGAAAACTCTTATTAGTATATGTTGGTTATTAGAAAACCCTTTGACAACAGAGAAGAGACAAAAGGAGAGCTACACGCTTAAGAGACTTAGAAATTTTTTTTCATACGTAAAACTGAAATTGTCTACAATAAAAAGATGGAAAATAACAAAATATCCTAAACTTATGCAACAAAATAACTAGAATAATCAAAACAAAATAACCAAAAATATCAGATCCTACAAACTAGGAAATATCCAACTTGACTAATTAAATAAAAATTGTTGATTTTGATGCACGGATTCAACATTCCTCCTTGCATCAGGAGCTGTAGACACCAAGTCTTGCCCTGGTTTAGCTGAAAGCCTTATAGCCAAAATCTCAATTGCTTCATACACTAGCTATATAGGTCTCTAAAAGTTTTTTCTACTTCCGACCATCAAGACAGAGTTTGGTCAATTCAAGAACAAGATATAACAAGCCAAACTGCTGAACATATGCCAAATATACTGTAGTGTCAATTGAACCTTGACGATAATGCCTAGATATGTCTTCAAAGGCAGTGTATTTGTCTTCATCAAATTCAAGAGCAGCAAGAATGTTTTCCACCAGAGACTAGTTTGTAGTGTGAACAGCTTCTGCATTCAGCATGGGTAGAAAAATTGTAGGCAACTTTTGCTTGTGTTGTAGCAATTGAAATCTTCTTATCTACTTGGGATGCCTCATCCGGACGTACCCTGAACAACTTATTCTCTTCATATGTAATTTTTCCAGCAACGTTGTCATCTTTATGTTCTAGAGAAATATCATTGCTTTGTTGTGGAGTATAGGTAGTAGTCATTTGGTGATGAATTTCAGATTCCTCACAAAACTGATTGAAGTTTGTTGAGGTATACTCCTTGCCATTGATGGCTTGGATCTTGCAACAACTTTCATTTTCAACCCGAATCACCAAGAATGCAATTTGCTCCTCCTCTAATGGATTTAGAACAAAACTTTTATCTTTCATGTCAATTCTGAATAAATCACTACCATTTGCATCTTTAATTAGACAATAACTATTGTTAAATAGTACTTTATATCCTTTCTCAACCAAATAACCCACAGTCAACAAGTTTTGATCTATGTCAGGCACATACAACACATCAGTGATTAACTTAGTACCATGACAGGTTGGGATAGCAATTGTACATTTTCCATTGACAGCAATATGATTACCATAACCCACTCGAACCTTTGATGAAGTGATTTCACACCATTCTTTGAACAGGCTCTTGTTGTGCGTCATGTGGTTGGAGCAACCACTATCAATGAGCCAACATTTTGTTGGATATATGCTGGTGAAGCAAGTGGCAACCAACAAGTAATCTTCTTCCTCTTGAACTACTACTTTTGCCTTTTCCTCTTTCCGTTGCTCCTTTATTTTGCAAATTACTGCTTCATGTCCAAGTTGGTTACACTTGGAACACTTAGCATCAAGTCTTCTCCAACATCTAAATGGAGGATGACCCTTCTTTCCACAGTGCTGGCAAGGTGGATAGGATTTCTTCTGATTTCCATTCTTTCCTTTAGTCGCACTCACATTTTTACTTCACAATCATCATGCTTGGTTGTCAATGTCTCTTCAATTGTCTTTCCTCCATCATTAGTCTTCTTTGCTCGGGTGCTCTCATAACATTAAGCAATTATGCTATGGAAAATTTTTATAAATCCTTGGTACTTTCCAAGGTATCGATAAGGGCTTTTACATTCTCTTAAGATTGTAACAAGAATTTTCACACCAGAGAATCATCAAATTTTAGATCCAAGAAGTCTCACCTTGTTTGCATGCCAAGAAGTCTATATAAGTAGTCTTTAAATCATTCCTGGAGTCCTTCATTCTCAAGCCTCGAATTTCTCTTATCAAGTTTAAGACTTGCATCCTTTAATTCTTTCATCTCCCCGTATACTCTTAGGTAGTCCCAAATGCTTGGCAGATTTGAGAGACATAATCCGTAAAAACTATCAGGAGATTCACGCAAAAGACATGCCTTTGCCTTTGATTTTCTTGTTCTTTTCTCCTTTTGTGCCATAGTAGGATTTCCTAAGAGAGGCAAAACTTCATAATCTTCTTCAACTGCCTCCCACATATTCAATGCTTCTAGATAAGTTTCCATACGGATTGCCAAGATTTGATAGTTGTCTCCATAAAAAACTGGTGGATCCATTAATGAGAAGTTAGATTCATCTTCCATTGAAACACTACTTGTACTCATAGATCCCTCAAGAATAAAGCTCTGATACCAATTGTTGGTTTTTAGAAAACCTTTTGACAACAGAGAAGAGACAAAGGAGAGTTACACGCTTGGGAGACTTAGAAATTTTTTTTCATACGTAAAACTGAAATTGTCCACAATAAAAAGTAGGAAAATAACAAAATATCCTAAACTTATGTAACAAAATAACTAGAATAAATAAAACAAAATAACTAAAAATATTATATCCTACAAACTAGGAACTAACCAACATGACTAATTAAATAAAAATTGTTGATCCTAATGCAAGGATTCAACGGTATCATAAACCAAGCTCCAAAGCTGTTCTGCTATATCATTTTTGTGACCATGAGGTCATCCACATGTAGCAATAGCATTAGGATGATTCCTTTTGTCTTGTAGAGGAACAAAGCTATATCAAACTTTAAGTCTTGAAAGCCACATTGTAATAAGATAACTTTAAGCTTTTTATACTAACCTCTTGGTGCCTATTTCAAACCATATAAAGCTTCCTTCAATTTACAGGTATGATTGGACTTGGTAAGATGAATAAAGCCTTTGGCTTGACACACAAACACATATTCTCACAAAAATCTATTTCAAAAGACAAGATTATGTGTAGTTATCTAATTTTCCATGCTTGAGTTATTATAGAGTTTTTTTGAAAGGAGAATAATTTTATTGATTCAAACCAGCAATACATTCGATAGAAACATATAATCAAATTGGCTAAAAACTCTAGAGGATGACACAACATCCAGGTTAATAGCACAATGAATTGACTTAAAGCTAACACATTTAATAATTCTATGATGACTAAAATACATATGACTCCAGTTGTGTAGCATATTGACGACCATGATTTGATTTGATGTTTCTACCTAATCAAATATGTTTTGCCTTTCGAACCACCCACACACAAGAAAGTATTGTTACAAGACGACAAAAACCAAATTGTCATACTCAGATGACACAAGCCACATGCCACACAAGACGACGATTAAAACACAAAAAAATAAATTCAAAATCTAGATTTTTGTGAAAGAACAACTTTATTGAGAAAGAAAATGGTAGAAAGAGATGTTTGAGTGATCGTCAAGAAATGGCAAAAAAATCACCCCTCCTTGCTTGAGGAAAAGGGTTAGAAAGAATAAGATGAGAAAAAAAAAAACTATTACAGAGTTAATACAACTACTATTGAGGCAAATTTAATCATAGGACTATATGTGGGTTTCTAAAAAAATCCACCCTTGTCATTTGATGGAATCCTTTAGCAACCAACATATCTTTGTTTATATTAGGGGTGCGATCTAGATGAAACTTCAACTTAAACATGACAATACTATGCCAAACGAGCCCCAAGATAATGAGATTAAAACCAAATTAGTTTCTAAAACTGTTACTTAGTTAGGCTAAGTTGTTAGTCTGTTCACAGTTTGTTTATGCTTTACTCAGCTCTATATATTCGGTATTGTTCTTGTAATTCATCAATTACTTCTCAATATAAGTTGATTATCTTGTTTTTTTTCTCTCTCTCTCTCTCTCTCTATTGGTTTAAACCCTAGAGTTTCAGCTTCATCTCGTTCAAAAACACCCACTTATTACATTGTAGTGAGATTGATAAGGTACCAATTCCCATGTATGATTTTTTATTAGAGCATTGTAATCTTTTTACATTGCTAACGTCTAGTTTGGATTAGCAAAAGTCTACTTTAAAAACATACTTTCATGCAAGATATTTACTGATGAAAAGTATAGAAGATACAACTCTAAAGCTTTGTCAAGGAAATTGATCAGGAGCCATCGTGAACCGAAAGCCGATTCACTCCCAATTAGCACTTATAAGGTGCTTGGTAAAGACACCTAATCAGCTCCTGATAGTTTATTAGGGGTAAAAAACTCCTGATTAGAAAAAGCTACAAATAGTACATTTTCAGAAACGATTCTAAAAAATATTACCTTTTTCACTTATATCCTTCTTTCCTTATTTACCTAATCTTTTAAGAAATTGGTTATATATATATATATATATATATATATATATATATATATATATATATATTTTTAAATAAAATTATTATATCTTTAAGAAATTGGTTATATGGAAATGATCTATGAGAAAAATTAGAGAATCCCACTTTGGTATTTTCTTGTGTGTTTGCATGGTTTTGAGAGGGATTTTAGCCTATTCTTAACTTATTTTCTTGTCTATCTCTACCACTCTCACTCAAAGTCACTACAAAAACAATAATCAGCTATCAGCACTAGATATCAGCATTATATATGTTCATTGTTTTTATATGTCTATATAAGTAAATTTATCTTCAATCAACTACCAGCTATCAACTACTTTACTGAGCAGTAATTTATAGTTAGCTACCAACTATTAGCTATCAGCACCAACTACCAGCTAAACCAAACAAGGCCTTAATTTGGTTTTAAAATGTCAACTTTAGCTCAAGTAATCATAGTGTGACATGGATCGAGAAATAATGGATGCATCCACTATCATGTCAATCAGAGAGCAATGATCAGTTATGTTCATGATCCATAATGAGAGATCAAAAGTTAGAGACCATGGAAGACGCTATAGGTGCGTAGTGAGACTGCGCTATGCTTGATCATATGTTCCTCATTTTAGTTGTATTACTAAACAAAAGATTGTGGATAATTTTAAAGACTCTTAACAAGATATGGGTGAAAAAAGCATCGGAAAAATAATTTAGAATAAGGGAGTACAAGCTCATTAAACACTCCATTAAAAGAAGGCATTTGCAGAGCGAACTTAGCTACAACTTATGAGAGTTATGCTTCTTAAAAAAAATAATTCAGAACTTCCTTTATTTTCTCTTATGAGAGTTATGAGGATTAATTCTGATATTATGAAATTTAAAATTTATTTCTCTTCAGTGCCTAACCGTTAATTTCAAGATCTCGTGGGAGTAATCAAAGTGTATGGAACCAGAAAGGGACATCCGCCAGTTATAAGAAAAATAATTAAAATTTGTTTTTCTCTTCAAAGAACATTTGCCATGATTTTAGTTTTATAGTTTATTTACAAACGCGGTTAGAAACAATTTCGTTTAAATAAATGGCCAGTTCCTTGGGTTTTTTGTTTTATGATTTCAATTTATATGATATTTATTTAGCTAAAGTTATTGTAGATTCAATCTTTATTCGTGGGAGTAGAGGACGAAATTTCGTTACTCCATTGACCTAAGAAACACTTAAGTCTTTTCTCCCAATATTTAAAGACTCATGGAATCAGTGGAGAACAACTGGGTCCGCACCATGATGCTTCCAAGCAATTTCTTAAAAGGGAATTAATTGACTGGTTTTTCACTTAAAAGCATACGCCATAAAAGTGCAAAAGTTAAAAGAAAAAGATATATATATATATATATATATATATATATATATATATATATATATATATATATATATATATATTAAAAGTTGTGTGGTTACTAAAAGTTGGCAGTAGTTATTGTTAAGGTTTTGATCATATAATTATATGATCTAGGTTGAAATACCATAAAAATGTGTGGAATAAGTGAATCAACATTATGTGACTCAAAATTCAAGTGGACTTCAGATGATGGAGTTTTATCAAAAGATCCAGTTAATTCATGAAAATAAATAAAAGGAAAAACTATGTTATGGGGGTCCCATTATGAGACTATTTGAAAAATTAGGCCCAATTCAACACTTCAAAGACTATTTGATAAATAATATATTTTATTTGATAAAGAAATCCCCATGTGTAGGACACATGCAGCAGTCACAAAGCATTCCCAAAATACCCTTTTAATTCCCTAATAAAAAAATCATGGTAAAACCAAAAGCTCTAAGGGGCGGTACTTTCTTCTCCCAGAAACAACTATTTGCACCAAGAGAGCTCTAGCAGACAAAGTTCAGGTCGACAAGGAGGAGTTCGGCAGCGGGGAGTTAGGTGTCGTCTAAGCATCTTATGATTAGTTTTATTCAGCCATGTCCTACTCTCTCTCTCTCTCTCTCTCTCTCTCTCTCTCTCTCTCTTTCTCCCTCTTACTCTAAGAAAGGGTTTTCCCTATACCCATTTGATGATTAGAAGTGGATTACAATTTCATTTGCTTCCATTTCACTGTCTCAACTTAAATATTGAATCATTTGTTGTGGGTATATGGTGATTATGGAAATAAAGTTGTACCCCCCTTTCTAGAAATCAAATTTTTTTGTTGGAAAAGCATTTTGTTGGAAAAGCATTTTGTTGGAAAATTGATGTTTCATTTTGTTATATGTTCTCTTCATTTCCGCTGCTACTAACCCTCTCCAAATATTAGAACTTAGGAACGAGGTATAAGCTATGTAAACATTGAGTACAATAATGTTGTATGTTTGGTACAACCCATATATAGCTTAGGTACAACAATTGTGCTAAGCAAGTAAATTTGTTTTCCCTGTTGTTTTGTGTATGATAGTGTTGCAAATATGATTGAATATCTATGTTTATTTGTTAATAGTGACAATAATTTTATCATGTGTTGGGGAATTGAGGTATTGGACAATTTCTATGGCACCTAGAAGGAAGTCGTCTTCATCTCGTGGCAAGGCAAGCGACTTTCTAATACAAATGAGCACGATGAAACAAAAGCCTCTCAATTTAGAAGCTATATGGCCTATTCGGCTCACGAAGTATCTAAGAAGTATAAGGTTATAACTAATAGGACAATTCTTAGAGTAGAGACATAGATTTTGTTTAGCTCATTGATTTAGATTTGGAGAATATTTTCGGAGATGGGTGGTTTTAATTATGAAATTGAAGAACAATTTATCCAAAATTGATTCGGGCATTTGTTCCAATGTTGTAGTTCATGAAGGGCACCAATGCTTGGTGGTAGCTCAGCGAAAGGTAAATATAATGCTTGATGAAGAAAAGATATGGCAGAGATCAGCAGAGATTCGATCAGGATGGTGACAAAGTATATGAGTAAAAAAGTTGGCCTACTATTGAGGGTTTTGTAGCTGGGATGCTATTCAGCTTTTATGTGGGAGGGCGGTTCCATACAGGCATGGGAAGCCAAATACACATAGCTTGACGCCTATTAGTCGTGTATTGCATCACATTGTGACCTACTCTTTGAACACGGTGGCCATAAAGGATGAGCTTGATATCTTGAAGCATTCTTGGTTTATTCCATAATAGTTAGTCGACGTTTGAACATTGGTTATATTATCATGAATTGCATGACAGGATGTTGTGAAAGCAAAACTAGTATTCTACCATATGGACGCATTATGACCAAAGTATTCAAAGTATTTGGTATTGAGTTCACCCTTGATGATGAAATCAATGAGCCATCACCTTATAACACCTATAATGATATGTCCATGGGATGGATGAAGTTTGAGAAAGCCACTAAAGGTTCATGGGTTCGTCCAGTTGATTATGAGGAAGATACAAAGCGTGATATGGCTGATGTTGGATTAAACACACACCCCTCTTCATACAAATAATGAACAAACTTTTGGTGATGAGACTTGTTTACTTGCCCAATTTGAGTAGGTACACTTAAGGATTGATCGGTTTGAGAATAGAATATCCTCATATATTACACAATTATCCAATTAGATCAACCATTTGTCAACTCCACATCTGGAGCTAATTGCCGCCTTGGTTCGCTTTATTTGTCCTCGACCACCGCCATAGGCTTGAGTCACTTGCGCGAAGATGTAGCAATTGTTAGTGTTATGTTTATGGAAATTTTGTATAAGATGGTTGGAGCCATGGTGTATTTTGTATTACAATTAACTATCACCATAGTGGACTAATTAATATACGAACTAACATTATTATAGACCTATATTCCTATATTTTGATTAAAAACTTGAGATGTATGCCATATTGCTTGTGTATTTCTATATTTTGGGTTATTCACATTATGTTGAACAGTTGAGTAGTATATGCCCGACCATTTGACATGTTATATAAAATAGGACAAATTGATAGGGGAGTTGGTCAACTGGTGGAGTAGTATTTGCTCGACCGGTTGACATTTTATATAAAATAGGATAAATTGACAAGGGAGTTGGTCAACTGGTGGCGTAGTATTTGCTCATTGAAAATTCGATTTATTAATGATGAAGCTCGGTGATCGACTGATGATAGTGACAAAGCTTCGACTATTGACTGTTATGTATCCTCGTGTGGGGCCGGGTGATAATACTCAAGCGGTCAAGCCCATCCCCCATATAAATTGTGATCGACCCGGACTTGGTGTTTATTTCAAAGCAATGGCATTCATCGATCAGACGCACTATTATATATGAGTCGGTCGACTGGTTCATGTGAAAATTTTGAGTTATGTTGGCTTTTTTTTAGTTGGATTTAACCTGAGAAATGAACGATATTACATAATCTACCATTTACCAAGAACTAGTTACAATTAGAGTCATTCATGTTTTAACAAAGTAATTTACCTTAACTTTACAAAAAGGCAAGTCATAATATCTTAATTTCACAACAATACATAACTTCACGAATAGTATCCTAATTGCTATGTCCAAAAACCCTATTCCAATTAGAAAACAATAACGAATGAATGACTTTGAAAATAGAGTATAAGAACCTGTTTTTTTTTGCTCTGTTGGTTGCCCTTCCATCTTTATGAATAACACAATGGATAAACACTTACAATCTTGACAATCCTCAGTTGAATAGTTTACATAACAATACAAAAATAAGAAAAAGCAATAGAATGTATAATTAGACAATTACAATATTCATATAAACACAAAAAACAGCACATAGAGGGTCACAAAAAATAAAAATAAAAACAACAATATTCTTTGCTGAAATTAAACAAAATATTGAATTATGAAGTTAAACATAATGGATAAACACAATGGATAAACAATAACCTGAAGTTAAACAAAAAGCAAGTCATAATATCTTAATTTCACAACAATACATAACTTCACGAATAGTATCCTAATTGCTATGTCCAAAAACCCTATTCCAATTAGAAAACAATAACGAATGAATGACTTTGAAAATAGAGTATAAGAACCTTTTTTTTTTTTTGCTTTGGTTGCCTTCATGCTATGAATAACACAATGGATAAACACTTACAATCTTGACAATCCTCAGTTGAATAGTTTACATAACAATACAAAAATAAGAAAAAGCAATAGAATGTATAATTAGACAATTACAATATTCATATAAGCACAAAAAACAGCACATAGAGGGTCACAAAAAAAAAAAAAAAACAACAATATTCTTTGCTGAAATTAAACAAAATATTGAATTATGAAGTTAAACATTATAAAGAAACATGGTTGTTTATGGTAATGGATTCTTGCAAGTGACACGATTGTGACCAGCTATATAACATCTAGAACAATACAAAATCCGCTTGTCTTGGAATTATGACTTTATGCTCTTTTTCCTTGGTCTACCTGACGATCGCTTCATACGTGGAGGGTTTATAGAGAAAACAATGCCACCAGTTAAACTCCGCACCAATCCGTCATCTGATAAAGTTGGCATGCCATGTGATACATCCCCACAAAACTCACCATTATAAATAAGATTTTGCTTTGAAAATGTGAACAATTCATCAACAAACTCAACCACATTTTGTCTAATTGACTGGATAACAGCACAAGAATGCTCACAAGGTATTTTAGACATTTTCCATGCCTTGCAAGTGCATGTTCTATTGATCAAGTCCACAATAACAAAAACTCTCCCAATTTAAACATCAACTTGCTATTCATGAATGGACTCGCTGCATACCCTTCACCCTTTGTGATATTTGTCATAACCTTTTCCTCAATTTTGGGTCCTATAGACCCCTTCCAATGCATTTACTCTTCCTTATGCTAAAATAACATTCCACCAAGCTTAATAATGTGTTCCATAAAAAAATGTACAAATTGAGTGATGACGTTCATTTTTCAACCATGCATTGAATGACTTAGCAATATTAGTTGTCATTTTGTCCCATCGTTTTAGGTGAATTTAACATAGCCCGATGCTCGGGTGATTTTCTTTCAGCCCATTTAGCTAAAGCTTCATTGTGGGTTCGCAACTCAAAAGATTAGCATCATAATGCTGTTCCTGCAAGCATATGCAATGCTATCAAGCCATTGAAGGGCGACTTCTTTACCCTTGTTTCCTCTTGTGTTCTGCCTTGAAATAAATGTACTGAAGTTCTCCCTCAAGTGCCGATAGAAATGGGCATGATTCTTAGCTTCAAATATCTCAGGAACACTCCGTTGAAGAATAGGATGCCTATATGAGATAATAACGACTTCCTTCTCTCCAACAATTGTCATCGGGTTTACTAAAAGCCAAGACCAATCTTCATAATTCTCTGAGCTCCTAATTCCAAAAGCCAGCAGGAAAATATAATCATTAGCATCATGTGAGGTCACCGAGAATAAGACACCAACATATGGTCCACTAATGTTGGAAGAGTCAATTGCAATTATTGGGTGGCACTGGCACCCCATTGCAAATCCTCGGATAGATGAATAGTTACTCAAAATGACCATCGATGAGAATATTGTGTTTCAATATTAATTCCATGATTAAGTTTAGACATTTCTCTCATATATCAAGCGATAACTTAAAGTAGTTTTGGGAATACCATATATTTCCTTCTTGCATACCTTCAAATGTTTGGATTATCACGAAAATCTTACCCCATGTTGTCTAGCGAAATGCTTTACATAGTTGGGGTTGATAATCCCCGGTGTGGAGCATTACATCATCAATCATCTTAGATACACGATTGGCTATGATTGAGGGTTGGGAAGAGGCTACATTATCCAAACTATAGTTATGGCCAATCTAAAATGTAAGAACTTGAACAACGTTGGCCAAAACGATTACACGACATGTGATTCTCCAAGGAAACTTTTCAATAGTGCAAAAAACACTAATTTGCTTCGAATTATTCTTCTTAAATCTATATCATAATCTCCCTGCTAATGACATCATATACACAGCATCCCGAAACTCATAAGCATTACGAAATTTTGTCCATTCCTTATAATTGTATTACGGATCGACCTACATTGGATGTCAATACGATGTGACTCTGTACATCTATGTGAGAATCATAATGACTCAATTCTTGATGTGTCACTAAGCCATGGAATCTTACCCGGCTTGTTATTGATAAGGCACAAAACGTGTGTGAAAATAAGAAGTGCCTATGTGTGCAAGTCGTGTTCAAGTAATAAAGAGTAAGTAAGAATATCGTCCCACGAGGATTAGCTATTAACTACCGATTCTAATTTAGCTAAGGCTCTATTTGGATGATGGAAAATCTGTAAAAGACTCAATTTACACTAAACTAGCATACAAGAATCCTAATTTGACAAAGACTCAAGACTAAAAACCCTAGGGCATAGATTTCATCAATTCAAGCCTATGTGAACCTCTTAACCCAATCAATTAATGGCTATTTCATTATGTTGATGAAGATTTCACTAATGCAATTGTGAATCTCTCTCGATAATTCACAATCTACTCTAGGGATCAGGTATTTTGCATCTCACACTCGACCACTGAATTTCAAAAAGGCGCAAATCGAGAAACCCACTACCACACTTAATCTCATATATCTCTATCTCATAACAATTAAATGACCTTCATCTGATGGTCTAATTCAAATCTCACTTCTCGGATCTCGGAATTGAACCACACATCATGTAAACATTGACGATTACCCACATGCATGAAGCAAAATGAACTACTGACATATGGCATGAAAATAAAGCATAAATCAACTGGAAATTAAGAAAGATTTATACAAACAAAGTCTTGATTACATCTAAGCCCTAAGAAAAATAACTAAAACTATAGCGAAAAAGAATTACAAGCATGAAGAAAGCATAGATAGAGGAGAGAAATAAACGGTTGGGTAAGAAAGCCCGATTCTCATTCTTTCGCTTCTTCTTAACTCTTCTACTTGAAAGTTTCTCCTCTTCCAGAACCATGCCTAGGGTTTTCCATACCCTCGACTTAGATTCTTGTCCTCGAAGCAAGACCACAACTCCATAAACAAGACACTAAGAATATGAGCATGGTATTAGTATGATTACTTTCATGACAAGTTAAGAAAGCTTGGAAATGTTCTAAGAAAACATGTTAGAAATGGAATCCCAATGTGTATCATCTCTAAAGGGCGAGGCATTGAATGGTATGGTGATCAAGGCAGAGTTTTGCCCCGAGCCCTCAATAGCTCTTTCTGAAGAACTCGGTGTAGATGATGTTTTAGGTCTGGATATAGACTGGGTTCCATACTACTCTTGACAGGCTTCGACTCCACGAGTTTTGAAAGAAAATTAACTAAAATAGGATAAGAATGCACCTTTTATTTGACAACTAAAATATAAAAGTAGGACGCAATGCTAAGGAATTTTAGAAAAGTGTTCATGTAATGGGGATCCATTGGCGACTCCCCACTAGTTGGTGAGAACATAGGGCATTGAGTTCCTCGAACTTCACGCTCAGCTAAAAACTAAAGCTTTACTTGAGTAAACTCACTTATTTGTTTCTTTTCTTCGTTTTTCTTTTTTCCTTTTTCTTTTCTATTCCTTTTTTTCCTTTTTTCTTTTTCTTTCTTTTTCTCTTTGTCTTTTGTTTTCTTTTGTTTGGTTGGGGCACATTGGAAATCCTCTTTATTAAGGTGTCCCATCACAATAGTGGTTAATGTCTTTCAAGGTAAGTTCAATTTGAGAAAAAAAGGTTGGAGCCAAAGTGTATAAATGAGACTTAGTGTGTGTGCATAGGAATTTCATTAAATGATTTCTGAAAGCAGGGCTATTCAAGCCAAGTCTCCCACAGCAAAGATACATAAAGTCCTAGATCAAAACAAGTAAAGTATCCCAAATTGACTAAGAATACAATTTAAGCACAAAAACCAATGCATTCTCAAAACAATTACTAGGCACCAACTCAACTCCAGATGAGACACAAAGCAAATAAAGAAAGAAGAAAAACACATGCAAAATAAACAACTAAAGAAAATAACTAAAACAGGTAAGGAGATACAAGTTGAATTTTTCAAAAAATTTTGAATTTTCAAGTCAACCTCCCACAAAAATTTGAAATGAACATTGTCCTTAATGTGAAACACAAGCAAGAAGGGATAATGAGTACTCCCCTAAGGGTGATTAAGCCTTTGGAAGCAGCTCCAATGAGTATGACTTGCTTAGGAAATGCAAGTTGTGTATTTTTCTCCATACTGGTTGAAAAGTGCAATGAATGCACAACTTGGCAAACTAAGAGAAGCAAAGGAGTTAAAAGAGGTTAGGCTTTATTTTCAAATGAGGGGAGGTTTGAAAATAGGAAGAATATATGAATTTTGAGTCTTGAAGCTTGAGGTTTCTTTGAGCCTCAAGATGTTTAAACTTCCATTTTTCAGAATCGCTACCTCATAGCCATCTTTGAACCAAACTAAGCAGGTTGCCTCCTAGAAGCCTACTCCATTTTGTAGGAGGTCCCAGCTTGACTCAATGATGAGTGTAAAACTCATCGATGTTTTGAGTTCATTTCACAAGCTATTTTGAGTATTTTATATCCATATTCATGTAAAACTCATAACATTTCCTCTAAACTTGGATTTGCAGGATTTTTGATGGAGTATGCAATATAATTCCAAAAGAAGAGTCAACCGAGTGTCTCACAGCGCATCATTTGGAAGATGAACTTTTCTGTATCATCCGGAGCATCAAATGGCTAAAATCCGAGTTAAAATGAAGAAGTTATGGCCCTAACAAATAGAAGAAGAAAAACATGCAGCATAGCAAAAAACCTATGTCGCGACATTTCCAGCCTATGTCACGACAAAGCCAACGACAAAGCCAACAACAAGGTTTGTGACAAACTCTGTCACGACAAAGTTTTACTTTGTTGCGACAAGGTTTTGGACAAACTCTGTCATGACAAAGTTTTACTTTGTCGCGACAAAGTGCTAGGACTCCCAAAATGCTGATGTCGCGACTCAAGTGCTGAAAAAACAAGAAAAGTTTTTCAAGCCCATTTCACCCTAGGACTATAAATACCCAATTTTTAGGTTTTTAGGGCAACGGGGAGGTGGGAGAACACCTCTCTCATGGGGTTTCTCTCTCTAAACTGCCCATTTTCTTAGATTTTGATTTTTAATAGATTTTAGAGTAGTTTTAGAGCAGATTTTTATTTCTATTGAAGAGATTTCAGTGTTGTATAACAGAGATTCAAATTTCATTACTATTTAGACAACGATTTAAACTAAAATCTGGATTTTTCTCTCACTCCTTGTCTCTTGATTTCTTTCTTCATTTTCTTACTTTTTGTTTGATTGGTGATGATTGAAATCCAGTAATGGAACATTAAACACCCTCTAAGGGGTGGGGATTAATTGTTGAACATTCGATTCTGCGATTCTGAATTTATTTTGTGGGTTTGAATCTCGAATTTATATAATTGATACTTGTTCATATAATTAACTAATCGGGATATTAGTAGCAGCTTATGCAGGAAAGAGTTGTATCTTTGCTCGATTTCCGGAGGCCCTCCCGGGTGACACGAGAGATGGAGATTCTTAAGAGTAGCGATAGCAGGGGGTATGTTGGAGCTAATATCATGGAACTAATGAACTCTAAAAAAGATTACTTTGATAGATCACTAATTTACTCATGGTGTGAGGATAATTAGATGATGTATCGATTTAATGTTAGAGGTCTCACCTGTGATAGAATGACCTCGATCCGTGTTAGCATAGATCTAATCAAGGAGAGAGAAAACTTTATTAGTTGATGGCTAAGGTACATTACATTGGGTAGGCTTTGCGTTATCCACATACATAGAGGCGAAATTCTTCAATCCTAAGACTTGGGTGCAAAAATCTTTTGAAAAGGAAAAATATCCAGATCTTAGAAAGGGTATATTCTATAAGTAATTAGGTTAGGCTATGTCTCTGAAAAGGAACATGGATCTCTAATTAATTAAATGTATAGTGTATGGAGAATCATTTATCTTCTGCATTGCTCTTGGGCAAATCCAGCATTCAACTCACAAATGTTGTGCTTTCAAGGAAATACAAACTATTTTTAAATAGTATCCCCATCCTAGTGTCTCTTCATACCTTTTAGAATTAAAAGTAGTTGTTTTATTTGGTAGATTTTAGGATTAGTTTTGTCCGGTTTTTGTTTCAATTAAATTGATTTTATTCCACATCTGTTGGTCGCCTAAATAGTGAAAAACCCTTATGTCAGGTGATCAAATTCCAATTAAGAGAACCTCCAATCCACCATTGAGTGCGATATCAGGACTTTTAGAGTCCACTTTATTACCGGTATGACCCATGCATGCGGAAAGAGTTGAGTGTGGTAATACTTTTCATTTTAGTTTTTGAGTACACTTACTTTTGTTTCAAATCATTTTTTGAGTATTTACCACATTCACTCCCTTGGCCATATTTTCATATATACATCAATTGGTCCTTACACTCAACCAAATACAGATATGTTGGTAATTCCTATCTCCATCCATTCCAAGGAACCGAAATTTGTGCTTCAATAGCATCTTGGGTACATAGTTATTGAAGATCATTATTTTCTTTAGATTTTCTATTTTTTGTTAACAATGGTGGCTTCCATTTCCGTAAACAACTTAATAGTGTGCTCCTCCACCTTGGGTATAGGGGTTACTTCCTCAATTTTCAATTCCTCGTATCTCTTATGGGGCCATCTACGGGAGTAGTATTTACAACTTCATCTTTATCTTTTTTATGTGATTAGGAAGTTGGCTCGTCTTCCTCCTTTACCTTCTAGAGTCTTATTGAAATTTGTGCATCATTCTCCACTCTGTGAAGCTTCTCAAGTTCTTCATTACCTCTTGAGGTGATTTCTTTATTGTAGCTTAAGTTTTCCTCTTTTTTATTCACCTCAATGGTAGATGGCAAGCTCTCTTGTCTTTTGAAATGCATTTCAACCATGTTCTCATTCTCATTCTTGTATTTGACCACTATCTCTTGTATGCTCATTCCCTTCTCTTGTAGGGGTTGTTCTCTCTCAATTGTGAATTGAGTACAAGAAGTGACCATTGGAGTCATCTCTTCTTCCAAGCTCTTAAATGACGTAGGTTGAATTTGAACATTAGCCCTTGTCACTTCCCTGAATTGAACTTGAGATGCTGCACATTCAGAACAAACTCTTTCTAATTCAGCCATGGTTGCCTCTAACTTTGTCATTCTCCTATTTGGAGGTTGACTTATCTCATTTTGATCAAGAAACCTAGGCAACCCAACTTGAGAGTAGTCTATTTCAGCCCTTGATATAGAGAATTCAACTTGTGGCATGTCATTTAGCAGCTTGACTTCTTCGATTGGTACACTGATTTCTTCTAGGCTTGATCTTTGGACTTGTGGAGTTTGAAGAGTGGTGTAGCTTGTATTCCATGAGGTGTTTGGGTGATGGCTCCATCCAAAATTATGATTGCTCAAGTATGGGGTACCTCCATATTAAGCATAATCCATTGATGCATAAGGTTGCCACACTTGACTCCTCACTTGAGTTGTCACTATTCTTTGATGCTCATTGGCTAATTGGCTCATGCTTAATTGTTGACTAAGGAGAGCTAATTGATTTGTCAACTCAATGAAAGGATTCATTGTAATTTAAACCTACAAAAAAAAAAATTATGAAAAGTAAAGATGACAAGGAGAAAATGGATATGAATAAACTAAAAGGAAAAAAAAATGGAAAAAACAAATGTTTGAAGTACCAAAGAAGTACTTGGTATTGATATTAGCACAAAACATTGTAATTTCCCTTGCTTGATGCGGGTTGATAAGGCTTCTAGCATAGCGAGGACTTGTTAGGTCCCAAACAGCCCAGCTGTAGCTTGATAGGCTTGGGTAGCACAGGCGTGTTAGTCCCCGACCAGTAGCGCCAACTTGATTAGGCTTATTGTGTAATGTGTACTAAGGATATGTAATAAAATATGTAATGAGTGCCTATTCTACGCAAGTATATTCTTGTCCAAGTAATTAAGTGTACCTAAGTACATATATCAATCCACAGGGAAATGTGGGATGCTAAGTACCAAAATTAGAATACTTCTCTAATATCCAAATGGTCAAAACTGAGTTCAAAATAGAAATTAAACTAAACTAAACTAATGAAAGCTTAATCGAACTAATGAGCGTACCTTCAAGGGATACGAATGATAAGATCTAGGTATTTGGTGCAATTGGGAAATCCTATTATATCTAAGCCAAAATTCCATCCTATTGTTTCTTGAAAAAACTCTCGAAGGTGACTCTTGCCTAGTTTAATTAGAAGCCTCTTGAGAGTGTCCAAAACAATCATGATATACTCGCGTTTTACTATGTTTTTGTTCCATTTCATACAGTAATAAGTGTGGTTATTGCTCTATACTTGATATTTGGTTCCTTGTGCACTACAAGTGAATAAGGCAACATTTGGAGGCTTTGTGGAGACTTGAAGAAGGAGAATTGAAAACCCAACTCCAACATCGCGACGTTCCAATGTCGCAACATTGAGGCCAAGTGACGTGCGACGTCGCGAAGTTTCCTAGACTTAAACAACTAGATTATGAGATATATATGAGGATGACCTAGTTTTCGAGGTGGGCTAGGGATTCTGGACAGACAAGCTTACAAAAAGCGAGTACAAACATGAATTGAAACTCATGGCACTGATATTTTATTTCTTTCTCAAACATTTAATGATTGAGAATCTATGGTTGTAATGAACATCCTTGGGTATTTCTAGGGTTTTGTCATAACCTTTCTACATTTGTATGGATTAATTATTAATTTCGTTTCTATTCAATGTATTAATGGATCTCAATCGACTTGCTCTATTTTTGTGATTTATTTACATGGTGGTGTTTGGCCAACATCGGCATGTTCTTACTAGGAATCTGAGATCGAGAGATAAAGACTCGATTGATGAGTAGACGACACTTGAGTAAATTGGTGAGATAGAGATATCCCGATTCCAAGTATGGCGATTAGGGTTTAAACATTTAAGCGTTTCGGAGTCCAGGGTTGAAGCAGGGATGCAATACACCCTACTGGTGAGATAGGCGAATATACCTCGAGAAAGGATATCTCGTAGGCATGAATATGTTAATATACTGAATGAATAATTTATCTAGGTTAGAATCCATTGAGTGTGGAAGGGAACCACTAGCGTTATTTAAATTCATTTAGAAAATAACCTATGATTAGTTTTTCTTTTAAGTTAGTCGAATTCACTATAATTTGAGGTCAAGTAATATTTTAAAGCTAATTTAAATTATTCATCACACACTTCTCCTTGTAGGATGACATGACGAGCCAGCATACTCGTAACCTTGACGTGTATACTTAGCGTACGGACTGCGTTTTGACCTTAATTTACACACCTATAAATAGGCACGTCAGAGTTTTTGGCGTCTTAGGCGAAGTATTTGTGTTGATATTGACAACAGCACACTTAAATATTACTTTAGATCAATTTTTTTATTTTTTTATTTTATTTTATTTTACCTATCTTACTTTGGTGCTTGTGACTTAGTCTCTCTTGTTTGTTTGTGGTTGCAGGAGGTTAATCTACGTGCATGCGAAGACATGATCAAGTAGAACTACTTCCGTTTGATCCTAAGCCGGAAGACGCAAGCGAGCCTACGAGCATAACAAAGGAAGAGCCCAGTGGGAATCAAGTAGTCAAAATGAAGAAGCGGATGGGACAGAGAGGAATGGCGTAAGGGGGGACAAAATGGAAATAATGGTAGGAATTATGCCCCCAGACCATTCATACAGCTAGATGACCCTTATATGCTGCTTGAGGAGTTTTCTCTACCACCCACGATTGTTCAATCTACTATACGAAGACACCCATACAAGCGAAGACAGCGAGTTGAAAGCGATAACACTTTATGAATCTTGGAACATCGGTTCCATAGTACGCCAGTGAGAATTAGACACGCATCTAACAAACTTCATAGAAGTATGCGACACGATCAAATCTGATAGGTAACAAAGAAACTCTTGAAGTAAAGTTGTTCGCTATCCTTTGGTGATAAAGCTAACATTAGTTATGGCTTGACCCACTTAAAATTCCGTTTACTCATCTGATGATTTGGTGCAGAAGTTCTAAGTTCTTTCCTCCCTCGAAGATAGCACAGCTGGTGTAAGAGATTAACACTTTTAGACAGTTAGAGGGAAGAACTAGGCGAAACTGGAAAGATTTCATGAACTATTGCGAGATACCCACCTGTAAGTGACTAGATGGATGAAGTCAGCATTTCTGATAGTGCGAGTGATCCTACTAGAGCAGTCATAGATGCCTCCAATAGAGTGCTCAGTGACTACGGACCAAACATATAGTTCCCTACGGGGACATGGCTACTGATAGTAACCGGTGGCTTGAGGGGATAGGCTAATGTCGGAAGGATGTGGGAGGCGCACACGGAGGTCCTTAGTGATTTGATCGACGTGTCGCGTGACTCACTACGCATTCTGAGGCAAACCAGTGCTATAAATGCTATTGAGCAGTCTTGGAGATATACGAGATCTATGGAGGATAACATGAGTGATACAGAATGTCGGTCGGGACGGATGATAGTAGAGCGAGCCTACGATGCTGTGACTAGATTTAATCGGCTGACAAGCGAGGGTCGGTATAAGGGTAACACGTACAAAGTGAGCGAGAACTAGGGCGAGCTAAGCGTAATAATCGAGAATATCAGGCCCATGAATGGAGGAATAAATCAAAAAACGGCGCACCACCTAATCAAATCGCCATCAGAAAAAAAAAATGGACTTGGAAAAAGCCTTAGCTGGGGCTCACTTCCCATCTGACCATGAGATGAAGCAGGCAAATATACGAGAATCAACCGGCGTAGTTGAGAAACTTGGAGGTGCAAAATGGGCCAAATGGCCACTTTGTTGACTCAGAGGTAGCAAGGTTCATTGCCAAGCAATTCGGAGGTAAATCTGAGAAGAGAACACAAAGAACATGTTAAGGCTATCACCTTAAGAAGTGGTAGAAATTAGAAGCACAGCGACCACCGATTAGTAAGAGAGTGGAAATAGGAGGTGGGCCCAGACCATACAAAGACCAGATGCAAGGGGAGCATCCCCAAGAGAAGAAGTCAGTAAAGAAATCATATGGAAGGAAAGAGACTGAGAAATAGATAGGTACAGATGAACCCACTACACCAGTTCCGTATCCTCAGCGTTTGGAGAAGAATAAGCTGGACAAGCAATTTACATAATTTGTGGAAGTGTTTAAGAAACTGCATATCAACAATCCATTTGCAAATGCATTGGAACAGATGCCCATCTACGTTAAATTTATGAAAGATATACTATCAAGGAAAAGAAGATTATCAGATTTTGAGACAGTGAACCTTATTGAGGAATGCAATACCATTCTTTAGAAAGCCTGCTGGCTGAAGGATCCAGGCAGTTTTACAATTCCTTGCAAGATAGGGAACTCGATCTTTGAGAGAGCCCTATGCGACTTGGGAGCCAATATTAAGCTCATGCCTTTATCTATTTTCAGACAACTGGGATTAGGTGAAGCTATACCTACGACTGTCACTCTTCAACTAGCGGATAGATCACTGAAACATCCATGGTGGGTGATAGAAAATGTGCTAGTAAAGGTAGACAAGTTTATTTTCCCAGCTAATTTCATAGTGTTGAACATGGAGGAAGACAAGGAGATACCCATTATATTAGGTACACCGTTTTTAGCAACTGTCAAAGCTATGATTGATGTGCAGTAAGAGTGCAAGACGATGAGGTCAGGTTTAGTGTATTTAATGTTGTATGACATCCGGCGGAGAGTGATGCTTGTTTTATGATAGAGGTAGTAGAGGCTACAGTGTCTAGCCAAAGTGGTTTGACTGACCCTTTAGAGACTAGCCTTGTGCTTTTTGAATGATAAGGAAGAACTAGGTGAAGAGGCTGAAGAGCATGTGAAATGGATGGACTCCTTTCAACCAAACAAAAGGAAGTATTATGAGCCCTTGGGTGAGAATACACAGACTTCAGTGCCTTCAATTGAGCGACCACCACAATTGGAGCAAAAGCCACTACCTAGCCATTTGAGGTATGCTTATCTAGGGGAATCCTGAACCTTTCTAGTGATCATATCAACATATTTGACAACAGTAGAAGAATAGAAGCTTTTGAGAGTACTTCAAGATCACAAAGATGCTATTGGATGGTCTCTAGCAGATTTGAAAGGGATTCGCCCCTTTATGTGTATGCATCGGATCTTATTAGAAGATGGTCATAAACCTTCAGTGGAAGCTCAGAGAAGACTCAATCCGACCATGAAGGAAGTGGTAAGGAAGTATTGAAGTGGTTAGATGCGGGGGTGATTTACCCGATTTATGATAGTTCGGTAAGGTGATCCGGTCTGGGTAGTTCTACGAAATGAGGGACCATAGTGATAAAGGCAGGAGAAACATTACATTGCTTTACCCTCTAGAAACGATTTATGGGTGGAGAATCTGTATAGACTATCGGAAGTTGAATAAGGCAACTATAAAGGATCATTTTCCCTTCCGTTTGCCGTCGAATCTTTGAATTGGCAGCGGTACGAGTATTACTATTCTTGGGCCAATTGTCGATACAATCATATCTTATATCCACTAGAAAACGAGAAAGCAGCGTTCATGTGCCCTTATGGTACATTCACATTCAGGCGGATGCCATTTGGGTTATGTAACACACCAGGCACATTTCAATGATGCATGATGGCTATATTCTCAGACATGGTTGAGAAGACAATTGAGGTGTTCATGGATGATTTCTTAGTGTTGGGGAAGTCTTTTCACAATTGTCTTGAAAACCCGAGGCATGCACTAACAAGATGTGAAGAAACTAACCTTATGCTGAATTGGGAGAAGTGCCACATCATGGTGAAAAAAGGTATTATCTTGGAGCCACCGGATTTGATAGAAGGAATTGGGGTTAATAAGTCGAATTGAAACAATGAAAGCTTCCTCCCCATCTTCAATGAAAGGAATAAGAAGCTTCCTGGGACATGCGGGATTCTATAGGAGATTCATAAAGGATTTTTCCAAAATAGCCAAGCCTTTGTCGAATCTACTAGTTCAAGGAGCCCCTTTCGAATTTGATGATCAGTGTATGCAAGCGTTCTTGTTTCTTAAGGAGAAATTGGTTTCAACACCAATTGTAGTAGCACCAGACTAGGACCTCCCTTTTGAACTAATGTGTGATGTGAGCGACTACCTGATAGGGACGATGTTAGATTCGAAGAGGAAAGGATATTTCGGGTTATTTACTATCTGGCCCCGGACTTTGAATGATGCTTGTAGTATTATGCAATATGAAAAAGAGCTTTTGGAAATTGTGTTTGCTTTTGACAAGTTCCAGCCATACTTGATTGGTAACAGGGTAATAGTGCTCATGACCAGTGCATGATAAAAATATCGGTAGCCAGAGACCTGGCAGAGACTAATAAGGTGGGTAGCCCTGCTACTTGAAATTTGATCTGGAAATAAAAGATAAGAAAGGGATTGAAAGTCTAGTAGCAAACCATCTCTCACGATTGGAAGGGCCTAGTAAAGAAGTTCGGATCAATGATGATTTTCTGATTAGTACCCAAAAAGTGCTATTTTGAGTCCTATTCAAGATAGGTTTTGAGTGCTTTTTGCGTACTAACCATGTGAATTAAGCCAATTGACATGTGTAGGTCCTTAGTACCAACGATTTGATTTCGAGTTTGTTTTGCCGTAATTTTAGGTTTCTGCGAGCCTCGGTCATAATTTCAAGTTTGGTGTCGTATTGGTGCTGGATATTTGAGAATTCTCGGTGATTTCATCAAAATTTGAAATGAAGAAATGTCAAGTGGAATTGATGAAATGGAGGCTGAAGTAGATGCAGGAGGCAATGCAGAAGGGAAGGTAGGGTTCTGAGTTTTCACTGTATGCATTCACGAAAATTCCATAAAGTTGCGAAAATTTCGCAACCATCGCCCAAAATTTACGCAATCCTGAAATTC
The DNA here is from genome assembly GCA_016808115.1 of Tetrastigma voinierianum. Classification (NCBI taxonomy): domain Eukaryota; kingdom Viridiplantae; phylum Streptophyta; class Magnoliopsida; order Vitales; family Vitaceae; genus Tetrastigma; species Tetrastigma voinierianum. The sequence continues at coordinate 291,586 of JAEQBH010005326.1, read as the reverse complement.
ATAATCCTGCAATTTCTCTATCTTACCGATTTCGCTAAGCTAGCGAAATTTCGCTATCATATCGAAAATTCGCTATCATAGCGAAATTCACATGCATCATGGCAATTGAATTTTGCTATGCCTTGTATTTTTCTTCATGATAGCGAAATCCTTTGCATAAAGAAAATCCTCCCCACGTGTTTTTGGTTCCAAACGACCTCGTTTTTATAATTCCATTTGTCCTGTGTAATCATGCTTTAGGTATTTTGGTATTTCACACATTTTGGTTTGGCTATATAATACCTTATAGCTTTTATAACCACTAACTTCATTGAGCATTTTTCACCCGACTTGTTTTTTAGGTTTACAATTTCTCTCTTCTCTATTATTTCTCTCATTTTCTTGGTATGAAACACCACCTTTGAGGATGACAACTGAGGGATGCTTGGCTAAGCCTCAGCCTGAAGAGGAGGGTTGCTGGCAGTTGTGGTGGTTTGGCAGTGTCCTCATGTTTTAAATGGAACAGGTATTGCATTTATGGTTCCAAACTTTCCAAACTAGGGTTTAATGCTATTTAATGTCTTTCCTTTGGTCAATACTTGTCATGCTTTAGGGTTCAGTGCATTCTTAATGGTAGATGCACTGACATTCTTTAGATGTCATTTACGAGCCATTGAAATGAGGTTAAATGCTATGTTTTCAAACTGATTGGAACATTGGCTCAGTATATGTTTGCAGGACTCAAATAAGTGTTTTAGGGTTAGTTTTAAAGCTAAACAAAGATCCGGTTTGGCCATGACTATATGTCATTGCCACTAATGAGAAATACTAGGGACCTTTATAATACAGATTTATCGGTAGTGACCCGAGCCATCAAGGTCTCCCTCACACACCTCATTTTAAGCTATTTCAGTTAACATAGTGACACCAACTCCCACACTTTTAAATGCAAATCCGAAAATCCAAATAAAAGCCTCACCATTTTGAATCATGATACGAATCATTTGTGGGATGAAAACTCATCCCCGTGTTCGACCCTAGACCGCTATGCTGCAGTAGCTTGACTACGGCAGTAGGAGGAACATAGGAAACAAATTTTGTTGATTCCGGATCACCCTACCGTGGCACGAATCATTTTCCCGATGAACAACTCTTGGCAATTAAAGATATAAAGCTAGTTCCTTCATTCGCGAATTATGTGAATTAGTTAGTGCCCAAAGTGATCCCACCAGAATTTAGCTATCAGCGGAAGAAGAGATTCTTTACACACTTGAAGCACTACTACTGGGAGGAGCCTATTCTATATAAGCATTGTGCTAATTAGTTAATAAGAATATGTGTACTAGAGGAGGAAATGGAGAGTATCTTAAATCCTTTGCCATGCTAGCATGTAGGGGGCACTTTGAGGAGTGAGGCATTGTAAAATTACTTGTTGATTCTACTAACCTAGCTTGTTCAAGGATGCTCACCAGTTTGTGTCTACCTATGATAAATGCCAAAGAACGGGGAGCATCTCAAAACGGGATGAACCACCCTTACAAACCATCTTAGAGGTAGAGTTGTTTAATATATGGGGGATAGATTTTATGGGTCCATTCCCCTCTTCATTTAGCAACCTATACATTCTTTTGGCAGTGGACTACGTCTACAAATGGGTAGAGGTTATACCTACACGAACTAATGATGCCAAAGTGGTAGCAAAGTTCCTTCACAGCCACATATTCACTCGTTCGGCACTCCACGCGCGTTGATTGCAGATGGAGGTACTAACTTCTGCAACAAGGTTGTTGGCAGGGTACTAGGAAAATATGGTGTTCGGCATCGCAGATCACTTGTATACCACCCATAAACTAATGGCAAAGAAAAGGTGTCAAACGAGAAATAAAATTATCTTAAAGTAATTGATAGCTTGAAGAAGGTGGGTGAAGAATGTGTTGCTCTGAGCTGTAGACGGCATTTAAGACACCCCTAGGAATGTCACCATTCAGGCTACTATATGGAAAAGCGTGCCACTTGCCCGTGGAATTGGAGCATAAAGCATATTAGGCAACTAGGAAGTTGAATATGGATAGTAAGGTAGCCCGATTGAGAAGCATCTTTGCTGACTCGATGAATTAGAAGAATTCCAAAATTGAAACACGAAAATCTTAGGATCGGTAAAAGAGAAAAAAGAAACTGGCATGTGAGCATATTATGAGGAAAGAAAGAGTTTGAGTCGGGTCAAGCGGGTCTCTTATTTGCTCAAGACTCAAGCTCTTCTCAGGGAAATTAAAGTCAATGTGGTCGGAATGGATTTCACGATTATTTCGAGTTTTCCTCCTATGGAGGAGTGGAAATCATTCATCCAGAGAAGGGAAGTTTTAAAGTCAACGCGCAATGATTGAAGCCATACTTTGGAAGGGACTTTCATGCAAGCAAATAAGCCATCAATCTGAGCACACCAGAAACAGTGTAGTAAGGAATTCGAGCAGACCCGTGGTCTCGGGGACATTGAGATTCAGGGAAGTCAGGCTATAACAGCCGTAATCGCTACTTGAAGCAGCCCAGGCCTTTGAGTTTTTCTTTCATTACTGCAATCTTGAGTGTTTTTAATTATTGCTTATTGTTTTAATTTTTAGAAATTTCAGTTTTCTCGGAATGCGTAAATTATGACCTAATTGCATTGTTTGTTTGTTGTATTTTTAGGCTCTGAGTTGGAAGTGGTGATAAAGAGATAGCTTGAGAGGCCTATTCTAGGCTTGGAAAAGGGCTGGAACCTCGTTAAGGGAGTTTTCTACAACCTATAAACTTTTTATAAAAACTGTATTAAACCTCTCTGCCACGTCGCAACGTTGAGGAAAAAAAAAATACTCTCTAGAAAGTTGCGACGTTGGATCCGAATGTCGTGATGTTGGAAAAACAGCCATCTGTAATGCCATGACGTCGGTTAAATCATTTTGAGCAACTCTCAAGAACATTGAGACGTTGGCCCAAACGTCGCGACATTACCCTGTTTTAAGACCAAGAATTGTCATATTTTTTAAACTCAATGTTTGAGCCTAAATCCTCATTTGTTTTGCTGATTTATTCTTCCAATCATCTTCCAAGACTTCCAAAGGTGATTTGAGTTCCATGAGACCTAAGAACACCTCTTGATCCAAAAACCCTAGAGTTCTCCCATTGTTCAACATAGTTTTAGGAAATAGGAGATTTCTGGATTTCGGATGATTTAAGGTAAAAAACTGGTTTTTCTGAGTTTCTTTGGATTTGTTTTCATAAAGAAGAAGATTCGTGGGTGATTTGAGGTTGTAGAGCCACACAAGTCTTGAGCGAACGGTCATTTCAAATAGTGGCCACCAAGAGTTCGATAAATTGCCTAGGTGAAAATTTCAAATTGTTTAACTACCAAAGGGTGATTTGAGCACATTGGGCGTTTAGGTGCTTGTTTGGTACTGATTGGAAAAGCCTAGAACCCATAACCTCAACATGAACCCCTAAGTTCAACATGTCTTCTAAAAGGCAAAAACTAACCTTAAAGAAGAGTCGTAGAATGGATGAGCAATAAGAGGACTTTGATAGGAATAAGTTTGTCAATGTGGCCGCCCGGCGAGAATTCGGCGCATTTCAAAGAATCGATCTTCATCAAAGAGAGTTTCACCGCCCAAACTGACTTCTTTCGAAAAACTATAGCAAATTAAAGGTAGAAGGCGCTTTGCGACCCACAGAACGATGCCCTGATAGTGGTTTAAAATTCTCACCTTCAATCGCAGCTCAAGTAAAGAAAAAAATTTAGGTATGAGGGGTGTTATTTAGATTTCAATCACGAAATCTATCAGTTACAACTTAAATGAGCAAGTGGTGAAGCCTATGATAGGCTACGAGGGGAAAATCCATTTTCGGAAGTCCTTAAGTTACTCTGATGGCAGGGAATGAAAAATAAACAATGAAGGGCATGCAGTGCACTTTAAGGCCAAACATTTGGCCTACATCCCTAAGGTATGGCATCACTTCATCACATCCCATCTAATCCCGACGACCAACGTGTGTGAAGTGATGGCCAAGAGGGCCTTGCTCAATTATGCGATAATTCAGGACATCCCATTCGATGTGGGATAGGTCATAGAGGATGCAATCCTCTACAACAAGGATGGAAAGATGAACTTAGGACACCCCTTTCTCATTTATGGCCTATGTAAAAAAGCCGAGGTTCCTTTAGAAGATAACCACTACAAGGAAAAAGTTAATCAATGACGTTGTTAATGCGTCATGGAAGAGTTACAATGACACTTTCCTAAAGTGTCATGGTATCGACTGTCATTGTATCTATTGGGCGGACAATGACGTTTCTAATAAGCATCATCTTTGGATAATGTTGATGATGACACTCATAAAAAGCATCATCGTTGAACATTTTCAAGTGAAATAACACCCATAACAATGACACTTAAAAGGAGGGTCATTGAAAATATATTTTATCAATGACATGCTCTGAAGTGTCATATTTGATTAACTTTACTTTTGGTATTTTATATTAAAAATAATATTTATATCCTGTTATTGCAATAATGAATTCTTTTATAATGAAAAAAAAAAAAACTAGAATCAAATTGAATTTATGCTAAAAATATCTTCAAATATTTGTATAATAGCAGTTTTGAACCAATAATTTTATCACTTCTACATAATAATCACAAATCATATCCCAATTTCTAATTTTTTGAACAAAAGAACAAATATTGATACAGTCTTCATATTTTTTGGCATCACCTCCTTAAACACAATGATTTCTCGTCTTTTGGCTAACCACTTTCATTTACAAAGCACGAGTAAATTTGAGTAGAAAGCTCTAAATTATATGTACAACAATCATAAGTATAATTGGAGCTATGACTTTCAAAAAAAAAAATTGGAAAGGAAAGAAACACTAGAATCAATATAAAATATAAAGAATAATGAAAAAAATAAACATGAGGCGAAAAGTTAAAGTCCCATTATTGAAGAAAGAAAGATATTAAATAGAGCATTTGCAGAGGAAGTTAACAATCTAAACAATAGTTTATGATTGATATCTAACCAAGTTCAATCTCATCTTTTCTTACTAATCTTTAAGAACAATAGCGATAATTAATTTAAATCCATAAGTATAACAAACACTAGGTTTCATTTGTTTAGTGATGTTGATAGTATAGTGGTACACAATGCGGTTATTTCCTGACATATTTCAATCGAGGACATCGGTGATCATATCTGATTTAATATCTTTACCAACGGTAAATCCATCAATAAAAAGGATATCAAGATCACTTAATTAAGTAGAGGATCTACATTGTTTACAAAGGAAACTTTCAAAACTAATTTTCAAGAAATAGAAAAATAAAAATAAATAATTATATTATTATCCTCCCAAGGTCACCTGTAAAAATAGAAAAATAAAAAAAATATAAAAATAAGAAACGGAAAGTTAAAGAGTGCAAACAAACATGAGAAATCTATCGAGCGAGCTTGAAATTTGTTGGAGAAAGACTAAATATTTTGACCAATTTGCTGGAATTTCCCGGTGAAAGCTTGAAATTCATAAGCAATGGTGCTTAAAACCAACCCTAAAAATTGATTTGGCTGTATTAACTGCAAGCACTTGAACACGAACCTATCCTTAAAATCAGTCGATTTAGTAGTGTATTACCTAATTTAAAAATCAAGGCATTGTGGTTAAGCTGAAGACTTGAGGCTTAATGGGTTTACCACTAAAAAAATACTAGATCCAAATAGGAGAAAAATGTACTTGTATCTAAAAAAATGAAAAGAATTTTCAAGCTTGTGAAGCACTAGGCTCAAATGTATTTGCAAGAAAACACGTTTTGAGAAAATAAATACTGTGTAAAAGAAAAAATCAATCAAATTACAACTACAATGAGTAAAAGAAACAAATACTTAACGCGATAATGTCCATTAGTGATGTTCCCGACCACCTCGATAACGCCATCAGTGAAGAATGTTTGACCCATTTGTTGTCTTTGAGACTCATTTGTCCGGTCTTGGTGCTTATGCTTCCCTCGATATTTTGCCTTTCTTGACCTTAAATTCATAGTATGACACATTTTCTCTTGATGGTGCTTTTGGTTTTTTAAGTTTTTGGTAGTGGGGACATTTACAAACAAGTGATGGGCGAGATGCACAGCAAGAGGTTGAGGAAGAGTCTGTACGGGGTGGGCGGGTTCGTGACATCCTTGGGAAATGGGTGGGCGAGATTACGTAATCAATAAGGAGTTTGTCATTATACTTTTCACGGTTCATCGACTCAATCAGTTTGCATCTGGCCCGGATCCCCACGGTCTCTTGCATCGAAGAGTAACCTGCCATCACGAATTCACGTCAATAGTCTTTCGGATGACACGCAGATATTATATGTACAATGAGAATCAAGGCCCGTCTTCAATTTTTAGTCATGATAATTACGTCGAAGTATTTTTAGCGAAAGTAGGACAAAGACCTTCTTTATAGCTTATGTCGGGTTCCCCCCCCATTATTAGTATAGAGCCTTCCCCCAAGATGGGACTTGATTGTTCAAATCCTGACATTAGATGTTTATCTTTACATATGCAAGTCTTCTCCTGCCCAGTCTAAAAGGCTAAAGACACGCGAGTATTGATTGGAAAAAGGCAAAAAGCTCGAGACACAGGATTTGGTCATGAAAAACGGATCACAACGAGAATGTAAATAATTAAATCAATTAGATTAACATATATACGATAAAGGCAATATAAAAGCAACAAAGAAAGAGAACGATAAGTGAAATCCAAGGCTGTTAATCGAGCTTCTGCGAGTTGTATGAACAACTTGTGATACTTGGACTATTATGAATAATGCCAGATATAACCATGACTCAGAGCCTCATAGGCGGGTCCTTATATCGATACTTACGAACACAGGAAAGACCGGGAAAAAAAACCGTGCGAAAATTTTTGTATTGACACCTGTGATGAAGCCTTGTTTAATTATTCTTTAATTGGTACATCTGATAAATATATATATATGGCTCATGGACAAAGCGAGAAGAGGCTTATTAAGTGAATGAAGTTGAGGGAAATTAATTGCAGTTAAAATTTGAATCCTCCCGGTGTCTTTCAAATCAATAACCTTAAATTTTCAATGTCACATTTGCCAACTATGATGCAAGATCCCCATAGTATTGTCGAGGAAGCATAACGGTTGATCGACTAATAATCCCATTCCCGATTGAGACTTGACTTTGGCGCGTTTCTTTGCTTCCCGGATATAGCGAGAAACAAAAAAAAGTTTTAACGAAAAGTCGGATAAGTATGATTAATTAGGCGCATAATAGTCAATGCTACATGCAAATATGTTGTCGTTATTGAGTGGTGAGAGAAATTACATGAAAATCGACAATTGGCAACTCTAATTTTGAATTTTGCCCTCATATGGGTCATTAGGAGCTTGTTTGTTCACAGTTTGGCTTGTTTTTGAAAACGATAAAAACGAGAGAGACGCGCGTTTGGTTCATAATTTTTTTGTTACGAAAAATTTTGAAGGACACAAAAGACACTAAATTCGAGAACAATAATAGTAATCAGAGAACACCGAATGATCTTACGTGTTTTTAAGCGTTCTCAAAAATAATTTTCAAAAACAAAAAACCAAAATAAGGCCATTAGTAAGCGATAGCATTTTCCTATTATCTGGAATTGATAAAAGTGCAAATACCATTTGTTGTGTTTGGTTGCATGGAATGGAATCGATTTCCACTAAACCTGATCAAAAATAATTAAGCAATTAGTGCAAAGGAATACCGAGTAAAAGCAGGATTTCGTTCGAGTTGTACGAGATCTGCGAGAACCAAGAGCAACCCCAATCTTCCAAAAATCTTGAAGATATATAGTTGTCCTTAATCCTAACTGATATCATTGTAGACCATTTGAATCAGTTTTGGAAAAAACTTTTCATCAAATGTGACCAGTCAAGAAATCTAATATTCCAATCATATGTACTTGCTTCTGTTCGAATGATTAATGAATAAGGAAAATATTTTTATTGAAGTGATGCATACGAGAGTGGAGTTGAGGTAAGATAGTATTTTTCTTTGTGATCACGGCACATGTTATGGAATATTTTCTTATATTGGTGACATCTGCCCAGGAAACTTTGTAGCGGTATTGTGATGTCCATGCGATAGTTTTCACATTTGTTTTTTCTTGACAACTTGGAACCCAATTATGCCATGGTATTGGAAGTATGAAACGGCTATAACGAGCAAGTGGGAATTACTTAAGGTATATATATATATATATATATATATATATATATATATATATATATATATATATATATATATATATATTAGGCCCACTTTTTCATGGTTTCAAAAATCGAACTCCAGAAGTTAGACAAGATGCCCACCCACGATAGCTAGAATCGGACTCGGTCGATGTACGAGACCCGTCGTGTTCAGTCGGTGGAGTAGGAGTGAATCTGTCAGAGACCCACGTTTGGGTATGCGATAATAGGCTCCCACCTGGATCTGGGCTCGAGAGCAGTCTCATAGACCCCGTCGTCGGCTTTGGCGTCGGCATAGAGTGAATAACGAGATCCGGTTCCCATGCTTTGGTTACCACGGCCCGGAAGAGGAGCCCACACGGATGCGATCTCAGCGAAGCGGCGCGTGATTACCTTATCCGTGCGGGCGGAGAACCATCTCCCATAGCGCGGAGCCCGGCGGTGGGATGCCCGGTAGACCTTCACCATTGGCCATCTCGAACGGATCTGGAGATCCAATAGCAAGGAAGGAGCCGATCACTCTTACGCCACTCTCAGACCGATCTGTGGCTGAGCTTGTCGTAGCAGAACCCTTAAGATCTGCAGCAGCGATGATGTCATCATCGGTTTTTGGCAGCGTGCCGAGAGCACGGCAGGAACTCCATTTCGAGATCAAGCGGGGCTGAGCACCGGCGACGAACGCTGGCGTCTGCGTTAGCGATGGCATCGGCGGGGCTGCAGGCGACCCCTTCTCGCGAGCGCGGAAGAAGCAGCACCGATAACCGTATGGAACAACGCGATCTTCCTTTTGGGGAGGAAAAGCGAGTGGGTGACCCAGTGATCAAACCCCCATAACCTTAATTAGGCGTTTGCCGACCCACTTGTGAAAGCGGAAATCACGTATTCGGAAGGCTGGAATCGGAAACCACAAGATGGTTAGTGCATCTCGGGAGAAGACGGAGACCCTATCACGTGTCGAGGGTTATTGGGTTTTGAAGGGGATATCAAATATAGGGTTTTTAGATTTTAATGTTTAAAAATAACAATGTTATTATAATTTATAAATAATGACGGTTTAGAAATTTTATATTTTTTCTATGACATTGTAGAAGCATTAGATTAGGAAGTCATTTTATAGCCCAAATAGAATACTTTAAGTATGACACACCTCTAAAGCGTCATCCATGATATAAAATTCCACAAGACAATGGCGTTTAAATTGAAATCATTGTACATTTAATCATAATTAGATAATGACATTTTTTTTTTGCAAGTGTCATTGTATAAAGCGTCACAAACAATCATTTTTGGCAGTAGTGAGCGAGGCTTTGATACACTGTCAGTCGATAGTAGTAAGAAAAAACAAGCTAGGGTGTACGAGGCCGAAGGGTTTATGATTGAAGGATGACTCCTTCAGACGAAGAAGAGCTTAGGGCTTTGCCAATCTAGGTTTGGGATGCGAGAGGATGACCAAGACTGCATGACATTCATCACACTTGACCCAGCAGTCACCGTCTCATGTGAGGAGGATGATTCCCGATCCTTCTTAAAGCAGAGGACCAAGTCGAGGAATCTCCTGACTACTGCCTGTGGGATAAAACCCGAAACTCGGTCTCAATGAGCCAAGAAATAGGAGAGCTAAAGACCAAGATGGATACCGTACTGCTCAACCAGGAGATAATCAAGCAATAGCTCGCCCAGATTCTCTCCCGTATCACACACCAGTCGCGGAAGTCGTAGATCGCCGCGGTGATCATGTGATGCTAAGGAGAGTTTTCACCCTCATTTTATATTTCATGCCATTGAGGAAACTGTTCATTTTTGTTTAGGGGGTGTGGGTGATCTGTTTGGTGTCGTGATTCATGTCTTGTGCTTTTGGGGATCGTGCTGCTCCAGTATTCATGCATGATGGTTTGGGGGTATATGGTTGGTTCATCGAGGTATGTATATGCTTATATTGCTCAATTAGTCAAGCATGAGGCCTTGGAGTCTTGTTTAGGTAATGCAATTAGGTTTTGTGTTTGTGTGTTTTAGGTCGTTTTAGCATTATTGTGTGTTTATTTTTAGGTATGTTTAAGGGTTCATGTGTGAGTGTGATGCCATGGCAACTAAATGAAGGCCATTTTGATAGCAATTTTTCAAAAAGCCTAAGTTGAAAAAGAAGGTGGATCTTTTGGTTGTTCAATGATATGGAATTGTATGCTTGAAAGGTAGGAATGACTTAGTTTAGTCACCCTCTTTGTATTTCAAGAAACCATTTCTCAAGTGGTCTAACACATACGCACATGTGATATCTAGTGTATACCTAGGCCCCGAATCTTGTTTACTTCATTTCTACTAGCCTTGGGGGATTCTAACCACCTAAGTGATGGGACACCTTTGCAAAAGAGGATTTCCATTGAGCCCCATATCGAAAAAAAAAGAAGAGAAAAATGCAAAAAACAAGAGAAAAGGTGAAAAAGAAAAAAAAAGCAAAAGAAAAAAAAAGGTCAAAAAGATGTTTGTGAATAGAATAAGTGGGATCATCCAATCGGAATCCTGGGCATAGTCCGCTACATGGGACAGAAGATGGATCCCTCCCATAGTCTAGGGCCTTTAGGTTTGGTTGAGTGTTCATGGTAAAGTTCAAGGGGAACTAAATGCCTGGTGCCCTTAACCAACTGGTGGGGAGTCACTAATGAATCCTTGCTACAGGGATACTCAGCTAAAACTTATAGGCACTAGTTTTTTTTTCATGATTAGGTAGTTTCATGTGAATAAAAATGGTGTGTTCTTATCCTTTCTTAGTTAGATTCTTCCAAATAGGTGAGTTGAACTTAAGTTTGGGGGTGTTGGAACCTAGTTATATGTTGGAGATCATGAATCAAATGCACATAGATTTCTTGGGAAAGGTCATTGAGAACTTGGGGGGTTGAGTTGCTTCGTCAATCAATCTTTGCTTAGCTAAGTTCCTTAGAAAGTTTAACAACCTTAAGGATCTTCCAATTTGAGAGGAAAAAACTAGATTTGCAAGCTTGGCTCATTTTGATCCTACTTTTTGGCATCATGTGTATCACACTCATGTCGTATGCGTTTTGGTGTGTTATTTTCATGCTTGGGGACAAGCAAGAAGCTAAGTTTGGGGGTATGATGAGTGTCCAAAACACTCATGATATACCAGCGTTTTACTATGTTTTTGTTCCATTTCATATAGTAATAAGTGTGGTTATTTCTCTATATATGATATTTGGTTCCTTATGCACTATAGGTGAATAAGGTGGCATTTGGAGGCTTTGTGGAGACTTGAAGAAGGAGAATTGAAAACCTAGCTCCAATGTTGCAATATTTAGGCCAAGTGACGAGCGACGTCGCGACGTTTCTTGGACTTAATCAGCGAGATTATGAGATATAAATGAGGATGACCCAATTTTCGAGGTGGACCGAGGGGATTACGGACGGACAAGCTCAGAGACGAAATAGGTGTGAATCAGCACCTGCTCTGTTGTTCTCTTTCTGACATTATGGACTGAATCATGGGTTGCCTGAACATGTTATATTTTCTGAATCTATTCTATTGCCTGCACATTTGTATGGATTAATTATTAATTTCGTTTCATTTAGTGTATTAATGGATCTATGCTCGACTTGCTCATTTACGTGATTTATTTTTGTAGTGGTGTTTGGCCAACATCGGCATGTTCTTATTGGGAATTTGAGATCAAGAAATAAAGACTCCTAGGATGAGTAAGTGACACTGGTAAGTGAGACGAAGCAGAATATCCAGGTTCCAAGTGTGTAGCGTTAGGGTTTAAACATTTTAAGTGTTTGGGCCCCTGGCATGGCAGGGGTTGGCGGTGCGATACACTGCGGCTAGATGGTGAATATGCCTCGACGATATCTCGTAGGCACGATCAACCTGCTAGCGTGAATATGTTAATATACTAAATGAATAATTTATCTGGGTTAGAATCCATTTAGTGTGACAGGGGAAGGCAAAACCCTAGCGTTGACAAATTCATTTAGAAAATAACCTAGGATTAGTTTTTTTTCTTTAAGTTAGTTGGAATTCACTGTAATTTGAGGTCCAACACTTGACGAGCCACTATACTACGTAACCTCGATGCGTAGACTTGCGCGTATGGGCCTATTTTTTGACAACTGGTACACACTCTGACAAGCCAGTCACCTCTCGAGGTCAAATAACTACCAAAAATACTAGGTTTCTTGCTTCTCAACTCAGCCCGAGCACTAGAATGCCTTTAAGACGAATACAAACCTCTCTAATTACGAATAATTTCTACACTACCTAGCTAATTAGGTTGATTCACCTATGTCTAATTCTCCTTCTCAAATCTCGTAAGAACCATAAACATATTGAGATTAATATGTAATAAACAAAAAGCATGAATCAATAGATAAGGAAATCACAAAGAAAAAAAAATAGAAAAAGGAAAATTAACAAATAGATATAAGATTCATGTTCAACATGCAACCAAAACCCTAGACTACGAATATAGAACATAATAGAGGTTTGGTACATCCCAAAATTAAGATAAAACATGAGAAAAGGGAAACAAGGAACTCTAATGGTTGAAAATGATGTGAGTCCTCAGTCTTCTTCCTCAAAATCCCAAGTTCTTCCAAATCTTGAAGAATAGCTACCAATCCTCCTTTTTGGTCCCAAAGTGCTAAAAATGGTTCAGAACAGAAGGAAAACAGAAGGGTTTTTTCTCCCTCTAGGGCTCAGTCGGGACTATTTCGATCTCGTCTCCTCCTTTCTTTTTTTTTTTCAACCCTAAAACATGTCCCCTCTTATATAAGTCTTCAAAAATGGCTAAACTGGGCTATACATGTTGTTGGGTCATGCAACCTTCGTTGCAATGAACCTATAGCATCTTCAATATCGTTCTTCTGCTTCGTTACGACGAAGGTGGCTTCATCATGATGAACCCATAGCATCTTCAATATCGTTCTTCTACTTAGTCATGATGAAGGTGCTAATCAATTCAGCAACTTCTTCTGTTCATCAATTTTTTCCATATCTTTGCTTGGTTTTGATTCAAAATCTAAGGCCTGTCGAATGAGGGGATTAGAGTATTCTTTAGAGATTTTTGGTGTGAATCTAACTTTGACAAATTATTCTAAGCTGCACGTGAAAAGTATACTAAAAATGCTAACATATTCACACTTATCAGTTTCCACCCAAAGAGGACTCTCTAAAACCCTAAATCATGTTCCCTTTTACAGGCTCCCTAAGAATAGGCTGAAAATAGGCTAAAACTAGTGACGAGTCGAACATGACATTGTGACATGTGAGGCAGTGTGTTGTTGGAATGCTTGGCCATGTTGCGACGTTGTGGTTCGCATGTCACGACATGGTGCTAGAGATGCTGGTGATGTCACCATGTCAAGGCTTCACATCACGATATGGGCTACTACTCCCTTTGGTTCTCTACATCACATCATGACATGACTGCTCACCGCTCTTTTGTCTCATGTTTGCTCTTGTTTTAATTGAATCCCTTGGTTTCTTCCATTTTGAGCCTACACAAAAAGATGGCATTTAAGTAAAACACTGACTAAATCTAAAAACTACAAAAATAACACTTACCATAAGGATAAAATGATTATGTTTATAACTCATCACATCACCTCATAACGGTAGAAAAAGCTTGATAGGTTCATGAAACGTGTATGAAAATAAAAATACTGAGTCTTGTGAAGTGCACGCTAGGTTCAAGTAATAAAGTGAAAGTAAGAGTATTGTCCCACAAGGAAAAGGGTTACTAAGTATTGAAATCGGGTAAATCCTATATTTATCTGGATGATGGATGGAGGGTGGAAACAACTAACAAACTACAATCCTAAACTATCATGCAAAGATGTCAAATAAAATACAAAAACCTAAGGCTTAGATTTCATTTAGTTAACAATCCTGCATTAGAGTCCAATTTGCCTTTAATTGATATCCTAATCACCTATTAATGGTAGTCTCACTACTATATATGTGGATCTCTTTCGAAAACCCATAGCCTACTCCTAGGGTGTAGGTATTTTGTATCTCTACTCAACCCCGAAACCCTAAAAGTGCAATGAAACAAGAAACCCTAATTACCACACAAAACCCATGAGAATCTCTTGTTAATGGTGGAATGTGATGTACTAAACATGTCTAATTCAATCCTCACTTCTCATATCTCGGATTGAATCACAAGGCGTATAGATGACATTGAATCATAAATAGGCATGAAGAATAGAAAAGGGCATTTAATAGAAATGTGCTTCAAATATCAATTCAAAGGAAAAACAATGTTGAAATACATAAATCGCAACTAAACTACATATAAAACCCTAGAAATTAAAATCAAAACATGAGGTGGAGAAATGCAACCAAAGAAGAACAAGAAAACATGGAATAATCTTCTCCTCATTCAATCTTCTTCCTCCAAGAGCCTTACCCTAGGGTTAGAAACCCTAGAGGCTTATTTCGTGCTCTCCGCCTCTCTTGTAAGAACCGAACCTCCATTTCTAAACCGTAATGTGTTCTTTTTATAGCTCCCTCAAACAATGGCATGAATGAGTTGAGTTTGGCTGCAGATAGGCCTAAAGTGGTGTCTCAGACATTGTGACGTGTGGGTTGTCTTTGGCTTGAATGTCTCGGCCACGTGCAGCGATCGGTGGCACCATTGTGTCATGACGATGAGATTCTCACATCACGATGTGAGAAATTCACGTACTTCACTCCCTTTTGCTCGATTCAGCTTCGATAGCCCCGATCTGCTTCATAATGCTTGTATGCCTCAAGATTGTACCTATATGCAAATATGAGCAAAACATAGCATTAGAACACTTATTTTTAAACTACAAACACTCTAAATTTATCCAAATTGTAGGGATATAATGAGTATAAAATGTATTCTTCACACCCCAAACTTGAATCCTTGCTTGTCCCCAGGCAAAGAACTAACACAAAACACAACTAAACAAACTAAAACAAATAAACACAAATGACAAAAGCGAGTTGAAAAAGGTGCTAGCTAAACAATTAAAAGGACACAGTGCATGAGTTCTTAAATAACATGTAACTAACATGGTGATCTGAACGTTATATTGCCCACGAGAAGAACCTTAATCAATGAAGTGAACATAGTAGTCCACTTCCCATATTCTCAATAACCTTTCCTAAAGAGGATCTTGGTGGCTTGTGTTATCTTAGATCTCAAATGTATATAAAGTTTCCAACCTTAAGCTTCAGGCTTCGATTCACTCTTTTGAAAGAAATCAACTAAACAATGATAAGAACACACCTTTTATTGAAACACACAAACCTAAAGTAGGATGCAATGTTAAGGTGCTCTAGAGAAGTGTCCATGTAACATGGATCCATTGGTGACTCCCCACCAATTGGTTAAGGGAACCAGGCATTAAGTTCCCCTCGAACTTCACCCCGAACACTCAACTCGAAAATGAAGCACCTACTTGTGAGAGTAATCCATCTTTTGTCCCATGTAGAGAGCAATGAAGTTAACGACTCCCGACCAGCTGGCTCAAGGCATTAGGCTTTGAGAGGCCCCTCGGACTATGCCTGGGATTCCGATTGGATCATCCCTCTTATTTCATTATTTTTCTTTCTTTTTGTCATTTTTCTTTTCTTTTCTATTTCTTTTCGATTTATTTCTCGTGTTTTTGCACTTTTCTATATGGTTGGGACCTTTGAAAATCCTGCTATGAAGATTGTCATATCTTGAGAGAGTTAGCAACCCTCAAGCAATTTTAGCAAGGGGATTGTGGAACCAATGTATACAAGCAAGATCTAGTGTGTGTGCGTGTGTGTGTAAGTTCTCGAAAAGAATTGGCTTCTTGAAAGGTATAGGGATGGCCAAACTAAGCTATCCATAACTAATCATGCACACAACCCTAATCTAGCAAATGTCCAAGTATCCCACATGAAAGTTCACAACAAATGAAGGATCACATCATTCAAGTGTACATCCAATTAGTAAGCATGGCACCCCGGTCAACTACGACTAAGACCTGGCTGCAAATTACAAGAAAAACACATGCAAGGAAACTCAAACACACAAGCATGCATTAAATTGGCTAATGCAAAAACAAACACAAACAAACATGCAAAGACACTAAAAAAACAACTAACTAAACTAACACCACTAAACTAACACACAAACAACGACTCTACAAACTAAGCATAAGGCTGGCGACTCATAGCATGCAAGCCTAAATCAAAATAAGCTATGACCAATTTTTAAACTTATAATTTGCATTGTCCTCGATGTAATAGAAAATAAAATAGCATAAGAGGACTCCCCTAGTGATCTCAGTAATCACTGTGTGGTGGTGCTGCTACTACTCCTACATGATAAGAGAGGAGCTCAGCTAGCTACCTCTAAATGATCTCTTGATTAGTGAGGATGGCTTTGTTTTGTGCTTTGATTTCATCCAATTATTGATTGACACCGATTTCAAACTCTTAGTGCTCATCAGTCTACTCTCATAGTGAGCTTGTTAATCTGCTCATGAAGACTAGTGGAGGATGTGCCCTCACTATGTGGCATAGTCGCTTGAGGTGGCTGATCTTCGTTGTCTTGTTCATCCTCACTAGTAGTTTCATTCCCAGAGTCTATGATAGGATCGGGTTCAGGTAATCTCCTCTTTCATTTCTTCTTCACAACTATTGCCTTAATAGGGTGAAGCTATTCCTCTTGAATTGAGTTCTCTACCCCCACATTCTTACATAATTGATAGATAAGAAATGAGTAGCCCAGGTTCTTTCTCACATCTCTGTTGTCCCATATGGCTTCCTCAATGATTTTTCTAACATCAAACTTGATGTTTTGAAGTATGGCATAGTTGAGGACAACCTTCTCCTTGGTCACTTCACACACATTGGTAGTGAGAAGTATTCTCGAGGTGATGAAGTGATGCCAAACCTTTGGCATGTAGAGGAGATCCTTTGCTTAAAAATTTACCACTTGCCGTTCATGATTGATCTTCTACTTCTCTTGGTTGTTGGTCAGGCAATTTATGATCTTTGAGTAATTAGGGTTGTTTCTTAAACTCTCATAAACTTCATTGTCCACCTAAGGTAGGTTGTAGAAGCTATGGATGGTCTCACTGTCAAAAGGCACCCATTTTCCCCTCACCCACACTTTCTTTAAACCTTTATCAACAAGATTAGCATATAATTCTCGGACTACTGAGATTGCTGCTAGTTTTAGTGGTTTGCATAGCTCCTTCCATCCCTTTGTATCTATGTTATTCACAAAGAAGTCATCGGTATGGTCAAAGCCCTTCTCCTTGATAAATGTTATGTTTCTAGCAATGATCGTGTATCTCCTTGATGCTTCCAAGGTGACGAACTTGTCATAGTTATAATCTTCATGGAGAGTAACTTTCGAAACTCTTTTGGACAACTTTTGCTTCTTGGATGCCATGGTAGATCAATTCAACTCAAAACGGGTTCTTGCTCACCAAAAATTTCACTTCAAACACCACTTCTTTGTCTCCTAATATGATCTCCATGACAATACCTCTTACACTAGCACTAAACAAGCTTTATGTTGTCACAAAGAACCTTTCATGGTAGATCAGATCAACTCAAAACAGGTTCTTTCTCACTTAAAATTTCACTTCAAACACCACTTCTCTGTCCCCCAATATGGTCTCCAAGATAATACCTCTTACACTAGCACTAAATAAGCTTTATGTTGTCACCAAGAACCTTTGAAAGCTTAATGCTGCAATTTGTTGAGCACCTTGTAGGTAGCCTAATTCCTTGAAATGTTTTACAATTTCAATCCACTAATTCCTTCCAATACACACAAGAAAACTCCTTGATAGACAATTAGCTCGCACAATCTAAGAACCCACTGTAATTTCCCAAATTTGGTAAACTTCACTCTTGATAGGTTGGTTTACTTGAATTCTTGCTTGAAGCTTGAATGGGATCCCAACAGGATGATTAGTGGATGTGTAAGGATGATGAAAGAGTTTGGAATGTAGAAAAATGGGTGCAAATAATGAAAATCGATCTCCAAGTTGAGAGGTAGAAGCTTGAGGGGGGGTTTTGCAGCAATGGAATGTAAAAAAAAAAAAAAAATGAAACATTCTTGGCTTTAAAACAGTGTTATGTCATGACTTCATGTAGTCACGTCGCAACGTGATGAAACAATTTCAAAAGAGTCACGACTTGAAAGAGGGTGGTTTATGTATCTTAACACCGTCATAGCATCTGGTGTTCCGTCGTGGCGGTGAAGATGGTATCTTTGAATTTCTTGCTTCTCGTCACAACGTCATGCATGATAGAGAGATGTTAGACCGTTGTAGTAGACATCACGACTTGAGGGTGATTTTTTGAAAAAAAAAAAATTATAAGTGTTCAAAAACAAGAAACACTCATTATCTTAGACTCACAAAAGATACTCTTCATGTATTGCCCTCTATCACTGTGCATGGTATAATATTAAGCCTTTGGACCTACAACACACACAAAAACACGAATTGAACTTACAAAGACTCAAAATAACCCTAAAGTAAACAAGAAAACTAAAAATAAAGAAATAAGAGAAGAATTGCTTGAGTTGCCTCCCAAGAAGCTACTTCGTTTTTGTAGAGACCAGCTCGACTCTACCAACTATAGATAAGTTGGTGATTGCCTCCTCCATCCATTCCTAAGAACCGATAGTTGTGCTCCAATAGCTTCTTGGGCACATAATCTTCCTCGATCTTTTTTTTTTCCTTTATTGATCACCATGAAAGCTTCTATTTCCTTGTTCAACCGAATAATGCACTCCTCCACTTTGGATATGGGGGTTACTTCCTTATTTTTCAATTCTTCATGAATGTCATCCCATGGAGCCATCTTCGAAATAGTCTTTAGAACTTCATATTTTATCTTTTTATGTGATTCTGGAGAAGTTGGCTCATCTTCCATTACAACTAAGGTCTTTGAATCTTGTTCATCATCCTCAACTTTTATGATTTTCTCAAGTTCATCCTCGATTCTTGAGGTGAATCCTCTTTTTAGCTCAAGTCTTCTTCTATAATCACCTCAAGAATGTTTGGCAAACTCTCATGTTGTCCTTCAAAGGACATTTTTTCCATGCTCTTCTCCTCATTCATGCGTTTGGCCACTAGTTCTTGTATGCTCATTTCCTCATCTTGTAGATGTTGATGAATCTCATTTTTGGTTTAAGTATAAGAAGTGGTCATTGGAGTCATTTCCTATTTCATGAATAAATCAACCCCACACTTAGCTAATTTAGCCATTATGATGGCTAATTCATCCACTTTACTTTCAAATTTTGACTCTTCTTGTGAAGGTGTGTGCACCTTCTCCATGAATTGAGGTTGAGATGTGTGGTGTGTGCACCTTCATCCACTCTCAAGAATATTTGACTCCTCTTGTTGATTCAGCTTGAACTCTTCTTAATTCAGCTATGGTTGCCTCTAGGTTAGACATTTCCTCTTGTGGAGGTTGACTCATTTCATGTTGAGCATAAAACCTTGGCAAACCATCTTGAGAATAGTCCATATCAATCATTGAGATTTCATTTTCGGCTTGGACCATGGCTAAATCAATTTGAGATCTTCTCAATTCAGCCATAGTTTTCTCTAGACTTGCCTTGGCCAATTAAGCTCTAGAATCTTCCATTTCAACCCTTAACCTAGCCAATTCAGCTATGGTATCCTCCAAGCTTTATCTTTGGACATGTGGAGAATGGGAAGTATCTTGTTTCTCTTCCCATGATGTGCTGGAGTGATGGTCCCATCCAATATTGAAATTGTTCAAGTATGGGGTACCTCCATCCTGAACATGATGCATAGGCATTTGTGGGTTCTTAAATTGACTTCTCACTCTTTGATGATGCCCATCGACTGTTTGGCTCACTCTTAGTTGTTGAATGAGAAGGGACATTTCGGTTGTCAATTCTACAAAAGGGTCCATAGTGATTAAAACTTACAAAACAAAAACAAAAATTTCAAAGAAAATGAAACAAAGATTAAAAGATATTCATAAACAAGAAAAACAAAAGAAATATCCAAAGTAAAGAAGGATCACTTAGTTTCACTATTAGTAAAAACACCTTATCCCTAGCAACGGCGCTAAAAACTTGATAAGGCATGAAACATGTATGAAAATAGGAAGTGCCTATGTGCGCAAGTACACGCGTCGTGTTCAAGTAATAAAGAGTAGTAAAATTATCTCGTCCCCATAAGGATTAGCTAATGTCTGATTCTAATCTAGCAGGCTTTATTTAGTGGCAAAAATACGTAAAGATTCAATTTACTCTAAACCTTTATGCAAGAATCTAATTTAACAAAGACTTCAGACTAAAAACCACCAAGGCATAGATTTCATCAATTGAAGCTTATGTGTGAACCTCTGCCAAATCGATTAATCGCATTTACGTTATGTTGATGCGATTTCACTGCTAATGCAATCGTGAATTTCTCGATAATTCTGTCACCCTAGGGATACGGTAGGGATAGTGCCACGTAAAGCATGAATTTATATTTATGTTTGTGAAATTAATAAGTGTCTGTTTATTACATTGTATTTTGTGTGCGTAATGTAGATAAACGTCGAAAAATCCCGATTTATTAATGTAACCATAACCCCCGTGTATACTTGATTATACTGTGAGAGGATCGAGTTATGGATTATAAATCATTGTCAGTAATAAATTGAGTGAAGTTTGGGGATCTTCAAATTAAATATTCTTGGGGGTAATATCATTGAGAATGAAGTGACCATGTCAGGGTCACTAATGTGGTGACTTGGTAGTAAAGTGGAGGCTCCATATATAATAGATTATATAGGACGGGACCAAGGCGCGATTTTCGAATTCTTTAATGCTAGTTTGTCTCAAGAATTCAAACGGCGCTAGATGATCATATGCGAGATCGGGTCTCGATCTAAGTGGTCGTAGACTCTGTTTATGTCAAGCGGGCCTTTTGAGTCATGGGTTAAAAGCCCGGATTATGAAATGGGCCCAATAACTTGTGTCTTGGAGGCCCATTGATGTATGCGAAATTTGGGAATGTGGTATGGACATGGAATCCAACCATCATATGGAAGTACGGGCGGTTGTAGTTCGATTAAGTGTTGGTTACGGAAGCCCGAGCGATTTGAGCGCTAATTTACTCTTGAGGTTTATAAATTAGCGTTCACTGAGTGGATTAATGGAACTTAAGGATCAAGATATAATTAGAGGGGCAAGCGGTAATTTCACGACTACAGTTATGAACCACTTCTTAGAGAATAGGCGCATGTAATGATTAAATCAATGGACACTCTAAATTCCAGAGTAAAAATCGATAGTAAGAATAGTTCAATTTCAAGTTTTTTAATTGAATAACTACGAGAAATTAATAAATTAAATAATTGATTAAAGAGTTTAATTAATTATTGAATTTATTGAACTTGAAGTGAGGTCCATAGGTCCCAATTCCACCTCCTATATTACTACAATGAGCGATTCATGATTTGGAATTAAAATTGCACTCTGTGATAATTTAAAATGATGAGATTATTTTTAAATTACAAATACTTAATTAGTTGTTATTTAAATTCGAATTTAGTCGTTTGGCATCATTGAATAAAATAATACATGGGGGTAATATTTGGTGTTGATATATAATTAGTCGTTTCCTTATCGATAAGGATTTGAATTAAATTTTAAATATTATTAATTCATTTCCTTATCGATGGGATTGAATTTAAGAATATTAAATAATCATCGTTCCTTATCTTATAAGGATTTGAATTTGAAATATTAAATATAATTAATTTGTTTCCTTATCGATATAAGGATTTGAAAGCGTCTGCTATAAAAAGCCAGCGGTATATTTCCATGGTGGTGGAGTCTTTGGTGAAAGAGAAACCTTGAAAAAGGAAAAAAGAAGTTTTTTCCAAGCCACAGTTTCCTAGAGTCTCTTTCCCCTTAGAGATCTCTTGCCTCATGTGTTGAAGTACCAAGGTAGATCTAGGCTGAAAAACCTAGAGTGTGTGTTCAGATACGGTCGTTGGTGCGCACACCTCGAGAGGAGGCGGGTGAAGACCACTGGTGTGAAGTTGTTTCCAGCCTATGCGGCGACAAATCTCTATACTTGTTAACAAGTATAGATCGATCTTCGACTTTTTGATATTAATATGTGTTTGCATGGGTTCTGAAAATAAGTTTAGGAAGAATTTTAAAACCTAATTCAGCTGCGTTTGATTTTATTTCATCAATTGGTATCGGGCGCCGGTCCATGTAAATGCATATTAATATATATATTTTTTTATTGTGTTTAAGAAAATTGTTTTCTTGATTCATGCATGAAAGGTGGAGCATTCTTGCATATTTAATGTGATTATTTGTGTTTGTGTATGGATGGAAGGGTTGTTAAATATGGTGTTTTTGGGTTAGGTTTTCTTATTTTCCCTAGATCTTGTGTGTAAGCCATTAATGGCATATTTTTGTAATTTTTTTTTGTATTATTGGTGGATTGGAAATTACACAACGGAGAAGCTGGACATGAAGATGGAGCGACTGTGAATTATGTAATTGCAAAGAAGCCCATTATGTAATTTAAATAATTTTTCCCATTCTTTTTTTCCAAGGTTGTAATTATTAGAAATACCCAAAACACTCGGCCGCGTTTATTTGTTATTTACTTTATGTTATCAAATGTATGAGATACAATTAAATAACATGCCCATGCATATAACATGTCATACATGAATGCCCACCATATTGTATCATGCACATACCATCACTTTAGAAACATGTTACATTAGGAATGTTTGTTATTTAGCTGAATAATAAATTAAATAATGGATATGGTTAATAGTTAAACTTGGTAATTTAATATTAATTTGGAGCTTAGTTAATAGTTAGGCCACGTTTAACCTAGATTATTCAATTTTAATAAAATGATTGATTTTGTTAAGATGGTAAATAAGCAATGAGCCCCGAATAAGTTTGTTTTAAAGTTAGTTAATTAGGCCACTGCTCTATAGAGCTAGGTTTTACCTAGGAGGTTGGAAGCTGATTAGGTGGATTAGTTTTAATAATAAACTGAGCTGATTAGATTGAACTCTATACGCCTATTTAATTTAATAAATTAGATTCTTATCACCTAGTGGTTAATTATATAGGATATAATAATTTGCTAGGATTATAAAACATATGATGTTTATAACTAGAAAAACACATAAGTTTTTAAATATTGAGTGGGAGAAAGGGCATGTGACAATGTGCCACTACGGTCCTCCATCGTTAGTCCAACAGAGTGAGGTTTTAGGTGAGCGCCTAGTGACGCCTTGATTACGTCCTCACGGAGTACACAGGCTAATATCATCGTTGCACTTCCTTTGCGATAGGGTTTTGGATGATGTATTCAAGATTGACCTACCTACGGCGACAATCTTGGAGTTAGTTGTTAGAACACAGAAGCGATGGGTCTACTTAAGAAGATAATTAAACGACTAGTGTATCTTGACCCGAAATAAAAGGTAGTTAATAAATGAGGGGAAAATATGAGATATTTTGAGTCTCGTTTATTAATTTGAACAGTCTCAAATTTAATTTATAATTAGTATGACCTACCCTACGACGGCATATTAATTGTAGGTTAACTTACCTTGGATTAGTATTTTTGTTTTATGTGTTTTAATTTCTATGCATTCATGCATCACGTTTACTATTCCAAAATATATTTGATGTTTCTTCTGCTACATGTAATAAATACGTTTTTTATTTAATTAATTTCCCAGCGACAATGTACGCCTCGAAACCCATAATTGCTTTACTAGCGAATGAATCATACTTAAGCGATAATTTGCTTAAGTGGAAAAAGTAATGTTATGTCGTGCTGGTGCGAGAGCGATGAATTTGTTCTCGCGAGGAATATCTGCCGAGAACACCACGGCAAATGCCGCTCGTAGTGCGAAGAGAACCATATGGGGTTTGAAGCTTGATATAGCTGCAAAGCCTGGAAGGCTTATATACACTTGCCGGCATGTGACGTGCTTAAATATTTTAAAACATGAAAGGATAGGCATGGTTATGGATTCCGCAAAACTGTTGAGAAACAATCGAGCGATTCTGGCGTCATGAAACTCTTGCAGAAAGTGCGTGAGCGAAGATGGTAAAATACTCTGTTCATCGGCGAGCGTATTTATTTGAACTTATTGACGTATTAAGAGCGACGCACGGGGCCATAATAGATAGAAGCGCTGTTGAGTATAATCTTTAGTTCCTCACTCCCGATTTCCTTCACAACCCAACTATGTTATGAACAAGGCCCGGACTACAATGTATTTCTTGAATGGTCTGAACCTTCGAATAATGAAGACAAGGACTAAAAAAGGCTGAAGCAAATGTTGCTTGAAGCAAGGCCTCATCTCTTAACAGAAAGAAGGAGAAGAACAATAAGGAGGTCTTGCCCTGCGGAAGACCCAGAAGGGCTATCTATGCGATAAGAAGGGCTCCCGAGAAAAACCCGAAAATGTTCCATTCTGTCGATGGGCGTGGAAGAGCGTAACAAGTATCTCTCCACTGAGGCGAGAAGGACAGAAAGGTAAATTTGATTCTTGGTTTAGAAGCCAATTTAGTGGAAGTTGATGGTCAATCTGGATAATTGATTCGGTCCACTAACAATATTTGTTCTTCTTTCGGATGCTTAGTTCTTCGGGGAGCTTTGCTGATGGAGTGCTGGATGTTACAGTCGGAAATGGGACGTGTTGGCGATTGCGGTGGGAGCGTTGCATTTAAAGTAAGAATAAATTTCTTGTTTGAACAATGTTTATTGCATTCACGGATTCGGAGAAATTTGATTCGGTTTTAAGTTGTATGAACAATTACTCTTGTTTCATTTGATGATAATAATCAGATTGTTATTTCAGAAATGGTTTAAACATTTGTCATGCAAATAATAAAAATGGGCTTTACATTTAAGGCCAAACAATCGAGCAACTCATAATATAACTATTTAAGTAGAACATCCTCATTCAGAAGCAAGATTCTTGATATTAATATTAATACAGTACTATGTGGCACCTAAGGTTAGGACATATAAGCTTTGGATAGGGATTAACGAGGGCGGTAGGATGGTCGCTAAAGCTAAAGTTAAGCAGCCTTCCGATGTGACGAATCACGTGCCGGAAAGGCAAATGACTAGAGATCTTCTGATAAAGGAGAAGAACTGGGGCAAGGAACCATGAACATTCGAGATGTCTGCGGGACCTCGAATGTCAGCTAAGAATGATTACGAATACTTCGTCACTTTCATTGGCGATATTCTAGTGCAGTATGTTTACCCAATGCAAGGAAATCTGACACACCCCGAAAGTTAAAGAATTCCTAACGAGAAGCTGAAAATAGGTAAATCATTATTGTGCCTTGATCGGTTCGAAGAGGTGAATGCCTTGATGCAGTTCGAGGATCACTGGTGAGCATGTGTTCGACTCACGGCACGGGCGCCCGCAGCGAGCGGCGTGAAAGAAGAAATCGAGCAATGACATGGTTGGG
This sequence comes from Tetrastigma voinierianum, assembly GCA_016808115.1. NCBI lineage: Eukaryota > Viridiplantae > Streptophyta > Magnoliopsida > Vitales > Vitaceae > Tetrastigma > Tetrastigma voinierianum. Next base: position 265,841 of record JAEQBH010005326.1, on the reverse strand, counting down.
TAAGCGATGAGCTACTCCTCATTGCCACTGTCCATTACGGGGACATGCTGCGCGCAAGCGCGGTCTACATTTTGAATAGTTCCTCAGGGTCATCGACACACACCCTTAGAGTTATGGGTGGTCGTAAACCAGTTTATGTCATAATATCACGTATGGGGTGTACGTCTATGTCTTTGAGGAAAGGCGGGAAAGCCAGAAGCCGCGACAGTATGCGTTTGTTGGTTACCCCGAAGCGCGAGGAGGTTTGTTCTACGAGTCACCGAATAGAAAGTATTTATTGCTCGACGAAAATGCTACCTTTCTTGAAAATGACTACACTGACCAAACTTCTAAACCTCGTAGGTTGTACTAGAGGAATTACAATCGTCGGTCGGACCACGACCCGATAGCAGATTGCGGGAGGCATTAGCAAAGAGACTGCAGTCTATCTGAGGATGTCCACATTGCACCTCGGCGTGGTGGGAGGTTTCCTATAAAATCTTTACAGGGTCGGTGAGCAAATGTTGTTGTAGCAGATGCCCCAATTGTGATCCATTGTCCTCATCTGAAACATGCGATGGATGATTTGATAAGGACAAATGGCTATGACCATGGAGCAAGAAATGGAATATTCCAAATTAAATGCGGAACTTGTAGATCTTCTGAATCGGGCCCATTAGGTCTGGAAATGGATACATATAAGAAAAAGAGAGGTATTGGATGGAGAAAGTGGAGACTTTCAAAGCACGGCTAGTAGCCAAAGGCCTTAAAAGGAGGAGTTGGAAGAGACTTTCTCCCGGTAGCCTATGCTTAAATCATTCATCCTTCTTTCCATTTGTCATTTGCTCTTGATTATGAGATATGGCAAATGGACGTCGAGACGACCTTTTGAATGGTTATCTTGATGAAGCATTTATATGATGCAACCGAGGGTTTCATAGTTGAAAGGCGAGCGAGAGAAAAGTGCACTGAAATTTGCTTAGGTCATTTATGGGCTTAAGCCTTGAGTCTTGGAACCTAAGGTTTGATGAGACGATCAAAACCGGTTTGGCAATGTTGATGAACCTTATTACCTGAGTATCGAGAAACCAAGTAGTCTTTTTGGTCTTTGTCGTAGATGATATCCTACTCATTGGGAATGATATAGGATTATTGTCTGACGTAAAGAAATGGTTAGTCGAAAAGTTTCAAATGAAAGATTTGGGACAAGCAAGTTATGTACTTGGGATCCAAATCATAAGGAGGATCGCAGAAGCAGACTCACACGGCTTTTGTCTCAGCATCTTATATTGATAAGGTCTTCGGCTTCGTTCGATGCGGGGAATTCGAAAGGGTCAACTACCAGCGGAGCATGGAATTATCCTCTCTAAGGAACGTGTCTACGACTCTCAGAAGGGAAGAGGACATGAGATGGGTCACTGCGCCTCTCAGCGGTGGAAGCTGACCTCATGTATGTCATCTTTGTGGCCACAAGACCGGACATCACGCTTTATCGATAGGAATTGTCGGCCGTTACAATCAACCACAGGTTGGCGCGGATGCGGTAAAAAGCACATTCTCGAAGTACCTTAAGAGAGCGAACTATATGTTGATTTATTCGAGGTGCGACTAAATCCCACATGGGATATACGGTCGACTTCGCCAATCGAGATAAGGGCGATCGAAGAAGTCGACGTCACGGGTCGATATTCGCACTCTTGGTAGTGGCGTGGTATGGAGAAGTGTCAAACAATCAGCATAAGCAGATTCTACCGGAAAATGAATATATAGCGGCTTGTGGCAATAAAGAAGCTTGATCTGGCTCGAAAATTCATTGAATGCGAGTTGTTCCAAATATGGATAAACCATAGTACTTTACTATGACAACGATTGGAGAAATTTGTGGCAAACTCCAAGAACCAAGGAGTCACAAGGGAAACATATAGAGAGAGTATCATCGATTAGAAATCGTGCAGGGAGGCGTGGGCGGTATGAAGATAGCATCACCAGACAACCTTGCGAATGGTTCGCAGTTGCACATGGCCCAGGGTCATATGGGATGGGTTTAAAAATGTCTCACATGCTTTAGAGCAAGTGGGAGATTGTTAGGGATAGTGTGCAATAAAGCATGAATTTATATTTATGCTATGAAATTAATAAAAGTGTCGTATTTATTACATTTAGCTATTTTGTGCATAATGTATGAATGAACGTCGAGAAAATCGATTTAATGTGTAACCATAACCCTAGTGTATAACGGAGTTATACGAGAGGATCGAGTTATCGTATATTGTCATAATAAGTGGAAAAGAGTGAGTTTGGGGATCTTCAAATTAAATATTCTTGGAAATTCATTTATCATTGAGAATGAAGTGACACTTGTCAGGGTGTCGCTGTGTGGCGACATTAAAGTGGAGGCTCCATATATAATAAGATTGTATAGGACAGGACCAAGGCGCAGTTTTTCGAATTCTTTTAAATACTAGTTTGTCTTTCCGAATTCCAAGCAGCTCAGCTAGATGATCATATGCGGGATGTCTCAATCTAAGTAGTCATAGACTCTATTTATGTCAGCTTGGGCCTTTTGGAGTCATGGGTTAAAGCCACGTTATGAAATGGGCCAATACTTATGTCTTGAAGGCCCATTGATGTATCTGTTTGGGAATGTGAACTATGGAATCCAAGCCATTCCTATAGGCCAGACAGTTGGTTCCCATAAGTGTTGGTTCTGGAACTGAACAGTTTGAGCGCTCTAATTTATAACAGGTTTAGGATTATGCTTGTTCACTAGTGGATTAATGGAACAGGATCAAGATATAATTAGGGGGTAAAGCGATAATTTCTACCATTTCCCCAGTTATGAACCACTTCTTGAAGGATAGAGAGGGCGCATGTAATGATTAAATCGATGGACACTCTAAATTTCAGGAGGTAAAATGTCGATCTTTGTAAGGACAAGAGTTGATTTCAAGTTTTTAGTGGAATAACTCTGAAATTAATAAATTAAAATAATTGATTAAGAGTTAATTAATTATTGAATTGTGAGCTTGAAATTACAGGTCCATGGGTCCACCTCACATGTTACTACGATGAGCGATTCATGATTTGGAATATAAATTGCACTCTGTGTAATTTTAAAATGATGAGATTATTTTAAATTACAAATAACAGATAGTTGTTATTTAAATTCGAATTTAATTCGTTTGCTCTCATTGAATAAGAGGAAATAATGCGCCAAGGAGGGTAAGCTTATTATATTTGAATTGTTATTATATAATTAGTCGTTTCCTTATCGATAAGGATTTGAATTAAGTACAAATATTATTAATTCATTTCCTTATCTGATAAGGATTTGAATTTAAAAATATTAAATATAATTAATTCGTTTCCTTATCTGATAAATTTGAAACATCTATAAAACAGCAGAGGAATATATTTAGTGGTGAGAAGGTGGAAGTCTTTGAGAGAAGATATAAACCAAAAAGAAAAAGGAAAAATAAGTTTTTTTTTCCAAACCCTATTTCTATAGAGAGTCCTCTTCCCCTTAGAGATCCCCTTGCCTCATGTGTTGAAGTACAAGGTAGATCTGGGTAGAAAAAACCTGGGGTGTATTGTTCGGTCCCGAATCGTTGGTGCCTTTTACCTCGAGAAGGAGGGCGGGGTGAATACAGTGCGAGAGTTGTTCAGCCTGCTTGCAATAAATCTCTACTTGATAACGAGTATAGATATGATATTCACCTTTTGATATTAATATGTGTTTGCATGGGTTCCTGCGAAAATAAGATTTTTTGGAAAAATTTTAAAACCTAATTCATTGCGTTTTGATTTTATTCCATCGGGATCCAAGTATTTTTACACTACTCAACCTAGATTTCAGCGCATTAAATCGAGAAACCTCACTACCATACTTAATCTACATTGCCTCTCTATCTCATGATGAATTAAATGGTAATTCATCCATGGTTTAATTCTCCCCGCCGTATCTCGGAATTGAACCACAATCATGCAAGCATTGGTGATTAAGTGCTCAAAAAAGTGTTATTTGGTTCTATTTCTTGTGAGTTTTGAGCACTTTTTGTGTACTAATCAACCGAATTAACTTGATTTGCACATTAAGGTCGGTATACTACTGATCGCATTTTGTGGCTAATTTTGTAGTTTTTGCAAGCTATTAATGTGTTGAGTCGATCCAAGCACGTAGAATTTCGAGTGGAACTCGGGATTCTTGGTCTGAAATCGAAGGAAAGAAGGAAGCGACGGGGAAAGAAGAGAGAACGAAGAATTTCTCACCACGGTCTGAAAATTTCGCACAGTGCAAGTGCCTTCACATTGCACTATTCATTTTATGTTGACTTTTGCCTATTGGTCATCTTTGCTTTCTTCCTAATTTTCCCATTGTAATAGTATTTTCTTTTGTTTTTTGGTATTTTATGAAGGGTTGCTATACTTGACGATCCTTGTAAAAGCATCTCCCCTTCATTTTATAAAAATTTCTTTAGAAATTCGGCTCTCAGCTTCTTGTTCAAATTTCTTTCATTTTCCTTTACTTTCGCATTTCCAGGGCGGCCCAACGCCCTCTCCCAGGATAGAGATGGCGGCCTTCCTCCTTGAAGTAGAGGTCTGCGGGCACGGGATCAGAATAGAGGAGTCCCACGTTTTCACATAGATTTTCGGTGTCATTTTGTGTTCTCCTTTTAACTCTGAGTTTAGATGATCATATTGATTGCATGTTGAATGTTGTACTTGGTAATCTTTTAGTGCTCACTTGATGCTTATTACTAGATCTTGATGTTCATTAGTTACCATTTATTAGCCATTGTAATGTGAGTCAAAGAGCTGGATTTGCAGCGATTAGAACATTAATGGCCCGGTGAATGCCATTTTTCGAGAGAGATTTAATAAGGGTTGGTTTTATAGCTAAATATGAAGGTCGGTTAGGAGATATTTATAGGTCATCTCCCTAACGACTTCTAAACCTCGGTTGCTAGAATCCAAACCACGTGACCCTAACACTTCAAGAGTTCTATTTTATATATTTTACTTGTTTTTACTTTCGGTTTCCACCATCAAACCTCACTATTTTTACAAACTACGCGAATTGAATTCACTGCATTTGAACCTCAACGTAAGTCATTTGTCTTGGCAAATGCGAAGAAAGTTACGCTATACTGAGTAGCTTTGCTATGGTAGTAGAATTTAGGTTACAAATATTGTTGATTGGGACACCTCTTTTGGCCTTGCAGTCAATTGGCGATTACCTGAACGTGGAACGAGAAATGAACTGCACGACACGCTTATGGAGAAATGAAACATAGAAGTCAACTGAGGTAAGAAATTCATCTGAGCAAGCCTTGATTACATCTAAACCTAGAAACTAACTGAAACATGGCGAAAAAATTAATTACAACTATGAGAAAAGAAAAAGCAGATCAGAGGGAGAGAATAAGCAGTTAGAGTGAAAGCCTTCTCATTCTTCTTGCACCTCTTCAGAAAGCTTCTCTCTTCTAAGAACAGCTAGGGTGTTTTCACCAAAAGGGATACTCTAAAACCCTAATCGTGTCCCTTTTATGCTCCAGAGAATATGTCGAAAAATGGGGTAGCGGTGTTGGGTCGGACTGCTATGACATCGCGTTGTGGTCTTAGAATCTTTGGAGAGCCAGTGTGGGTGTCAAGGCTCCCACATGACATAGTTTCTCCTTTTCATGCTCTGCGTCTGCGTCGCAACATGAGTTTCTGCTCATTGCTTTCTCATGTTTTGCTCTATTTTTTAATCGAATTTGCCTTGATTTCTTCCATTTACTCCCAAGGGATGACCTACACAAAAATATGATTATTTAGAAAATTAGAACACTTATTTAAATCTAAAAACTAAAAAAATATCACAAAAACATGAGGATAAAAGCAGGTGTATTTAATGCTCATGCGGTTATCATCAGTGAGGATACGATACCATCTTAAATTTGATGCAATATTGGGGTGACAGGGAATTTAACAAAACAGAATTTAGTGACTCAATGCACAACATGACAACTATGTAGAACATGACAATTGTGTATAATCACATAGCTTTTGGGTAAGAAGATAATTACATCAAAGGTTCGGGGTAGTTAGAAACAACACCTCCAGTTGAAGATACACAAACCCGATAATAGGCATCATTTCATCTAAACATGCTCATGAATGATGCATTGTCACATAATAGGATAAGCAAAGATGGATCAAATTTCACTATGGATTCAAGTGTGACTAAATTTGATTGCAAGTTCAATATATCAAATACTCTTGATTTGAATTCATCATGTGACATATGTTTATCAATCCCAATACAAATGGTTTGACCGCCAATGTGCTCCATTATCACCATTCACCAATTCTTTCCCCTCATGAATGTAGCAAAACATGCCAATGTCCATTATATGTTTGATACTTGTGTTTTGAATTGTTCCAAAAAGCACTATACACTATTTGTCATAAAGCAATACACATTGTTTGCTACATTGAAACATGAGACAAAGGTATACAAAGTTCATTTTTTACTGACCAAAGTTATTACATATTGTGCTTAAAGTTTAAATGGGTTGTACCCAGAGTATATCATGGTTGTACCCAGTGTTTCCATGACTTGTACCTATGTTGTGCTCAAGGATGAAAATTTTTGTAACGACGGAAATATTGATAACTTGATTTTACCGAAATATTGGGGAAATTTCCATGGAAATTTTGACACAAAATATTGATGGCTAAAAATTAATAAAAATAATTAAAAATTAAGAAAAAACATCAAATGAACTTAGAAGTATAATAATAAGTATCTTAATGTTGTTTTAGACAAGTATTAATTAAAAATCGTGAAGAGATATTGGTAAGAGTATATATATAGAAAATATGAGATGTGCAAAAAACTATTAACAAGTTCTTGAAAATTAGAAAAAACTCTTATAAACAAAATTAATTCATGTGAAATAAATTAAGAAGGTGCATCTAGATAAAACAATATTTTTCTCAAATTTAAACTTAAAGACTATAGCGTTTGCGGGCTCATGACTTTCCATCCTTTCCATGGTCTGACACGTGCTCCCCCATTCTTTTATTTTCTCTTTTTTTTTTCTTTCCATCTTCTTCTCCACCATGGGTCCACAACATTAACCCTAATTTCATTAGGCTCACAGTCACAGTTGACTACAAATCATCGGATTCCATAAAAAATTATCAAAATCCATAAAAAAATAGCTAGAAAATCCTCATATTCAAACGTCCAACAGGTTTTCCTTCTTCATTTTTCAATTTTATTTCTTTTCCATTCGATTTTCTCATATTACCATGTTTCGGCGACATTTCCTTGAAAAACTCAATCACGAAACCAATCCAACCTCTTTCGCGAGAAATATCTGCATAATTAAATTTTACAAATTTCGCCAAAATAATATTACGAAAATTTGGAAAATTAAATTATTGGAAATATCTATTGGATATTCTTTGATTAACATGGAAACTAGAAATTTGGCGAATTCTGACATTTTCAACCTACTTATACTTTTTGGAGTTGATGCTATCATTGCTAATCTTGTGCTTACTTGTTCTATAACTGATGTATCGCTGTGTTGTACCCATGACATTTTAGTTGTACGAGATTATGACATGTACCTAGGTTAAGTACTATTTTGTCTTGTTCATTGTATCCTTAGGCGATATAGTGACTTATGCGGGTCATCATCTACTACCTACTTACATTAGTCCACTACCAGCTAGTTGCTATTTTGTTCAGGGTTTACAAATGTGATACCTTACGATTACAAAAAAATAAACAAAACAAGCAGCCCCTTAGATGAAGATGAATGGACTCAAAGATAAATCACATTTATTCAAATGTTTCAATAGACGGAAAGATGAATATATGTACAGATCAACCTCAAATAATGAAAAAGATCTGGCACATTGGTTGCGATTGTCGATCCTTTCTTGATGGGTTGCAGCCATCTTCAAACTTCTTCGAATGGTCGTTCCTCTTCTCCTAACAAGCATATGGAGGGAAAGTTCAAACATATGAAGGATTTTTAAGGTTTTTTTGCGATTTTTCTTAGAAATAATTTCTTAGAAAGAAAGCGAGAAATAGAGAGATAGAGAGGTAGAGAGATGTTTTATGGTCAACAAACTAACCTTAAAGATGGTTCTCCTTAGTCTGACATGGTTGAAGAACGGACTCTTAGTAAAAAAGCTTCTTTTGGAGGGAATCATCAACGAAACGAATGGGTATTTAGGTTTTTATTTTTTATTTTTTTTATTTAGGGCTTTTTAGATTAGGAAATCAAAAGGGTGTTTTGGGACTCAATAGGGTTAGGTCACGTGTAGCACTTGAAAAATAGTGTTTCACATAAAGAATACATACATTCATTGACATTATTCTCTTCTTTATAAATTTTACAACATAGGCACAAATCAGGAAACTAAATCACCGAGTTTAGGAAAAAATAACTCCTAATCGTCACTTTCCTAAATATAAAAATGTTAACAATTAAATTGATAATTTACAGCACTACAAAATATGTCCTTCCAAATAAGTTTTAGCTTTCTAACACTCCCCCTCATGCTAGCTTAAAAATATCTTCCATAGCTAGCTTGCTAAATAGAAAATCAAATTGCCTCTTGTATATTCTTTTGGTGAAGACACCAGCCACTTGTTTCTCAATAGAGATATAGGTCATACAAACTACTCTATTGTCTATCTTTTCTTTGATGAAATGCTTATCCACTTCCACATGTTTGGTGTAATCATGGAGAATTGAATTGTGAGCTATTGAAATTACTGCCTTGTTTTCACAATACAACTTCAAAGGAGATGAACTTCCCATCTTTAACTCTTCTTGTAGTCTTCTTATCCACATAATCTCACAAATACCATGAGATCTGACTCTGAACAGCCTCAACATAATCTAAGTCAGTGTATTTTTACTTTGTCATGTAACCAAGTTACTACCTACAAATGAATATACCTAGAGGTGGACCTTCAATCCACTATCGCATAGCCATTCTACATTTTATTGAAACGATTTTCAAGTGCCACCACGGCTTAAACAAAGGCCTCTACATGATTATTACTTACAAATATCTTACAATTTTATAAGCGTGTAGTATCAAATCTAGGTGCGTATATTGATGTTGTGCTTATTGAGACTACTACGTCAGGACATGTATGGGATAGGTAAATCAATCTTCAATCAAGTTTCTGGTAACACTCTCTATCCTTTACATTCTCAGCTTTTGTAGGTTGTATTTTTGCATTGGCTCGTGGTGTTTCTGTCAACCATCTCAACATATGTCATCCGAGGCCAAGCACATATTTTCGTTGACTTACAAAGATACCTTCTTTCGACTGAGAAAAATCCATCCCAAGAAAGTATTTTAATGCTTCCAAGTCTTTAATCTCAAATTCGTTAGCAAGCTTCCTTTTCAACCTCTACAGTTCATGATCATCAGTTAACCTTAGGTTGTCAACATACAATTATCTTTACCACTCATGAATGTTTGTAGAACATTGTGATATTGACTTTGGTATATCCGCAATGGTTTATCACTTTTCCAAAATGCTGAAACCAAGCTCTGGCGACTTCTTAGAAGTCTCTATGGGACTTTTCAATTTTCACACTTTTCCATCTCAAACTTCCTTGAAAACTGGTGGGTCTCATGAACTCTTCCTCTTTTGAAACTCTCATAAGAATGCATTTTTTAACATCAATTGGTGTGAATAGTTAAATTCAACTATAGTGACATGAAACTTCTAATTGAGTTTATTTTTGCAATTGGGGCGAAAGTCTCTTGGTAGTATATCCCACATATTTGAGTAAAACCCTTTGCGACAAGCCTAGCTTTGTGTCTCTCAACACTTCCATTTGCTCTACTCTTTATTATAAACACCCGTTTTCACCCTACGACTTTTTTCCCTAGGTAAATCTACAATCTCCCAAGTTCCATTTTTTTCAAGGCATTCATTTCTTCCAAACAACACTTGGAGTTTTCAACTTGGTTCATCCAATGCTTCTTGAATATTTCTAGGTATCACAAGTTTTGAAATATTTGTAGTAAATGCTCTATAGTTTTTAGAAAGGGTATCATAGGAGATATATTTGGAAATAGGATTTTTAGTGCAGGCTCAGGTTCTGATGGAGGCATAGCTAGGGAATAGAGTGTGGACCCACATGAAATCCCACTTGGCTCGTTGACACAAGCTAGAGCCAGAAGATTCAAAGAAGCCCTTGATGTTTGAATTTGAGATGCCTAAGTGGAAGAAGCTCACGTATTCAACTCCAAAGAGGAAACAAAGACGATCCATGTCATCAAAGTAGATCCGGATTTAAACTAAGAGCCAAGGCGTTTTTTGACTTGTTGATTTGCTACTATTTTAGAGCTTATTTGGTGTTGATTTGCTCTAATTTCTCTTGATTTGTGCTAATTTGATGAGATTCTTTGTTAATTTAGTCTGATTTTACGATTTATTTGCTTATTTGATTACCATGTCTTGTCCTAAATTATCTATTTTCCTTTCCCTATGGACGTTTAAGGTGTGAGGAGTTTAGGAATATAAGTTCGTTTCCTTTCTTGTGTTGTATCATTTGCTGCTTTTGTGTCAGGAATTTTGTTTTGTTCTTCATATTTTTGGGCTATTTATGGCGATGTTATCTATTTTTCTGAGATTACAGTTTAATAACAGTGAGAGTTAGTATATGGTTCTTGAAGAATACCGAACTTATCGGTTATTCTATGGCGTTCATCAAAGACTTTATCGTGTATCTCCATCAGGTGTGGTGTCCTCCATACCAAGGTTCCTACTTATCTACGACGGGTTGAGGTTATCCATCCAAGCCAAAGACTAAAGTTTTTCTTCCGAGATTAATTTGATCATGAGTCTCATCACAAGTTTGTGTGGTTCGTATCATTTGGTATCAGAGCAACAGGTTCTATTTTTTGTCTTGCCTATCTTTTCGAGTTCTTATCAAACCCAACCGAGTCACCACTTTTATCCATTCCACCCTCCATTCCATTCACAACCTATTTTCTACTCTATCTCAAGTCCAAATTTCTTCATTCTTGATTTGATATAATTCTTGTCTTCCCTTATATTGAACCATACATCCAAAGCTAGAAAAAGAAAAGTCTAGAGATAGGAAAAAAAATAAAGTTTCCTATAAGTTTATCATCATTCTCGTTGTTGGAAATCAAGTCACCACCATAGTATAAAAACAAATTGGTAAAAACTGAGAATTTTTGTGACCTTTTTTTTTGTTACCCTAACCTTTGTTGCTTTAGTAAGGCTTGACTTTGGGTAACACCACCAACCCATCGTTTGATTGGTTTTCAATTGAATTTCGCAAAAAAAAAAAAATCTAATTTGTTTTAATAGTTCCAAAAGAATCGAACGAGAGATTATGAGTGGAAAAAGGCAAGAGTGGTAAGAACATTAGAGTGAGAAAAAGCCAAATAAATTGTGTGAAAACAAAGGTGAACTAAGTGAATCATTCTTTGAGTGAAAACAAGTGAGGGAGTGATTTGTGAGGTCCTATTTCTAACCTTGTTTTATAGCAATATATCAGACAACGGCACATCCGAAGGAGTGATGGGAGAAACTGGCATGAAGTTCATTATTGAGGCCTTAACCAGGGAAGTAAAGAGGATGTTTAGGGCTAAGTTGGAACAATTCCATGAGAGGGTATAGCAAAGCTTGGAGTAGCCACGAAACCCTCCAATAGGGTGTTGAAGGGGGAGGCTTCCAAGAAAATGGGTGCGAGTAGAAGAAAAAGAGTTTGAAGGGGATGGTTTTGAAGATGAGATTGATCATGATTTTGTTGTTAGTGGTAAGAGGTATGGAGAAGACTTAGAGAAGCTAGGAATCGGGAAGATAATAATTTAGGTTGCATTAAGATGAGGATTCCATCGTTCCAAGGAAAGAATGACCAAGGCATATCTTGAGTGGGAGAGAAAGGTGGAGATGGTTTTTTACTATCACAATTATTCTGAAAATAAGAAGGTGAAGCTTGTTGTCATAGAGCTCTTGGATTATGCCATAGTGTGGTGAGACCAACTAGTGTTGAATAAGGAAGAGATGAAAAGTGTGATGCAGAAGCGATTTGTCTGGGCTTACTACTCACAGGGTGTACAACAAGATCTGAAGACTTGAGGTAAAGCGGCGAGTAGAGTGGAGGAGTATTATAAGGAGAGGGTGGTTGCCATGGTTAGAGCGAATATTGAAGAAGACTGAGAGGCTACAATGGCAAGGTTTCTAGGGAGTTTAAACCGAGAGATTCAAAATGTGGTGGAATTACAACATTATGTGGAGTTCGAGGTCATGGTGCATATAGCTATCAAGATTGAGAATCAAGTCAAGAGGAGGGGCAGTAGCAACACACGTGTTGCACCTAATCCAAGTTCATCCACTTGGAAGTCAAATCAATAGAGAAAGGAAGAGAAACAACTGACACCAAACCCAACTTGAACAAAAACAAGAGGTGACGATAAGGAAATCAAGGTAAAGGTCGATTCTTTCCGCTGCACGGAATCGTGATATTAAAGTGTTTTAAATGCCAAGGCGGGGTCATATTGAGGCGTCTCTAGAAAAGAGTTTATGGTGATGCAAGACAATGGTGAGATTGAAACGGACAATGAGTCAGATTGTGATTCTATGCCGTCCTTAGAGGATGTAGATGAGGAGGAGTACGTTGTCCAAGGAGAATTGTTGGTGGCAAGGAGGGCCTTAAGTGTGCAAACTGAGGGAGATGATGAGGTGCAACAGGAGAACATTTTTCACACTAGGTGCCATGTCAAAAACAAGGTATGTAGTGTGATCATTGATGGTGGGAGTTGCACTAATGTCGCTAGCACAACCCTAGTGGAGAAACTAGGGCTGCTAACAAGTAAGCATCCTTGACCTTATAAATTGCAATGGTTGAATGATAGTGAGGAGGTAAGGGTGAATAAACAAGTGTTAATTTCTTTTCGCATTGGAAAATACGATGATGAAGTTTTGTGTAATGTAGTTTTGATGCAAGTTGGACACTTGTTATTAGGAAGACCATGGAAATTTAAAAGGAAATTTAAACATGACGAATTCATCAACAAGTACTCATTCTTACACAACCAACGGACCATCACTCTCGTTCCTTTAACCCCAAGTCAAGTTTAGGAAGATCAAGTGAGGTTGCAAAAAGAGAGTGAACAAAAGAAAATGAGTGAAAAAAAGAGTGACAAAAAGAAAGAGAGTGACAAAAAGAAATTGATTGAAAATTTTTCAAGAGAAAAAGAGAGAGGGATCGAGAAAAATAAGAGAGAAAAAATAAGGCAGAAATGAATGATGGGAGAAAAATAGAGAGAAAAACTAATTTCTATGCAAAGGCAAGTGAGGTTAAGAGAGCATTGTTCTTAAACAAGCCTATGATCTTGTACAAAGAGGCACTTCTTAACACTGGCCAACTTAACACTTCTTTGCCTAGTTCAATTGTCTCTCTTTTGCAAGAATTTGAGTGCGTCTTTCCCGAGGAAATCCTAAAGGGATTACCTCCCATCCGAGGGATCGAACATCAAATTGACTTTGTGCCTAGTGCTACCATTCCAAACCGACCCGCTTATAAGATTAATCCTAAGGAGATAAAGGAACTCCAAAAAAAAGTTGGTGAATTGATGGGAAAGGGATACATGAGGGAAAGCATGAGTCCATGCGCCGTTCCTATGATTTTGGTGACGTGGAGGATGTGTGTTGATTACCGAGCCATCAATAACATAATAGTAAAGTATCGTCATCCCATTCCTCGGTTAGATGATATGTTTGATGAGTTGCATGGTTCTTGTATCTTTTCCAGAACTGATTTGAAAAGTGGGTACCATCAAATTATAATGGAAGAAGGTGATGAATGGAAAACTACTTTAAAACAAAAATGTGGTTTATATAAGTGGTTAGTTATGCCTTTTGGGTTATCTAATGAACCTAGCATTTTCATGAGGTTAATGAACCATTTTTTACATGCTTTCATTGGAAAATTTATGGTTTTCTATTTTGATGATATCCTCATTTATAGCAAGAATTTAGATAATCATTCGATTCATTTAAAATTTGTTTTGGATGTGCTTCGAAAAGAAAGATTGTTTGCTAACCTTAAGAAGTGCACATTTTGCACCGGTAGGCTTGTGTTTCTTAGTTTTTTGGTTAGTGTACAAGGAATACAGGTTGATGAAGAGAAGGTTCGAGTGAATCAAGACTGACCAAGTCCAACAAATTGTAAGTAAAGTTCAAAGTTTTCATTGACTTGCTAGTTTTTCCGGCGATTTGTGAATGACTTTAGTAGCATAGCCGCACTAATAACCGAAGTCATCAAGAAGGATGTTAGGTTTAAGTGGGGTGAAGAGCAAGAAAAATCATTTCAATTGATTAAGAAAAAACTAACTCAAGCTCCTTTACTTGCTTTACCTAAATTTACAAAAACTTTTGAGATTGAATGTGATGCTTCAGGTTTAGGTATTAATGCAATTCTTATGCAAGAAGAACGACCCAATGCATATTTTAGCGAAAAGCTGAGTGGGGCAACCCTGAAATACCCTACTTATGACAAAGAGTTGTACACATTGGTTCGGGTCTTGAAACTTGGCAACATTATCTTTGGCTTAATGAATTTGTGATTCACACCGACCACGAGTCGTTGAAACATTTGAAGGGTCAACACAAGTTGAATAAGAGACATGCAAGATGGATGAAGTTCGTATAAACGTTTCCATATGTCATCCGCTACAAACAAGGTAAGGAAAGCATGATTGTCGATGCACTTTTACGGAGGTATGTCCTAATCTCTACTCTTGATGCTAAATTTCTTGGTTTTGAACATATTAAAGAATTGTATCCTTTGGACCAAGATTTTAGTGAAGAATATGCTTGTTGTGAAAAGGTAGTCCATGACAAGTTCTTTAGGCATGAGGGGTTCTTGTTTCGGCAAAATAAGTTGTGCATTCCTAATTATTGTATTTCGGGATTTAATAGTGAGGGAGTCTCATGGTGGAGGATTGATGGGACATTTTTGGGTAGCCGAGACTTTAGTGGTTTTTCAAGAACATTTTTATTGGCCTCATATGAAGCGGGATGTTGAGAGAATTTTTGGGAGGTGCATCACATGTAAGCAAGCTAAATCTTAAGTGTAATCCCTTAGCTTTTACACACCACTTCCTATTCCTAGTGAACCTTAGGTTGATATTTCAATGGACTTTATGTTAGGTCTCGCCAGACTGTGACGTGGTAGGGATTCATCTTGTGTCAGGATAGATTTTCAAAGATGGCTCATTTTATTCAATGTCACAAAACAGATAATGCGTCTCATGTTGTTGATTTGTTCTTTAGGGAGGTTGTGAGATTGCATGGTATGCCTAGGAAAATGGTTTCAGATAGAGATGCTAAATTCTTAAGTTACTTTTGGAAGACCTCGTGGTGTAAGTTAGGAACCAAGCTATTGTTTTCTACTACTTTTCATTGATGAGTCTTAAACTCATCTATTTTTAATCCCTTTTTGTGGCATGTTTTTAGTATTTTTAGAGCTTTTTTAATGCCAAATTATGGAATATTTACAAACTTTGTGTTTTGTAGGAGTCTCTGTCGCGACAGAGTTCGGTGTGTTGCGACAAACGTCTAAGCAAATGGCTAGAGAATTGTGTCCCAACAATATTTTCTGTGTAACAACACAATATCTAAAAATTGGCAAATGAGCTATGTCGCAACAAAAGAGAGCATGCCACGACCAGAAATGGGAAGAAGCCAGCTGAGACAAAGATCAATTATTTTGCGACATAATGAAAGATAAGAAGGCAGAATCTATGTCGCGACAGAATCTACTCTATCGTGACACTGACTCTTGCAACATGGAGGAGCTGTTAAGACAGAAGAGAGCACTGAAAGAAGAAGTCTACCACGAAGAAAATTTACGCCGCGACAAATGACGCCACTGCTGAACTCGGCCTCGGTTGCAACAAAGGAACCCAAGTTGAAACATACTTCAAGCTGAGAAGATAAGTCTGTGTCGCGACATGGATCTTAATGTTGTAACATAGAAATAAGCTTAACTGAGAGACACAAGGTCGCGACAGACTTTTCTAGGTCGTAACAAAGAATTCAACACAATGCAAAGAAGTTCTATCGCAACATAACAAACCGCGGTCGCTACGTAACGAGTGTCGGTCGCCGTAAGAGTCTTATCACAACATAAAAACTAGGTCGCAATAGCAAATATTGACAACACCAAGAAGCCATGTCGCAACATCAGAATGAAGCTGCGACAAGAAGTCTAGCATAGTGGCAACAAGCCTATATCGCGACAGACTTTCTGGGTCAGGACAGAAATGCAGATAATACAAGACAATGTTGCAACATAACCTGAACAAAGATGCTGTCGCAACATGGAAACTTGGGTTGCGACACCAACTTGCAAAAGCTGCACTGAAACTATGTTACGACATGATTATCGATATTGCGACATAACTGTTTAAGGAATGCACAAAATATTGTCGCGACAAAGGAAACTCTGTCGCGATAGAGTTATCAAACTGAAAGAAAGAAGATTGTTCGTGAACAAAACACGTTTGTCACAACTAAAGTAAGAAGGAGCATTAAGACTTGTCACATGTAATTGATCACATACTCCGCAAATAAAGACACATAAACTCTGCCGCGACACAACTTCTGTGCCGCAAATGCAGAAGGGGCGTAAACCCTGGGCTAAAAATTTTGGTGGATCATACATAGCTCACAATTTAGTGGCCCAAACTTTTAGGACTCTATAAATAGAAATCCATCGAGGAAAGCGAGGCATTCAATAACATCGAATCTAACTATTAGAGTACTGGGAGCTGAGGACTCTTTTGTATTATATTTTTCTTTTATTTTTTTATTTTCTTTTCTTCGTAGATTAGATTTAGATTAAGACTGCTTAATTTTTTTATTGGATTTCGAAACAAAGAAATTGTTCATAAGTTTTAAAGCTGAAATTAAATGCTTAAATTCATTTTACGACATCGTTTGAATTCAATGAACTCTAGACAAAAGTCAACTCATTTCTTCAAAATTTCCATTGCAAGAATGCTGAATTTTCCTTATCAGTATTTCAGTGTATACTGTAATCCAGTTTTCGAGAACACAACTTCCGCTGGGAAAGATCTGATGTTAGTTATGGTCTTTTCTGCACAATGAGATGAAAATTTTCTTGAGATATATGGTTTGAATTTACTTGAATGATGTTGTTCTTGAATTTAATTGTTCCCAATTTTAGTAGCTTATACCCATGAAAGGACTATCAGAGTGGCTCGATTTCCGTGGAGGCCCTCTGGTGGTGACACAGATGGAGATTCCGAGAGCATGTAATCAGCTTACTGGGGGGTATGCTAGACTAATACGGAAGAACTAATGAGCTCTGAAAGGTTACTTAGATAAATCCTCAATTTGCTCATGTTTTGAGAAAGGGTTGAGTGATATATCAATTTAATCAATTAGAGATCTCTCCTTGGTCTAGAGGAATGGTTTTGATCCTGTGTTAGCTAAGATATAATCAAGGAAAGAGAAACCTCTTTTAGATCGTAAGGATGAGACATCATTCATTTTGTAGAAATCTAGTAGTACTTGTCTTGAAGTAGCGAAATGCGTAGTCATAAGGAAATGGGTTTGAAGTATTGGAAAGAAAAATACCAGAATATTCTGAAAATTCTAATTACAAGTAATTGTTTTATAATCATGATTCAAAAATGAACGCAGACCTCTACTTAGTGAAAGTATGGTTAGAGGAGAATCAGAGCTATCTTGCCTTGCCTCTTGACAAATTCAAATTCGACTAGGGAGAAAATAGAATTAGATTTATGATGCGAGGAATTATTAATTTCACGCTTGATGAAATCCCGGTGTCTACCAAACATGTGGTTCAATCAGGTTTATATTTAGTATTTAAATTTTTCCCTTATTTTAAATGTTGGATCCCATGATTTAGAATTCTTATTAGGTTACTAAATTTTCTCTAAATTGGACGTTCAAATAGTGTAGAACTTCAGTAGTTAGGGTAGTTGATGTTTAAAATTCTTTTCCATCTCTATGGCAACGATATCCGGACTTATAGGTCTACTTTATTACTTGTATGACCTGTGCACTTGCAGTTTTTAAGACCAAATTAAATCTTCAATTGAGTTAGGTGACAAAATTATTCTTCTTATGAGCTTACAAGTTATATTTTGGTCAACAAGTTTTGGCATCGTTGCCGGGGATTAGCTAATAGTCTTTTGGTCATAGCGACATTAATTTGTATATACATATTTTGGTCAACAAGTTTTTTGGGGTCGGTTATTAGGGAGAAAAGGAATTTAAAATCAATATTCGATAAAGAGAAATGTTAATTTGGACATTTTCTTTATTTATAAAATTTAGAGATTAACAAAAACGAGTTCTTGCCAATGGCTGAATAAACTCTTGATCTTTTGGAAGCCTAATGAATGTGCAATTTTTGTTATCATGACTCTGTTGATCTCAGGTGTGTTTCCACTAGGAAAATATTAAATGCATAGAAAAATGTGAGCTGCGCCTCTGAATACGAAATTGAAAGAACCACTGAAAAATCGAGCGCTACGGTCTTGAGAAGATAGAAGTATGGCTAATCAAATAGAAAGATTGCGTTTATTCTAAAAGAAGAGCGAGGAGAGACCACGGAGGCTAACACGATGGAGGAAATTTGGAGGCCCGTCATTCGAAAATTACTTTCTGCCCAGTGGGAACTGACCTCCCATTGAGCCAATGGTACTAAGTGACGGCTTTGATTATAATGGTCTTGATAACACGGTTCATGCACCTTTTGAAGATCCAAATGAGCACCTAGGGATATTTATAAGGATGGAAAACAACGTGAGCGGATAAGGTAAGATCGGATGTCGAGCTTGACTCTTTCCGTTTTCATTGAGGCATTAGCGGCCACATGGTTTGACTCACTGCCAGTGGGATTAGTGAATACTTGGGAAGAACTGGTGGAGGCATTCATGAGTAGATTTTTCCCTCCAGCTCTCACTTCTGAGAGAAGAGGAGAAATCATTGTGTTTAAGCGAGAGGAGGATGAGAGTCTACTGCGCATGGGAGAGGTTGGTGCTAAGAGGTGCCGCATGCATGGGATAGATTTGATAACTTCAATTGGTTATTTTCTACCATGCCATGAATTATACCTCGGGTATAATTAATGCATCTGTTGTGGAGGATTTAAAAGAAGAAGTGAGGAAATTAAAACGAGTTTATTAAATACCTTGCGAAATGCAACTCTGAAGACTCCATACGAGATCCTTCGGGACGGCGGTAGGATGAGGGAAATGAATACGATTGGATTGGATAGAAACTACACCCGCAAGCCCGAGCTTGATCTTTGGAGTTATGAACAAGATGAGTAGTAATGAAGAGGAGGATGCCTGCACATGAAGTTGGAGCAGTGAGAAGGAAGAAATAGTCTTGAGGTATGAGGAGAGAAGAGCCTTACCAAGTTGAGGAAACAAAGTATATGAATGGCTGAGAGAAGTTACCACTTGGCTTCTTGACTTATGACACACTACACTCCAGCATTGAGGAACCACGAGAGCTTTTCGTATGGTGGGGGAGCACTACAGGGCCCTAGACATAGACAGAACTACCTTCAGGTTTATACTTAGCCTGGGTTCCAATAGTATTAACTTAGCAGTGGCAATGTGAATAGGAACGACAAAGTATCAAGGGTAGAAAGAACTCAAACCTTTGAAGATCGGGTGCTTCAATTCATGAGAAAACAAAAAAGGATCCTGAATGTGCATGAGAAAAAAATTTGCTGAACTTGAGAATTTCAAATGCTGGCGTGTTTCAAACAAATATCAATGCTACATTGAGAAACTTGGGACTCGATTAGGGAAACTAGCCCTATCTTTGCAAAGCCAATCCAGAAATACATTTCCCAGTAGTACTAAGATCAATCCTAAAGATCTCACACCAACTGTAATGAGAGGCAGTGATGGATTGCAAGGAAGCAAGAAAATGTAGGACAAAGCATGCATGGAGATTGAACCAATGAAGAAAAGCTCAGACTAGAGGAGCAAGCAAAAGGATGCTGAAGAGAAGACAAATTACAGCAAATGTCTAGCTAGGGACACTAAACTGAGCAGCTTCTTGGGAGGCAACCCAAGCAGAAATTTTCAATTTTTTTGGTTTTTGTTTAGTCTGATGTATTCAACAGAATTTTGAGTATTTGATGTTCCAGTTTAATCTGTTTTATTTTAGTTGTTATTGCTTTTCAGGAAAATGAAGAAAAAAATTCAAGGAAGAACCATTTTTAGAAGCAAATTATTTCCAAAAGAAAATTGTGCAGAAAATGACTACAAGGAGGAGTAATTCCAATTCCCTAAACATGTCTTTAAGGATAATGCATATTTGAATGTTTTGGGAATGTTATGTTGCTTGAATAAAAATATATTCTGAATATCTGGGTAAGATAGATTGAATTAAGAATTGAGATGAGTGTTAATACTTGAATTAAAGGTTTTTGATGATTTAAACAAGTTTTCACTTGTAGGTTCAATTGAGTATGAGTTGATATAGGTTGTTTTAAATGTTTTATGCTAGAAAACATGAGAAAGATGTAATTTCAGAAAACTTTAGTTAAGTGTCGCAACATGATTTTTCTGTGTCGCGACACTGTTGAATTAGGAAGCAAATTGAAAAAGAAAATTATGTACATAACATAAAATTACGTATATGTGATATAAATTCAAATAGCCCTAAAAGAATGTTGCAACATACTCTACTGTGTCGCGACATTTTTCAGGCTTTGTCTACAAATAATTTTGAAACTCTACCACGACAGACCTTCTATATGTCGCGATAGAGAATTAAAGGCATCTGGTTAGAGGCGTGGTATCGCGACATTTAATGTAACACCTGATAGATCAATTGTATGAATGGAAATTTTTTGAAAACTAAGTAGCCACCTTTCTCATAAACTCTCACCCGTCTCAGCTTCTTTACTCAAGTCTCTATCATCTCACTCCCTAAAACCCTAGAGTTCAGAAACCCCAACATTACCATATCTGATCCTACCACTCTAATTCCAAACCTCCACGAAGTCATGGAAGAGTACACTAAGCTAGAATCCAAACGGGGGCAGGTTTGAAGCAGCAATTGAAACCCAAGTTGAGGAAGAAGGATGACAACGAGAATCATCAAGCAGTAGATGAACGAAAAAGAAAGGAGTGGATGAAGCGAGGCTTGAGGAACTTAGTTTCGGAAAAGGCAGCAGCTTTGATGGAAGGAAGTTTGAAGAACAGAGGCTTCATTGCTGAAAGAGGGTTCAAAAACATTATCTCTCCTTTTGCTGAAGTGCTGGAAAGGAGAGAATGGCAGTTGCTGGCTAAACACAAGGAACCTGGTTGTGCATCCTTGGTAAAAGAATTCTATGCAAACATGGTGGAAAATGAAGGAAAAAAAGTATATGTCAGAGGGCAATGGGTAGAGTTCGATGAGAAAAGATAAGCAGTTATTTCAATGCGAGTGTGCAAAAGGATGGTTCGAAGTTCAAGAAACAGTTAAAGGAACCAGAACACTAGAAAATAGTAGACCTACTCACGGCAGGAAGAGGTGAATAGAGAGAGACAAAGATAAATCCTTTTAGATCCATTGCCAGAGGATACTTAACTGAAGAAGCCAAGATATGGTTCTACTTTATAAGTTTTGTCCTAAGGCCATCTAAGCATCTAAGTACAGTTGGAAGAGAGGAGTCAATCCTCCTTTATGCATTGCTAAAGGGTTACAAGATAAATGTGGGAAAGATTATTGAAAATTCTATCTTAAGCTACGTTGAAAGCAAATGCAGAGGGATGATTCCACACCCAGCAACAATAACCAGCCTCTGCATCCAAGGGGGAGTTAAGGAAGAATGGGGGATCGAGGAAACTTACCCCAGAGCCTCCCCTCTAACTTTAACAGGTATAACAAAAGGACCAAAGAATAGAGGGAAGGACAAGGAAAAAGAAACAAATGAAGGAAAAATGAAGGAAGGTTGCACTAAGCTAGAACAATGGGAAGACCAAATTCAAATGCAACCAGAAACCTAAGAAGTCAAAACCCATTCTTAAGTACATCCCCAAAGCTAAGACAAACTCATCAAAGAAGCTTGAGGTTTTGGGCAAAATTGCAATCAATCAGAATTGATAAAATTGCTTATGACTATGCGACAGGAGATAAAGGAGAGAGATGACCAGTTAAAGACACATCTCCAGCTCAAGGATGAGTATTTTGCAAAAGAGCTCAAAAGAAGGGACCACAATTTAGAAGATGCACTAAAGAAAAGGGATGAAGAGTGGAGAGCAGAAATAGAAAAAAGGGACATATAGTGGAGAACAGTCTTAAGAGAGAGAGAGAGAGAATGCCTTGAAAGCAAGCATGGATTCAAGAGATAACAACTGCATGAATAGTCTAGGACACTACCAACAAAGTTTTCGCATGATAAGCTATAAGGTTAAAAATAACAGGACACTCTTGGAATCTCTAGCTATGAGGTAGCTATAACTTACAGGGGGCAATGCCAAGATCCGAGACTGGGTTATGAAGACAGTTTCCAGCAAGAAGAAGATACCTGCGCCTCCGAATCCGAGATTTTAGGCTGGTGACCCTACTGCCTGAGTCCCCGAGGTGTACGAGACCCTCTTATACCCTATACCAACCTAGATTCAATTGGGGCAGGCACTTCTACACCTTGTATAGAAGCACAAAAAGATAAAACTCCTAGGACATCAGGGAAAAAGGAACTTACCTTAGTAGAAGAGGTAGAAGAATATCTAAGGATGGGCGACCCGAGGGAGGGGCTGAGGAATAAAAAAGGCTAAACGATACACTACCTCACTCAATTCCTCATCTTTGTACTAAAACCCATTCCTCTTAATAAAATAAAAAATTATGCAAAAATTTTGTGCTCTTTTGTGTTTTTGCTTGTTTTTTATTTGTTTCTTTTGCTTCAATTTTGTCATCTACTTGGTTGAATAAAGAAGAAACCAACTCCCTAGATCAAATAATTTACTGCAGCATGTTTGGTTGAAATGAATTGATTACAATTGTTGGTGTGTTGTGTTATTTTGAGCAAAATGCATGATTAAATGAACTATTTTACTTGATTAGAACAACACAACAACAAACCTCAGAACCAAACAAACTTTTGCAATTGAAAGTGTTGTAGTCCTCAATGAATTGGAAAAGGAAGTTGCATGTGTAAAGCTAGAATGAAGTTTAAGGTTCATATTTAGGGAAATGTATTAAATAGACAGCACAAATAAGACTTTTAGGTATTTGTATAAACAACTAAGGTAAGTAGAATCTGAAAAAACAATGCACATATTAGTCAAAATGTGATTCGTGCCCGCAGTAGGCTGAGCTAAAATCCAACAAAATTTATATACACCTAAGTTCCTACCTCTATGAAGTAGTCAAACTGCAGTATAGTGAGATCTAAGATTCGAACACGGGGATGGGTTTTTCATCCTAAAAGTAGTTTTGCATAAGTGCACGAAGGTAAGGCTTTTTCTGTTTGGACTCTTTGGATTTTCTTCGAACAGTGGAAGTAGGTTGAAAGCGAGAAGTATAGCGAAAATAAAGTGTGAAAAGTTAACTTTGAAGATTTAGGTCACTAACTTGGTAAGTTAGGGCAAACTAAGTGTCCTCGGGTTTTATCCTCGCGTTATGACATGTGACCTATAGTCAGGGGCTTTTTAGGATCTATGTTTAACTAGCAAACCTCACCCTTGAAATCACCTCCTATTTGAGTCAGCACGAGGTAGCATGCATCTATGGCCCCTTTACTATTTGAAACCTAACATTTAAATATCATTTGAGGGCTGTAGGGCCCATCTAAAGAACCCTGATTGCATCTAGCATTAAGTATACCTTTGTATCCTAAACATGGAAGTATTGGCCAAATCAATAACATTAAATGCTATTGACCACTAATTTGAGAAGATGAGGGCCATAATACGATGCACCGTAGCTTTTAACACAAGAGGACAACATGCATATGCCCCACTACCAAGCTAGCTTCCTTCCTCTTCAAGAAAAGGGAGGCTTGACATCTCTTGAGTTGTCATCCTCGAGAGGGTGTTTGGCGACTATAGAAAAGTAAGAAGAAAGGAGGAAGAGAGAAAATAAGCCTAAGAAATAAAAATACGAGACTTTATTTTAAAAATAAAACACAAAATATCTTGCCTCTGCTTTGCTTCCACATTTCTCTATGTTTATTAAGAGAGGGGTTTATGAAGCCACCTCAATACATGAAAAT
Source organism: Tetrastigma voinierianum (assembly GCA_016808115.1). Classification (NCBI taxonomy): domain Eukaryota; kingdom Viridiplantae; phylum Streptophyta; class Magnoliopsida; order Vitales; family Vitaceae; genus Tetrastigma; species Tetrastigma voinierianum. The sequence goes on along the minus strand of JAEQBH010005326.1, from coordinate 241,566 downwards.
ACCAAAAACCTACAAATTTGGCTAAGTTAAGGACAAGAGAGTAATACACCAAATTTGAAGTCGGTTCAGCATTAAATACAAAAAAGCATGTGAATGAAAATTTAGCTAGGGTGAAGAATTTATTTGATAGTGAAATCACGGGCATAGCAACCGAGAAGAAAATTCGCTAAAGCAGGTAATTACGCTAGCTAAGCAGAATTAGCTAACCATGAAATTACAATTAGTAGAGAAAATACAAAATTTCGCACAGAACAGTGCCTATGGCTTGGTTTGAGTCTAGCGAAAGTATGATTCGCTAAGGTTGCGAAATTTTAAGCTAAGGTTCTTGAAATTTTTCGCAGTCTAAATGAAAATTTTATGATAGCAAAATTCAGGGCTTTGATGATCTCCCACTTTGCATTTCATCTTGTCTTCAGCTGCATCAATTTTCTTCTTTGCCTTGATTTTTCATTGATTCTTGGGAATTTGGTTGATGGGACCTTGAGTTCAAACTTCATGATTAGGTAAATACATCTCGATATTAGAACTCCCATAGTCTTTTGAAAACGCAAAACAGCCAAAAAATAACCTCTATGGCATAAGTGATACTAAAAGAACTTGAACACTTCAATTGGCATGTGACATGATTAGTGCAAAAGCACTCAAAACCTATAATATAAGATTGAAGTGCGGCTTTTTGAGCGCCCAATCGAAATGTTCTTAACAAATTGTGAAGGATTAGGGACATGTTACGGGTTCAATCACGGAGTCAAGCGACCAAGGTCCACAGAACTTGTTAGATTATTAGTCAAGGCGAAATCACAAACAGTACCATAACAGGGAAGTGATATAGGCCATCCTTGGAAGTTTGAGCTTTTCAAGCCTACCCTCATAATATGCATAAGCATATACTCTAGTTCCAGGTTTGAGCCAAATTGTCTAGTTTCTTCATTTAAACAGCAATTAGAAGCCTCAACCCCTTCCTTTATTCTAATCCTATAGTAAAGAAGCCTTATTTGCCTAGGTTTCAGGACAGGAACTTCAAAATACAGAAAAGGAAAAGTTTGGGGAAATGTTATATTGATTTGAAAGGAAACAAGGATGAAGGAGGAAAAAAGAGAAGAATAAATACAGAGACGAAGTCAAAATTGTAAATTGTCAAATGGGATTGAGTTTTGTCTTGTGGCCTTCCTCTCTTGAACAATTAAGTTCTTAGGGTTGTTCCGACACCACCAGAACCCTAATCTGGCCCAGTATGGGAGTTGCTAACCCAAAGAAGTTCTCTGAGTGGTAGAAAACTAAAAGACAAGACATTGCACTAATCCTAAAATATTTGACAGTAAAAGAAAAGCAAAGGGGACTTCTCTCTACGAAGATGCGAGCTAAAGATATACGAGTATGATATATGGATAGGATTTGGGGGGAATAGATTTTTCAGACATTAGTAGAAAAGAAATGGATGAAAGATAGAGGCAAAGATACACACTTGAAGAGTGAAATCTAGGTAAATTTTTAGCCTTAATTCTCCACTTATCTACCCAATCGTCCAAGCAAAACTCTACAAGCCTAAAAGACCTAATTGATCTTAAAGGTGGTACTTGCCTACATTAGTAGAGACTAATATGAAAAACAAGCATATGGGACTTTGAAGAGCTAAAAGAAATTGCAGTCACTTTGTAGAGTCCCAGAAGAATAGGTAATCCTACCAAGGAGGAAGGGAAAGAAAACCATCACATACATAGAGATCAGGATTAATTGACTTAATTGTTTACATTTCAGAATTCATTAGTTTGTTTGTGACAATAATTGAAAATTTTTCTTAAGTCTGAACTAAAAACTAAAATTGAAATTAAGTTGCAACTGACTAGTTTCAATTCAAGTTGCAGATAAAAAAATATTTGCAGTGCAAAACAGAAAAATGCCCTTAAAAATAAAGCTAAATTGTTTGAGGACAAACAAAATCTTCTGTTCTTTGCTTGGGGTAAAGCAAAACTTTATGTTTGAGGGAATTTGATGAGTCTTAAACTCATCTATTTTTAATCCGTTTTTAAACTGTTTTAGTATTTTGAGTTGTTTTAATGCCATTATGGAATGTTACAAACTTTGTGTTTTACAGGAGTTAATTCAAAATGAGAGATTTTCAACGAGAAAAGTAAAAAAAACGACAATTGCGGCCGGTCTACGGCTCGAGGAGCCGAGTTTGGTGTGTCACAACAAAACGTCTAAGCAAATGGCTAGAAGGCGTAATCATATGATATTTTCTTTGTCGCAACAAAAGATCTAAAAATTGGCATATGAGCTATGTCGCAACAAAAGAGAGCATGTCGCGACCGAAAATGGGAAGAAGCCAATTGAGACAAAGATAAGTTATGTTGCGACATAATGAAAGATAAGAAGGCGGAATCTATGTCGCGACCGAATCTACTCTGTCGCAACACTAACTCTTGCAACATGGAGGAGCTGGTGAGACAAAAGAGAGCACTGAAAGAAGAAGTTCAGTCACGACAAGAAAATTTATGTCTCGACAAATTGAGTGTAACAAAGCGTTGGACTAGGTAAGTGTAGGCTAGTTTTGTATGGGGAGATGAGGTTTGTACTTAGACATATGGATCAATATAAACTGTTGTGGACTCAGGATAATGAAGAACTTGAGATTACCTTACTCTTTTCTAAGATTTTTAAATAGAAGACTTTATTGATGTGGAAGGAGGACATTATAAACGACATCATAAATGATAGAGTGGGATGATGACTTATGTTTTTAAACTGTTATTTTGAGGTGTACAGAAACAGTATGAGCAGCTTGGGACGGCTAGACAAAGAATCTGAGAATAGCCGCCGAGCCTCTGTCTGGAGCTTTAAGATTGGCTGGATTAGGGAAATACGAGATAATACAAGACAGTGTTGCAACATAACCTGAACAGAGATGCTGTCGTGACATGGAAACTTGGGTCACGACACCAACGTGCAGAAGCTGCACTGAAACTATGTTACGACATGATTATCAATGTTGCTACATAACTATTTGAGTAATGCACAAAATATTGTCACGACAAAGTTATCAAACTGAAAGAAAAAAGATTGTCGTAACAAAAATACGCTGTCACGACTAAATCAAGAAGGAGCACAAGATCTTCAAAGTAAGTGACCAGACATTTGCATGCACCGCAACAAAGACACAAAACTGCCTTGCCTTTTGAGTCTGGCGGCGAGAGAGAGAAATGACGAACCCGTAATTTTAGGGATTCACACATAGCCTCAATTTTAGGGCCCAAACTTTTAGGGCTCTATAAATAGAAACGACTACAGAAAGCGAGGCAGTTAGTCAGCATCGGACGAACTAGAGTACATGGGGAGCTGAGGACTATTTTGTATTTTTTCTTTTATTTTTTATTTTCTTTTCTTCGTAGATTAGATTTAGAGTAGGACTGCTTAATTTGTTTATTGGATCTGAAATAGTAAAATTGTTCAGAAGTTTTGAATTTGAAATTAAATGCTTAAATTCATTTCACGATGCATTTGAATTCAATGAACTCCGGACAAAACCCGGGAACTCATTTCTTCGATTTATTGCGATGCGATTGGAATTTACTTTTCCTTGCTCAGTATTTCAGTGTATATTGTAATCCAGTTTTCGAGAACACAATTTTTGCTGGGAAAGATCTTATGTTAGTTATGGTCTTTTCTGCACAATGAGATGAAAATTTCCTGAGATATGGGGTTTGAATTTACTTGAATGGTGTTGTTCTTGAATTTAATTGTTCCCATTTTTAGTAGCTTATACCCATGAAATGACTATTGTCTGCCTCTGATTTCTAGGAGGCCCTCTGCGTGACATAGAGATGGAGATTCCTGAGAGTATAGACCAGTTACTTGGGGGTATGCTAGACTAATATTGAATAACTAATGAGCTCTGAAAGGTTACTTAGATAAATCCTCAATTTGCTCATGTTTTGAGAAAGGGTTGAGTGATATATCAATTTAATCAATTAGAGATATCTCCTTGGTCTGGAAGAATGGTCTTGATCTTGTGTTAGCTGAGATCTAATCAAGGAAAGAGAAAACTCTTTCAGATCTTAATAATGAGACATCATTCATTTTGTAGAAATCTAGCAATTGTCTTATATTGGGAAGCAAGAAATCTGTAGTCATAAGAAATGGGTATGAAGTATTGGAAAAGAAAAATACCTAGATCTTACAAAGAAATTCTAATTACAAGTAATTCTTTAGAATCTTGATTCAGAAATGAACATGAACCTCTACTCAGTGAAAAGTATGGTTAGAGGAGGAATCCAAACTATACTACCTTGCCTCTTGACAAATTCAAATTCCAACTTCGGGAAAATGAATTAGATTATGATACGAGGGTGAGATAATTTCAGCGGTGAAATCCCGGTGTCTACTTCGGCAATAATAGTTCAGTCGATTTATATTTAGGATTTAAATTTTTCCCTTATTTTAAATATAGGATCCCATGAATTAGAATTCTTACAATGAGTTACTAAATTTTCTCTAAAATGGAGCGTTCAAATAGTGTAGAACTTGATGATTTAAGGGTAGTTGTTTAAAATTCTTTTTTCCATCTACGTAGGAGCGATATCCGGACTTATAGGTCCACTTTATTACTTTATAGCCTGTGCACTTGCAGTTTAAGACCAAAATTAAATCTTCAATTGAGTTAGGTGACAAAATTATTCTTCTTATGAAGCCTGAAGTTATATTTTTGAGGTCATGAGTTTGGCACCGTTGCCGGGGATTAGCTAATAGTCTTTTGGTCATAGCGACATTAATTTGTATATACATATTTTGGTCTACAGTCATCCACAAACCAATGGTCAGACTGAGGTAGTGAATAGAACTTTGTCTACTTTATAGAGAGCTATCATTAAAAAGAACATTAAAACATGGGAAGACTATTTGCCACATATTGAGTTTGCTTATAATCGTACTATACATTCCACCACTAAATTTCCTCCTTTTAAGATTGTATATGGTTAAAGCACTAACCCCTTTGGATTTATCTCCTTTACCTATGTCTAAGCATGTTAATCTAGATGGAAAAAAGAAAGCTGAATTAGTTAAGCAGATTCATGAGAAGGCAATACTTAACATTGAGCGAAGGACGGAGCAATATCCTAAACAAGCCAACAAAGGGCATCATGAAGTTGTCTTTGAACCCGGAGATTGGGTTTGGGTGCACATGCCCAAATAAAGATTTCCAGCACAAAGGCGTTCCAAGTTGCTTCCTAGAGGCGATGGTCATTTTCAAGTCCTCGAGCGCATCAATGACAATGCCTACAAGCTAGATTTGCCCGATGAGTATAATGTAATTGCTACTTTTAATGTCACTAACTTGAGTCCTTTTGATGTAGGTGACGATTTGTGGACAAATCCTTTTCAAGAGGAGGGGAATGATGGAGGCATGGCTAGGGAGTGGAGTGCGAACCCGCTTGAAATCCCACTATACTCTCAAAACAACAGAGTTTTGGAGAAAATTTGTGTTCTTCTTGATGGATCTTCAAGAGTAAGGCGAGGTCAAGAAGCTAGGAAGGACTCAAGAATTTCTGGAAGATGATGGCGAGGAGTTGAGGTGAAAAAGTTCCTTGAAGTAGTCCATGAGGGATTTGAAGCTTAAAGCTAGGTAAATCCTTGTACACCCAACTTATATGCATCATAGTGAAAATTTTGGTCGATCATAAGCCCGTTGTTTTTTTCCTTTTAGGAGGTTTTCTACGTGAAACCCTGTGAACGAGGTTTTCCACGTTAAACCCTATGTCTTCTCATTGTCTATACTTCTTCCTTCAATTTCTGTTTTTGTGTTTATTTCAGTTTCAGTGTTGGATTCAATTTAACATCTTCATCTTGCTTGTGAAAATGCATTGATAAACTGTTTGGGGAGTGTTGATTCATCCTGCATTTTGATACATCATTAAGTGTTTGTTCAGACTGTTTTTGAGTATTTTTATTGAGATTTATTGAGTATTTAAGTGTGAAAAATCCGTGTTTAGAACAAATTATTGAAAACACCTATTCACCTCTCCTCTAAGTGAACTCTTATCATCGAGATTCAGTTTACAGAATCAGAATGTGTTCTTTTGTAAGAATAAAGCTACCTACTAATTGGTATGATGATGGATTCTTGGGATTCATTGTCTTCTCTGTCCTTGAATATCTCCCTTATAGAATCACATGCCACTTGAGCTCTGACACTACTGGTTATGGAGATTTGTTGGAGTTTTGAAGAGATTCAATTGAAAAAAAAAAAAAATCAATGTAACATAAAGCAAGCAAGAAAGAACAATAAAATTTGTTGTGCAATGCTCACACATTTACTAATCGGATTATGTGTTTAAATACAGAAAAAAAATAAATAAATAACAGAAGGAACGAAAAAATAGAGCACTTCATGGAACAGATTTCCACAATCAACATATTCCTAAAAAACATCAACTACTACTGACCGAATCAATTTGAAACAATCAAACTAAAAACAATATAAAAATGCGGATTGAATGAGTTACGTGCTAAAAGCACAACTTCAACACTCCCTTTCTTTAGTTCTTTGCAAACTCCAAGTTTCCCTCAAGAAACTCGAACTTGCTTTTTTAATGAGCTTTGAAATATGTCGGCTAGTTGAAGGTCAAATTTGTAGTACCTTCAAACCAATTGAACCTTCCTTTTGCTCTTCTCTAATGAAGAATAACTTGATATTGAAGTGCTTAGTTTTCTACGTGAAAACGGGGTTATGAGAATAGCAATTGCAGCGATTTATAAGCAAATATTTATAGTGTCCTTCTTGCTTCATATTCAAATCCAATCAACGCCTTTCATAACCACAGGCTGATTTGCGCGATAAGGCGTGATAAATTCAGCTTCTACGTAGATTGTTCCAGCGTATTTTGCTTGTTGGAACACCATAAGAAAACACTGACAGACCAAAAAGCGACGCTTTGCGAGTACTTTTCATATCATCGGGTGAACCTCCCCAATCAAATCAGAATAGCCTATAGAACAGTGTGACTCGCACAGGCACGATTCCACCAATCCTTTGTCTCTTTCACATATCTAAGGACTCTTTTAGAAGCTCTAAAATGTGTTTCTGTTGCATAATTTGTAAATCTAGATAATAGACTTACAGAGTGTAAGGAATCAGGCCTTATGGCTGTTAGATACATCAGGCAACCCACTAGACTTTTGTAGAGTGTTTCATCCACCTTCTCAACTTCATCTTCCTTACTCAACTTATCCGTTTGGCACATTAGAGTATATACACTCTTACATTCATCCATCCTGAATTTTTTTAGAATCTCCTCAACATACTTCTTTTGACAGATGAACGCTTCTCCATTCTTCTGCTTGATTTCCATTCCTAGACAGTAAGTGATCTCCCCCAAATCTGTCATCTCAAAGGTTTGCTTCATATATTCTTTGAACTTTCTCACAAGTTCTTCATTGCTTCCTGTAACCAACAAATCATCCACATATAATGAAATAATTACAAAATTTATTTCATCACCTTTGATGTAGAGGGTAGCTTCATTGAGACTTTTTCTGAAACCAAGCTCCATCAATTGCTCATAAATTCTGCTATACCAAGCTTTGGGTGCCTGCTTCAAGCCATACAAGGCTTTCTTGAGCAAATACACTTCGTCTTCATGCCCTTTTACTACAAATCCATCAAGCTGCTCAACATATATCTCCTCCTCAAGAAGGCTGATTTAACATCAAGTTGATAGACTCTCCAACCCCTTTGTGAAGCTATTGCAATCAACAACCTGATTGTATCTAGTTCGACAGCAGGAGAAAAAGTGTTAGAAAAATCAACACCAAAAATCTGAGCATACCCTTTCACAACTAGTCTGGCCTTGTGCTTATTGATAGAACCATCAACATTGAGTTTGGTTCTAAACACCCATCTTACACTAATTACTTTTCTATCTGTTGGTCTTTTTACAAGCTGCCAAGTCTGATTTTTTCAATCATACTCAGCTTCTCCTTCATTGCTGCTACCTATTTTGGATCTTTCTCTGCTTCCCAAAAATCTCATGGTTCAAACACTGTAACATTGCATCTCTGATAAATCTCAGAAAGTGATCTTTTACCTCTTACAGGAGCATCATCAACCAACTCATCTTCTTTGAGCTGCAATTTTGGAACTTGGTCAGGAACCAAGACTACTTGCTTTCCTTTCCAATCCCACTCATCATTTGTCCATAAAATGCACATCTCTGCCTATTAAAATTTTCTTAGTGTTTGGTTGGAAAATTCTGTAAGCTTTAGAAATTAAGCTTTAACCAACAAAGATTCCTGCTTCTGCCTTTTTATCCAACTTATCCCTTTTGATCTAAGGCACATAGACAAAACACAAGCATCCAAATACTTTGAGATTTTTCAGAGAAGGTTTAAAACCATACTAGGCTTCATATGGAGTATTTTCAGCTACTACTTTAGTAGGTAGTCTGTTGAGAAGGAAGACTGCAGTATGTGTTGCTTCTACCCAATATTCCTTTAGTAAATTCTTCTCAAACATTAGACATCTAGCCATCTCCATTATGGTACGATTCTTTCTCTCACTAACTCCATTTTGTTGGGGAGTATATGGATTAGTGAGTTGATGTTCAATCCCAGCCTCTTCATAGAAAAGATTAAACTGATCGAAAGTGTACTCCTTGCCATTATCAGATCTCAAAGCTTGGATTTTGTGACCACTTTGTGTTTCAATCCATTGCTTGAATTTCCAAAACGCACTAGCAACTTCTGACTTGAATCTGAGAAAATAGATCCAACACATTCTGGAATAGTCATCAATAAAGATAAAAAAAAACCTACTCCCATTGAGAGATGAAGTTTTATGAGGTCCAACCAAATCAGTGTGTATCAATTGCAGCTTTTCAGTAGCTCTCCAAAATGCTTGCTTAAAGGGAAGTCTTGATTGCTTTCCTTGTTGATAAGTTTTACAATCTAGAATTTCGAATTCAAGGTAAGGAAGACCTTAAACCAATTCCTTTCGTTGTAAATTAACCACAGCTGTATGATTGAAATGTCCAAGCCTCTTATGCCAGACTTCTACATGGATTTTGTTGCAAGAGTGCTATTTGCTCCTCCTCCAATGGATCAAGTGCAAAGCTCTTCCCTTTCATATTAACTCTGAACACATCATTGCTTGTTGCATCCTTAATTAGACACTGATTTGTTTCAAAGATAACTTTGAAACCTTTTTGAATCAAATGGCCAACACTCTACAAATTTTGACTAACGTTAGGTACAAAAACACACCTCGATAAGCTTTTACCTAAAATGCTTTCAGTACTTTCTGATTCCTTTTCCCTTGACTACAATGACTCCATTGCCAGTCTTCACTTTGGAAACTACTAAAGTGTCAAATTCCTTAGAAGAGATCACGTCGAGGTCCTTATGGTTGAATGCAGCCACTATCGATAATCCATTTCTCACTTGAATGACGAGGTTGCAAAGCAGAAGCTACAAGGGTTATCATCCTCTTCCTCATCAGCAACCTGAGCAACATTTTTCTACTATAAATCAACTTGTGTCACGGTCTTCTGTTGAGTGTTGCTCCTACAGATTCTTTGATGATGCCCCGTCTTCTAACACTTCTCACATTCTTGGTTAGGTCTTCTCTAACATTAGGAAGGTGGATGACCCTTCCTTCCACAATGCTTACAATGAGGGAAATTAAAGTTTGTTCCTTTACTGGTATTAGGAGAATCTGAACCTAATTTTCCCTTCTTGTTTTTTTCATTTTCTTCCTTTCCTCCTTAAGCTGATTGAGCTCTTGCGACCTTGAGACCTTATGGCGAATCTACATTCTTGTGCACGCAAAGCATGCATTAATTACCTTAAACTAACCTTTGACAGATCTTTAGTGTTTTCTAGCGAGGAAATAGTTGCTTCAAATTTTTCAGGAACAGTTATAAGAATTTTTTAAACTAATATGAAATCAGGAAATTCATAACCAAGTAATCTTACTTTGTTTGCAATCTCAAGCAATCTGTCAAAGTAATCCTTCACCGTTTCAGAATCTTTCATCTTTTGAAGCCTAAACTTTCTGATCGGGTTCAGAATTTGCATTCCCTTAATTCTCTCATCTCCTTCATACTCCTTCTTTAGGAAATTCCAAACTTCATTGTCATGATTTTGACAAAGATTTCAGGGGAGACTGCAGCAAATAACGTAGCTCTTGCTTTCAACTTTCTTGATGTCTTCTCCTTGTGATTCTTGATCTACGCCATAGTTGGGTTCGCAAGTAATGGAGGAACTTCGTAGTCCTCCTCCACAGCCTCCCAGAGATCATTTGCCTCTAGATGAGCCTCCATACTTACTGCCCAGACATGATAGCCTTCACCATTAAAGACTAGTGGTGCTAGTGCATTGAAAGAAGTTTTTGAATCCATGGTAGAAGAAAATAAAGTTTGAGAAAAAAAAATTCTTTCAATCTCAGGTCCCTCAAGAAGAGTGCTCTGATACCAGAATTTGTTGGAGTTTTGAAGAGATTGAACAAAAAAAAAAAAAATCAATGTAACAATATGGGATAGCATAGTCCCAGACATCAGTGGGACAAGCACAGACACAATTTGTTCCTTCTCACTCCAGTACGGGCCAGAGCGACCAGTATCAGTCCCAGGGTGCTGCATAAGTGCCTTCTTCTACACAAACGGGCTAGAGAGGCCAGAGTATAGGTCGAGATCGAGGACAAATCTCATGGCCAAGACTTCAGGGACCCAAGGGCGTGTTTACGCTATCACACCATAGACTGAGCCAGTTGATCAGTCAGTGATGCAGGGTATGTTTCTGTTATCTCGCCTATGGGCATGTGTAAAAGGTTCAGGCTTAGAGGTTGAAACCTTGGAAGAGCCGTTACATGTGAGTTCTCCCCTAGGGATTAGGGTGAGGATTAATAAGATATGTCGAGATTGTGAGTTAGAGATCTCAGGGATTCTGCTCACGGTGGACCTGAGGGTCATGGACATATCGGAGTTCGATGTCATCCTTAGGATGGATTGGTTGACGGCACATAGAGTCGTCATTGATTGTGATCGTAGGTGGGTTACCGCCACATGGGGCGGTGTGTGTTGATACGTTTAGAGGGAGAAAAAAATGATGCTACTGGGCCGTGCCTGACCCCGGATGGAATGGATAGTTGATGGTTGGCTAAGCAAGCCTTACCCTACGGGATGAGGGGAGGCAGGTTGGGTCTACCTCGGGTTGGTTTACAAGTATGAGGATGTCTTTGGGATGAGCCTCTGGGATTACCTCGCCGAGGATGTGGACTTTATCATTGAGTTACACCTTGATCGTCGCCCATTTCTATGGCTTCTCATAGGATGGCACCGGTTGAGTTATAGGAACTCAAGGTCCAACTGCAGAATTTTTGGATAAGGGTTTTATTAGACCGAGCACTTCACCTTGGGCGCTCTGGGTTAATTTCTTAGGAAAGAGGTCAAAGTCGAGGTGGAATGACTGTGTGAGAAGGCATTCAAGAATTGAAAAGGGGGCTTACTACGGCTCCTATTACGATAGTCTCGAAGCGAGGCCCGGAGGTACCACGGGTGTACTATGATGCCTCTAGGGACTGATTTGGGATGTGTCTTGATGCGGTCAGGGAGGGGTTGTGGCTATGGTTCCGAGCCCATTCTAAGAATCATGAAGCGGGAATTACCTACATGATGCGGAGTTGGCGGTCATAGTCTTTGCCTTAAAGATTTCGTGCCACTATCTGTATGGTGAGCAGTTTGAGGTATTTTCATACCATAAGAATTTGAGGTATATCTTCACACAACGGGACCTCAACATGAGGCAACGTAGATGGATGGAGTATCTAGAGGATTATGACTTCACTTTGCATTACCATCCTGGTAAGGCAAATGTAGTGGCTGATGCACTCAGTCGGAAGTCACGGGGAGTACTGGCTAGTGTAGCTTCCCGGGAGTGGCAGATGCTCGAGACTGTGGGACAGTTTAGGCTTGTAGTATAGTGATCAAGCTCAGGGAGCACTAGGGAGTTTGGTAGTTATGTCATCCCTACGAAGCGGGGGTAGTGAGGTCGGGCGGGACGCGGGAGATGTGTCCATTAGGGCCGTGTTTAGTTAGGTACGGGTGACGAAAGCTGTGCCATCCACACATATGGTAGTCTTCTTTATAGGGGACGGGTCGTGGTTCCCCAGTTGACCAATCTAAGAGAGGAGATCCTCCGGGAGTTCCACTGCTCTCGCTGCGCATCCAGGTGGCATAAAGATATACCGTGATCTTCGTTTCCAGTGTTACTAGAGCGGCGACCGTTGGGGATTTTCAGGTCGACGATTGTCTCACGTGTCAACGAAAAGTTGAGCAGGAAGCCCCGGGGCTGCTCAACCTTTGAAGGTAGTAGAGTGGAAGTGGGAACATGTCACAATGGATTTTGTGACCCACTTTCCATGGACACAGTGGAGACATGATTCAGTATGGTTATAGTGGACCGGCTCACTAAGTCGGCACTCTTTCTAGCAGTGCAGATGACCTTCGCACTAGAGGAATTCTGCCAGGTGTATATTCGTGAGATTATCCGGCTACATGGAGTGTCAGTCTCTATCATATCGGACAGGGATCCCAGGTTTACAGCACACTTTTGGAAGGTTCCAAAGGCTATGGAGACACGATTAGTGATGACAACGTCTTCGTCCTGTGAATGGTCGGTCGGAGAGGACCATACAAGTTTTAGAGAGGACGTACTCTGAGGCACATGCCTGGATCTTAAGGGTAATTAGGAGCGGCCTGCCCCGCTTAGTGGAATTCGCGGAGCAACGCCGAGTTGCTCGGCGAGTATACGATGGCACCCTATAAGGCTTTATATGGGAGGCCATGTTGATTCCCAGTTGTTGAATGAAGTGGGAGAAGAGATTCCATCCTTTGGTCGGACAGTTAGAGATACCTACGAGGGAAGTGGGTTTGATACGGAAGTGTCTTCTTACGGCTCAGAGCCGGCAGAAGAGCTACGTCGACAGACGGTGTCGACCTCTAGAGTTTGAGGTGGGTGATCACATCTTCTTGAAGGTGATGCCTAAGAGAGGAGTGGTCAGATTCGGCATGCGAGGGAAGCTAGCACTGAGGTATATTGGGCCCTTCGAGGTACTCGAGAGGGTGGGCACAGTTGCATATCGGTTGGTGCTACCATCGAGTTTATCAGGTGTCCATAAGGTGTTCCACATCTCCATGCTCTGGAAGTATACTCCAGATCTAGCTCATGTAATGGATTGGGGGAGGAATTGTTGTTGATACAGATGAGACGTTCGAGGAGGGACCGCTGCTTATCATGGATAGTCGGGATCATGTTTTGCGATGCAAGACCGTGAAGCTAGTGAAAGTGTTGTGGCAACACCGAGGAGTGGATGAGGCAACGTGGGAACGTGAAGACACGATGCGAGCCACCTATCATTTCCTATTTGAGGACGAAGGTGCGGGGTCTAATATATGGCACTAAAATAATTACTGCATATACATGTGCTTGTGTGTGCTAGTATGTGTGAATTCGGGGACGAAATTATGTTAAATGGGGAAGAATATAAAACCCGGGAAAATTAGTAATTTTCAGGAAAATAGCAAAATAATAATAATAAATTTCTAGAATGGTTTAGGGAAGTCTAGAAAATTCTCTAGATCTCGGATAGCCAAGCAAGATTTGCGTCGTTAAATTAAATCTAGCAAAATCTAGTGACCAGAGAAAGAGTTTGGCCAATTTTGAGACGGTCGAATATTTCTACGTTTACGGGTCATAAGTGCGGTGGCTCAAGGGCGAATTTTACAAAAATCTCGGAAGTCATGAAATGGATTGAGCTAAGTTCATTTAAAATAGAATTGGGCGAAAGAAATAAATTGTTGAAGCTGACGGACCCAAATGAGAGATAGACACATAGCGCAATGTGAGCCATGTATCCAAATTTAAATAAATAAATAAATAAAAAGAAAAATAAAGGATAAAAAGAAAAGGAATAAGAGGAAACAAAAACTAGGAGTGGAGCGTGAAGGAGGGGAGGAGAGAGAGAAAGGGGAAAAGGGGTTTTTCTCTTCTCTCTAAGATTTACGGCAATCAGACCGTAGTTTTTCGTCGGAACAAAAGGCAAAGTCGGTCCACCCATCGAGAGCTACACATGGGTACCAAAATCTTGGAGTTTCGTCAAACTCCACGAGGTAGGGAATTTTCATATTTTGGTTATTTCTAGCCTAAAGGTCATTTAATGGCTTAGGGTTTTCTTAGAGTAAAAAGTAAATTTTGAGTGCGAATTTTAGGAGTGTGTGTAGGAATTTTATAAATTTCGAGGCGTTTTTTTGAAAATACGGGCTGAATTTTCAAAATTTGTTTTGGACCAGTCCGGGCCTGAGCTCGGGACTATTTTCGGGTAGTCAGGGCCCATGTTGAGGAGTTTGGTTTTGATCCGGGTGATGTCTTCAGGTTTGTGGTGTGTTTTGGTATCCACGATGATTTAGTAATGACGAGTGGAAGGGACCAAAAGGTGCCTTGTTTTATATGAGTCCGAGATTTAGGCCAATGTGTATTATTGTTGGAAAAATGAATAACATACTGTTGTGTGTAAAAATCATGTTTATATATACTTGCTTGACGCATTAACATAGAAATTTTGATATATGGAAATTATATGTAGGAAATATAATTATCCGAAATTTTTACGCTTGGCGTTGCAGGTGTGAGGGAGTCGATCGAGACTCGGGTTGTGGGCATGAGGAGTCTCATCTCATGCATGACACGGAACATTCCATATAGAATTGCATTATTTATATGGAATATGATTTGATGTTTTATGTATGTCATTGCATGTGCATTTAGGCGGGGAGTAGCCCTTGTATGAAATTTTTTCTACTGGGCATTGCTCACCTCGTCATGTGACCCCCTTTCAGGTACAGGGGGTGTATAGGGAGATGGCTCTTCGACGAGGCCGTGATTATGAAGGAGGCCGATGTGTGGCCTTAATATTACTTTTGTAAAAATTATTTTGTATAAAAGAATTGTAATTAAATTCTTTTAGGACTATTGTCTAAATAGTCTGGTATGTAATTATGGTAAGAGGGCCGTGATCGGGCTCTTACGAGCTGTAATTAAGTGTTTTATTTTCATATTTTAGATTTAAATGTGAATGAATGGATCATGGTAAAGGGATGTATTGAGGTGGTGCCGAGTAACTCGGTGTCTACGGTTAGTTGTGATATAGTTGTATATTGGGGATATGGACAGATGGATCATGTGTGGTCATTACTACTCATGTTGAGACCCTAGATGGGTTATGGTTATACAGATTGTATGTTGGGTAGAGCTCCCTGAACAAAGGAGACTGTCCGATTTTTTATAAAAATATGAATCCCGATAAATAGGACACAACAGTGTGGTATCGGGTCACCCGAAATCCACAGGAATTTCGTGGGTTGACGAGTTGTCAACGGGACCCCCGGATTTAGGGCGTCACATAACCATTTAAAGAACAATTATCAAACAATCATATCCCAACCTTTTTTTTCCTTGTTCTTGAGCAAAATGATAGACCATATGTGATCCACAACATTAAATTCATTGAAACCAAAAACAATAGTCCAATTTTCTTAGAGCTAACTTTGAAATTTAACTCATCCTTTCTTATTAAATTTAAATTATAACTTAAAAAATAAAAAAATAAAAAAATTGAAGGTTATAATGCATAAAAATTATTCATGCTCTGACAGGATGCCCATTTAATTAGATCTTTGAAAATTTTAAGTGCTGCATATGCTTGATGGTAGCTTATTGGTTAGTCGACGGAATGGAGTTCTAATTATCCGCAAACGCCTAATTCCAATCTATATATACTTGTTACCACTAAATTAACAATGGATCAACAAAGGAATACTGTGTTTCCTCGTTTCAAAATGATTAATTCTTGTTCAATACACACTCACAAACGCATGCTTAAAGGCTAAATATCCTCAATACATTTGAAACGAGATTCAACGATACATTTGTTTTAAAATGAAGTTCTTAAAACAACGTCAGACTACCAAACAACATCTTTGCATCACCTTTTGACTCAAGCAGCTAGCAAGATTCATCCTTTGCAAAACAAAATTATAAGTATTGGAGATTTACACAGGCTCAAGAAGCGGTTACACAGCGAGAATAATAAAGGATAGAATCCGCATGAAAAATCCACCCTTTGAAATATTAAAATAAAATAATAAATAAAAATACCTCGACCCGATTTCAGTTTGCATCAAAATTATTATGAACCCGGTAAGGAAGCGAGTAAGTGCGTGCGGAAAAGGTCGAATGGGGAGATGATTCGAGGATTTCAATAGAACGGAAGAAAGAAAATCATCGCAACTTGAAGCGCGCATAATAAAATATACACGAGAAAAGTTTATTGGAAGAAAGTGCTTGGATGATGGTAGTCATTCCGGGAAATATTTTCCCTTGAGCTTCAGAATACGTTCATGGATTCTTATTTCTTTGCCAACAGTACCTTGTCACTTCCCTTTGGGCCTATACATTCACTTCCTTCTCACGATGGAGGGCTGCATTGTATCTTGTCGAAGATCTTCAGCATATATGGAGACGTACCCCATTTCTTCACAGGTGATGCTCTTGGCGACTCTGTGTTCAGTTTGCTTCAAAGAAATTTCAATGTGACTCCACTCATTGGTCACTTTCGGTTAACATCCTCGGTGAGCACAAGGTTGAAATAATAACGGACATTCTGAGTGACATTGCTACCTTTCCAGTGAAATTATGGCCAAAGTCTCTCGAATCTCCATGTCGAGTGTGAACTTTCCCGAATGGCATATGATTCTATCGGAGTAGATGTTCAAACGAGCGGTATAAATCCCGAATTCATCATCATACCAATACGTAGGTAGCTTTATTCTTACAAAAGAACCCATATTACGATTCAGGATCCGCCCGGAATCCCCGCTTCCCGAGAAGAATCATCTTTAAATGCAACATTTTCGAAAGGTTTTGCTATTTATAGTGAAATTAGTTCTGAGAGGATCGAGAACCAGAAAAAGACACTAATTTATTCCTATTATCACCACTAGATTGGTCTCAATGAAACTTTGAGCAATAATGAACAGGAGCTGCAGCCAGCACGTCTTATATTAGATGAACTTAGCAAGCGATGTGCAATCATGTGAACGTCAATATGCCGAACACTTGGTAGGCTACGGAATTTACGTAAGATTACGGCCTTTATGACCCAGTTCTTAGGTTAGTAAGTTCACGAGAGGCTGGTAGGTATACTCACAAAATTGTTTACGCTTAGATCTAATTTTCTCGGTGAGTCTGAAGCCAATATCGGCGGGGATTGTTCCTTCGTCAGTGCAATTGCTTAGGTTTAAATTTGTGAAGGAGCTTAAAGATGGAATAGAAGGCAAGCGTAATAGATCCCATCGAACCATTTCACAATACAACAACCAAAATGAAAGAAGTGAACTCAGTAGAGAAGATGGTAAATATTTTACATCGGGATAGATCAACACTTGGAGATTTCTCAAGAACGATTGAGTCGGTGGTTGTGTTATAGCGGTTCCATGCATGGGTTGCTCTAGACATTGCAGAGCTCCCAATGTTCTTTGGCAATTGGTGCTGTGGTGTAGACAACGAGAGACAATGAGTGTGTGAAGGATCTCAAATTAGGCGGTTTGGAAGACTCCTGAATTTTGCATTTCCTCATATTCAATAGAAACAAGGCCTTTCAGACGTTCAATTGAAGAGGGTAGCGTTTCTATAGATGTTCCATCTAAAAGGAGCTCTTTCAAACTCTCCATATCCTCCCTTTATTTACAGGAAGGATTCTCTAACTTTGAACGACGGAGAGAAAGAGAGATACTGAGGATTCCAACTTACAAATACTTTGCGGAAGACTCTTAATATTTTACCTTTTCGGATCGATAGAACAAGTCGGTGATATCCCAATTGAAGATGGAAGTTTCATGATCGCGGTTGAAGCTAAATGAAGCTCCGATAAATGTTCCATATTACCTTGAATATCTGGAAACTCCTTGAGCTCTGACGGCTAGAGATTAAGAATTTCAAGTGCTCATATCAACCATGCTTGAAGCGCTAATCTTTTGCGATTTTTAGACTCAATACAATCTTATTCCAGCCTTCCAATGGATGGGTGAACCTCAATCAAGCGAACTGACCATGCGAATTAGTTTTTCGGGTTTGGAGAACTAGCTGAGAAGTCACGGAAGTTCCATGAGGTGTTAGGAAACTAGCTCGTGATGTTTAACTTTTCGAAGGCTGCTGCGAGAACAAAAAGAAGAAAAATAGTTCAATACAACATCCATGAACTCTGAGAAATTTATCTATAGACGAAACATGAATAAGCACTTTCGATTACCATACAGTTGCTATCCCAAAGTTGTTTTAAGGCTGTTGTAAGGCGAATTCGAGTTCAACGGGTCCTCGACATCAAATTTGAAGGCAAAGATTCCCAAAGGGTATCCATGCCGGTCTGATTATCTTATTTCATAGAAGGGAATTCAAAGTCACATGGCGACTTTTGTAGTTTGTTATCCTGCGTTAAAGGCGGATTCACTTGAGCTGATAAGATTTTGAGCAACCTAAGTTTCTTCATCATCTCAAATGATTTAGCAGTAATGTGTATCCGCTTTGGTATAGACACGTCAAAGAGTATACCTTCAATTGCCTCTGTTCCCTGCAAACATGAGTTATTATTATTATAAGTGAAACTAAAAATACATGAAAGTTCAATAAGATATATAGCTTATAGAAGAATAGTTGATTTTGTGGAAGCTTAGGTGTTCATTTGCATTTTGCTCTTACAGTTTTACGAAATTGATATTCGGTTCCACCACCTCGGGATAGCCTGTCTGCTCCACCTTCCGGGTCTTTAGGACATTCTTGTCGAACAATATCTCTCTTCCCATTTTGTTGTAGCAAATCATGCATCGATATCGTGTTGTCAAAGATAGTTATAAAATTTATCACGAGGACTTTCATTCCACTATCTGCATAGAAGTTGCAAGCATCTAGGATTCTCATAACGCGATCTTTATCTTCTCCATTAAAGAAGCAAGCAATATCTAGGAATATCTCCTTTTTATTAGTGTGATCTAATTCATCATAACTTCTCTTGAGTATACTTTGAATTTCTTGGTTGGAGTTCGTTCTAGTTTTGTAGTTCACTTTTCCATTGACATATTGTCTTGCCAAATAGAAACGACCTAGAACTTTAAGACTGATGGAAGACCATCAACATAACATCTGTGAATCGAAAGTTTTCATAATCTTCTTTGGAAGTTCCTCTGTTCCGAGGCATACCTACTAAAAGAGCTCAACGGCTTCCTTGTGAGTGCAATTTCCTAGCCTCATAAAGCATTATCCATTTGTACCTCCGACAAATGCTTATCTACAGTTGTTACAATGATTCTTTAGGGACCAAACCAATTTACGATCTCGGCCAAGGCTTGAGTTGGTCCAAGTTGTCAACATCATCGAGAACAGAAGAACTTTTTAAAGCGTAACCTTTCTTTTATCATTTGGGTCCACCGTCAAACGTTGGTGATGAGATTCTTCTTCTTGGCAAGATATCCGAAGCGATTGTTTTTGTAAATAAAGCGGACCCCGCTTTTGGAATCCTCTCTAACATTGGCAATAAAAGTAATGTGAATCGATTGGCAATTTGATTGTAAACAACTTTAGCGATGGTTGTTTTCCTATTCCTCGAGCCCGTAAATCCCGATCATACGAACATCATTTGATAATGGATCTATCATTTGTGGAATAATTTCTTCGAGATCATCCATTCCAATGAGGTTTTTGTCAACATGTAACAATAGTTCGAATCACAATTCTTAGCCAAATGGGTGAGAACAATATCCTCCAATAACTTAGGCTTCATACCTGCCACCCGAGTAAGGCACAGCATTGGTGAGCCAACAAAAGTACAAACCCACAAGAAACTGAGCCCTTTATAAGCAACAACTCCAAATTTACCCCTTACATTTCAAATAATCACATGCCCCAACGTGTATTTTCCAGGAGAACCAATTTGGAGAAATGATCAAGAAGATCTATGAAATTTTTACTTTAATTGATGGAAATGTTCTAAATCTGTAGGGATCACTTACCATTCAGTTTCAACACTTGATATAATTATTTAAAACAATCGTAGATACAATTAAAATATAGGGCATTTTTCCTGATTGTGAAAACAATAACACCTAGTTTTGAGAGGAAAAAAAAGAGAGGAAAAAAGGAACAAAAACCAGATTTTAAAAACTAGATATACTTTTTGAATGCGGGTGGTCTTTTCAAATCGAATGAATCTTTGTACAATAGATGAAGAATAATTCACGAGATGGAAGAAGGTATAATATTTTACATCATGTAGATGCCATCGAGAGAGATTTGCCACTTAGTCAAAGCTACCCTCCACCTACGTGTCACGCCTTCAAAACTATTTCTTTTTCATGATTTTTTTCCTAAGGCATCGCCATAAGCGCCACAGTTTTCTCACTGGGATGGATCCCACGTGATAGAAAGCGGGAAGGCTAGCAGTCATTTCTATCTTGCACTCCATGATCTTCGCAAGTTCCTCCAAACACCATTTGGACTCGGCATAATTTTCGGAAGAATCACGAGAGCGCACCTTGACTCTGATGGCTCTTAAAAGCTCGATGTAAATATTTTCTCCCCCTTGAGAGTCCTTAAATCGTCTCTAAAGGTGACAATCCTTTCATAACCAAAGGCTGTATCTGAAAACTGCGAAATTTTGAGTCATCACTACCCCTAAAGCTCAAGAAAACTTAAGTAATCCCATGGGCGAATAGGGTAAGCGGAGAAGAAGAAGAAGAAAGAGAGCGTCCTTGAGCGATTCTTTGAAACCATTGACATATTGCCAAACAAACGTACCGGCGATACTCTTACTACTCCGGTGTGGTGAGCTTAGGCAATTTCTTGGTAGAAAGGAAAGAAAACTTGGTTGGTGAAAAGAATCAATGGATGCCCATAAAGGTGGGTGAAATGTTGTAGAAAGTCAAACACAGATGTCTTTTGTAATAGGAACCATCGCCGATTCAACTTGTAGTGGCTAAATATTCCTATAAAATTTCACGCACCCCAAAATCTCATCACTTGTTTACAATTTTCTCCGATCTCCAAACCCGCAACCGTCCTCAAAAAATAGAGTTTTAGGAGGAAATAATTTATTTGAAAAAAAAATATTATAAAATTAGTTTAAAAGGCAAATTAATTATCTACGTAATATTACTATTATGGATTACAGTAATTAGAATTGTCAAATGTCGTTGTCCATGACTGCGACAATTGGACTTAAACCAAATGTCGTTGCATGACAGCAATAATTGGAAATGGCAAAATTTGGACTTCAGCTTTGCAATAATTCCAATTGTTATTATTGTTTTTAACATTGAATCTATTTTAAAATATTTACTATTTAATAAATTACATAAACTAATGGATTCGAATATATTTGTTACATTATCATAGTAAATAATTTGTAAATCAGCATAAAAGTTTTTTATTTGAAAATAACTTAAATATATGTTAAATTTTTCACAACAAACACATCCATTGTAGCTTGAAATACCATGAAATATTTAATGGAATTTTGCATTAAGCTCGATTATGACCTCCATGCATAAACCAAATCATATAAACATATAAAAAAATTGTATACAAATATCAACATATAAAAATATCAATATATATCAATGAGTCTCACAAGATGGCGTCTTTATATTTCTCTAGGACGACGCCTAGAATACACAACTAATTGATCTATAAGGTCCTGTGCAATCTCAAACAGTGCTAATGGAGCCGAGGGAGCTGATGGATGAAGTACTCGACGTATACGTAGAGCACGAGGTCGCGTAGCTAGAAGTACACCCAACTCTAACACAAAGTCAACAATGGTGTCATCGATGGGAGGCAATGTAAGGGATGATAAAGGGTGGGATGGTAAGGTGATATCTACTACTATGGAGGCTTGCTCTAGCGACACCGGATATGGTAAAGATGTGTAAGTGTCTGCGGGTATGGAAGATGATGTGTAAGTCTATGGGGGTATAAAAATCTAGGGTGATGGGTAGTATGGGGGTGGGGGTATCAAAGTAGGCAATGTCGGCTCAGGTGTACCACGACCACCCTCACCATTACGACCATGACCTTGCTCATGACCTCGCCCACCATCTCGACCAGGACTTCATCGATCAACTCTCCTTCTCCCTCTACCTCAAATGGGCTGCATACGTACTGGAGTAGATGACACCGAAAGTCTAATGGATGGTCCATGTGATGTAGATGCCTCTTGATCGTAGTCGGCAATGTGATGCTCTTCTTCGATCTAGTGTAACACTGATTTAGCAATATGATGTAACTCGTACACCAAACTGGCGGTAGCAAAGCGCGAGCGACTAGCTATGTCAGCCATGACAAAGATCTAAATGAACCAACCAAAGAATTATAAATACATAATCTATTGATTCAAATTTGGAAAACACTTAAGAAACCTGAGGACTCTAACACAAACCTAAATGTATCCAGGTTGTAGTATGGAACTATAATATCATCCCTATGGAGTGGTGGTGTCATAAAACGTCGTGTAATATGACAATACCACTGCATATATGGATCATGGAAGTCCATCATACCAACCATAGGGGGTGTAGTGATGATCCTGCCCGCTCACGTATCCCATAAGGCAATGTATGAAGCATGATACGTCGCCTAATCTCTCTGTTGTCGTCCACGTGCATCCACTTTATGTAGTTGTTGCTCATAAGAGCAAGATGGAGGTATCTCCTGGTGTAGCCCAAACTGGCATAAGACTCGCTCTAGACGATGCCACTCAACAGTCCCGAAACATATAAGCGGTGACATAGTTTTCCAGATCTCCTGATCAGCTAAGCAGATATCTAGAAGCTGGTAAACCAACTCTCCAATGTATGGCTACCATAAACCTTCACATTTACACTTGACGTCAAAAACTTTTATGTGAATATGAATGAAATTACTATAGAACCATATACTTTTAGATATATCATTGCTTGATCAAGAGTTTGTGCATCTAGCTGATCTTGATATAGGAGGAGTACACTGGATGGGTTATGACCCGTGTCAAAGGTACTCTCCACCTACACCCCAATGGAAGATTTGGCTCTAGCTCTAGCTCAACCGCAAGCTCAACTGGTAATCCATCGTCGAGAGCCTCAGCTAGGTCTCCATCAACGACATCGGCATCGTCATCATGTAAGGCATGAGGATGGTGGTATTTAGATAATATTCAGCGTCGCGAAATCAAGTCGCCCCACGTGAAGTCTCTCCCAAGACCATAGCTGAATATAAAATAAAGAAAAAGTAAGCAACCTAATGATGTGCTGTGTATATGAATGTGTATGTAATAAAAAAAATTTACATACATGTACGATTGTAATATCTGGCTCATATCTAGCGTCTACGATCCAAAAATTTGGCTCGGCGTAACTCGCTGATATGTAATATTCAACAATTACTACACCACCCGACTATAAGGAATCGCGATATGTGTCCGTCTCGTAGTAGTGAGAAGCACGGATGAACATGCATTCCTATCTTCTTGTCGCAAGCAAGAAGGATCCCATCGGCGCTAAAGATGAAACCATCTTTGCACTTAAGCTCTAAGCGACCTCGTCTACATCAGTCTTTGGGGTGGATGGCGGTCATAACCCCTTTGGATGGAGATAAAGCGGATCCTCTACGAGAGCATCGTAGGTGGGGTGACGCAAGCAACTCGCATAGCTCCTCACATCGAACACACATGTCCCAGTGATTGTTGGTCCGTCGATACGGAGGCCAAGGATGGTAGCAACATCCTATAACGTGATCGTCATCTCTCCGATGGGCACATGAAATGTGTGTGTCTCGGGCCGCCATCTTTCGACGAGACAAGTGATAAGTGGCCAATTGATCATGATGTGGCCCAAGCAGTATACACCATAATATCTCACGCGGATCACATATGGACGAATGTGTATATCCATCCTCCACATATGCATGAAGGCTTTCATCTGCTGTCGAGGGTAGAGTACTTCCTGAAACTACAAGCAACGAAAAAACAAAATCTATAATTGATTATATATAAATTACATGTTACAACTAGAAATATTAATTGATAAGTAATAAAATACATACCTATACGTATCCTACTAGAATTACGATACGTAATACGTCTTGCAATACCAACACAGATGGATCCAAAGGATCTGCATCATGAAGCCCTCTGAACACCATATCTATAACCTGGATGTTTGGAAGGCAGTATAAATATTAATAAAACACATTGGAGAAATAGTATCAACATAATTAATGCAAGTACTAATTACAGTGACAATGAATTAAAATACACACATACATGATTGATGTCTCGTTTACTTAAATAAGATACCTGCAGTATTTCATAATCAAGAAATACACATTCGTATAAAGTGTTATACAAAACGACTACAATTCAGCGCCCCCCTTAAAAAAAAAAATTGAGTTACTTCACGTCTATCACTGAACTTGATTTCTATTCTTACAAGACCACCAATTGTAACCTGGTTGTTTGCACAACCCACATGTGATGGTAGTTTTCCTCTTCCTAACATCCATTTCATTATACAATCGGGTTGATTTAGAACGTCCACTGCCTATGCATTTCATTGACTCAAGAGGTACAATTGTAGGACCATCATAAAGAGGTCATTCATCTTTATTGAATATTGGATGAAACAAGCTTGCCCATGTATCATGGTACGATTGCGTAGTGTAGTAGCCTTGAACAAATAACTAAAAATCAACACATCGATGTTGACATGCTGCTATGATATGACTACATGGAAATCCATAGATCAGTGTCTTTCCACATGTGCATTTTTTGTCATGTAAGTTGAGGCGATGCGTTTGACCACTCCTTGACTTGACATGAAATCGGGCCTGTATGTGATCGTAAGAAGCAATTTCCATCGAACCGGCCATAGCAACCACGACCACTAAATCCCGAGCATCAACATATGGAGTGAACTGCTCATCAAATGCCAATCTATTAGCACCTTGTTCCCTTCTTGCAACAAAGTAACTGTTAAGACGGAAGAAGGTCAATTGTACTAATGCAGTGAATGGTAAGCTACGAGCTCCTTTAAGAACCTTGTTAAATACCTCCGACATGTTGGTTGTCATTATCCCATATCTTCGACCTCCATCATGTGAAAGTGCCCATAACTGAAAAGGGATTGCCTCTAACCATTATTGTGTTTCAGAATTAATTCTCCCAATTGTAATCATATGCTTATTGAATTTACGTTCTGTACTCATTAAAGCTGCTCTACATACCAAATTCTTCAAGAGTTTATCTTTGAACCGGGTCATAAAATTGCTTGCATGATGAAAACGTAAATCCACAATGATAAGGTAGGTAGATGCGGCCCAACCAAGATGAGATTGCTCATTCTTTGCCATAATACTTTTTGGATATGCATCGGATATAACACAAATCAGCTGGCGTTGAGTTACTCTGTTTTAAATACATGCCAAGAACCATCCCGATATAATATTCTACTTAGTAATAGCAAATGCCAATAGAAACAATTGATTATTTCCGTCACACCCCATAGCAATCAATAACGTGCCTTTATACTTCCTATACAAATGTGTACCATCAATACTCAATACGGGATGACAATGTTCGAACCCTTCAATAGATGGCTTGAATGACCAGAACATGCATTGGAATATCTAGGTGTTTAGCATATTAGTGTCAAATATTTTCCAAATTGTACATCTAAGTTTGCTTGCTCTATGGCCCGAGAATAAGCGTGGCGACTTTGTATATGGCCCGAGAAAAGTCACCAAATAACTGTCTAAGTGCTTTATGCTTTCTATCCTCCGCCTTTTTATATGATATTTCATATCCCCATTTCTCCATCACACTTGCTTGAATAGAAATCGTAGTCAATGTGAATTGTGCCTTAATTATTGCCTTTATATGAGCAGTAACCAAGTTTGAGTCCAATTGATGATGGTCCTGGTTCAAGAAAGGATTGACAAAGGTATGTGGCCCTTTATATTTGTTGATAACAAATAAGCAAATATCTTTCACAACTATGACACGAAGCTTCCATAGACATTGACATTCTTCGGCCTTCTTACATCTTAAAACGAGCAATTTTTTTGAGAATGCAACAATGGCAAAGTCTTGGTGTGCTTTAATTGAGTAAATCTCTGCAACCTCTTACAAATCAAATTTAGAATTAAAAACTTGGCCAACTACAAATTCTCTACTTAAATAATCGATCGTATGTTGCACCCATGGAGTCCAACCACTTGAAATAACATTACATAAGTTTTCAACATGTTCAAATTGAGGTGTTGGTGGTAAGTGATAATGAACAGGGGATGACTCATCTGGTTCCTCAACATCTGGGTTATTCGATACATCACAAGATGATGTATGGGTAGAGACATATATCCCTTGGTCATTCTCCAAAACTTGGTTGAAAATCTAAAATGATGATACATGTCCATTATCTTGAACATCCGCGTCCCCATTAAATTCATCATCAACATCTTCATCATTAGCTTCTTCATAAGCGTAGTCTTCATCATCTCCATATACTCGATTATCGGTGTTGGACCGCTACTAGGCCCATGGCCGGATTTGTCGAGTGCGCAACATTATAATTTGTCGCGAACCGGTAAATCTATATGGCGCTATGGGTGTGATTCACTTGTGGCTTAACTCGGAACAACTTCAATATACAATTCAATTTCCTCAATGCTAGTTCTATGTATGTTCAACATTCGAAATTTTCTTTTGTCATCCCATATTGGAAAAGGTTGGAACTTATTTCCACTTTGTAGGGATACTTACAATTAAGGACTAATTTGAACATTTGTTTGTCAATGGTTGTCCTTAAGTATATCATATCACTCAATTGTTCAAACGTGCATTCAACCGGTACATCCAAAGGCACAATAACAGCTTTTTTCCCCACATATTTAACATATGTTTCAGTCCTCAATATATTTCCATTATAATAACATATCACGTGAATAGTTGAAACAAACATAATTGACTTGTACAAAATGGTCCCAAATGAATTAAATAATATGAGAGGTCATTATCCTGAATTTCTAACATCATAAATTGAGCAAGCAAACATATACAAGCCACACAATGGATCAAACAAACCACCCAAGGTGTCCATTTTTTATCCAAACTTAAATTTCAATTAAGGCGAAGTCAGAAATAGATGAGAAGGATCAGAAATCCTTCCTAAATATACACTTTAATTGAAAGTTCTGAAGTTAAAAAATGTCTCCTATATACCAAAAACAACTACATAAGAGGTTTTGTTTTCCTAAGACTCAAATCATCTACAAAAAGAGGATAAAGATCAAATTCACTTTTAGTAAGGCATTGGCATTAATCTTCACCGGTGGCCGCTGGTTAAAGCGGGGCCTCAACCTTAGAGGAGCTTTAGATTGCCAAAATGAACTTTGGTAGGGATGAAGGATAACAAAAAATATACCAAAGAAAATAAAGACAAAACTCTCTTATCAGAGATAGCTGCAATCAAGCGCACACAAGAAAGAGAAAAATATAGTCTTTTTTTTTATAGAGGCGAAGAAAACGATAATTCTTTTCAAACCACTATATTCACATTAGTGAGATTACAAAGAATAATAAGGTTCAAAGTAAAGGATAGAGGTTCTAAACACATATAAGATAAAGAAGTTTCTAATTGTAACATGTACCACCCTGAAATATACCCTAGTCATTTTCGACATGTCTAAGGTATTTTGTAGACATAATTTGAATTTTTTGTAATTTAAATGCAAACCGTGAAATATGAGAAACCCGGAATTTGTACAAGATACAAGGGTAAAAGAGGAATTTGTCAACAAAGGATATAAAAGACATAAGAAGAAAATATTATATGCTAAAGTAGGATTTTGATAAGTTAAATGGAGAATAATAGAGAGATGGAGGACCAAAGTGCAATAAAAGAAAACTTAAGTTTTAATGCATTTTTATGGCCAAACAAGGCCTTATGCAATGAGACCAAATAAGACCAATTTTGGTCTCTCATTTGGGCATTTTTGGAGGCCAAAACGTGAAGAAGGAGAGAAAGGAAGAGAAGAGGAAGAAGAAGAAGAAGAAGAAGAAGAAGAAGAAGAAAAGAGGTATGGAATCTATGTATGGAACTAGGATTTTGTATGGAAACTATGTTGTATGGATTTATGACTTTGAGTATCGATGTTATGATGTGTTTGTATGGATATTAGTGGTTCCATTCCTAGGGTTTAGTTAAGAATGTATCCTAACCCTAGATGTCTTGAAAGTTGGGTTGGTAAAACCCTATTTTGTATAAGATGAGTAAGGATTGTATGGATTCTTGGTTTATGGTGGTTGGAGACATGTTTGGGTGTTAGAAATTATTTAACACAATTAATGATTAAGTTTGGGTTTGGAAAAACCCTAATTCTAGCCTCTCTATGTTTTGTTTTGCTTGAGTTGAACCCACTTGGGAGTTATTCTCGGTGATGGGAGTATTTGAGTTTGGTTTAATTTTTTGAAAAGGAATGATAAAAAAATTTAGGCTTAAGATCGGGGTCCTTCACCGCGGCCAGGGACCTTAAATCGTGAAGCTTAGCATGATGAAGAGCTTATTTGCGTGAGGGTGAGTGGGAAGAATGGCCCGGCCTCGGGTTGTATGGCTGAAGCTACTATTCCACGACATAAGAAAAATGTTGTGTTTTGTTTTGTTCTACTATTCTGTTATTTCAAGGACTCGTCTATTAGACTAATGAGGACCCTATAAGTGTATAAAAGGGTCCATACATGTTAGTAAAGTAAAGTAAAGGAAAAATTATACCGTACCTTACCGCCTCGACAGAGCGTAGATGATGGCAAACGTAATGCCCCTATTATAAAATAGTAACTTACTTAACACATATAATTGTAGGAATACCTAAGACCAGATATTGAATGACACGACACCTCTGTTACGTGGGCAGACACGTATTGTGCCGATGCTCTTTAATTGATGCGGCTGACACTCTCGTAGTGCTTGGTACGTTTGTGCCCGATTACTCTGTTGTTTAGTGCCGGCACTCTGTTTTAATCTTGATGCTCTCGATTAGATGCGTGGCGCTCTGCATCGGTCTTGACACTCTGCTGCCTCACGCTCTCGGTATTGTACTATACCTTGGTGCTTATTGTCTTTGTGTCTGCTCATTTCTTATTCTTGGTCTAAGCTGATCAACGGTTATATGATAAATTACGAATAACAAATAAGTAGAAGTAAAATACATCGTTCTGCTCTGAATGTACTACGGGTACCTCTGTATAAGTATAAGTTCTGTAGTACCTACGGGTACTTCTGTACAAGTATAAGTTCTGTAGTACCTACAAGTACTTCTGTACAAATATATGTTCTGTAGTACCTACGGGTACCTCTGTATGAGTCTAGGATATGTAATACCTACGGGTACCTCTGTATGAGTCTAGGATATGTAGTACCTACAGGTACCTATGAACAAGTATAAGTTTGCTATAAGCACAAGTATGTGTCTCGAGGAGATCAGAACAAGTATAAGTCGGTTATAAGTATAAGTATGTGTATAAGTTTTGTATGTGAATTCATGATAAATTATAATATCTGCTATATATGCTTACTGTAAATGAATATCAATGCATGTGTATATGTATAAGTTATATGTTTCCCACTAAGCATAAAGCTTGTACGGGTTTGTCCCGGAGTGTAGGTATAAAGGAGGACCTTCCTTGATCTTATATATTCTTCAGGCTAGCACACTAGTAGGGGTTCACCACATGTAGGTTCCACGCTCTGAATATGTAAATATAAATGTACAATTTTTGTATATGTATATGTAAATAGGACTTAGGATTGTATGTATTGATACTGTAAACACCACTACGGTGGTAGTTTTATTTTGTATCTTTGTTTTATGATATTTTGATTCAGTTATAAGACTTGGGCCCACCAAAGTCTGAAAAAGCAGGTAAAGAGTCCCAGTTTCGGTCTTGCGCCTCCCTCTCACTCCGCCTTGGTGGGTTGAGGGAAGGGGCGTGACATAACAAGTCTAACTATCCCTAAAAGGATTTATAGATTTAGAGCACAGAGGTTGATCCCTTACCAAGTGTTCCTCCCCGCTCTAAATGTCTTCCCAAAATTTCACCCTTTTACTATCACCCATTTCAAAAGCAATCCCATGTTTAAGGAGGCCCCATCCCTTCCTCATAGCTTTGCACACTCCAACTCTACACCCATCATTAAACATACTAAGGAAAATGATTTTCAAGAAAAAAATACTAAAGAAAATTATTTTCTTAAGTTTGATTTCACCTCAAAACTTTACATATTTTCAAACCTCTTAGTCGCATATACTAGAAAAAGCAAAATTTTGAATAAACATATTTTTTATTTTCCTCAATTTCTTTCCTTCCTCTCTATTTTCTTTCTTTAGTACTTCGAGGAGCCTATGTGTGTTCTAAATGCAAACATATAAGGGATAACAATTACGAATTTGCGAGTTTTCACATTCTTTGTATCTCACGAGGTTGATACATATTATGATGCGATTATTTTGAACCTTAAACCAAAGAAGAAACTAGTAAATTTTAATGATTCATGAATACCATGCATAAAAATTAAAAGGATTACAAATTCCATATAAGGAAATTACAAACCAGTACCATTAATACTCCTCTACGTTGCCGGAAAAACGATCTTCGTTTCGATTTCACATTTCAATTTTCGTGTCATATGGTACCATCCGTTGATGACAAATCCACAAATGCAACCCACAGGAAACATTACCAAAGGTACTTACTGCCATTCATTCATCAATAACACATGGTAATTTTAATGAAGGTAGATGTTGTTATTGGAAATCCACAAGCATTCATCAATAACACATGGTAATTTTAATGAAGGTAGATGTTGTTATTGGAAATCCACAAGCAACATTAGCAAATCTTAGAACTTCAGAAAATTAGATGCAGAAAGTCATTAACCCGTCTTGGTAGAAAATTATAACATCTGGCCATGATCCACTAATCTAGCATATTATTCTTGGTACACCAAAATAATATAACTAACTTCAATGATCCAAATTCGCACCAAAACATAAATTTAAAAACAAAGCAAAGGAATTGAGTCGGAGGCAGGAGAATCAAGGATAATCTTCAACCAACCTCTTATTTGCGGAATGAAGCTCTAAGGGCCTCAGCTTCAAAAATTGAGAAGTAAGATAGGGTTCTGAGACAAGGATAATTTGGAAAGCTGAGAGGGAGACTTGTCCAATCGCGTCTTGGCAATGATGGGGAGAAAATGGCAAAAAAAAAGCCCTTATAACAGACATCGGGCGATTGGGTTGTGGATTAATAACAAGGCAATTGTCATTGTCATGGACAATGATATTTGGTTTAAATCCAATTGTCATTGTCCATGATAGAGGCATTTGGCAATTTTTAAGTCCAATTGTCGCTGTCATGGATAACGACATTTGAGAATTTCATAATTTGATCGTATTTGTCCATGAGCCAGGGGCATTTTATACTTTAGCAATTACTTTGGTTCGAACAAATTTTATAATTTTTTTCAAAGAAATTATTTAGGTCCTAAAACTCCAAAAAAAATATATAACCTTCGGCCCGGTGGGTTGTCGTTGGGTAGGAGCATATTGGAAAACTATGTTAAAGTCTTCACATGTGAGTAGAGCTCCTGCAAACCTTGACTTGAGTAGTTGTGCTTGTCTTGGCGGAATTTTTAGATGCTTAACTTGTAAAATTTATGATTCCAATAAAAGTGTCATATTAACCCGATCCATTCTGGCATAGTCTATTCAAGCTTGGTCCGAGTTAGTTCGATTGATCCAATTAACCTTGTGAGTACCATGGTTTTGGGCTTAAGACCCGCTCTTTAAATGGGCCAACGGGGCCCGTTTACTTTGATTCGAGCTGTCTGACTTAAATAGCCTATTACATCAAAACCATATGAGAACTAATCATACGAAAGTCCTACACTCGTGAGTCCACAGGCCTAATCGCCTTTACCACATGCGGGATATTTCTCACATATCTGCAATATCCCGATTTATGAATGCCCGATGAATCTAAAACTCATCTAATTTTAAGCCCATTTTTTCATAGATATTTTAAGGCTTAAATGTCAAGTTAAATGCCAAATTATGAGTATATACTTTAATTTGTGTTTTGCAAGAATTTAGAGAAAGAAGCGAAGCACGAGGAACGATAAATTTGGTTGAAGCGAGGAAGTGTAATCTTGTGCGGCTGGGGTGTTCAGTAGTGTCACGACAATTTTAGACAAAAATGAAATAATGTCGCGACAAAGCTAAATAATGTCTTGACATAAAATGAGAAGAGCTCCTGGAAGAGAAAATGCAGAAATGTTGTGACATAATCTCAGTATGTCGCGACAAAAACTCAAGCCAACCAGTAGAAGTTTGTCGTAACAACAAAATCCATGTCTCAACATAAACTGAGAAGAATGCTTGAGCGACAAAGATGAACTTTGTCGTGACAATCAGAAGCAATGTCACAACATTTTCAAAGTCTGTCGCAACACAGTTAGAGCAGAAGAGTGAAAAGTATGTAACGACATAAAACCAAGCTAAAGGCTTCGAAGTATTTCGTGACATAAGACAAAGTTGAAGGCTGAGAACTATGTTGCGACATAGAAATTGTTTGTCGCGACATAAAAAAATTGCAGAAGGAAGAAATTGTGTCGCGACATAAACCAACAATGTCGCAACAAACATAAAGGGGAGAAAATGGAAAATATTGAAAAAAAATGTTGCAACAAAGCTACAACATAGCATGGGACAAACACTATGTTGCTATATCGCGACATAGACTAACTATGTCGCGACAAAGACTGCTATGTCGCAACATAGAATAGTAATGTCGCGACAAAAAAACAGTAAATGGGTCTGCAATGAAACCCACGTCATTTGCCTTGATTTTCGGCCTAGCATTATTTATTACGGCTATAAATAGCAAGCCTTAAGGGAGAGAAAGAGAAGGAGAGCAATAATGAGGAGCAGCCATTAGGAACAATAGTAGTAGAGTAGCATTTTTTTTGTATTTAATTTTCTTTTCTTATCTTCTTGTAATTTCTTTTATTTTTTTTTTCTTAGAACGTGAATAAGAGATTTGAGTTGTAATCTTGAGATAAGATCAATGAATATTTAGTTCCATTTATGTCTGAACTTCAAGTTTTTCTGGGATTATTTCTGGAATCCCTTTTTCTTCAGTTTGTTTACAACTTCAATGAATTTGTTTGGCCGACTAGTTGTTGATGTTTATAAACAAGAAATGGAAGGCTAAGCTCCTAATGGGAAAGGGTTAGGTGTTCTTGTAACGCCCTGAAAATACCCTAACAGTTTTATAACATGTTCAGGGTGTAAAATAAATTAAATTATATTTTTTCCAACGTTTACATGGATAAAAATGAAAAATGATAAAAACCAGGAAATTTTATAGGAGCCAAATAAATTTATTAAAAATGTCAAATGAGGACTTAAGGGTCATAAATGAGTAATGTAAGTACCCAGTATATATGAAAATGAAATAAGTAAAATGAGGCTTTAAAATGAGAAAAATGAAAAAGCCAATTAATGTGCTAGCGAACACTTAGGCGATACACATGACATGAGAATAAAGACCAAAGTGGTCTATGGAATGTCCATTTGGGCATTCACGTTTTTAAGAGGAGCAAGGGGAGAAGGAGCTAGGGCTTGGGAGAAGAAGGTATTTTTGGTGTGTTTCTTTCCATTATTGTTATCTTTGTTCAAGCCGAGAAGGAAGAAATTTGAAGAGAGCTAAGGTAAGAAAACTAACCCTAACTCTCTCTTTGATGATTTTGGATTTGGGAAAAAACCCTAACCTTAAGTAAAGATGATTTTGATTGGTTGTAGATCAATTTTGGAGTTGTTTTAGGTTAAGTTTCAAAGTGCTTTTGGGCTAGGATTGGTTTTGAGGAATTTTTGTATAAAGGAAAAGATGAAGTTTCAAAGGAGTTGTTGTCAAAATTTTTTAAAAACCCTTGTTCTTGTTTTGGTTATAAGTTAAGTTATAATCATCCATATTGAGTGATTCCAATTCATAAAGAACCATAAGATCTATAGATACAAATTTATAGAAGGGATTAGGAGCAAATTGTAGCTCTAAGGCTCCCGAATATGGGCTTAAAGGTGAGTTTCGAGTAGTTGATGGGTATGCTCTGTTTTGGGTGTGGTTGTGGTATTTTGACCATAAGTTGAGTTTCACTCATCCAAATTGAGTGATTCAAAATTTTGGGTAAACTAGACTTCTAGGGGAATAATTTACTTGAAGGAAGTGTAAGCAATTTGTAACCCCAAAGTGAATCCGTCAAAGTGAAGCTATGTGCATGAACAATCTGATTATGCTTTGAAAACTAGAGTAGTCTAGATGTAAAATGCAATAATTTGAGTTTTGGTGATCCAAATTGGATGATTCAAATTGGAGAAGAAACCTTAGAACCATAGCGTCAAATGAGTAGAAGGAACCATTACCAATTTATGGATTTAAGACCCCTGAAATCTAGAATAACAGTAGGTAATGGAGTGAGCTGGGCATACCAACCAGTTTGACATTAAAAGCCACGTAACGAGTTTGGGTGATCCGATAAGAGATGATTCTAATTCCCTACTGAAAATAGACTCATAGGTCTATCATTTCTTGAAGGAATCATGAAACATATGGCTCATGTTTCCCCGAAATTTTCAAGTGAGGTGTATTAGGTAGACATCAACCCCATTAAAATCTAGAATACCTGTTGGTTTTTTTCTTAGGTTGTTCTTTGTTAGTGACATATTTGTGATGGATTAGGGGTTGAGTGATGAGGCTTGACCCAGAATGAGATTAGGGAATAGTAATCGAAAAAGAGTGACAACCTTTTGGGTTTCATTTCTTCACACTTCCTGCCTTGTTTCGGTTTTGTGTTTTGTTTAACAAAATAAATCTAAAAGGTTTTATATGAATATGCATGTGTGCTCCGTTTTAGCCATAAATGAATTGGTTTGTTCTCCATTGCTCTCTCTATATTCCTAAAATGTTTGAATGATTATGAAATAAGTGGATTTATTAAAATGAATTACGATAAATTGCATATTGATTTGTTTTAAATTGATTTGATACAACTGATTGTGAAATGAATTGCATATGAAAAATTGCATGAGTATTGGAAACTAAGTATTTGGATATAAATGTATATACACTATTGTAAATTGCTATGAATGATTTGAGCACCATATTAGAATGTTAGATTAGAATTTGAGTTAAGGATAGATTGGTATACCCAGTAAATTCGGAAATGGCGATCTTGTATAAATGTAATGATGTGTCACTCCAATCCTTAGCTCAGCGAGACAGTATCGGTAGTGTTCACGAAATGATTTTTAATAACCACTTAGCAGCCCAGCGGGACCATACTATGTTATAAAACCTTTCTTATACTGGCCTGTAGCCTAGCGGGACCGTGCTGGTGATTCATTATCCTGTGTATTGAAAGCATAGGTTAAATTCACTTAAGGGCAAAATGAAAAGAAAATTGTGAAATGCATGATTTGTGTTTGAATAATTTATTTCATATGAAACTGTATGATCAAAATGACCAATGAATTGTAATTTGAATGTATACGAAATGAAAATATACATATATGTATTGTATCGCATTGGTCATTGAAAAAATTATATAAAGGCATCGATTTAGAAAAATGCATGATTTACTTAAACTAAAATGAAGAGATAACTGTATAGAACCACTAGGCATGAAAATGCTTAACGTGTTGTTTTATCATTGCACGCAGTCGCAGTGAACAAGAGTATGAAGGGAAAGGCGCGACGGGTCGAGTCCGCGTCGAGGCCTCACGGAGTTGAAGTAAGCCTAGACCGCATTCATGAAATATATTTAATCCTTTTGTACAAACTTTGATTTTGTTTTGTAAATATTTTGGTATTGAAAATGACTTATAATGTCGTAATGTATAAAGGTGGCAAATGAACCAAATGGGCATGTAATGCTATATTTAATGGAAAATATGTATTGATAACAAAATGATGGGCCCCCTTTAAGTTGAATTAGTATATACAAATATATTTTCTTAAAGATAAATATCCTTTACAAAATGAGCATTGGAAATGTGTTTTATTGACAAAAAAAAAAAAAAAAAAAAAAGAATTGGATTCGAAAGAGGACCACGTCCCGGATCACGTTCGAGTATCAATGGGTAAGTCTGAGACGCGGTATCCTGATTCTAGTTATGAATTGTAGCATTTAAAAGATTGTTTTGGATTTTGAGAACTGAATTGATTTAATCGGTGTTGTTCATGTAGCGAACTGTTCTTAATATTAGTAGCTTGTACCCAGAAAAGGGTTATATCTTGCTCTGATTTCCAGAAGGCCCTCTGAGTGACATAGAGATGAAGATTCCTAAGAGTGTGGAGCAGTTACTTGGGGGTATGTTAGACTAATATTATGGAACTAATGAACTCTGAAAGATTACTTTGATAGATCACTAATTTACTCATGGTGTGAAGATTAGTTGGATGATGTAGCAGTTTAATGTTTAGAGGTGTCGTCTCAATTAGGAAGAACAATCCTGATCCTGTGTTAGCTAAGATTCTAATCAAGGAAAGGGAGAATTCTGCTCAACTTGCATATTGTGGTGTCGATTACTTTAGAGGAGGCTTGTGTTATCCTGTCTATGGGGGCAAGCAGACTTTAGTTCTTAAGAAATGGTTGTGAAGTATTGGAAAATAAAAACAATCAGATCTTAAAGAGGGTCATGTCTTGCAAGTAGCTCTTCAGACCCATTTTCTAGAGATAAGAATGTGGCAAACTGGAGAGTGAAATGTATAGTGTTAGGAGGAATCCAAGGCTACACTACCTTGCTCTTGAACAAGTTCAAAATTCAAACCTATAACAAAAACATTTTCAGGCCTATTGCAAATCGATGATTAGAACACTGATCCCATTCTCGGTGTTTGGATTACATTTTAGTAATTCTATTATTTCAGTTTATTTATACAGTTTTTCTCATGTTATTTTAGATTTTGTTATTTCAGTTTTCCATCCTTAGAAATGTAGAAGTTCAAATAGTGATAACCTTGATTAGTAGGGGTAGTTGATCTATATATTACCTTATCTATCACATTAGGTACAATATCTAGGACTTAATTGTCCACTTTATTACTTATACGACTTATGCATATGGCGATTTAATTTAGACCAATATGCATTTTCCATCGTAGAAGAAAAACCAGCAACATAAATTTCAGTCCCAAAACAAGTGACAAAATTTCTAGGCAGCACTGCTACTGGGCATTTTCAGTAACAAACTAAGAAGAAAAACAACAGAGAAATTAGGTCTTACAAAATCAATCTTAACAAGTTTTTGGTGCCATTGTCGGGGACTTTTGTTAGTCTTTGGTAGTCGTGTCG
The DNA here is from genome assembly GCA_016808115.1 of Tetrastigma voinierianum. NCBI lineage: Eukaryota > Viridiplantae > Streptophyta > Magnoliopsida > Vitales > Vitaceae > Tetrastigma > Tetrastigma voinierianum. Next base: position 204,034 of record JAEQBH010005326.1, on the reverse strand, counting down.
GAATATTGGTCAACGAGTTTTTAGCGTTGTTGTTGGGGACTCTAGTTTGTCTTTGGTAGCCGTGTTGGAAAATTGGTCAACAAGTTTTTGGTGCCGTTGCCTGGGATTGAAGCAAGAGGTTTATAGATCAATATTCCAACCAGAGAGGAAATTGCTAAATTGAACATTGAATTTTAATTTTTGTTTTATTCGAATTTTGTTTACTTTTCTTTTTATGTTTTTCTTTTAAATTTTTGTTTGTGAAGGAGGTGTTGTGCAATAATGAACAGTTTATCAATAGATGAGCGCTTATGCGAGGGAAGAAGATTAAGGCTCTTTCAGTATCATTGATCCAACAAACTCAAAAACACCCAAATTTGTTAACCACCATTGAAAAAAGATGATGAGAAACTTCAAGTTACGATTATAAGGGAACAAGTCTAGAAATTTTTTGATAATGAAGGGATTTACGCCTTGCTGGAAAAGGACATAAAAGAATGTAATTTGGTGTTTCAGAATTTGAAAGTAGAAATCTAAGAACCTACATTGGTAGAGGAGAAAAAGAATGATTGTGCTAATGAGGAAGTGTAGTCAGTTGAAAAGAGGCAAGCTGAAGAGCACCATCCACGGATCATAATTGAAAATGTTTTGGTTGGGATTGATAAGTACAATTTCCCCATAAATTGTGTGACTGTAGGCATGGAAGAGGAACAACAAATGTCATCTAGAGGCACTTTCAGTACCCTGAGTCAAGCTTGGATTGATGTCAAACATGAGGAGTTGACCTTACTTGTTGGTAAGGAGAGAGTGAAGTTCAACCTCAACCAAAGCATACAACTTACGAATGAGGTGAAGATGACATGCAGGCGGATAGAGAGTTTAGTGTTGTATCTTGAGGAGTAAGAACCCGAATCCTTCAAGGGTGGCATGCAGGCGGATAGAGAGTTCAGTGTTGTATCTTGAGGAGCAAGAACCAGAATCCTTCAAGGGTCACCCTTGAAGGATATAAATTAAATACCAACTCTTTCCGCATCAAAGAGTTGGGTTTGGAGCCCTTATTGACTATTCCTGAGATGGAGGAACTCATCGATGAAGAGGATGAGGATGGAGGCATTGGCCATAAAGATGAAGAGACGAAACAAAGATCTAGTACTTTTCAGGGTAAGGTCTAAGCTAGACTCTAAAAACGGAGTGGCTCTTGAGAGGCACCCCAAGCAAAATAAGGATTTCTATCCAATTAGTTTAGATTATTTTCAATTACGTTATTGTAGCATTTTGATATTTTTTTATTATTTTTAATGTTTCTATTTATGTTTTTTTAGGGTGTTGGAGCTAAATCTATTGAACGGTTTATCAAGACTAGACTCCAACCCAAACTCAAAGATGCAGAATTGATCATCCAGGGGAGTTTCTATTCTTAATTTACTTATTTAAGGATGATGCATGCTTTAAGTTTGGGGAAGTTATTATTTTTCTGTATAGGTTCAGAAATTTTAATACCTAGTTTTTAGAGTTTTTAGTGTTTCTCCTTTAATAAAGAAAATCTTGGTGGATGAAGTGGGTAAAATGAGCTTGAAAGGATTAGGAAGTTGTGATGTCAATGACAAATAGGCTGAAATTCTAGAATCTTGAAGGCCAAAAGTTATTGATTAAAATTTGAAATCATTCGATTTAGCCGCTTGATGCAGTTGAGATGACTAAAATTGCACATTGGTCATTAGTACCTTGAAAAACTGTTTATGATTGGGTTAGGAACACCTTATTGGATTCATCATTTAGTATCCAAAGGGTCCTAGAACTTGTTATATTATTATTCAAGGTGAAATCCTAGGCATCACAACCAATAGGAAATGATTTAGGCCATCCTTGAACAATTTGAGCCTTTGAAGCCTCCTGATGTGCATATATGTATATGCATATACCTTAGTACCCTGTTTGAGCCTAATGCCAATTTCATCATATAAGCCCAAAGAAAAACCTGAAACATCCTTGAAAACTGATCCTTTAACACATAACCATTAATCTGCCTAAACTGTAAGTTGGATGCAGAAAATTGATCAAGAGAACAAGTTTGGTGGAGTAATTTTTTTTTTAGAACGATAAGAATTAAGGATGTGAAAAGACGAGGAACTGAGTCAAGATGTACTAATGGAGGTGCACCATAGAAAATTGAGAAGCAGAAAAAGAATGACAGTTTCAAGGTGGAATGAGTTTTGCCTTGTAGCCTTCCTCCATTGAGCAATTAAGTCCTTAGGGGTGTTCTACACCTTGTACCATAATGTCAACTGACATGGGAATTGCTGACCCAAAGCTTGTTAAGGATGGTAGAAAGCTTAAGAAGGCAAAACATTACACCATTCCCAAAACCTTGAACGAATATGAAAAAGAAAAGAGCTTCTAGAGCAGAATTGAAAATAAATAGTGGAAAAGAAAAAGCCACAGAGGAGAAAATGCAAAAAAATGCACCAAACCAAGTTAGGGGGTGCTTTTGAAAGGCAGTTTTTGGTAGAAAATATAGGATGACGAGGGAAAAATGTTGAGAAAATGTATGCAGTCTGGGTAAATTTGAGCCTTAAATGTCTAATCATACACTTGATACCCCATGCCACATTCTGAAGCCTAGAAGACCTATTTGATCTCGAAGGTAGTGATGTGCCTAAATTAGTGGAGAATAATATGACTAACAAGCCTATGAGACCTTAGTCACTTTGAAGAGACTTCCATTCTTTAATGTATATCTCATAAGGCTACCTAATCTACAAATTAGTTATAAAGGGAAGACCAACACACATTGCACAACAGAAATCAAGCAATGTATTGTTTATCGTTCTTTGAATTATTTGTTTGATTAGATAATCTAAATTTAACTCTTTAAGATTTCTTAAATAAAGCCTAGTTGGAAATGACATGGCAACTGACATTTAATAAATCCAATTTGCTACTTTATTTGAAAAGATGATAGAAAAAGAAAAATGTCCTTAAAATTATTTCTGACTTGTTTGAGGAAAAACAATTATTCTTTTTTTTTGCTCAAGGACAAGCAAAACTTTAAGTTTGGGGGAGTTTGATGAGTCTAAAACTCATCTAATTTTAAACCCATGTTTCATGAATATTTTAAGGCTTAATGTCCAATTTAAATGTCAACTTATGGAGTACTCACCCAAATTTGTGTTTTGGCCGAATTTAGAAGCGGTAGAAAGTAAGAAAAAGGTGGTTGGTTGAAGCGATGCGATCTTTATGCAGCGATTAATCAACGGTGTCGCTGTGACAATACTTAGGGCAAAGTGGCAGCAAGAATGCCGAGACAAAGCTAAATAATGTCTCGTAAGCGAGAAAAACTCTGGAAGAAAATGCATAAATGTCGTGACATAATCTCAATATGTCGCGACAAAAAGTCAAGCCAGCTAGTAGAAGTTTGTCATAATAGCAAAATCCATGTCGTAACATAAACTGAGAAGAATGCTTGAGTGACAAAGATGAACTTTGTCGCAACAATCAAAAACAATGTCGCGACATTTTCGAAGTCTGTCGCAACACAGTTAGAGCAGAAGAGTGAAAAGTATGTCGCGATACTTGAAATTTATGTCGTGACATAAAACCAAGATGAAGGCTTCGAAGTATGTCGTGACATAAGACAAAGCTAAAGGCTGAGAACAATGTTGCGACATAGAAATTGTTTGTCGCAACATAAAAAAATTGCAAAAGGAAGAAATTGTGTTGCAACATAAAAAAATTGCAGAAGGAAGAAATTGTGTCGCGACATAAACCAACAATGTCGCGACAAACATAAAAGGGGAGAAAATGGAAAATATTGAAAAAAAATGTTGCAAAAAAGGTACAACAGAGCCTGCGACAAACACTATGTTGCTATGTCGTGACATAGACTAACTATGTCGTGACAAAGACTGCCATGTCGTGGCATAGAATAGTAATGTCACGATAAAAAAATAGTAAATGGGCTTGCACTGAAACCCACGTCATTTGCCTTGATTTTCATCCCAACATCATTTATTGAGGCTATAAATAACAAGCCCTAGGGGAGAGAAAGAGAAGGAGAGCAACATTAAGGAGCAGCCATTAGGAATAGTAGCAGTAGAGTATCTTTTTTATTTGTATTTTTTTCTTTTCTTATCTTCTTAATTTCTTTTTTTTTTTATTAGAACGGAAATAAGAGATCTTGTTGTAATCTTGAGCTAAGATCAATGAATATTTGTTTCATTTATTTCTGAACTTCAAGTTTTTTTGGGATTATTTCTTGAATTATTTTCTGGAATTTATTTCTGGAATTCCTTTTTCTTCAGTTTGTTTATAGCTTCAATGAATTTGTTTGGCCGACTAGTTGATGTTTGTAAACCAGAAATGGAAGGCTAAGCTCCTACTGGGAAAGGGCTAGGTGTTCTGGTTATGAATTGTAGCATTTAAACGATTTTTTTTTTTTTTGAGAACTTGATTGATTTAATCGATATTGTTCATGTAGTGAACTGTTCTTAATATTAGTAGCTTGTACCTAGAAAAGGGTTATATCTTGCTCTGATTTCTAGGAAGCCCTCTGAGTGACACAGAGATGGAGATTCCTAAGAGTGTGGAGCAGTTACTTGGGGTATGTTAGACTAATATTATGGAACTAATGAACTCTGAAAGATTACTTTGATAGATCATTAATTTACTCATGGTGTGAGGATTAGTTGGATGATGTATCAGTTTAATGTTTAGAGGTGTCGTCTCAGTTCGGCAGAATAATCCTGATCCCATGTTAGTAGTTCTAATCCAAGGAAGGAGAATTACGCTCAGCACATATTGTGGTGTCGATTACTTTGGAGGAGGCTTGTGTTATCCTGTCTATGGGGGCAAGCAGACTTTAGTTCTTAAGAAATGGTTGTGAAGTATTGGAAAATAAAAACAACCAGATCTTAAAGAGGGTCATGTATTACAAGTAGCTCTTTAGACCCATTTTCTAGAGATAGGAATTTGGCAAACTAGAGAGTGAAATGTGTAGTGTCAGGAGGAATCCAAGGCTACACTACCTTGCTCTTGAAAAAGTTAAGAATTCAAGCCCATAACAAAAACCTGTTTTCAAAGAACCTACTGCAAATCGATGATCAGAACACTGATCCCATTCCCAGTGTTTGGATTAAATTTTGTTATTTTAGTCTATTTATACAGTTTTTCTCATGTTATTTTAGATTTTGTTATTTCAGTTTTCCATCCTTAGAAACGTAGAAGTTCAAATAGTGATGACCTTGATTAGTAGGTGATGAGTGTAAAACTCATCTAAGTTTTGAGTTCATTTCACGTGCTATTTTGAGTATTTTATATCCATATTCATTTAAAACTCATAATATTTCCTCTAAACTTGGTTTTGCATGATTTTTGATGGAAAGCAAGTGATTTAGTAAGAAAATATGCAATATATTTCCAAAAGAAGAGTCAACTGGGTGTCTCACAGCGCATCACTTGGAAAATGAAATTTTTTGTATCATCTGGAGTATCAAATGGCTGAAATCTGCTCATTTTTTCATTCTACATTCAAAGAGATTTCAACTGGCCTTCTCCAGCGCGAATCAGGAGTTAATATGGAAAGTTATGGCTGATGAGTTGGAGAAGAAAAACAAATAGCTAAGCAGAAACTATGTCTCAACATTTCTAGACTATGTTGCAATAGAGCCAGAAGAAAGCTAGAAGCTTTATTGTGACAAAGTTTTATTATGTCGCGAAAAAGTTGTAGGCCGCTAGCGGGAGTGTATAAAATTAGGTGGGAAATGCAATCCCGTGTGCGCAAGTATACACGTCGAGTTGACGAAGTGTAGTGGTTAGTCAAGTGTAGTTCCCTCGAAGAGAAGCGTGTTGACTATTGATTTAATGACTTCGGCAATATTTGGATCTAATCCTAAAGCGAATTACAACTAAATTACTAGGATTAACAAAAACTTATAATTGAATGTATTGAATTATATCGATGTTGAGAAACCTAGGGTTTTACCGTCTCCTACCACACTTGATGGATGTCAATTCAATTAAGGACTTATTGAAGTATTCATATGAGTTATGTTGGCGGGTTGATCTTTCCTACAAGATGTTCTGCTCTCGATATATATTTGCCTATCTCGCCAGTGGGATGTATTGCATCTTTGCCTCAACCCCTCGACTCCGAAACGCCTAAATGTGCAAATACTAGTGCCACACTTGCAGTCTGGAATATCTTTATTCTTCGACTACCCAAGTGTAGCTTTAACCATGTCCCTAGAATTCATTTTCTCTTGATCTCAAACTACCAGCTTTAGCATGTCACGGTTGGCAAGACAATAACATGTAATAAATCCAGAATTAAAGCAAACATATGAACTCATATTAATATTCAAATAAATTAGTGAAATCAATCCATGTTGTGAGTTTAGGGTTGAGGGAAGAACTTCTGAAAAAATCCGTCACCCACTTAATCTTTCCCAAATTCGTCTCTATTGATCTCCCTCTACCTGTATCTCCTTTTTCTTGTCGATCCAATCCTCCTTTATGCTTTGAAATTACTTCCCTTTTATCCTTGGGACACGGGTCGATCAATGGCCCAGAAAATTAGGGTTCTTCGCGTTCCCGTTTTGGAAAAGGGTGCCTTGCTACGTCGTGGCGAAGGTTGCTTCGTTGCTGCGTAGCCGAGACCCTTTAAACTCTAGTCTCCTGGTTCGCTATAGTGAAGGGGGTCTTCGCTGCGGTGAAGTGCTATGCCGCGACGAAGGGTCTCTTAAGCGTTAAACCTATGCTCTCTATTTATCTGCCTTTTTGTCATTTACGCTTCTATTATGTTTTTGTCTTTTTCATTGCCCTTTTGATTCCAAACGTCGCCATATTCTATAGAAACGATATAATATGAGGATTAAGCGTAATATTAATGAAAAGGCTATGAATCATGCATTTTAGCTATAAAAGAACACGAGAATTCAATTGGAAATGCACGCATGATTCATCTTGATCAACACTAAACTTAGCTTCTTGCTTCTGAGCTTAGATAGACTCCACCCGGAGACATGAGAATAGCATTGAAACTATATATGATGATATGGGTTAAGCACATATGACAACAACAAGAAGGAGTGCATATTAACCAGTTCAAAAGATCCAGGAACTACCTTGATTGTTTAGTTTTCAAGAATCTGCATTGGATCGGTCTCGGTTGAACAAGTAGGTCAACCTTATTTTTAGTGCTCAATAATTTTCCCCAAGTAGTCTAAGTGCTGTTAAAGTGTGATCTCCAATGTATAGTTTGATTGCAGTACCCCCGAGCAAGATCAGAGCTCACCTATTGGAATAACTAACACGGAAGGATGAGAACACACCCAATCTATTCACTTGACTACTCTAAAGGGTTAACTCTAAGACAAATCCAGGGAAGAGTACTAGTCTGTGTGAGAGAGGTTTTAGGTGAGGTTCTGTAAGCGGGGATCCATTGGTGACTCCCGACCGGTTAGTTGGGGAATAGGGCATTCGGTTCCCCTGGGAACTTCACAGAACACTGACGAGCTAGCAGGAGTCCACAGATTATGGAATTATCCATTCTGTCCCACATGTAGCGGGGCGAGTGAAATCAATGGCTCCAGCTAGTTGGCTCGGGCATTAGGCTTTGAAGAAGCCCCTCGAGGGCGTACCCGGGATTAGGTTGGATGATCTACATTGTTATTATTATTATTATTATTATTATTATTTTGTATTATTTGGGGCTCAAAGGTGATCTTCTTTTTCTAAGGTGTCCCATCACTTAGGTGTTTACTTCTTAAGGTTCAGCGGGCACTCTTGCATGAGTGAGTGCGGAGTCAAAGCATACCCAGAAGATCACATGTGTGTGTGCGAGGATAATTTATCAGCATTAGAGATTGAGTTCTTGAGATCTAAGACTGACGGACATGGTTATTCTGGAGCTTTACACAGGTGGTGTCAAACAACCTCGAGTCCCTACTTCATTGAACATGGGTTGTTTTAGATTACCTCTGACTCCCTTTGTTGCCATCATGCTTAAAATTAAGGCGGAGATACTCAATACCAAATCTGGAGACTGTCATGTTATAATATGTGCAATTTGCATACATGTTGGTGCATGGGAAACAACCTAACACACGCCTAAAAAAGGTGGACCTAAACATGCAAAAGTAGCAAAAAATAAAAAATGGACCTAAACGTGCAAAAATAGAAAAAATAACCCAAGTCAAAATAAAACTAAGTCAAAATAACAGTCAAAATAAACTAAGTCATCACACCCCATACACCCACACCTAAACTTAGGCGCGGTGTCCTCGAGTGGCGAGAAAGAAAAGGGTAAAGAAATACGTCCTAGAAAAATCACTGTGGTGGTGGCGGCGGTGGCGCTGTGTGAAATGATAGAAGTTGGCCTACCTGCTGAGCAATCTGGTCCTGGCTGGCGTGGATGGTGGCCATCTCAGCCCTAATGGTATCCATGTCCTGGCTTAGGGCAACCCGGTGCTCCTGAGAGTCATCCCAATAGGCATTGAAGCGAGTGGAAGTAGGGTGTGGATACGGTAGGCCAAGGGCTAGGATGAAATTTAGGGGGACTACTCTGGTCGCAGATCGATGGGTCGCTCGTGTTGGGTGTGGCCCCTCTTTGGGACTGGTATCGGTCTCCTCATCAGGCTCATCCGGGCTCAGAACCTCATGCAGAGCGATGGAATGGGAAGGCGTTCTTGTACACCTTTATTGAGTCAACATCGAGAACTCGGTGATTGGCGCCGTTTGAGTGATCGGGAGGGATGGATCGATTAACTCTAGTCACGGCGTCCCGGTAGGTTGACTCGGTCAACCCCCGCTCAATGATTGTTCCGATGTCGAACTAGAACCCTTAGTCATGGCGTAGAGTAGGATTGTCTTGTCCTTTGTGACTGTATTGAGATGTAGTGAAGGTTTAATCTTAACATAGACAATTATACTAAACCTTCGCCAAGGGCGTGAGCGCATGCATCTAAAATGTGGTGAACTCACCGGTCGACGGGTGGCGTCTCCATACTCCCTAGCCCTGTGTGAGCTCCTACATTAGGCTCTTAAAGTCGGTTTCCACAAATAATGCTCAGTACTCGTCACTGTTGTCCTCCCGTAGTCGATAGATCTGGTTGATGGTTCGTGCCCCGAAGTTGACTAACCTACCCCAGACAAACATAGTGGTGCCCCTAGCCGGAAGCCTTGAGGTTGGAATGGAACTCTCGTCGACCCGGGGCCACTGCGGGAGTCGAGGAAGCACCGCGATGTTTGCCATCCTTTGGTTTGGATGGTGAAGTTGAATGCGTTTGAGGTAGGAAAACCCCTCTCCAGAAAGAATGAACGGTTGCAAAGCGACTCGTGGTAGAGTCGCTCTGCCTCTCGGGAGATGAATCGGCGCGGATTGTCCGGAGGAGAGTGTGCCCGCGAGGTGGAGCCGAGATTGGTGTCGTTGCCGTGGGGCGGTCTTCTTAGGGCCATAGTAGTCGCGGTCGGCTGAAATCTGCGCACACGGACAAGAGCGAGGAGACGAGAGGAGCCTGGCGAGGCGAGAAGCATGGGACCCGGCCGCGGGTATTTATAGGCCTTCGGGTTACAAGTGCCCGCCCCATGATAGACGATATTACAGCTGAGAGCGGAAGCCCCGGATCTTCTGCGGACAGGGCTGGCTTCAAGATTGTTCTCCCTCCACACTTGAGAGTAGCAAGCCGTAGCGGGGCCCAGAAAGTGGGAAATTGAATTGTTACCCCTCCGCAGCGGCGTAGAGGGCTTCGCCGCGACGGACTAGAATGTTGGGACCCTGCTTTTCTTCCCTCCTCCTTTAAGATTCGCCAATACTTTAAAAATAAGCAAAGGTCGGATGCCTAAAAACAAAAATTTCACCACAATGAAATAAAAAAGAATGGAAATACGCAAGTTTTAGGGAAAAAGAAAATCTCAGAAAGCTTGGGTTGCCTCCCAAGAAGCACTATGTTTAACGTCATTAGCTCGACATTCCTGCATCTCCATGTTGTATTCTAGAGGAACTGGGAATGCTTCTTTTGTCGTAGTGCTTTCGAATCGCTCGGGGCGGTTGGACCATTTTGTCTACCATGCCCTTGATCTTTTGGGTAACTCGTTGTGCGGCCGCAGGACTTATCCACACAGGTTCCACTTCGCCTTGCAAGATCTTTGGGGTGGAGGGCCAGGAGTATCTTTGTTAGGGTGGTGTCCCCAGAGCTTCATGGGGCGGAATACATGAAGGTGATCTCGTCTCTAGGGCTCTCAATTTCGAGTTCTCCATACGCACATCGATCGATTGCCCGCGATCGCTAGAAATGACCTACCCAATATGATAGGTATTTCTTTTTCTTATTTCATATTCAGGACAATGAAATCTGCTGGAAAGATGAACTTGTCCACTTTGACCAGAACGTCTTCTATCACCCCCCTTGGGGTGTTTCAATGACTTATCTGCTAACTGGAGTGTGACTGTGGTTGGGCGAGCTTCACCCCCAATCCCGATCATGAGATATAGATAGCGGCATGGGGTTGATACTTGCTCCCGGATCACACAAGGCCTTACGAAGATGGAATTTCCAATTGTGCACGATATAGTAAAAATGTTGAAGTGCTTTCGACTTTTGTGGTAGTTTCGTTCTGAGGATGGCCTTACCTCCCTCGGTGTAAGTTTCTTGTCTCAAAGTATGGCAGTCTTCTTTTCTTGGAATGATATTTCCTTATGAACTCAACGTAGCTGGGCATCTACTCTAGTCGATCGGCAAGCGAGAATGTTTATATCACGGTTTCTTGAACACCTCTGACTTGGTGAGATTGATTGTCAAGAATTTACTCTTCTTTAGATGTTGAAGTCGCGAAGGGTGGGGATAATTGGGTTTAACCTTGTGTGGTCGACCCTCAGACTCTGTTTCTTTTTCACCTAACTTTTACGATGAAATTTGTTCCCTTTTGCCTTATTGAAAATGCAGGTTGGGTTTGGATCACTTCTTTCGTCTTTACACTCCTATCCTTTGGTGGGCCCCAGTATTGCTAGTTCTTTGCCACTCCTTAATGTGATAGATTTTACATGTTCATTACCCTCTTACCTCGGGTTCACTTCGAATTACTCGTGTGCTCAGTTGCCTCTCAGATCCAACGGGCCCGGCCATTTGGCCCATTTGCATCTCTAAGTTTCTCAGTTGTGCTACCTGATTATTCAATTGGGTGGTTTGGTTCTGCAAATTCGCCTTTGTCTCATTCATAAAGGCGGTGTGCGAGGTGACCATTTGTGCAAGTGCTTACTCCAAGTCTACTTTCTTCTCGGGGGGTGGTTCATTCACTTGGGGTAGTGTCATGTTATTCTGACTATTCCTCCATCCATAGTTCTGATTGTTCTGACTATTTTGATTGCCTCTCCATCCACGGCATGATTACGATTAAATTATACATTACGATATGCATTGCATCCATCTTTGCCCTTGCTATAGTTGATTCACGTTGATTCATATATTAGAGCACTCGCATCATCTGCCTGACTAACACTCCATAAATCTTACATCGCGCTCCATCAAGATTCACAAATTTCCCACGGATTATTCTGAATAGCATTTATTGTACCTTGTTGCTTCTGCAGCTGTTTAGTTAACTGTGTAACATGATTTACCAGGCTACTTAGAATCTCTGTGTCTGCTCTTGTTGAGGGCTTCTTAGGTACTGATCTATCTCTAGGCCACTGATTAGTGTTTGTAACTGTATCTTCTAAGATCTCATAGGCTTGATATGTGGTTTTCTTCATTAGGGCGCCTCCTGCTGAGGCATCAATGATTATCCTAGTTGAGTTGCTCAGACCGTTGTAAAACATATGCACCCGCATCCATGGGTGTCGTGATGGACATGCCTCTCAATAGGTCATAAAATCTCTCCCAAGCCTTAGCTAGGTTCTCTCCCTCAAATTGTCTAAATGTATTAATTTCTTGCACCAATTGAGCTATTTTCGAGGGTGGGAAAAATTTGGTTAGAAATTTCTGCACCAAGTCATTCCATGAGGTGATGGAGTGCGGAGTGGCTAGTCAGCCGGTCTTGGCCGTCCTTTAAGTGACAATGGAGTCTTGAGTAGTCGAGAGCTTCGCCGGATTGCTCCATTATGCGATTGTATCATAGACTTCAATAAAGCTGGTCAAATGTGCATTCGGATTCTCATTAGGTAGCCCATGGAATTGTATATTATTGAGCATCTACAAAGTTACTCCTTTTAACTCAAAGTTGTTCGTTTGTATACGTGGTCGCCATTATGCCCATTGGTACGTTTTCTTTGTCGGTCTTGGAGCAAAACTCCTTAAGAGTATAGGGGATTATCGGGCTGCCTGAAGGGTGTGGTGGCTGATTTCTATGGTTTTTGTCCGATACGTTCCATATGTGGTTCATCCTTTATCATGAATATATCCTAGCGTTTACTTGATCTTGCATGATTTGGTATTTGGGGATTAAGTAGGCTTCTCTACATAATTAATGCGTGTACATTGGATCGGGATCGAATGGAGCAGTTCCTATATGATCTTGTCTTTGCATACACTTAAAGTACTTTCACGAAATCACGGGATGAATCGAAACCAAATCCACGCAGCCTGAGATGCGATAAAAAGGAGAACACGTAACCGGAATAAAAGTAAAAAGGAAATAGTGTAGAAGTGAGAAGAGCTAAAAATAAAAAATAAAATAAAATAAAATAAAATAAAACAGATCCAAAGTACTATCTATGGCACGGTTGTCAATATCAACACTAAACTTCTCCCTGATAATGGCGCCAAGAACTTGATAGGTCGCTAGCGTGAGTGTATAAAATTAGGTGGCAAATGCAAACTGTGTGCAAGTATATGCGTCGAGTTGACGTAGTGCAGTGGTTAGTCAAGTGTCGTTTTTCCAGACCCCCTTCTTGGTGTGAGGGGAATTTGCAGCAACTCCACGATAACCTCCCGGCCAGCTTGCTCGGCCAGCCAATTTTCTTGAAGCTAAATGTTAAAGCTAGCTGTCTTTGGAAAATGTGGGTTATAAAATTTTTCACTTTTCTATCAAAATCACAACTTTAGATTTAACGAAAATCCGACATCATAACGGTTGCACGGTGGTCAAGCCCGAAATACACAAATCACCTGTATAAAAAAATACACTCCCAATATTTTCAAAAAATCCAACTACAACCATAAAGGACCTCTGGTCCTCATCAAAATATAAGATAAGAATTAATCTAACATAACTTCATATTGTTTTCTCTCAAAACCATTACCGGCTTATTTTAAAGATATTTACATATACAAAAATGTCACATTTTGCTTTTTATCGTTTACATTGCATTATCTTATATAAATACAACCTGGCGTCCCAAGGCGAGGATCTTGGAAGGACTTCCACGACTTAGGCTTTTACACTTGAAGTTATTTAAAGAGCCAGAAGCGTAGGCAAACGGGCTTAGTGAGTACTATAAGTTCTAAATGTTCTTTGTCTGTTTGTATGTACCTCCTATATATATGAAAATGCGTACATAAATGGTTGTAAAGCTTGTTTATGATAAAGCGAGTTTTGCTATGAAAATCATTTAAGCTGATGAAAGCTATTCCCCTTTCTCTTGCTATTTAGTGTTGGTTAATATCGAAAGTCTTTATCTTTGTGTCAATCTGCAACCTTCTGGCGTTTATGAAATACCCCTCGGCGTGATGCCACGAAACCTCGGAACCTGGCATCGGTAGTGAACCTCGGAACCTTTACCCTTCTAATAATAGTGAGGTAGACATGGCGGGATCCTATAAGCATAATGGAACCTCCCGGAACAAAATGCAGTGATGGAACCTCGGAACCAACACCTCATCACCATGTACTATCTCATCACGCTAACTATCTATATATACCGAGATGTACGGAGGGGCGAGTCACTATATAAATCTATACTATATCCTAACACTTGATTACTTAGGCCGGGCAATATAGTTAGTCATAATGTCCATAACCTGCCATACCTGTCGGGGAACCATCGTAGGAGGCGAGAAATGCTTGGGCCCAGAGGTTTTGCTAAACTAGGCCAAACTGTTTCTTAAGTATTGAAATTGAAATTTTCTGCTGAGTATAACAAGTGGGAGGTAAGAACAATGCTTTACTAATTACATTATATTTTCAAAGCACTTTACAAGCTTGTAGAGTTAAACACTTCGTTTTAGCGATTTTAAATCCTTTCGCCTTTTTCTCGGCTAATTTCTTTCAATTCTTGTCAAACCACGCTAGATTATCGTCGTATGCTCCAATGCATACACAATCCGCCTGAGTGCAATGCCCTCAATTCAACATTTTAACCATAAAACATACAAAGGGCTTCCAAAGCGAATATATCGAAATGACTTTGATTCTCACAAAACTTTACGTGATAGTCACATTCGATAAGGACATCGATAATATGAGGTGAAATTGACCAAAATACCCTTACACATGAAATGCCCCATAAAAACTATCCGTTTTAGCAATTTTTTCAAAACGACCCTATGCTATTCAATGTATTAGACCACACACGTTAGCACAACCAAGCAATTTGCACACTTGGTGCTACAATTAAATTTTTTTTCAAAAATTACGTGGATACCAAATGCTATTGACATGCATATGGTTAGATTCTAGACTCAAGAGACTTTCCATAGAGTCTAAAAACACCCAAAATATTTATGAAAATTATGTCCGGACTGTCCGAATAAAATCTTGAAATTTCAACTCGAATCGGTCGAAAATACCCCGAATTCAGCTCGGATCAGTTCGAACACAACCCAAAATTCTAAAATTTCCTAAACTCAGTCCAAAAATTTTGAGACTAAAGTTTACGACCTTTCACGGCCTCTAAGAAAATTTCAAGTCATTACATAGAATTTAGACTAAAAATAACTTAAGTAGAAAAATTCCCTAACTCTTAGAGTTTGACGAAATGCTAAGTTGTTGATACCTACGCGTAGCCTTGGCTAAGTGCAGTAACTTTGCCTTCTACACCGATAAAAATCTATGATCCGATTTCCATAGATATGAGAAAGAAACGAAAAGAAGAAAAGAATTAAAATTCCTCTCACCTCACGCTCTTCTTTGTCCGTCGGATTGATTTTAATTTTTTCTTTTTTAAATTTTTTTATATTCTTATTATTATTATTATTATTATTATTATTTGGATAAATGATTTCTATTACCTTATTCGAGTCCGTTTCTTCCCCGAACAATTTATTTATTTTCAGTTCACTTTCTTGTAAATGAACTTAGTTCAAGCCATTTCCTGACTTCCGAGATTTTTGTAAAATTCGTCCCTGAAGTCATTGAGACGATCATCACCTTAAAATCGTAAAATATTCGACCGCTCCTGCATCCGATAAAATTTTTCTGGGTCACTAGATTTCGCGAGACGAATTTAACGGCGTAGTCCGTTTCATCATTCGAGATCTAGAGAATTTTCTAGGCTTCCCTAAACCATTATGACAATTTATTATCATTTTTGAAATTTTCTAATTTTTTTTCCATAATTTGTACTTTCACCCCTCCACTTTCCTTAATTGCAAAAGTGCCACAATTCTTTGAAAACTTTACATTTTCACCCTTAAAAACAGCTTTCAAAAATTCTATTATGGCGCTAAAATAATTAAAAAAGCCCTTAGTGCACCTACGTGACCTTAGGATTACACGTGCCGTACCACCTATCGAGAAAAGGGGCGTTACAAATCCTCTCCTCCTTAAAAACATTTCGTCCTCGAAATGAACAAACTAACATAAAAGAGATACCTTAATTTGAAAACAACTAAGGATATCATACATCCAGCCTCTCCACCCCACGTAACCTCTTTAATCCCATGATTCCTCTATGTACCTTGATCAAAGGAACGACCTTATTCCGTAAAAAATCGCCTCCTCAGGATCTACTATCCGCATTTGTCAGTTTCTTATAGGTCAAATTATCCTTTAGTTCTACTGGCTGATCTCTGAGTACATGGGAGGGATTTGGAATGTACTTGCGGAGCATGGATACATGAAACACATTATGAACCTTAGACAACTTTGGAGGAAGGTCTAGTCTATATGCTACTAGTCCCACTCTGGCAATAATCTAATATGGCCTTATGTATCTGGGCCTCAGCTTTCCGCGCCTTCCAAATCGAGGACACCTTTCCAAGGGGAAACTTTGAGGAAGACCCTGTCGCCCACCTTAAACTGTATATCCCTACGGTGTTTGTCCGCATAACTTTTCTCAATTGGTCCCGGGTCGCCTTGAGTCCGTCTTTGACAATCCGGGATCTTATATGAGGTAACTGCACTAACTCGGGCCTACGCCTCCTCTCTCCCACTCATCCCAAAGATACCGGTACTGACATCTGGCCATAAGGTCGCTTCAAACATTATGTCAAAGGGATTGATAATTGTTGCTGTAAAGAACCCATTAGAGATAAGTATGTATCCCAGCTTCCCTTAAACTCTATCACGCATGCTCTGAGCATATCCTCTAGCGTCTAAATAGTTCTCTCGGCTGACCATCAGTCTAAGGATGAAAGTCAGTGCTAAAGTGCAATCGAGTCCCCATGGCATCCTGTAAACTGGACCAAAATCTGGATGTGAATCTGGGGTCTCGGTCTGAGACTATCGATATAAGGAACACCAAGGAAATAAGTTCATTCTCCACATAATCGCCAACTTGTCCAACGGGTGATCATTGCTAATCGGGAAAATGCCGGGATTTCGTTAGTCTATCCATTATCACCCATATGGCATCGTGTTATTCCGAAGTTCTCGGAAGCCCGCAACAAAATCCATATAATCTATCCCACTTCCATACAAGAATCGGAAGGGGTTGTATCTTTCCCGCGTAGCTTTGGTGCTCGCCACCGACAGGTTAGGTATCCGACATGAAACTGTGGCTCTTCTTCATGCCTTTCCACCAATAACGCCCCTGTAGGCATGATACATCTTTGCTGGTGACCAAAGGGGCATGGTGTATGTCAAGAGTGAGTCTTTTCCATGATTTCTCTTTTAGTTCACCATTTAAGGTACACATTTGACTCTCTAACTATTACGCCCATCGCCTTTGATCTGACTTTGGCCTCACCACCCCACTCCGCCTCAACTTAATCATCTCTGAAACCTACTTCTGACCTTCCTTGATCTGATCCACGAGAAGAGGACGAACATAAAAGGATGCCAACAGTGTCCCTATATCAGCTACCTGCAACTGAACTCCCAAAGATCTCAACTCTATCAACAATGGGAGATATACCACCGGGGCAGATCAAAGATAGGAACCCTCCGGTTTCTCGGGGTTTAAGGCATCGACTCACTACATCGGGCCTTCCCTTGGAGCAGTACTATATCGTCATAATCCTTAATCAACTCCAACCACTCGCTCTTTGCTAAGCTCTTTTCCGGTGAAGATATACCGTGAGGCTATGATCGTGTGAATATTTGACAGGAACATCCCAGATAGATAATGTCTCCAGATTTTTAGAGCGAAAACCACTACTACTAGTTCTAAATCATGGGTCGGGTAGTTCTACTCGTGCTTCTTTAACTGACGGGAAGAATAAGCTATCACTTTACCATCCTGCATTAAAACACTCTCTAACCCTTGTCTAGAGGCATCACTGTACACCATATAATCGTCCTTTCCTGACGGTAGTGCTAACTTTGAAGCTGTCGTCAATCTCTGCCTCAGCTCCTCAAAAACTATGTTACAGATATCCACCACTAATTTTGATCCTTTTCAATAGACTGTCAACGGGCCGCGTATCTCGAAAAATCCCCCAACAAATCTCCCGTGAATAACTGCAAATCCAAGGATACTACGGACTTCATAAACATTCGTGGGTGGCTTTTAGTTCACTATAGCTTCGATCTTATGAGGATCCACACTAACACCTTCAAATAAAATGATAATGCATTCCAAGAAAGCTACTTCTGGTTCAACCAAACTGCACTTACTAAACTTAGCTGCAGATAACCGACGCCTTGAGAATTGCACATCATCTCGAGATGCTCGCATGTTCCTCCGAACCGCCCGAGTACACTAGGAATGTCATCAATGAATACGATCATAAACTTGTCTAAATACGATTCGAAATAATTCCTCGCTCATCAAATCCATGAACGCAACTAAAAATAGTCAATTCAAATGGCATCACTAGGAACTCATAGCAGTGAACGATCTCGCCCCTGGAGGTTGACCTAGAAACATCATTCTCCGACCTCGCCTGATGGTACCACTCAGTCAACTTAGAGTATACCCAGATCCATGCAATTGGTCAAATAGCACATTCATACGAGGTGCCGGATACCGGTCGCTGCATTGGCGCCTCCGATTCAGCTACTCGTAGCCTATACACAACCGTAAGCTTCCACATTTCTTCTTATGAAGAGAATTGAGCTCCCTACTATGAGGTACTAGGTCGGGTGAAGCCTTTGCTTAACAATTCCTCCACTGCGCCTTTAATTTTTTCTAACTTCGCTGGAACATCTCAGGCTGGAGGAATGGATATCAGCCTCTGGCCCCTTAACCGCTCAATAACAAACTCACTGTTTCATCCGAGGTAAACCAAATATCATCCGAAAGACATTTGGAAACCTCGACTATGGATATGTCTTCTAGTCATGTCCCTCTGTCTCCTATTCACCACAAATACTAAATAACCCCAAACTCTTCCTGCCACGTGTAGTCATGTGGCATTAATGAGACTAGATGATCTCTTCTCGATTCTCTAATACACGCCGGTTCCTTCCGTCAACCACCTTTACTTCTTCTTATAAGAATTAAGGTGGTTCTCTATGTCCGGATAACCAATCCATACCTAAGACTATAAATAAAATCATGATACTTAACACTATCAAGTATGTTGGAAAATCTCATTCGGATCACCAATCACGCTTAACTATCCTTTTCTCAATACTGTAGTATCCCCATTGGGTACGGAAACCACCATACAACCATTTATAGGTCAATTTTATCTCGTTCCTCTCGCGATGGTAACGAACAATGAACGAGCTCGGGCCCACCAATGCATACGCGCATCATGATCGAAACTGAAATAATACCAAGAATCATGTCCGTGATGACGGCCTCCCGTTGTGTGGATCAGAATACTCTAGCCCGAAAATGAGTCCCACTCGAATCAGCTAATCGGTAATCGCTTTGCCTCCCGCAGACCCCTACCGCGACTCTACCAGGTCAGATCGCAATTCTACTTGAACTACCCCTACCAGCCTGACTAAGACCGTTGATGCCTAGGGTAGATGCTATTGTGCCTATCTTAGAGGTCTCTGCAACTACTAGCTATGGACAGTCTCGGATAAAGTGACCTTCCTGCCCGCAATGGAAACATCTTGTCATGTTCACCCTGCACTCTCCGAGATGCCCCGACATGTAGGCAATAATGAAAAGATGATCCCCGAAGATCTACCACCTCTGGGCCAAGCTGGCGACGGACGGATCTCGGCTAAATGGGCCTGTCTCCGAGCTCTCACCGCGCCCTATTTATTTTCTTTCTACTAGACTAACTGGTGCCTGGCTGACTAGTGCCGGAGCACTTTCTCTTACCGCTCCGTCGCCCTTGAGTTAGGAACTCAAATCAGTCCTTCTACCTTTACAAGTACCTCAACCACTCCAAAGTTATTTTGAGATGCCCATGCTAGATGTGTAACACCCCGAAATATACCCTAGCAGTTTTCGGACTTGTTTAGGGTATATTAAAAGTTAAATAGAAATTTTTGGGAAATAAAATGAGAGACCGGAAATGAATATTAGAGAAAGGGGTATCAAAGACAAGAATTAATTTAATTAGAGGCCAGAGTATAAATAATAAGACTTGTAATGTAATTAATGGAAGTTGGAGGATTAAAAGCTAAATAATCAAAACTTTCATTATAATAGATAAATGCATTAATTTTTGGTCTCCAAACAAGGGCTTCACGTATGGAGCAAAAAGGGAAGGAGAGGAAGAGGAAGAAGAAGAGGAGGAGGAGGAGATCAAGCAAAAAGGTATGGAAACTGAACTTAAGTATGGAAATTATGGATTTTAGCATGATTTTGGTACAAGAATTTCTTGAGTATATTGCTGTGGCTCTAATAACACACTCTGATTCCAATCTCTGGTTTTGCTAGGCAAACATTCTAACTCTAGATTTAAGGAAGTTCGCTGAAAGCTCCTTGAAGGATAATGATGATATGGAACTTCACAATTCCAAGGATTTGTAGAATCAAGTGAATTTTGGTATGAATCCTGTGATTCTTGCAAATTAAAAGTGTTTCGTGGAGTTGTCGAGGATTCCATGTTGTTTTTGACGCAAGGATGCATTGTGAGTGATCTATGGATGAAAGTGTATGAAAAGCAGGAGAAATACACATTCCGCATTTTCGGGGATATGTACCGTACACCTGAATGTGTACCGGTACACCTTCCGTAATCAAATGTGTACCTGAAGACGTTAGGTGTACTTAGACACCCTATTCGCTTTCCGCTCACCAGTTTTAGTATTTTGGCCATAACGTGCTCATTTCTTATCCAATTTGAGTGATTCAAGTGGCCAATTAAAATAGACTTCAAGGAAAATCAAACATCAAGAACTAGGCATAGTCAAATTCTGATTCTAGATGGCCCAAAAATTCACTCAAAGTGGAGCCATGTGTAAGCCAATTCCTGCATCAGATTTGATCATAGAGTAGTTCGAATTGTTTTGAACGAATTTGAGTTCCTGTTCGATTCGGGTGATTCCACTGAGATGAACCCTTAGCACCTACCTTTGTGCTGAGAATAAAGAACCAGTTTCAAATATGAGATAAGGCACTGGAAAATGAATATTGCAAACTGTGTCCTTTCTGCAAAATTCCAGAAATCGACTAGTTGGCATGAAAATGCCATAACTCGAGGTCGATGATCCGATTGAATGATTCCACTTTAAGTGAAGTTGATTCATTGAGGAACAAGAATACATGAATGATGTAACATTTTGTATTCCATATATATCTGAAATGCCATATGGAATAGGCATGAAACTCGGTCAGATGGTAAACATGAAAAACGAATCGAAATATGAACTCGAATATGAATATGAAAGATAAAATGTCATGATCATAGAATGTGATTAAGAAAGGCTATAAGTTCTGAAAAAGATACGACAATCTAACTACCTAGACCGAAGAACGAATGAGGACGCCTTGTTGGTGTTTAAGACTGCTGGTATGCTCTAAGACTTGCCAGGCCGCACACTTCGCCGCGCGGGTTAGCCACTGCCACGGTGTTCCGCACTCCCCTCGCCGGTGCTACCAAGTCCCGCTGCGTGTGCACGCCCGAATCTGCTTCGACACTACTGTGCTACAAGACTGCTCAGATTGTACTCTTCGTACTTATTATACGCTATCCTACTCATTTCTTGCATGACGTCTAGGTAAATGCATTGCATATATGATAAAACACCGACAATGAATAGGAGAAGACTCTAATATCCTCGTATGTAATTAGTTCTGTGGTACCTATGGCACTCCCGCATCCGAATAAGTTCTAGTACCTACTGCATCCCGATCCGAATAAGTTCCATTTCCGATTAAGTCCTCGTCTCCGATGAAGTCTCAGAATCATGGTACTTCATCTAAATAAGTTCCGCTTCGATTGTCCCGTCTTCCATTTCGTCTTAGTACCATGGGTACTCCTCGCATCCACAAGTTCCGCCTCGCACTAAGTCCTGCCTCTCGCTTAAGTTCCTGTAGTACTCACGGTACTCCCCTATTCGATTAAGCTCAGAGGTACCTAAGGGTACTCGACGCAAATAAGTATATGTATCCGTCATGAACTGATTCATGGACACGTCCATATCCGAAATGTGATCCGCTAAGTCCGATTCGACTCGCATGCGATATGATTATGATATGCCTGACTTATCACTCCACGTAATCTTTCGCACAAGTATAAGATCCATAAGATAAGTATACGTCTGTAAGACATGAGAGATCCGAAATACATGTCAAGTTCCAGAATACCAATATAAGATCCGTAAGATAAGATACTACGCGATATAAGACATGTATAAGATCCTAAATACATGTCTAAGCTTTGTAATACTCAAGATAAGATCCCGCAGATATATACGCTCAGAAGACATGTATAAAGATCTGGAAATAGCGTCTAAGTTCTATAATACTAAGATAAGATCCGTAAGATGTAAGTATACGCTCCAAGACATGTATAAGATCAAATACATACCTAAGTTCAATACCTGTGAGAAGATCCGTAAGATAAGTATACGCTCAGAAGACATGTATAAGGTCCGAATACATGTCCAAGTTCAAGAGGCAAGTATAAGTTCATAAGACTGCACATATTTCGTAGTATAAGTATAAGTTCAGAAGACGATATACTTCAGAGTACAAGTATAAGATACTAAGTACCAGATAAGTTTTATAAGTACTCTTACAAATACTCAGATAAGAATAAGTTCCGCAATGCCGTGAGATAATGCTCCGAAATATTCTGTAAACTCCTACGAGGAGATAGATATATATCAGTATCGTGCATACACCTCCGATAAGCATAAGTTCTCAGAATTCTACGGAAAATCCGTATACACATAAGTCTGTTATAAGTATAAGTTCTGAATAAGAATAAGTTTTGTAACTCCTACGAGAGATCCAAATACATATGAGTCTGTTATAAGTATAAGTTCCGAATAAGCATAAGTTCTGTAACTCCTACGAAAGATCGAAACAAGTATAAGCGTGAGATAAGTATAAGTACATGTATAAGTTCGCATCAGATGAGGAGATCCGAACAAGCTTAAGTTGTTAAGCATGAATTATGTAGGTAAATATGTGATATGAATCAAGATTCTTCGATAATTCATCGTTATTCATATCAATTATGTTTCAGATAAGATATGTTTCCCACTGGCTGCAAAGCTTATAAAGGGCTTTAATCCGTGTAGGCATGTGTGAGAAGACGTCTGAAGACATCCGCATATAGCTGGGCCAACACACTTGTAAGGGTTCACTGCATGTAGGTTCCGTGCTCTGAGTTGTAAATGTAAAAGTATAGTTTTTGCATTTGCAAATGGACTCTCAGAATGTGTATAGATTTTGATGGACAATTCAATCTCTAAGTGGCAGCCCTTGATATGTAAATGATGTTTTAATTCTGTTATATGATGTGGGCCATACCCACAGGTACCAGTTCGGCTTTAAAAAAAAAAATCAGGTAAAGAGTCCCAAGATATGGTTCGCACTCTAACCTCGGGCCTGATTCACCAATCTGCCTGACAGTGGAATCGAGGTGTGACAAGATGAACTCCACTCGGTCTGGGCTTCCCAGCCATGAATCGCTTACACTCCTATGTTCCCTATCTTCCCGTATCATAGGCACCACCTCACCAGCCTCTAAAAACCCTCGCTCATTTTGTCACTGGGCTGTGGATCGCGTCTAACCCGAAGAATTCTCTTCTATTTTTGTATCTTGATAAATCACAGCATGGTAAAATCTATCTCGAACGCCCACGAAACCGTAGGTGTCTCCCTCCAAGGGCCTCCCACCAGTCCTTGACCCTAAATACTGACAAGAACCTCGAAAAGAGGTCTTTTCCGCTCATCCGAACACCCCATCACCGCATAACTCACTAACTCTATCTCGACCATAAGTACGCCGCCTGGGTCACCCAGATTATCATAATTTTTAGCCCCTAGTTTTGTGGCGCGTCTATCATTCCCCTCTCGCTTCTTCTAGAGGCTCCGGCCGACGTAGCCGTTGTAACAATCAGATAACCCGATCCATCACAAGGCACGCCCCTAGGTTTGTGGCCCCCATGGTCTCCTATTGGGCTGATTCATCGAGGCATCTCCGATCTGGGGTGTGCCTGACATTTCTTGATGGTGCCTCCTGGCAAGTAAGTCCTAGGTCGACTCTACGACTGGGCCCGCGTACATAATTATAATTGGCGTTAAAAGATTCAAAGATACTTTACCATATTTGATGCATGCTGATTTAGCAAAACAATATAAGTTGCAATAGAAAATCATAATAAAACAATTTATAGGAAACACGCGAAAATGCAGGATAAACAGCGAACTATCGCCAAATCAAGCTCGATTCCAACTCACACTTTTCCTATTGATAGGAACTGCCTTAACTCACATTAACTTCTCACATGCCACTGATCGATGTTGCCATGACAAGCCGCTAAAATTATTTAAATTCGTTTCCTTTGAAAACGTGGGTTATAATTTTTTTCACTTTTCTATTAAAGTCACAACTTTAGATTTAACGAAAATCTGACATCATAACGACTCCTGATCTAAGTGGTCGCTTCTCCGAAATACATAAATCAATTCGTATAAAAAAATACACTCCCAATATTTTCAAAAACTAACTATTACCATAAAGGACCTCCCGTCCTCATCAAAATGCAAAGACAAGAATCAATCCAACATAACCCCATCGCAACCCGCTTTTCTCAAACCATGCATGCATATTTTACAAAAGATAGCTTACATATATAAAATGTCGATTTTAACTTTCACTACGTTTACATTACACATTTTCATTCTATATATAAATACAACACATGCCTAGGGACTGAGGATCTTGTAGCGTCTTTCATCAAAGACCCGCACCCAAATTTATTTGGAAGATCGAAACCCATGGAGTCAAACTGCCTTTGGGTGAGCAGTACTATAAGTTCTAAAATGTTGATGTCCTGCTATATGTGTACCTCCTTATAAGGAAAATCAGATGTAAATGGTTAAATTGTTTATGATAAAATTGAGTTTTTGCTATGAAAAACCATTTTTGAAAAACTGTTATGAAAATCCATTTCTACTTATCAAAACCTGCTTCAGCTTTTCGCACATTCAGTGCTATATCAGAATCAAGTACCAACCATCAAAGTGCCCATTTATGAAATACCCTAGACGTGATGCCATTAACCTCGAACCCGGCATCTGCAGAGTGAACCCCGAACACTACCCATCTAATATGGTTCGGTGAACACGGCGGGATCTCTATAAGCATAATGGAACCTCGGAACCAAAATGCCTAGTGATGGAACCTCGGAACCAACACCTCATCACCATGTACTATGTCAGTGCGCTAACTATCTATATACCCCGAATGTGCAGAGGGTAACTCACTATGTAAATATATACTACATCTCCCCAATTACCAACCAGGTAATATAGTTAGTCATAATGTCCCATAACCCTGCCATACACAATCCAAGATACATCTGACCGGAAATCGAAGCCAGGTTATCTTAGGGGTTTTGCTAAACTGTGCAAACCGCTTAAGTATTGAAATCGAAATTTTCTGCTGAGTATAATAAGTGGGAGGTAAAAACAATGTTTTACTAATTACATTATATTTTCAAAGTACTTTCATAAGCTTCAGAATTAACACTGCTTTTCAAAACGATTTCAGTACTCACCTTTTTCTCTAACTAATTTCTTTTTCAATTCTTGTCAAGAATAGATTATCGTTGTATTCAATCGCTTACACAATCCATACAAATTGCATTTAAAATGTTTCTCGCTCAACGTTTTAACCATAAACATACAGCGGCTTCAAAAGAGACTATATCAAAATGACTTCATTCTAACAAAACTCTTACGTGATAGTCACATTCGACAAGGACATCGATAATATGAGGTGAAATTTAATCAAAATGCCCCTACACATGAAATGCCCCATATAAACTATCCGTTTTAGCAACTTTTTCAAAACGACCCTATGCTATTCGACATATTGAATCATTTAAAGCACAAATCCGCCAGCAATTCTGGGCACACTCGGGTCCCACAATTAAATTTTTTTCAGAAATTATGTGGATACTAAATGTTATTGACATGCATATGGTTAGTTTTAGACTCAAGGGACTTTCCATAGAATCTAAAAACACCCAAAATATTTCTGAAAATTATGTCCGGACTGGCCCTAATAAAATCCCTAAAATTTAATCGAATTGTTTAAAACAATTAAATTCACTGACTGTTTAACACAATCCCGAAATTTCCTAAAATTCCTAAACCTTACCCAAAATTTTGGGATTGAAGTTTACGACCACGACTTAAGAAAATTCCAAGCCATTACATAGAATTTAGGCTAAAAATAACTCAAGTAGGAAAATCTCACTGAGCCACTCGACCGAAATGTTGCTCGTCTACACTCACGCCGGGGGCCGCTCCTCGTCACGAGATCAACTTCGCCTCTGCCCCGACAAAAAATGCGTCCGATTTCTATAGATCCCAGAAAGAAACAGTTATAAGAAAAAGGTTCAAAATTCCTCCCACCTCACGCCTCTCCGTCCGTCGGACGTCCCCCTTTTGATTTTAATTTTTTTTTATTTTTTATATTCTTAGTATTATTATTATTATTATTATTATTATTTGGATAAATGATTTCTATTGCTCATTCTAAATCATTCTTCCCAAAACAATTTATTTATTTTACCATTTTATCAAATGAACTTAATGTAGCCATTTTACTTCCGAGATTTTGTAAAACTCGCCCTCAAGTCACTACGACTCATCACCCGTAAAATCGTGGAAATGAGTTCGACCGCTTTAGAATCACTCTAAATTTTTCGTATCATTAGATTTCACGGCATTTAATTTAATAGTGCAGTCCGTTTCGTCATCCGAGATCTAGAGAATTTTCTAAGCTTCCCTGAACCATTATGACAATTTATTATCATTTTTGAAATTTTCTAAATTTTTTTCCATAATTTGTACTTTCACCCCTCCACTTTCCTTAATTGCAAAAGTGTCACAATTCTTTGAAAACTTTACAATTTCACCCTTCAAAACAACTTTCAAAAATTCCTACTATGACACAAAATAATTATGAAGCTGTGCACCTACGTTGACCTTAGGATTACACGTGCCGCACTACCTATTGAGAAAGGGCGCTACACTTTCCTCACTATAGTTTTACGTTGACTACCGATTTAATGACTTCGGGACAATATTCGGATCTAATCCCCAAAGCGACCATTTAATTAAATTACTAGGATTAACAAAAACTTAAAATCAATGTATTGAATTATATCGATGTTGAGAAACCTGGGATTTACCGCTCTACCACACTCGATAGATGTCAATTCAATTAAGGACTTATTGAAGTATCTAAGGAAGGAGTTATGTTGAGAGTTGATATTTCATACAAGATATTCTCTCGAGATATATTTGCCTATCTCGCTTAGTCGATGTATTGCATTTCGCTTAACCCTTGACCAAAACACCTAAAATGCAAACCTTTAAAGTGCCACCAGACTCGAATATCTCTATTCTTGACTACCTAAGTGTTGCTTTAACCATGTCCCTAGAAGTCATCTTCTCTCTATCTCAAACTCCCAATTTTAGCATGTCACGCTTATCGACAATAACATGTAATAAACTTTAATTAAAGCAAACATATGAACTCATTAATATTCAAATAAGTCAAATCCAAAATCAACTATCAAATGTGCTATGAGGGTTGATAAAACCCTAGAGAAAAGAATTAGTTCATCATATTATTCATTACAGACTGAAGAGTTCGGTTAAGGGAAGAACTACAGAAAAATCCGTCTTCTCAATCCTCCCCAAATCTATCTCTATTGATCTCCCTCTGCCTATATCTCCTTTTTCTTGTCGATCCAATCCTCCTTTGTGCTTTGAAATTACTTCCTTATACCTCGGGACACGGGCCCATCAATGGCCCAGAAAATTAAGGTTCTTCACATTCCGCTGGAAAAGGGTGCCCGCCACGCGACGGTTGCTTTGCTCCGCGTAGCCGACCTTTATACTGTCTCCCGTTCGCTGATGCGTAAGGGGGTCTTTCGCGACACGGCGCTACGCCACGATCGGCTGGTCTTCGCCATCGCTGCATCACCAAGAGCACTTCATTAGTCCGCCTTTTGTCATTTCTCGCTTCTATTATTTTTTTTATTTTTAACATCTTTGATTCCAACATTGCCATATTCTAAAGAACAATATAATATATGGGATTAGCTTAATATTAATGAAAAGACTGTGAATCATGCATTTTAGCTATAAAGAACACCAAGAATTCAACTGAAATGCACGGATGATTCATCCCGATCACAAAGCCAGAAGAAAATTTTGTCGTAACAAAGTTCAGTATGTCGCAACTTAGCCAAAAACAAAGTCATGGTGCAAACTTTGTCACGAAAAGTTTTATTATGTCTAGATAGAGTTCTCTTTGTCGCAACAAAGTCACAGTGCAAACTTTGTCACGATAAAGTTTTATTATGTCATGACAGAGTTTATTTTGTCACAACAAAGTCACAAGGCAAACTTTGTCATGACAAAGTTTACTATGTTGCAACAAAGATTATGACAAAGACAGAAACTTTGTCGAGACAAAGTTTTACTCTGTCACGACATAACCAAGTGTAAACTTTGTTGCAACAAAGTTTTACTTTGTCGGGACATAAACAAGTGCAAACTTTGTCGCGACCAAGTTTTACTATGTTGCGATAAAGATTATTATGTCGCAACAAATCTTTAGTATGTCACGACATTGATGCTGGGCTTGACTAGAAAGCCCTGAAAATTGCTATGTTGGACTGTTTTCAAGCCCATTTCACCCTAGGACTATAAATAATCATTTTTTAGGTTTTTAGGCACAGGAGTAGAGAAAACCTTCTATTGTATGCTTTCTTCCTCTCTCTCTAAAACCTTCTAACCCAATTTTTTTTGTTTAGCTTAGTTGATTTTTGTAGAGATCTGTGAGTAGTTTTAAAGTGCATTTTATTTTAGAGTCAAGAGATTTTGATGTCAGACATCGTAGATTCAAATTTCACATTTTTCAGACAAAGATTGAAACCTAAATTCGTAATTCTTTCACTGCCTCTTGATTTCTTTCTTCATTTTTCATCACTGGTTGATCAGGATGATTAAATCTGAATGGGACATTAAACACCCTCTAGGGCTGGGGATTAATTGTTGAACGTTCAGATTCATAGATTTTAAGTTATTTTATGGGTTTGAAGTTTGGTTTTATATAATTGGTACCATTCATATAATAAATTGTTCTTAATATTAGTAGCTCTGCACTCCACAAAAAAGTGGTCAGGATATCTGCCTGAAATTTTAGAGGCCCTTTGAGTGACATGGTAGATGGAGATTCTAGAGTACGGAGTGCCATTTCTCAAGAGGCAGACTAATATTTTGGAACTATGAACTTTGAAAATTACTTTGATAAATCACTAATTTACTCATGGTGTGAGGATTAATTGATGATGTATCAATTTAGTTGATTGTAGGTTTCTCCTTAGTTTGATGAAGATCTTGATCCTTGTTAGCAAAGATCTAATCAAGGAGATAGAAAATTTTTATTAGTTTTGGGGAAGGACAAGATACCAAATTAGATTATTAGAGAAGGCTTGCATAATTTGTCTATAGGGCACTTCACCCTAAGATTTCAGGTGAAGTAATCAAAAGGAAAATACCCATCTTGTGAGCAGGATTATATTCTACAAGTAACTGATTAGACTCATGTCTCTGAAAGGAACATGGATCTCTAATTAGTGCAATGGATGGTGTATGGAGAAATCAAAGCTATACTACTACATTGCTCTTGGACAAATCCAACATTCAACTCACAAATGTTTCACTTTCAGGGAAATGCAAATTGATTGTTAAATGATTATCACCATCCCTTGTGTCTCTCTTCATACATTTTAGAATTAAGTAGTTGTTTATTTGGTAGATTTTATGATTAGTTTTAAATTAGTTTTTATTTGAGTTGAATTGATTTTATTCCACATCCTATTTGGTCGCCTAAATAGTGAAGAGTCCTTGTAATCGGGGTGCCCAAATTCCAATTAGAGAGAACCTCCAATCCTCGCGGTACGATATCCGATCTTCGAGTCCACTTATTACTGTAAGATCATGCACTTATGAAGGGGATGAGTGTTGGTAATACTTTTCATTTCAGTTTTTGAGTACACTTACTTTTGTTTGAAATAAGTTTTTTTTGAGTATTTACCACATTCACTCCCTTGGCAATATTTTCATATATACATCATTTGGTCCTAACAAGTTTTTGGCGTCGTTGCCGGGGACTTTAGAGTTAGTTTTTGGTAGTCGTGTCAGAAAATTGGTCAACAAGTTTTTGGCATCATTGCCGGGGACTTTAGGTAGTCTTTGGTAGTTGTGTCGAAAAATTGGTTAACAAGTTTTTGGCGCCGTTGCCGAGGACTTTAGTTAGTGTTTGGTAGCCATGTCGAAAAATTGCTCAACAAGTTTTCGTGTCATTACGGTGACTTAGTTAGTCTTTGCAACTATGTTTAAAATTAATAACAAGTTTTTCGTGTTGTCACGGGACTTTAGTTAGTCTTTTGGTAATGTACAAAAATTTGTCAACAAGTTTTACGTCAAGCACGGGGACTTTAGTTACTCTTTAGCTATGTCGAAAATTGGTCAACAAGTTTTCAAGGCGTTATTGCCGTGACTTTAGTTAGTCTGCAATAAGCTCTAAAATCGTCACAAGAAGGGTAGTTGATATATAGATTCTCTTATCGATCCTTGTGGGTACGATATCCGGACTTAATTATCCACTTATTACTTGTACGACCTATGCACTTGCAGCAATTTAATTTAGACCAGTCTGCATTTTCATCATAGAGAAGAAAAACCATCAAGAGGAAATTCTCAAATTCCAAAAAACATGACAAAATTTCTAAAAAGACTTATGTCGGCATTTCAATGACAAACTAAGAAGAAAAACAATAGAAAAATTAGGTCTATACGAAATCGTTCTTAACAAGTTTTTGGCACCGTTGCCGAGGACTTTAGTTAGTCTTTGGTAGCCGTGTCAAAAAATTGGTCAATAAGTACGTCTAAAAACATTAATCCTTAAGATAGGAGAATTGGTCTTTGATAAGGAAAGACAAGTTTTATCACTAAGTTCGTGATATTATCTCTCCAAAAATCAAGGAGAATTGGTCTTTGATAAAGAAAGAAAGATTCTATCGCCAAAATCACTAGATTATCTTTTCAAGAATTAAGGAGAAATTCAAGTATAAAACAGAAACTGCCCACGAGGGAAAGGTATGCAATCCTAACTGTAGAACTTCGTTCTCCTTCTTCTCCAACCTTTTGCTAACTTAAGCATTGGAGAGGCGGTTGACACACGCCTTCGCACTCTCGTGCAAATTTACGCCATGACGTTGATGCCCTGTGAGACGACAATCCGTAACAACAATTGCGTCGCATGTGGAACCGGTGCAAAAAGCCTCCCACTGATGATGTGCAAGGGCTGATCCAAATGCCTATCCAATAGCCTCCACCACCATTGTAGTCCGACAATTTATATCTTCATCTCGATCTATCTGATACTGGAGCAATGACTAGCAACCCATTGATTTAGTCGCCTGAAGATTAATTTCTATCAAGCGCAAGATAAGGGAGAGAAGTTAAAAACAGGAGGAGCAAGGGAGACAGATTTAAGGAATCGCATGAACGCTACCGAACACCCGTGTTCAAAACTGATCATCATCTACGAGCCTAAGTAGAAAGTGGTGTGACTTGACGGCTGAAACGATGGCATAGCGCCAGCAAAGCGTACCAATCGTTCACGATAAAGAAAAGAAGCCCATCGCCCTTGACGATATGGATCTCCTCAAACAGATCGCTAAATCTCTCCCTAGCAAAAAGCAATAAGGATAGATCACGCCAAAAACACTCACATCGCCTTGCATTCAACAATTCCAATAATGGTACGTTCCGTCATAAATCTGCCAGGTCGACTTCTAAACGGCGCTGCGGAACACATTTACTTTACCTACGGATGCAATGCCACCCATGCACCCGCTTTTACCCTAATTTTCTCTTAATTGGGCATGCACTTACATACCACCTACCAGCTATTCGGTCCTAATGATTATTCTCTCTCTATGGCACAAGATCCTTGATTACGAGCCACGCGCTAGGCTCCACCATGCCAACCTTGCTATGTCTCACACCTCTAGCGATCCTTATGACCACATGCCCACATAACCAAGCACGGACTCGAACGCCCTGAACCATCACTTGTTATGCAAAGTCTTTCCGGCTAGTCTCCAAGGGCCGGCACTAGCTTAGTTCCACAGGCTCCCGCTTAATTCAGTAAATTCGTTTAACAAGCTCTGGACTGTATTAATCTCTCAGTACCTTTGTTCAGTACGGGAGAAGAGGAATATTAGTTCTTTGAAAACTATAATAAAAAAAGAAGAGAAAATCATATGGGACTTCACCAGGAGATTTGGGCAAGCCATTCAAATGTGCAGAAGCTATGTTATTGACTAGTCCTTCTTTAACTTTAGGAAAGCTTAGCTCATTTACTGCTCTTCCACTCATTGTCTTTAGACCTTCCAACTACAATGGAAGAATTGTATAAATGGGTAGATACATATTCAACCTTGGAAGATAACATTTGTGTGGCGACTCAAACTGTCATGATCACAAGCAAGCCGACTAGAAACACGTTTGAGGGGAAGACCCACCTTCGAGTCTCCAAAGGGCAGGGCAAAATCGAAGCAACCCTAAGACTAACCATTAAGAAGAGAGCCCCAATTCACTCCTCTAAATATCACCTACGAGAGGTTGTTGCCTCTCATTCGCGACTTGCCAGATTTCAAATGGCTTGCGCCAATCCAAATGGATCCCTCTCAGAGAAACCCGTCCATATGATGCGATTATCATGTAGATCATAAAGATGTAGACCAACAAAGCCGGAAGCCTAAAATTCGTAGAAAGATTGATTAAAGCAAAATTTTTAGAAGATATATTAGGGAAGTTGATCATAAGGAAGAATTCGCACCCATAGCAGGCAAAATCACAACCAGCATGGCCACACTGCTAGAATCTAGGCCCCGCCATAAACTAGGTACAACAGGCAAAATGCCATGCCCTGCACCAGTCACAGCCCCACACAAAAAAGAGCTTTTAGATAACCACTTTGCCAAAGCCCCGGTAAACGCTGTCCACATAAGCGATAGTTGGGAAGAGACTAAGCCTATAGACGACCCCAAATCCTTTCCCCTAGTAAACTCGAATAGGGTCATTGTGCCCCATTATGATGCACTTGTATTCACCCTTTGTATTAGCGGTTTTGATGTGCATAGGGTGCTAGTAGATCCTGGCAACGCCAGTATTTGTTGCAACCGTCGTTTCAACCGCATGGAAGCTTTCCCCCGATGTTGAATTCGCCACTAATCCTTTCATTTCAACGACGTTAACAACTACTTACATTCAGGAGATATCACACTTCCCATACAAGTAGGGCCAGTCACCCAATAGGTTTTATTCTCAATTGTCGAAGACCTAGGGCCATACAATTGCATAGTAGGCAGGGCATGGCTGCACTCGATGAAGGTTGTCTCTTCAACATATCATCAAATGGTCAGTTATTTAACTAGTGTAGGGCAGGTCGATCTTCTAACTAGCCAACTAGCTGCACGACAATGCTACAAATTATCCTTTTGAGAATAGAGAAAGGAAAAGGGTTTAGATAGTCTTCCTCTTGGGGACCACATTCCCGCGTAGCAACTACAGCTCGCCACCCAGGTAAGGGCAGGAGAGAAGGATTCGTTAGCTGTGGATCCTTTAGGAGACAAGAGCGCAGTCGGCCTGAAGAAATTCACATATGTCGTGGCCTCATTTATCTAGCAAAGAAAAGAATACATTTGACGCCAGATTGCCGGGGAACGCAGATGGCTCCACCGGAGTCACTCATACATGGCCGGATCGACCCAACGTCGGCCTCTCATAAACTCACATTACTGCCACGACAGCCGCGAGCGTAAGATAGCGCTTCCACCCAGATCGTCATCAGATTGTTCAAATAGAGGTAGACAATCTACTAAGTGCAGGTTTTATTAGATAGGTGAAGTATCCTGAATGGCATGCAAACGTAGTGGTCATCCCGAAGAAGGGCGGTAAATGACGGGTATGCATGGACTACACGGACTCCAATGAAGCATGCCCAAAAGACAGCTTCCCCTTGCCACGAATAGATCAGATCATTGATGCCTCTACTAGGCATGGGATGTTGTCATTTCTGAACACCTTCTCCGGCTATCACTAGATTCCAATGCACCCACTTGATGTAGAGAAAACGACCTTCATTACGCCGCACGGGCTATATTGCTATAACGTGATGCCCTTGGTTCAAGAATCGCCAGTGGCGACCTATTGCAGACTAGCTGGACTGGGATATTTCGCCACTGACGTAGGATGTGATGGAAGTCTATATTGACAATACGTTTATCGTCCAAAGAACGCCCGATCACATTGCCACTGATAGCAAACTTTTAAAGTCGGCACGCACCGAACGTACATGGAAACCTCAACTCTAGCGGCTTTGAGCTGGCCGGTAAGTTCCCTAGTTTATAGAGCAAGGGGGATTGAGGCCAATCCTATTCAACTCAGAGCCATTATGGAATCTCAGACTCCTACCACTAAAAAGGGAGTACAATAATTGACTGGCCGACGGGCACTCGGGTGATTCATCTCTGCTTATTATATCGATTGAAGCCGTTTAATAATTCTAAAAGGGACAAGCATCTACCGATAAAAATGCGATTAGGCCCTTATAGAAATCAAGCAATATCTTACCGAACCGCCGATTCTGGCTAGCCCTGAGACAAGTGAAATGCTTTATCTTTACATAGCTGTTTCTAATGTTTAAGTAAATGTAGCTTTATTCAAAGAAGACGAGCATTGACAGCAGAAGCCCATATTCTTCATAAGCAAGTCCTTATATGAGGCAAAAACCCGATATACCCACCTCAAGTAGGCAACATTAGCCCTCAAGGTAGCCGCTAAAAAACTCCGCCCCTACTGCCAGGTGCACCTATTACCATACTCACCAACCTCCCTCTATGAAACACTATACATAAGCTCTGACCATTACATGACAGCTCACGGGCAATCGAATCTAAGTGAGTTCGACATTCAATTTAAACCGCCTCGGCTGAAGGGCGGCATCAAGCTGACTTCTCAAAGAAGAATTCCTAAACAAGAAATGGAAACCAGAACAACCCGACCGGGTGGACTCGACCGTGGATGGCGCCGCGATGCACAAGAGCCTAGCCAGGCTGCACTCTTAAATCCTTAACTAGAGAAGTTATAGAGCAGGCCATACGTTTGAATTTTCCCGCTTCTAACAACAAAGCCAAATATGAAGCAATCATAGTCATGCTCGATCTCGCAATTTCCCGCCTCGTAGAAAATCATCATACAGTTAATCCCAATCAAGTGGTGTATGTGCAAAACAATATATGAAACAAGAGACCGCATGACCAAGTATGTGAGTCTTAATCAACCCACGGTTGGGTTTTATAGCCCGGTGGTCGGAGCATGTCCCAAGAAGCCGAACAATGAAAAGGAGGACGCTTTGCTGCCGTGAGCGTGTCCCTACTCACGGTGCCAGTCAATGCTCCTCCATGTATACTTCATCACCGTTTAATCACTACCAATCGGGTGAATGAAATTGATGAAACAGGTCCTTCTTGGATGACTCTAGTAGCCCGCTAATTAAGTTCGAGGGAACTGTCGGATAACAGATCTGAAGCCCATAAGATCCTGTCCAGCAAATTTCGATTCTCCTCATTAACGGGTCGGTGATAAATCCGCCCTCGGGCGGCCCTATCTTAAATGCCTCACTTAATAAACAGGATAACATATATTAAGTAACTCCATGATGGGATGAAGTGGAATCATCCAGCGAGGACGTTGGCACATAAAGCTTATACCCGCTAAGCGCCATTTGACCCACCATGCGGGTGGATACCGCCAATCTATGTTAGTATGCGATCACGCGACAGCCCCCGTCTCAAAACTCCCCGACCCAAGATTTAATAACCATAACAACCTCGGCCCTTCATTCATCAGGGAATTTAATATGTCAAGCCATCGCCACCGCCCGCCAGGTAAGTTGTTGCTAGTCATTAATCACTACTTCAGCAAATCTGATGTGAGGTCAAGCCTTTGCATCCATCAAAGACAAGGAAGTCATTCAATTTATATGGAAAAATATTGTGTGTAGTTTTGGGATACCCCAATCAATTGCAATGGACAATGGGATGTAATTTGATAGCCGGGTATATATGAACTTTTATAGCCAACTGAAAATAAAAAACCTATACTCCACCCCCAGCATCAAGTAAAGCAACGACTGTGCGTAGCTTCCTAACAAAACACTCATGTCACCTTTGAAAAAACGCCTACATTCAGTCAAAAGAAAGTGGGTAGAAGAACTACCAGGGGTGTTATAGGCTTATAGGACAACTAGCTGGAAGCCGATAGGGGAATCACCATTCGCCCTCACATACGGGATGGAGGTTATCATCCCTACGGAGATTGAGATGCCCACCATTCGAACGGAAATTCCAAAGGAAGCAAACACTGAAGCCGTAATCAAAGACTTGGACACGATTGATGAACTTCAGGAAGTGGCAACTATATGCATAACATCATAGCAATAGAGGTTGGCAAGCTTGCATAACCGATGTGTAAAGCTGCATACATTCAAAGCTAGGGAATTAGTCTTAAAAAGAGTTTTTGAAAACACGGCTAACCTAGAGGATGGAAAATTCTAGCCCAATTGGGAAGGACCATACACGGTGGTTCGAGAGGACAACTCTGCCTACGCTGCTGAAAGGTGCCAAACTAGGACTATTGTCTTGTGAATGTGGAATGCTATGCACCTTAAGAAGTATTATCAGTAGTGTATTCTTTGAGGAAATTATCATCAATAAAAGATTATCCTTTACATTATTTCCTCTTAAACCTATACGATTACTTCTTTCTAAAAGTTTAGATACTTGCTTGTTGTCCGATTCGCATCTAAAAAAGTCCAGATATGGTCGCTTTTCCGACCGGAATCAAAAAGTACGTATACTTGTTTGCCTGACTAGCATTCCCCAAACATGGTTGTTGTCTTGTTGGAATGTTTGACAAACATGGCTCATGCCTTGTTGGCATTTTCAAGTCTCATTGAAATACGCTAAGTGACGCCGAAAATTACAAATAAAGTACATATGTATTAATGGCCAAACAACGTCACTTGCAAAATTTCCCAAAGTAGCCGAAGCTAACATATCAAACAAAGCCCTATTCCTTGGCAATGACACCCCACTCTAATTCTTCAACCGCCCCACCTTGATCTACTTCTGCGTCTTTGGCCTCGACGACTATTAGGGCCGGGGGGTACCTTGGGTTGATAAAAAATTCTGGAGGAAGTAGGTTGGCAGAGTCAGGCATGCCATCCGAGATCTCTAGCTGGTCCCCGCAGATGTTGTCCTTGAACGCGTAACACCCATAGCCATAAGCAAAGATGAGCTTCAGAGACTCCTGGTAGTCTTTCACCAAGTCTTCCTTATCCTTGCTTGCTCGGACTTGAAGAGAAGATACCTCACCTTTGGACACCTCGAGCTCCAGTAAAAGCGACGTTCGCTTAGCCTCTACATAAGTGAACTCAGCCTCTAAGCGGGCGATCTCAACCTCTGACCTGCGATCACCTTCCTTCGCAACTGCCAAAGAATTTAAGGCCTTAGTTAGATCACCTTCTACCCTAGCTTTGGCATCTCCTGTTGTAATAGCCACTAATTGGGCTCCTTGGCTTCTTACTTAGCCTCATCTCTTTCTTTCTTTGCTTGGGTCATGCTTGCTGGGCCATCTTTGGCCTCTCTTTCCCAATGCTTTGACGAAGATTCCGCCTTGGCTAGAGAAGCGTTCAAGGTTTGATGATTGCAAGTGGCCGATCAAGCATAAACCGCGCCAAGATCATCTAGGCGGGACTGGAACTCTCAATGCAGGTGGGCCATATTCTGGATGGTCATCACAACCTAAAAAAGAATAGGAGTTAGAAGGAAATTACTACATAAAACTGGTAGTCAATATACTAAAATCAAGACTACTGGGCCAATGACGGTGGAAGTCAGGTTACTGATGAGCATCCCATCATCGGCTCACAAGTCGGAAGTCCTCTAACCATATAAACAGAAACATAATGGTATACCTCGAGTGGGCCACTCACTGCAATCTCTAAGTACTCCGTAAAGGTCGCGGTATAAAAGGTGAACCTGAGATCTCCTCCTAGTTGAAAGGGCTTTAGTGGTGGACAATTTTCAACACGCCCCGAGATCTCGAGCACATTGTATCTGCCGAGGGGTGAACCCTCTCTAGTGAAGCGAACATACGTGGTTACCATCACTCTGGCCAACACCTATTCGGCTGGGTCCGATTGCCTGCGGACTCGCGAGGCACCGGGCGGTGAACTACCCCGATGGCACCTGCTCCAACCTCTTCAACATTTGAAGGGCTC
This sequence comes from Tetrastigma voinierianum, assembly GCA_016808115.1. NCBI lineage: Eukaryota > Viridiplantae > Streptophyta > Magnoliopsida > Vitales > Vitaceae > Tetrastigma > Tetrastigma voinierianum. Next base: position 165,767 of record JAEQBH010005326.1, on the reverse strand, counting down.
GCAAAGGTGTATTAGCCTTCGTTGAGGCAAACCCCAAGGCTGATGGTCACCGAAGCTAGATTTGGGGATTCCCGTGACTATGGCCCGCGCCCTCTTCCGGACCTATCTAAAGGAGACCGCCAGTCAGTTTCAACCAGAGGTGGCCTTACCCTCTAGGGTTGCAGGTTGTTTACGCATCCGTGTAGCAAACTCGGGGGTAAGACTAAACATTTCTTCCTCCTCGGCAAGCTCACTTTCAACTACTCCCTCCTAATCTACGAAACCTTCTAACTCGGCTCTGGTTGTCTTTGTTTGCTACACCCTCATCTCTCTCTCTTTACACTGTAAGTGCCTTGGTTTTGAAATAGGGTAACACGGGGCAGACTCACTAAGGTCCTTGTAGCGGCCTCCGCTGGCCTTCGAGTAGAAATTGCCTGAGATGAGCCACTGACCAACTTCGCAGACTCCAAGAATGAAATGCCTCCCTAATGACCTCAAAGAAAAATCTATTTAAAATGATGGGGATAATATAAGGGAAACGGTTGCTACCCAACTCTCGTAAATTCTTCATCACAATGTACTATGATTGCGCCTTTGCCTTCATTATCTCAAAGCAATTGCCTAATGTTCTGCCAAACTTTCTCAATCCATTTTACTACCACCGCTTACGCTTGTCCGAATGACATCAAGTACCGCCAAGACATAGCCCACTCCAGCGTGAGCATGAGTTGCATCCTAGCTAAAACAAACTTGGGAACACCAGGGATTGATTAACGCAAAGGGAAGCCCGAGAGAGCCACGTCGACAAGGACCCCGACTTTAACAACCCTTTGCTCTTAGTCTTGGGGGAGTTAGGGAGTTCCTACTACAAACCGGGCTTTGGATTGTGGGCGAACATCGACAACCTACCCCCAGGCCTGAGCTTTAGTGTAAAAACAAAACAAATCTCCACCAACGAGATATCTAACCGATGGAGAAGGTTGAGCACACTGCAACCCATCAAAATCCGAATAGCATTCGGATGGATAAGCGTAAGAGGTGCCCGGGAGACATGTACAGACTACTTAACCAATGATGACATGGGGACGCGAAGTCTAGCTGCGAACTGCTCCTGGGTAAAGTAGGCGACGCTATCCGCTTCCAACAAAGCCAAGTAAACTGACCGCCCGACACAATTCTAAATCGATGTCAGCAGAATTCGTGCAGGATCTCAACCTCCCATGGACATGGAGGAGACAAGGCTGCTTGTAGAAGGTAGCTCTCGCCAGTGCCCTCTCCCCGTCCAACCCGACCGTGGAAGCCCTTCTGACCTCTCACATTCAAGTGCAACCACAAAAAGAAAGATGGAGATCAACTCAACAATATCCTACCAAAGCAATTGTAGGACTAAAAGCCCTGAAGTTTTACACAGCCTATTGGGATACCCCTAGGCTTGGGTGCATCCCAAAACCCCATGTGAAGTTCCATCCCCGGAAACCCATTGGCGACTGAAGGACGTGCGTAAACAAAGCAAAGAAACCAACAACCAAACAATCCACACAAACAAAATCGAAAGCCAAGCAAAATGGAAACCCACTGTGAGACAAAACGATCAGATTCTACATGGCTCCTTCAATCAAAACTTCAAGATGGCGTGTAAATGCAGTGCTTTAAGCAAAAGATTACTAAGTAGAAGCAAAAAGTTTAGCTATGTATCTCCTACTCTGCGAAGGTAAGGCGCATGTACGTGCATTAAATGCGCCACGGATCAGCCACAATATCGGGACGGCTCTTCCAACGTAGTATTTGGTAAAACGTGTCACCTTCTAGGGCATAGAAAAAACAAATGAGCCCTATGGGCCTAGATCCGTCTGGCTGGTGGGCCCCTAGGCTTGTTCATCAAAATGGCTCGGGCCTGTCAACCAAGTAGAGCCCAGTTACCAACCCTGTTTAGGAAATATGAAAACTTATCTCCAAAACCCAATAGAGGCTTCTTAGGAGCCAACTTTAGATAATTAGTTCCTCTAGCCGGGATACGAAGAAAGAATTGGAAATAGAAAATGCGATGCATTAATATGCCCAAAAACCCAATTTTATTAAAATATGCAAAAATGCATCAATAGTTACATTGAAACCAAGACAAACATATCCAAGCAACCTTGGTAGATCCCTTACAAGAATATCTAGGTATATACCAGGCTGATTACAATCAGAAAAGACAAAGATGAAAAAGAAAGAAGAAAAGAAGAGGTGAAAAGAATAGGAAGAGGAAGAAGGGAAAATCAAAGACAAAAAAGAATCAGATTATCCCATTGAGCTCTCCTCTAGCTTTCAGACTCGGGCTGTCAGAATCTTATATGCTGAAGACATGGGGGGGCACGTGAGTCTCAACACGTAACTCGAAAAAGAGCAGGATAACCAGGCCCCTCGTCCATGACCTCCGACCGATCTACGCAAGGCCCAACGAAGAGCTCTAAAAAGGTGATGTTGGCATAGTTAGGCCTCCCATCTGGGACGCTTGATGGGTCAACACAAACATCGTCTTCAAACACACAATATCTATAAGCGACAAACAGTTGTAGAGACTTTTAAAAGTCTCCACCCACCTCACTGTCCTAAAGAAGAATTCACGATAGAGGGATAAGCTAATGTGGGTGGAATCATTAAATTTAGATTTAATGACTCACCACCATATATATAGGGGTGAGATTCCAAAAGGCGCATTAAATACATCATCGAAAACACAGTATTTTTAGGTAATATGTGCATCGGAACATATGCGCATTAATCACCTGCAATTTCCCACACTATGGACCCTGAAACACAAGTATTTTTTCCTGCCTAGAAAAGTGATTCGTGCCACAGTAAGGGTGTCGGAATCAACAATATTTGTAACCTAAATTTCCTCTTATTGTCGTAGCAAAGCTATCACAGTAAAAGCAAATTGCAAATCTAATTTTAAATTTTCAGGTTTTTGGTAAAAACAGGGAGTTGATGCTTAAAACTCAAAATAAAACAAGTAAAAAAATGCAAATAGAATTCTCTTGTAGTGTTAGGTCACTCGGGCCGGGTACTTAGGCACCGAGGTTCTCCAGGGTCTTTTCCTCGCTTTGGGGAGGATGACATATAGTCATCTCCCAAACCGGTTCTTCATTTAACTGTAAAAACCGACCCTAAATAACTATCTTTGAAAAATTGATATTTGCCTCCCATCGATGGTCTCTCGGATGCTGAATAACATCACCTTGACTCACTTTCCAACAGCTAATAAATGATAAGTAATGAATGTCAGTGTATCTAACAATAAGTATACAATGAACCCTAAAGCTTACCAAGTACTGGTCATTTATAGTGATCCGAAGGGATCAAACCTAAAATTTTGAGAAAATAAAAATATCCTTGAATCGCCTTTCAATAACCCATAGATGGTAACTAACGGGTGTCAATGGATCTAACGATAAGCATCCAAGGAACCCAAAAGCTTATCAAATATTGACTGGTCCAAAGCAACCGGGCGGGATTAAAGCCTACGCTCGATCAAACCATAAATGGTAGAAAATACCGTTAAAAACATGTGCCCAATAGCCTTCACCCAAGGAAAAGTGGCTTTAATACCATCCTCCGAAGTTATCATCCTCGGAGGGTGTTTGGCAGTCGAGAAAGGGGAAAGAAAATTAAAGAAAATGGAGAAAGGGGGAAAAGCAGAGAAGTAAAAACGGAGAGCTAAAGCTTCGCTACTTTTTTATCGGAGCTAAGTGATGTTTCAACAAGGTTTGGCCTGGGATTTTGTAGTCAAAGCCCCTTTTCAAAATTACAAAAATAACATTGCAAAACCTATTACAATGGGGGAAAAAAAGGAAGAAAACAAAAGAGACAAAAAGCAAAAACAAACGGGCAGCAGGAATTGTAGTGGTAGAATGTACCAGTGCTCGAGCCAGGTGGAATAATGTCGTGGAACATGAATTTCCTGCAGCTAGTCTGTGCTACGCTCCATTTTTCTTCACTTTTGCTCTTCTTTCCTTCTGGGATCTGATCTTCTGATCTGCAATGATGAGTTCAACTCTGGTTCTTCGTGTTTGAATTGACTCGATAATTTTGGCCTGATTATCTTGCAAAAACTACAAAATTAGCCACAAAATGCGTATCAAGAGGAATAACAAGGACCTTAATGTGTAACAATCGGGTTAATTAGAATGATTAGTACACAAAAAGCGTTCAAAACCTATAATAAATAGGGTTCAAAATAGCACTTTTTGGGCACTAATCACACCCCCCAACTACACATTGCTAGTCCCTTAGCAATGAAAGAAAGAAAGAAAGAGGGAGCATACAAAACAAAATTAAAAATAGTTCACAAAAAAAAAAAAATTTTTCAAAAAGGTTGTGAATGAGAATGAGTAATGCCTAACCCTAAGTAAGAATCATCAAAGCCTTGCCCAATAACTATCTCGAGGGAATGAATGCCATACAAAATTGAGTATCAAAAGAGCCTCCTTCTTGCTGAATCAACCAAAAACTTCCACCAAAATATAAGTGTTTGTTTGATCAATTTTCAACAATAAACTGCTAAACTGCACTCTCCCCCCAACCAAGCTACTGCCTATACTTAGGACACTAACTAACCTAAATAGATCAGGACCCACTTTTATTCCACAACTCTTTTTGTGTTGTAGGGGTGCAATGCTGAGAAATCGACCTCACCAAAGTCCATGTAACGAGGATCTACTGATGACTCCCAACCAATTAAGGCTTAAGGCACCAAGTCATAAGGATCTTTCGACCACAAACTCTTCAGGTTTCACCCCGGACTTCTCGAATGATTTCGAGACTCCAGCACCTACACTTGCTAAACTCTACCCATACACCCGTGTAGCAAGCACTAAGTCGGTGGATCCCAACCAGTTGGCTTAGGGCACCAGGCTTTGAAGGCTTTTGTCATATACCCCTCAGACCGTGCTCGGGTTTCACATGCCGCTTTCAATTTTTCTCTTCTTTTTCTTTTCTTTCTTTTTTCTTTTCTTTCACACTTTATTTTGGAAGACACAATGACCTTCTTTTCATGAGGGTCCTTAACCTATTAAAGGTGGTCAACGAAAGTAGGATAGGTTATTGCAAAGCTTAGGAGGCTAGGCAGTTTTTCAGGTTATTGAAGAAACCTGATGCGCACAGTGTGTGTCACGCCCCGATTCCTGGTCCGACCCGATTGGCGAATCCGAACCGGTTTCGGGGTGCGAAACCATTTACTGGGACTCTTTACTTTTTTTTTTTTTCGTGAGCTTAACTTATACCTCGTGGGTATACAAACAATTTTGTAGATAACAAAAAATCATTTACATATATAGCTGACTACCATCGGGGTTGGAAAGATTAAAATCTATACACATATGCTAAGTCCCATTTTCTTATGTTATTATACATATCTTATACAAACATTAGAGATCGCTGGAACAAAGGCTGTGAGCACCTATCTCTCGAGACGCCCGTATCGCCGGGTGTGGAATGTCCTGGCCCTTCTTTATTCCTCTTTCGCACCTACACGGATCGAATAACACTGTGTAAGCTTTACGCTTAGTGGGAACATATAGACAAGAACGACCAATAACAATAATCGCCGCTACTATCTTTTACATTTACTTTCCTTATGCAAATTAACCAAGCCCATTGTTATGTGACTTCTAACTCATATCATATTATACATGTAGATTTTATCCTTTAGATTCCATAACATTTTCACGGTCAGACACTTCCATGTGTCATGTCTTTTTGCGTTTCAATTCATATCTTCTACATGTATGGCATGTCAGATCATATTCAAAACAAATTATACATCTACAATGGCAAATCGGAACAGATCAAAGTCATATCAATTTCATACAAGGTCAAATCAGACTAATACCAATACATATTAGACTCTTATCACTATCACGGTCGAAGCCATTAATCAACTCCCTTTAGCAATTACGTTTCATGATTTAGATGCCCGCTTAAAACATTTTGTTTCGTTATATTAATTTTCATTTTCAAAAGTGCGAATTCGAATCCTCGACTAATTCGCCATGATCCAAGCCGGAGCCCTACATTCGACATTTTCAATCAAAACATTTTGTTTCGCTTTTATTAAATTTTGTTTTCTCAAAAGTGTCGCGACCCGAATCCCCGACTTGACCCGATTGGCGGATCCAAGCTAGAGCCCGGTTTACTCCGACATTTTCAATTATCTTCCCAAAACATTTTGTTTGTGTTATTCCATTTTAAACTTTTTAATTAAGCGAAAACACTTCTTTTCGGGCAATCCCATAACCACTTACAAATTCAAAAGACCCATAACACTCACATTTAACAAAATGCATTTACAAAATAATGCCTTTATACACACATATACTCATGCTATTCATTTTTGCATGCTTTCATTTTACATATCATTTATCATATCACAACATACATTTTCAATGCAATAATTCAATTCACAATTAAATTTATGAGATTTAAGCATATACATAAAAATCTCATTTACACTCGTCAACGTTAGTCATTTCACCTGACTATCTAATCACATTTCTATGACGGATTCCGTGAATGAATTCGCCTTATTATCATTCCCAAGAATGTGCCTTCACATTTTATAATTGCCTCCCCATCATGACGTGATGCGTCGCTTGCGCACTCGACATGTGGTAACTTATTACAATTCGGTCTCCCATCATGACGGATGCCGTTTGGTGCACCCCGACACGTGGTATCACTTATTCGGTCTCCCATCATGCCGGATGCCGTTTGGTGCACCCCGACACGTGGTCTCCCATCATGCCGGATGCCGTTTGGTGCACCCCGACACGTGGTATCAATTAAATGCCATACGCCATCAAGACGGATGCCGATTGGTGCATCCCGCCAAGTGGGACATTTCTTCAATGCCATACGCCATCATGACCTGATAGCCATTGGCATCCCGCCAAGTAAGTATTGGAAAATTTCGGGGTGCCTCTATGACGACGTCGATTTGTGCATCCCACAAAGGCTTCATTTGATATATCAATCAATTCACATTTATGACGGATTCCATTTAATGAATCCCGTCTTTATTATCATTCACATTTATTCGGTTTCCAAATATCCCATTTCAATCCCATAATAACTTTCGTATTATCTTTTCAAAGATATACTCAATCTATGTACTTATTTCATATACTCATTCCTATACTCATTCACGTATACTCATTCACGTATACTCATTCATACACTCATTCACATACTCATTTCATATACTCATTCACATATTCATTCATGTATACTCATTCATGTATACTCATTCATAAATTCATTTACGTATACTCATTCATATATTCATTTACATATACTCATCCATATATTCATTCACATATTCATTCACGTATACTCATTCATGTATACTCATTCATAAATTCATTTACATATACTCATTCATATACTAATTTACGTATACTCATTCACGCATACTCATTCATGTATACTTATTCATATACTCATTTACGTATACTCATTCATGTATACTTATTCATATATCCATTCACGTATACTCATTCACGTGTACTCATTCATATGCTCATTTACATACACTCATTCATGTATACTCATTCATACATTCCTATCATTTGTTATCATTTTCTGGTTATATGTGATAATAATCATATATCACTTGTCCATTATGTGTTCATGACATATTGCCTGCATGTCTACATTCATGTTTCACCTCGTTTTCATTTTCATTTTCCATATCATTTTCATATTTCATGAACACATCTATACATATTTCATTTTCTACATTTTCCTTGTTTCAAGCCTATTACACATGGCACTTCATATTCTTGTGAAGTATGATGTCTATGAAATCACACCTCCTTTATATATTCTTATTCCTCTATGAATCTACTTTACTTAGGAATTGGAATCAATCCAATCGGATCATCCAAACTAAAGTTATGGCATTTTCATGCCAAACTAGTCGGTTTACCCAGATTACACAGGGAACAATTTGTACTACTAATTTTTCCGGGGTCTTAACTCCATATTTGACACTATCTCTTTGTACTCTTTTAAAGCTAAGGTGCTGAGGGTTCTTCTCCAACTGGAATCACCCAATTCGGAGCACCGAAACTCAAGTTACGTCCGAAACAACCCGGACTACTCTATGTTCAAAGCTGGAACCAGAATTTGGCTTGTACATGGTCCCACTTTGAGTGAATTTTTAGGCCACTTAGGATCAGAATTTGACGATGCCTATTTCTTTATGTTTGGTTTTCCTTGAAGTCTATTTTAATTACCCACTTGAATAACTCAAATCGGATAAGAAATGAACAAGTTATGATCAAAATACAAAAACTGGTCGAAACTGGGAAAGCAAACAAAGGTGTACCTAAGATACGTCTAACATGTACCTATTACGTTCGCTCGAGGTGTACCGGTACACATTCAAGGTGTACCGGTACATGTCCCCCGAAAATTCCCAAAATGTGTATTTTCTCCATTTTTTTCCATATTTTGCTACCCAAATCAACTCTATACTTCATAAACACTTCAAGACCACTTCAAATTCATCTTATGATCTCTTTTCTACTCAATTTATCATTAAATCCATATCCTTTATCAAAACCTTTCATGATTTTCTCTCAAAACCACTCTAATATGAGTTATGACCCATACACAAACCAAACATCATGATTAGTTAGGGTTTGTTCTAAACCCTAACTCAATTATTCTCAATTAAACCATGAATCCATCCTCAAAGGAAGGATCCCATATTCTTATTGTACTATTTAAGGTTTTACCAACCATACTTTCCATGATTTTTGGGTTAAGAGGAAACCCTAGCAAAATCCTAGGTTTGGAACTCAAAAACTTTTCTAGAACTCCATACAACATCCATACACAAATCCAAAGTTCCATACCTTTTTGGCTTTGCTTTCCTCTTCTTCCTCTTCTCTTCTCTTCCTCTTCCTCTTCTTCTCTCCTTCTCCCATTCGTTTTTGAGCTCTCTCCAAATGGAGACCAATTTTGGTCTTTAAATCATGGATTTGTTAAGGCCATGTTTGGCCTTTAAATAAAACCCATTTTTGTTTTAAACTTTTCATTTTTGCATTTTGGTCCCCCATTTCTCTTCCATTTGCACTCTAACTTATTAAATTTATATTTTTGGCATCCCATCTTTTCACAATTTCCATAATTGCATATCAACTTATTGATTTATGCCATTTATGTCCTCAAGTAGTAAATGACTAATTTACCCTTGGCTTTATGATAAATTTTCGGGTCTTATCGTTTTATTTCCCAAAAATTCTTATTTTGCTTATAATATACCCTAAACAAGTCCGAAACTGCAGCAGATATTTCACACATAAGTAAGGTGAGTTAGCTAAAGGTGGAAGAAAAGGGTCAAAGCAACAGATTTCCAACCGATCATCCACTCAAACTAGGCATGGAACCAATCTAACATCAATAGAATTGACAAAGTTTCAATTTTTTCAAAACCACAAAGTTAAGGTAACACAAAAAAATGGGTGCAAGCTTTTGAACAAAATAAGCCGATAGTATAACAATTCTTCACAAAAGAAAACCAAGAAGCCACCGAACATCACAAAAATAGGCTTGCTCAAAATAGTAACAAAACATAAGTGTAAAGCCACTCTTCACTAACTCTCCCCCCAACCAAATGTCTCATCGTCTCGCAATGGGCCTTGATTGGAAAGTTAGGAAGGAAGTAAGTTAATTTTGATGAGATGTGATCGTTGTTAGAGGGACTTCGCAAGCTTTCCATCGACACCTTATTCACTTCGTTTGGGCTTCAAATGAATAAGTTAGAAGAAGGAAAGAGAGAAAAAAAGTGACCAGTTGGAGCATTTTGAAAATTTCACTTTCATAAAAATTTTAAAAGTGTTCTTTCTGGCTATTTTTGGATTCTACACTCTCTAAGCTTTCCAACGGTACCAAAAACACCTAAAACCAGCTCGAATATCAAAAGTTATGAAATAAACAAAATCGTGAGTAAAGCAACAAAGTAGCGAAAAATTTTCGCTATATAGCGAAATTTTCGCTAGCATAGCGAAATTTTCGCTATTCTTGTGAAAATTTCGCTATAATTATAGCAATTTTTTTTAATAAAATAAAATAAATAAAATAATAATAATAAAAATAAAAAACAATTCTTGAGACAACTTTTTTTTTTAGTATAAAGAAAAAGAAAATAATTTTTTAAATAAATAAAAATAAAAATAATAAAATAAAATAAAATAAAAGAATTTTTTTTATATTTTTTTGTGAGAGATGAATTTTTTTTTTTTATAAAAATAAAAATAAAAAATAATAAAATAATAAATAAAAAATTTATTTTATTTTATTTATATATATTTTTAGAGACAAATTTTTTTTCTTTTTTTTGATAAAATAAAATAAAATAAATTTATATATATATATATATATATATATATATATATATATATATATATATAGATAATAATAATAATAATAATAATAATAAATATCATATAAGACAAAAAAAAAGCACAAGATATTCAAAATCGAAACAGAATTTCGCTACATAGCTGGAATTTTCGCTATGTAGCGAAATTTTTGCACATAGCTAAACTTTCGCTATTCTAGCTTCTAAAATTTCATTATAATTGCAATTTCCTAAGCCTGTATCACATAATCTTCATTCTGCTTCCAAAATTTTCACTAATCAAAATTAATACAAAAAAAAAAAAAGAAAAGAAAAATTGCAGAAAAGTGAAAAACAAGCTTAAATCAAATATTAACTTAAAATTTAGGGAAAATCTAAGAAGAAAATATAGAAATCCAATAAAATAAAATAAAATGAATAAAACAAGAAAAATTAAAACAGTGCCGGGGGAGATCAGGCTCCCTAAACCACTTCCTTAGGCTTTTGGAGGCCGCTGGAACTAGCGTAGCTTAGAAATGCCGAGGTTCGGGTGCTCCAAATCCGAACCGGCACCCGAACCATCCACTATGCCATGCGATGTGAGCAACTGCCAATGTCTTCGATGTAGTGGCAAATGTTTGAGCAATGACCACTAACTTCCTAAAGTTTTGTAGTATGGGCAGCACAAATGGGGTGGCCTTTGGAGATGGTGTTTCTGTGTCACCAGGCCGCGTGTGTGCATATACTTAGCCTTGAGAGGGTGCTTTTGGCAATGGGTTGTTTATGGCTTGGGCAGTGGACTTTTGGGGCTTTTCTATTTCTTCCTTTCCACTACTCCCTCCTAGCCAAGATGGGGAGGTTTCTTCTTCTTTTTCCCATGGACAAACAAAGAAGACAAATATATGAGGATTCGATAACCCCGCGTCGACATCAAGCCCTCCACCATGGTGTCGCACAAGGCACTCTCCTTCTGGATTTTCCCTCTGACATTAGCATGTTGCCGACCGGCAGCTTTGAAATGGAGTGGCCAGTTTTCAAATTTACAAGCCATATTTCCCCACTTTGAAGTCCATCAATTCTCTTGTTTACATTGTTTTCCATAGTGTCAATTTCTAACATAATCGAGCATTGATCACTTTCTCAAGGCTTCACAAAGCGCTCCACTAGCTCGTGAGGTTCCGCATGGCTTCTTCCAATAGGAGAGGTTGACTGCGATGGGAGGGGGTGCATACTGCGGAGGCACCATGTAGGAGGGTGCACTCACCCATGGAGGATCCCATAGTCCCCGCCGGACCTGGGGATGGGTTTGATTCTCTGGACGGTCGCTGATCCTACCATGGAAGGTTCCTTTATAGTCCCTCATTGACATGTATGCCTCTCAGGGTTTCTCACTGAATACTCACTATATTGTTCTCCCTCTTCCATTTGGTCACAATTCAAACCCACTAAACATGCAATCCTTCAGTAGAAATTGGGCAACATAAGACAACACCAAAAACAGTCCTGCAAGAAATTTTTTTTTTCTTTTTACATGAAACTAAAAAAAAATGACAGTAAAATATTAAAGGAATTCACCAGTACTTGTGATGAGGATCACAAGTGTTTCACAGCTTCTCACCTGCACTAAGGCACCATCCCCGACAACGGCGCCATTTGATTCGTGCCACAGTAGGGGTGTCGGAATCAACAATATTTGTAACCTAAATTTCCTCCTACTACCGTAGCAAAGCTACTACAATATAGCGGTTCTAGGGTTGAACTCAGGGATGAGTTTTCTTTGTACAAATGACTAACAGTGAAGGCCAAAATTAGTGAATTCAATTTGAATTTTCAGGTTTATGGTAAAAACAGGGGAGTTGATGGTTTAAAACTGAAAATAAAAACAAGTAAAAAAAAAATGTAAAATAGAATTCCTTGTAGTGTTAGGTCACTGGGCTGGGGTACTGGGGCAACTGAGGTTCTCCTGTGGTTCTTTTTCTCGCTACAGAGCAGATGACATATAGTCATCTCCAAACTCGGTTCTTCATTTAATCAGAAATCCAACCCTAAATAACTATCTTTGAAAATTTGATATTTGCCTCCCATTGATGGTCTCGACAAAGGAATAACATCACCTTGACTCACTTTCCAACAACTAATAAATGATAAGTAATGAAATGTCACTGTATCTAACAAGTATACAATGAACCCTAAAGCTATCATATTGGCCGCTTGCGTTGATCCGAAGGGATCAAACCTAAAATTCCGAGAAAATAAAACATCCTTGAATCGCTTCAATAACCCATAGATGGTAACTAACGGGTGTCACGGATCTAACGATAAGCATCCAAGGAACCCAAAAGTCAAATATTGATCATTCAAAGCAACCAAAGGGATTAAAGCCACGCTCGACCAAACCATAAATGGTAGAAAATACCTCCGTTAAAAAACATCATTAGAAAACCCCTTTAGTCGCTTCGATCCCCCTACTTCAAAAGCCTTTCGCTCCAAGGAAAAAGGGTTTTAGCCACTCATCCTCTGAGTTGTCATCCTCGGAGGGTGTTTGGCAGCCGAGAAAGGGTTGAAAATGGTTGTTCTGAGGTGTGGAAGCGCAGAGAGTTTTAAAACTGAGCCAGCCCCCGCCACTTTTATTGATTAAGTGATGTTTCAACAGTGCTTGGCTTGGGGATTTTGTAGTCAAAGCCCCTTTTCAAAATTACAAAAATAACATTGCAAAACCTATTACAATAGGGGCAAAAAAGTAAGAAAACAAAAGAGATAAAAAGCAAAAACAAACGGGCAGCAGGAATTAAGGGTAGGATGAATAGTTCCATGAGCTGTGAATAGTGTCAGGAACATGAATTTCCTGCAGCTATTTTGTGCTACGCTCCATTTTTCTTCACTTTTGCTCTTCTTTTCTTTTGGGATCTGATCTGCAACGATGAGTTCAACTCTGGTTCTTCGTGTTTGAATTGACTCGATAATTTTGGCCTGGACATTTGCAAAACTACAAAATTAGCTACAAAAACGCTACAAGAGAATAAACAGTAGACCTTGAATGTGTGTAAATCGGGTTAATTAGAATGATTAGTGCACAAAAAGTGCTCAAAACCTATAATAAATAGGGTTCAAAATAGCACTTTTTGGGCACTAATCAAAAAGCATGACATTCTAGTCAGGAAAAAAGAGGGGCATTGTGAGTACCATGGATTTTGGGCCTAAGACCCACTACTCAATAGGCCTAGCACCTACACGGGCCCATTGCCTGATTCAAACCCCAATACGGCCCAAAATAACCTGTTATATCAAAACCATATGGGAATTAATTAGACAGGAAAGGCCTACACCTCGTCTGAAGTCTCGAGCCCCCTAATTAGCCGCCCTACCACATACAGGATATTTCTCCATAGATCTCACAATATCCGAGTTTATTACGTCTCAAAACATTAATCCTTAATAACGAAGAATTGGTCTTTGATAAGGAAAGACAAATTTTATCACTAAGTTCATGATATTATCTATCCAAAAATCAAGGAGAATTGGTCTCTGATAAGGAAAGAGAGATTCTATCGCCAAAATCACAAGATTATCTTTCCAAGAATCAAGGATAAATTCAAGTATAAAACAGAAAATCCCCATGAGGGAAAGGTATGCAATTCTAACTGTCGAACTTCCTTCTTTGTAGCACCCCTTTTTCGGTCTAACCCGATTGACTGGCCGAACCGATCGGATTTGATACCATCAAAGTGTAACACTCTTTCTCGATCCGAATTCCGATTACCTGGCCCAAACCGATCTAGGATGCCTCGTTAAATTCTTTTATTTACTTTATTTATTTGTTTCTGCTTTCAAAAGTGTCAGAACTCGAATCCCTAAATTTGACCCGAATGGCGATCCGAACCGGAAAGCCCTCGTTTTTAATTCCGATCGTTTTCATTGATCTTATCAAAAACATTTTATTTATGTTGTTTCATTTTAGAGTTTTCAATTATGCGGAAGTATTTCAAATGGTAGGCTCATAAACATTTACTTTATACAATATGTTTACAAAATGGTGTATCATGCCTTTACAAATGATATACAAAACACTATTTCAGAGTTTAACTCTTTTGTTCACAAAATATCACATGTTCAAAAGAAATGATATGCATATGACGGGGTATATACTTATATGCCGCAACTTTCTCTATGACTCTGTGCTTCTTGATATTGTTCCTTTCCCGCTTGAAACCTACGCATATATTGTTATTTCATCCTTAGTGATTCTATACAATTCTATTCCAGTTTTTAGTTTAACACGACATGCATTTATCATAAAACCATGACTTTTATATCAAACTGTACTCATGCTTATTCATTTTCACATGCTTTCACTTTACAAACCACTAATCATATCAAAATGTTCATTTTCCCATGCAACCGATTTATTTGACTCAAATCATGAGATTTAAACATATACTCCCAAGGATGTATTTAGTTTACAAATCCCATTTACACTCATCAAAGTTTGTTATTTCACTTTGTCTATACAATTTACATTCATGATGGATTACGTTGTGAATCCCATCATTTTTGTCATTCGGTAATGTGCTTACACATTTAACAATTTCGGTCTCCCATCATGATGGAAGCAGATTGGTGCATCCCGCCAAGTGGTCATTTAAAAATGCCATACACCATCATGACGAATGCCGAATGGTGCATCCCGCCATGTTGGTCGTTCGGTATATTGATTCAATTCAAGATGTCAAGAATTGACCAATTCGTTTACAATTCGATTAATCACTCACATGCAATTAATTGTCAAACATTTCAAATATCACATTTTCAAATCCATATGCACTTTCGTAATATCATTTCAAGGATATACTCATTCCATATACACATTTTAGGTTTATTTAGTAAACTACCAAACACTTGAAATATGAATATAATTACGGTGAACAAAGAACTAACAATACTTGAATCCTTAATAAGAGGTCCAAAGAACTAACCGGCCGTTTGGCTTCAAGCTTCCTTCCTTCGATTCGTCCTAGGTTAGGTGACCCTCACCCGTCCCTAGTCAATCAATCACACACATCACATTTAGTAAACTAGCACTACTCACACTTAATCCTCGGCAAGGCAGGTACTATGACAAGCCATTTAGTTTTATCCTTATTCAACCCCATTAATCATTTATTAGTGGTCCTTAAACCATCGCTGTACGAATAAGAGGTGCCTCAAGAAAAAAATGCTCGCTAGAATAGTAGCTACTTCGCCGGGCGCAAAGAATGGTACGGCTGCGGGTGTACCCAAGGGGTGTTTCATTTTGGCACTCCTACTATCGCTGAGGGTATCCCATGCCTTGCTGCAGGTCTACTACCGAGGTAGCGTGGGTCTCTACGCCGCGGCGTAGGAGCCTCGATAATGCCCGCATTTTCCCCAGCTTTTCTCATTTCTTGCGATTTCTCTAAAAATCCCTAAAACTCAAAATAAACATGGGAATCACTCAATAACATCCAAATATCATCCTAAACCAACCATGAGCAAAACCCATGCATGGATTAGGGTTTTTTTTTAACCCAAACATCAAATACAACTTTCGAGGGTTTAGGTTCATACCTCTTATCCTTTGAAGCCCTAGCTTTCTTCTTTCTTCTTGATCACTCATGCACCAGAAATGGGAAGATCTCCCACCAAATTCACTTCTTTCCAAAACCCTAGCTTTCTCCTCTCACTCTCTTCTCAATACCGTTTTTGCTAAAATGAGCATTCTAAGACCAGATGTGGTCTAATATCACTTATCCATTATAAGGCCATGTTTGGCTTCCAAAAATACATTTTGGGATTTAAGTTGCCTCAATTTACCTTATAGCACATATATTACTTCTATTTGCACTTAAGCACATAAACATTTTTCTCAAATGACTCTTAGATCGTCATTTTACAATTTTTTTTCTTTTCGCCTCTTGGACACTTGAGTAAATTTCCGGTTCGGTCTTTTAAATCACTTTAGCATATATCAATCAATATTCATTTAATAAATTCCTGAAAAAAATCCAAGTTTGGTTCTATTTATACCTGGAATATATAATAGAATTGTTATAAAAATTCTAGGGTATTTTTGGGGTGTTACATTCTCCTTCTTCTCCATCCTTTTGCTGACTTAAGCATCGAAGAGATGGTAGCCACATCACCACCGGACACCCTTTTTTTTTACATCGCCACATCGCCACATCCTAAAATAATTAATGTTTTAGCGGTCAACATGGAGTCAAATCTTCTTTTTGTAGCACACTAGTATAATAATAATAATTATTATAATATACAATTAATATATTAAACTTTGTTGTTTTAACTATTTCGAATGTGAAGCCAGGCTAATCGACAATATCGCTAAGAAATGATCATTATAGAATTGTATTAGATCATGATTTATGGCCGAAAAATGTGCCAACGAGGACGCTGACTAAGAGGGGTGGATTGTAGTGTTCCACAACGCCTAAAGACAAAAGGTGAAAGTCCATATATGAAGAACTTGAACTCAACACTATCAAAACCTTTTCTTGAGGATGTAGGCCTAATATAGAAACAAAATTAGGGAGGGTCGGGTGGGAAGCCATATCCTGAAATCGAACAATATCGATTGAAGAGTTGGGTCGTTACAGAATGGTATCATAGTGTGATCTGTTGAAAATGTGCCAACAAAGACGTTGGGCTCGAAGGGGTGGATTGTAATATGTCCCACATCTCCTAGAGATAGAGAGTTGAAAGTCCATATTTGGAGGGTTTGAACTCAACAATATCAAGACCTTTTCTTTATAGCGTAGGCCCAATAGAGAAGCAAAACCGAAGAGGGCTGTTAGGAAAATGTAGTCTCCTACCTCGTAGTCGCGGGATCGTCGCAGCATTCACCGCCTGGTCGCAACCCGCAAACAAAACAAGAAGAGGACGGTGGTGTCCCGTCACCCCTCCGATGACGAAGTTAGTGTTTTTCTGGAAGAATTTGAGCTTTGAGCCGCCGTTTTCTTGATTAAGAATCTCGTACCTTGTTTGGTGTGACATGCTTCTCTTTTATGGAAGGAGAAAAGAGGATCCGTCTTTTTTGGAGAGTAGACGATTTCTTCCCATAATGTTAGGGGAAGGTGATTCTTATTTTGGGAAGGATGACTTATTCCTCCTTTTACATAACTACCTTCCCGATAGGCCCCTTCTAGGAATGCATTCCTATTCTCCTGGAGGCGAGAAGACCGGTTCATGGGAGGTCTCACATTTGTAATGTGAAGAGTTGATTGACAACTTTGCTGGGTAGAATTGCTGATAGGGAAAGTAAGCACTTGACTTAAAAGGCATCCGGGATATGAGATACCTGGGCGCCCGGGTGGAGGATTGGCCGGGCGTTCGTGGGCCGACACAAGATATGAGCTTGCCCTCTGGGGTACCCGCTATGGCCTACGCGCTTCCCGGGTCGGCCGGCCCCGGCCCTGGCTTATGGGCCCCACCTCTCGGGCTCGGGCTGGGCCGACCGGCTATGGGTGCCGGTCCGGGCTCCATGGTACCATTAATGCCCCTTTTCCCGCCTCGGGAGGAAGATCATTCCTATCGGAAAACAAAGAACAAGGTTGGATCTGTCATACATAGGAACAACCTACCATTAATGTCATAATTTTCAACGAAATTTTGTAACTTTTTGAAACCGTGATTAGATACTATTGGGTCGCTTGAATAATCCCGAGATTTAGAGGCAGCCATAAAATACGAAAGTGGAGGAGATTGGTTGTCTTAATGGGTTATCCTCTCGCCTTGCTCCGAGAAGTGGTAACTCGAATATTGCTAAAGTGCTGGATTGAAGGATGAACAATGATCGTGTTTAGTTACTTGGGCACGCCTTCTAATCGAGGGTTGGACTAGAGGTTGAATGGTTTGAGCGGAGTCGAAATGTCCCTTGGCCTTTGGGGTGGTTCTAGAACTTGAATGAGTTCGAGGTTCCCGGAATTTTCACAGGATCACTCCGACCTCCCAAATTTCATCCTCTTCTTTTCCTCTTTTTTTTTTTTTTTTGCCTTTTGCAACAACTTCTTTCAGTCCCATCTTCGTCTTTCCCTTTTTCTTGGCAGTGGTGACGGTCGCCTTGCCTGTTTTTCTTTTGTATTTCAGATGTTATGAATGCTACCGTGTCGTATTGTATTATGATTGCTTGACAACAAGCATCGCTATGTAATGCTGAACACCTTTTTTGGTGCAATTAATAAAATTGTGATTTTTTAACAGCTTATTACCTTATTATAACTATGTATGGACATTCTACCTAAGTGAGGCCAATCGATCATAAAACTTGTTAATGGGCTGGTTTAATCGCTAGAGAGAAAGGCCCTTGGGCTTGGCTCAACTTAGATTACTATGCCCTAGAGTGCGAACTGTCAGATAACAGATCTAGGAAGATGTCATCATCGCCGCATTTAAATGTGACTGGCTGCACCCTAGGCTTACTCATATAGATAGGCATCATTAAGCCGCACTTCTTCCTTTTTGTGTTATTTCGTTTATTTGTTTCTCTCCTCCTGACCAACCACCGAATAGGCTAGTTCGACCGCTGGGCTTGCTCGTGACCCATTGTTGCAAAGTAATTGCGGAACTTATTCCATTGTGTAACCATAATCACCCCTAGTAGTCATCCTGGGTAGAGGTGGTCGGTTTTCTATCGTCCAAGGCCTAGAAGAAGAGAGACGTATTTTAACACCTATTCTTCCCGGGCGATTCTTACCCAGGCTCGGGGTATGTCTTTACACCACTTAGGTATATAGCTAGGGTCTAATATTCTTTTTCTCCTCTCCTTTTGATTTTCTTGTAGAATGGCGAGAGGTCGGGAAGAAACTTCCATGAGTAGTCGCCCCGGTGCTCCTCGGGCGACGCCGCAAGCAAAGATCATTTCAGCCTCGACGACGGAGGAACTAATGGCATATCATGAGGTGCCCGATGACATCAATCTCCGGGTCGATGGATAGGGCGGATGAGTCCACGTTAGGTGGGGAACACAACGGTGTGTTTTTTACCCAGGAGCATCTAGCAGTTAGTCTATGCTTTCCTGTGTCGGCAATAGTTAAACAGTTTTTGCATTTTATCCGGGCGCCCTCGGCCTTCATCCACCCCAACGTGATTCGTATCCTAATCGAAAGCTGCGTGCTTAACCATCTGTATTAACTTGACCTCTCGTTGGTGGAGATTTTCATGATTTACTTTCTCAGCGTGGGGTCGGGTGGCCGGATGTTCATGTCGGTTTTGAGCCTGCAATTACAGATCGTCAATGGGCTTCCTGACTCACCTAAGACGGAGGCGAAAGGGCGTTGCTAGTGAGGGGTCCGGATGAGATCTCGTCCCTCTCGCCGCTATCATTTAATGTTAATCGGTCTCAGTCCTTCCCAGTGTACGGGCCGATTTGACGGTTAGCCATAATCGACGTTTGTTGTGTTATGATGCATTAACCTTTGGTTATCCATGCAAGGAAGGCTTGGTGAGGAAGGTTGGTAAACTGGGTGGAGAAGTCGAGCATTGAGAAGATCAGCCAACTTTTGGAGATTTTTGAATGGGAGCCCACCGCAGTTTTGCATTTAATTTAGAGAACAACATCTTGTCAGAAGATACAACTCCAGCCTCCTTATACTCTCCCTGCTATTCCCTACCGGCTTTACGTCGTGGAAGCGGGAGCACTTCAGGGTTGGTCGATTTACTGCGCCTAGTTTTTGGTAGCTTAGCTCCTGGGGAACTAAGAACTAAGGTATCGAGTCGGGTGCTGGTTGCCTGAGGCACATCGAGATCATCCACTTCTTCGAGTGGGGATTCTCGTCCGTCTCCTTCTGCTTGTCCTGAACGCCCCTTTGCCTGGGCAAGACGTGGCCGAACCTCGCTCCCGAGCGGTGTGAAGGTCAAGCTGAAAAGTGGCGTCCAAGCGGGCCGAAACGGGTCAACCAGGGGGCGTGACTTCAGACCTTGGGTTCCTGCCGACACGGAAAGTGCTTAAGACTTGGAGGGAAGAAGAGCGAGAGGAGAGAATAACGGGGCTACTCGATCGCTATGCCGCCTGCAAGAGGAAGCAGCAGGTGATTTCTAGCGGTGAATCAGACACCGCCAATGTCCAAACTAGGGGACCAAGTCACCGATCGTATACCGTACTCCGCCGCTAACGAAAGTTTGGGGGACTAGGCAATCATCCTGCTCTCCCAAGCCGGGCCTACTGTGCTGAGCTTTAACAGAAGGGGTCGACCGGGACAAGATCGGCAACGAGGATGGTCCCCAGCCTCGATAGCACTCCAAGTAATCCCACCTCTAGATCAGGCTAGGGAGCAACCAAGGAGGTTGAAGTACATGCGGTCGATCACCCAGCGCCCCCACCGCGCCTGACCTAGGTGGTAACTAACAAATACCTTCCCCTCCACGAAGGCCGAGCCCCCGAGGGCAGAGGTGCCACCCGGATGGATGGTGAAGGATAGCGCCGCGCCGCTGAGCCCTTCCATCGTGGAGCGTCCGCGCTCACCGCCAGGGCACTAGACGCAGTATACCGTGCCTATAATCGCCAGTGGCCTGGTCTCGCGAGATTATACGATGACCCTCCCTGTTTCTACCCCGAAAGAGGATTTCCTACAGATTATCGACGACGGGATACAAGTTCGGGAATCAAATTTATTCCAAATAACCGAAATGGGTAAGATAGTGGAGTTCCGCTCTGTGGCATTGGGCCGCTTATATTGTTGGTTTTCTTAGTTACTAATAGGTTTTTGCAACCGGGAAGGTCGCTCAAACATGGCGCTTCAGCATCACGAGCTCGAGCTCGCTATGGACACCGAGCGGCTAAGATTATGGCACCAGCGGAATGGCCGAACGGGAGATGCAGCGAGCGCCATTAAGGAAGCCGAGTCATGTGGTCGCCATCTGGAGCTGTGAGGCCAAGGAGTCTCGCCGAGAGAGCCGCTTCGGGGCCGGGCCGAGAGACACACGCCGCGAGGCGCCGACGGGCCGGTGCCGGCGATCGAGGGGGCCGCACACCCGAGCACATAGAGTCTAAGCCGCCCGGTCCAACGTGCCTTAGCTCACAAGACGCCTTCGCCGTAGGTAGAGTCCGAACATGGAGCCACTGAGAGGCGTTTGGCCCCGGGCGGATAATAACGCTTCAAAATACCCCGAATTTTATAATAATTTTATTATATATTCCGGGTATGAATTGAGCCAAACTTGTGTTTTTCCGGGGAAAATTGATAAATTGATAAATTGAAAAATTGTGAAATGTAAATTGAAAGTGTGAGCGTATGATTTAATATGATATGCTAAAATGAAAAAATTGATCGAACCCGGAAATAACTCAAGTGAAAAAGGGCAAATGTGGAAATTTGTAAAATGAGGACCTAAGGGTCAATTGTTATAAAGAATAAATGTCTAGGTGAAATTATGATAAATGAATGGCTAAAGTGAAAGAATAAGAGACTTAAATGAAATAATGGGTTTCAAATGCCAACATGGCTTTGGCGAGAATAAGGATTTAAATACTCAAAAGGAGAAAATGAGGAATAAGAATGAGTGTGTAGGCCAAACATGGCCTTACACTCAACAAGTTAAAGGCCAAACAAGGTCTATGGATTTAAGGATATAAAGACCAAAATGTGGGTCTTAGGCTCATTATATGAGCAATCACGTTTTTAGAAGAAGGAGAGGAGGAAAGGAGAAGGTGCCGTAGGGCTCGCAAGAGATCAAGCTTTGCGTGATCCTTTCCCACTTTTTGCTTCTTAAGAGGCTACAATGATGAAGTGGGAAGATTTAAAGTGGGCTAGATGGTAAGAAAAATCAAAACACTCAATCTCCCATTCTTTTGATTTGATTTTGTGACAAGTCCTAATCGCGAAGAAGAGGCTTTTTTTGAATTCTAAACCACATTTGGAGTTGTTTCTAAAGGATTCCATGGTGGATTTTTTGATGTGGGACAAATTAGAGCAAACAGGAAGAAAATGAAACGCCAAATCCACTATTTTGTGAAACCCGTGAGGTGGTACCGGGAGCACACCGGAAGGAGTGGTACCGTACCATGATGTAGTGGGCACCGGTACCGTACCACTAAACCGGTACCGTACCGACCTGGCAAAGTGACAACTGTACGGTGACGGCCAAAGTGGTATCTGCACCATTACTTCCAACCGCCTCGCTTTGCATATTTTGCAACTCGTTAAGTCCCAGATGGTGCACTGATTGTTAGGGACCCTGGCAAATGATTATTAATGGGGGTTAAAATAAGGGTAAACTATGAAAAACGCATCGCACTGGGCCGCCTCTGAAGCGAGTTCGTCAAAGGCGCATCAGTGCTCCGAACTCCAAGATCGTTAACGGTGTAATAAATTTAGAATTCACTAAAATTGCTTGGGCAATGCTTATCCACCAAGAGTGGCGTGAATGTTAATTAGACGCATACCCGCCAACCTAGAACTAAGATCGAAGAGAAGGAAGCTGGATTCGAAGGATCTCGCCGTTCTCTCGATTCTATCCTTATTTCAAGTATTTTGGTAGTTTACCAAGAACTATGAAATGAGTACACGAATGAGGATATGAACAACATGAATGATATATAAGTAAGTATATAGATTTGTTATGTCTTTTGAAAAGATAATACAGTATGAATATGGAATTGAAATGTGATATTTGAAAACCGAACGAATGCGAATGATGATAAGGATTTGATTCAACAAACTAATCATTATAAATGTGAATTGAATGATATATATCAACGAAACCGCCTGACGATGCACCAACTGCATCTGCCACGTAAGGCACTCCCAAATATTATCCAATGTCCCACTTGGCAGGATGCACTAATCGACATTCGTCATGATGGAGTATGGCATTGAAGAAATGTCCCACTTGGTGGGATGCACCAATCGGCATCCAGCCATGATGGCGGTAAGTATTTCATGATACCATGTCAAAATTAACCACATTCATTATGATGGGAGACCGAATTGTTAAATGTAAGCACATTACCGAATGAGGAATAAGGCTGGGATTCATCAAACGGAATCCATCGTAATGAATCGAATAGTCAAAGTGAAATAAATCATCATTGACGTGAGTGTAAATGGGATTTTTATGTATATGCTAAATCTCATAAATTGAATTGTGAATTGAATTATTGCATTGAAATGCATGTTGTGATATGATAAATGACTGGTAAAAGGAAAGTATGGGCAGATGAATAGCATGAGTATAGTTGATATAATAGGCATGGTTTGATGTTAAATGCATGTCAAGTTAAATTTGAATATTGGAATAGAATTAGAGTAAAATCAATGGCATGAAATTTTTTTGATGATAATTTTATCTATGCGCAGGTATCGAGTAAGAAAAAAGGCAGGCTAAGATCACGAAGCGCAAAGTCATAGAGAGAGTACGCCAGAGCAAGCATATGTCTGGCTATTCGTATATCATCTCTTTGAACAAGGGTATTTTGTAAAACAAAAAGTGGCAAACTCTGAACCTTGATTTTGTATATCATTTTGAAAAGTGCATGAATGCCTTCTTTGTAAAATGTATTTTTGTTTATGGGCCACCGAATTGCATTGAAATTTAAATGATTATGGGCTTAACCAAAATCAAAACCGCTTCAATCTAAATGACATAATAAAATGTTTTGTTAAGATAAATGAAAACGCCGGAGTAAACAGTGGTCTGCCCAGATCACTATTCGGTCGCTCGAGGGATTCGGGTCGCCACATTTTTGAAAAAGCAGTACCACAACACGGAAAAAAATAAAAAGAAATAAACGAGCGCCCCGGTTTTTGCTCGAATCGCTTAATCGGATCGACCGGCTCAAGGGTCGCTATTAACGGAAGCTTACAGGAAGGCGGAAGAAGAGAGTGGCCATTTGGAGGACGAGAGGCTTGCCTTGATCATGGAGCTCGGAACTATCAAGGATGAGTTCGCCGCATTCCGGGAGAAGGCTGCTGTTGATAGAGAGACAATGGAGGCCGAGTTCGATTCTAGCGGCGACGCGCTGTTCAATTATGGCTATGGTTGCTGCGTTTTCATGCACAACATTTGCGGGAGCAAGCCTCACATCTTGGATGGAATGCCGGATCCTTCCATTCCGCTTCACCTGCAGTTCTTGCTTAACCCCGCTTGCCCCCAGCATCTCACACCGCCATTCTAGATCATCCAGTCGTAGGCAGCAAGGAGAACAACCGAGATTAGCCCAACCGCTATCGAGAAGAAGTTTAATCTGGAGCAGGTCCTTGGCCTCGTCTGACAGTGGGATTGAGGACGCCATAGCCCTCTAGGATTTGAATGCTTTGAAACTTATTCTGTTCGATGGTTGTATCAAACAATTTTCTTTCTCGTCTTCTTTTTACTAAGTTTTGCTAAACTAAATGCTTTAATGTTATGCCATCCGGGTTTGCTTTGATTTTTGTTGAGTGCTTCATTCAATTGCATCTGTTAGAAATCATAGACATTGAGCCAGATGGGCCGCTTGCTGGGTTGTCTGGATAGGTCGTTGACTTGGCCACTTGGACTTGTAATTTGACCAACTATATGTGATCTATGCTGGGTCGTGCAAGCTCGCTGAATCGCGCCTACTCGACTCAGGAGTTCGAACAAACGAAGATGTGATCTTATGCCGGGCCGCGTGTCGCTGGAACTACGCCCACCGATTCTGTGTAGTTTGACCAGCTGATGTGATCTTATGCCGGGCCGCAGCCGCTGAACCCGCGCCACCGACTTAGATTGACCGCCTAGGATGTGATCTGAGCGTCGGCCGCCGGGCGTATCACAACCGCGACACCGAATTGTACTTGACCGCCTATATGTGATCTACACTCGACTTGTAATTTGACCACTGACGCGGATCGACGCGGGTCGGCAAACGCGGAACCGCACCACCCGAACTTCTATAATTCGACTACCGATGGATCTGTCATCGAAAGGTGTTAGTGAACCGCGCCACCCTGGATTTGTAATTTGATCACCATACGTGATCTATAGCGCCGGGCCGCAAGGTCGTTGAACTCCGCACCACCCGAACTTATAATTTGACCACCACAGGATCTATGTTGGCCGAGTAAAGCTAGGTGAACTGGCGCCACCTCATTTGTAATTTGAACGCATGCGTGATCTATAAGCCGGGCCGGGTAGGTCAGCGAATCACACAATCTCGACTTGTAATTTGACCAAATAGGGAGGTGATCTATGTCAGTCGGAAGGTTAGTGAACTGTCAAGGCACCCGTGACTTCACTCACTCGAGCAGAATTTATGTTTGGCCGCGTGTCAACCGGCGCCACCCGGACTTGTAATTTGACCAGCTATATGTGATCTATGCCGAGTCGGAAGAGGCTTCTGAACTCACCACCCGGCATTCGGCAATTTGACCAAATTATGATCTGGCGCTTCGCCGCTTATTTAACTATGCCACCCGGACTAGACCACCACCGGATGCGATATATGCCACCCGCATTTGTAATTTGACCAACCTGGATGTGATCTATGTTGGGCCTAGCAGTCAGCTGGAACTTTGCCACCTGACTTGTGCACCACCCGTACCGATGATTCATGCCAGCCAAAGTCGCTGATCATGCCACCCGCATTCTGCTTGTAATTCACGTCGGACGGATCTATGCCGGGCCGAAGGTGTCGCTGAACCGCGCCACTCTGACTCTGTAATTTGACTAACTCGCAGATCTATGTCAGCCGTGCGCTGAACCGCGCCACTTGGATTGCACTCACCTCGCCAGAGGTGATCTAGCGCTCGCCGAAAGGTGCCGCAAGGAACGTGCCAATTCGAACTGTTATTTGACTAGCGAGATGATCTATGTCGGGCTGGCAGGTCATAATCTGCCACTGGACTTGTAATTTGACCAACCGGACGTGATATATGCCGGGCCAGCAGCAGTCATGAACTTCAACACCCTGACTTGTAATTTAAACTACTGAGGATTGGCAGCCGGGTCAGCAGTCACGAACCGCGCCACCGACTTGTTATTTAACCATGCATTAAGTATTGATATGCGAAGACATGCCAGTAGTAGATAATAAAAGCATTCTTTTATTGATAATACCTTTTCAAGTGCATGACATTCCACATTCTAGGTACAGGAGTTCCATCTGTTTTGTCTATAGCATAGGACCCAGACTCCCCGGGCCGTGTGACTACGTACGGTCCCTCCCAAATGGGTTGAATTTTCCGGCCTGGGGTCGCAAGATTCTCAAAACTCTCCTCAGACTAGACGCCTCACCGAACATCCGAGGCTTCAATCTGCTTGTTATAAAGAGTTTACTGGGCAAATAAGCAGTAGACGTTATTCGAATTGTTGCTGCCTCCCACAACTCATCACTTACGTCTAACTCTCTTATCACAGACTTTGCATTTTCTTATTCGGGCGTAGCTGTCCGGATGGTAGGTAGACCGATTTCAGTAGGAATAACAGCTTCCATTCCATAGGTGTTTAAAAAGGAGATATGCCGGCTGGCTCGGGCCGTGGTTCGACAGGGGCCCAAAACACCCTCGGTAGTTCCTCCACCCATTTCCCTTTAGCGAGCTCCAACCGCTTGAGGGCGTATAACAAGTCTTGTTAGAGGCTTCAAATTTCGCTATCGCTTGGGGATACCTGGGGTGGAGTACAAGTTTCTTATCTTCAATTCTTAGCAAAAGTCCCGATAGACCCGGCTTGTCAAACCATGCCTCATATCGAATACGATTGATCTCGATGCCGAACTTCCACAAACAATGTTTTTCCGATGTGAACGAGGACATCTCTATCTTTGATCGACAAAGGCACGCCTCTATCAATTTTAAAGAAATAACTGCGGGCGACCAACACATTTTCAAGGTGTGCGGTGGGAAGCGGACCCACAATATCAATCCTCATTGAGCAATGGCCATGGCCAGAGATGGAGACCAAATTCAGACCACGTATTTCAAATGGTAGGACATTTGTTGGTAGTATCACATTTTTTACTTAGTCAAGATCTCGATTTCGTTAGTCAAGCCGCATCAACCTCATGCGGTGAGCCCTATGTGAAAGTGAGCCAGTGTTCTCCTCATGTGTGATTTGACAGGCCTCTGGTAACTAGCCAAACATACACCGGCCTTGCTCGGGAGTTAGACATTTTAGGTATGGCCCGCCAAGGGACCGTTTATATAGCTGCCCGTCTACTAAGGAGAACCTGGCCAACTAAACCTGAATTTTGTGAGCCTTGCCTTTATCATTAGGTAGTTCTCCCGTGGCTATGTAGTGCCGTATGGGATCCATCCAGGATGGGGGAACCTCGTCTATCTGGCTTACTTGAGTATGTAGTATAGAGGAGCTCCCCACTGATGAGACAGATATATTGTTTCCTTTATTAAAGGGCAAAGAAGGCGGCGCTAAGGCATCGACCCTTTCATTACAGTCCCTAGGGACATGTTCAAGTTTCCAAGCCAAGAGTGGTGCTTAGCTCGCTTGATTAGAGGAAGCAGCTTGCCATTCGGGGTTCCTCGACTTAATTCGCATTGACTTGTCATACAACCAGCCGTGAATCATCAATCGAAGCGTTGTCAACGCCGCACGACGAAAGCAGTTTGCGAGCGGCCAGCACGGCCTCAGACTCGACTCATTGTTGGAGGGCGCCGGCCTAAACAAACCGCCCGGTTCATCCCTTTCCCGACGGGAGGTTAATTGCGCATCGATGCTAGCTCCCCGATTGTCTCGGAAGCCCCATCAACAGCGGGTCCACCGTACCTTTTGTTCGGGCACTGTGCCGCGGATTTCTACGCAGTCAATGAAGATTCTGTTCCTTCTCCTTCTCAGAAAGCCCTCGTACCTCAAACAGATTCCTTCCATCGCCTTCTGGCTCCGATTGCTCAATGGCCATCCTTCCGGACATATCCGGTTTATGAATCATGCCTCGGAGCGGAAGATCAGTTAGCACCATAACGGGATGAGCCTGAAAGTATGGGCGAAGCTTCTGGGTGGCTGTCCGCAGGGCCAAGGCAGCTCGTTCAAGGTGGGTGTATCTGGTCTCCCCGTCGGTTAAGGATTTGCTGATGAAAAACACCGGCCTAAACTTCGCGTCCCCACATTCTTTGAATAAGGCGGCACTTACTGCTACACCAGAGGCCGCAGTGTAGATAGAGAACGCCGACTTCGGCCTCACAAGAACATGGGGCTCACGTATTGCTTTTGACTTTATGAATGCCCGATCGCATCTCATTCCATTAGCCCCTGCTGGTTCTCTCATGGTAGTGGTAAAGCAATGGGTTTCAAATGTGCCTGGTGGAACCTTAAATAAACGGCTCGAGAGCGCCAATCGACCGGTCACTAAGTTGTGATCCTTCTTGAGCTGTGGGTTGGCGACTACAAGATGGCCCTAAGTTGTGCAGATTAGCCCCCTATTCCCTTGGGTTACCATAAAAGCCAAGTGAATCTTCTCTCGGCAATCGACCCCAAAGGCATTTTAGGGGGTTCGGGCCACGCCATATTCTCCGAGCAGGTCATGCCATGGTTTCCAGGATGAGTGGCGTGATCCGGGCGCTGCTTGGATTTTACTAGCATATCATCAATATAGACTTCCATCATAGTGCCGAGTAATGGTCGAAACATTTTCGTCACCAACCTCTGATAGGTGGCCCTAACATTCTTTAATCCGAAGGGCATCACATTATAACAGTGGAGTCCATGGGGTGTGATGAAAGATGTCTTTTCCGCATCCGGGGTGCAATGGGGATCTAAGGCAGATCTCGAGAAGGCGCCTCGAATGATAGCATACCGGCTCCGCGAGGCATCCAACCATCTATGCGAGGCGGGGAAGCTATCTTTTAGATGTCGTTGAGGTCCATTCATGTGTAATCCACACATACTCCATTTGTTCCCTTCTTTGGAACCACCACCACGTCGCCAACCATTCAGTATTTAACTGCTCGATAAACTATTATGTAGAAGATTATCAACCCTCGTCCGGATGATCATGGCGGCTCGGGGTGAAAGCGTCTCACTTTTTGTTTGACCTGGGCCTGGGCGTAGCCACGCTGAGCCTATGTGGAGGTGTAAAAGTGGGCTAACCCGATCATATCTACATGAGTCTAAGCAAATACATCAGCATTCAGCTGTATCACTAGGCGTAATTGGGCCTTTTCATCCTCGGAGAGGAGGGTACTAATGTAGACGCATATGTTCGACTCGTCAAGGAACGTGGTTTCTAATGGATCAACGGCTAGCGACTCTCTATCCTCCGAGGCGGGCCGGGCGGATGACTGTGATTGCTATTGCGGGGGTTGATCCTCAATGGGTGGTTCATCGGAGCACTCGCTTTGCTCGCGCTCCTGCAGTGAGAGTTGATAGCATTGCCGCGCGGCTAATTGGCTTCCCTGGAGATCAACTTGTCTAGACTCAGTCAGGTAGCTTATTGTTTGGTGGTAAGTGGATGGTACTGCTTTCATGGCGTGTAGCCAAGCCCAGCCCAAGATAGCATTGTGTGGCCCCAAGTCTTCTACCACGGAGAACAGTACTTGCTGAGTTACCAGACTTGCCTTGACAGAAAAGGTGATGTCCCCAACAGATAGTGTGGTAGCTCCATTGAAACCTGACAAAACCCTGTCGGCGGAATGGAGATAATTAATCAGGACTCTCATCTACTTAAAGGCTGGGAGGTGGAGCAAATCGGTCGCACTGCCCGAATCAACGAGAACCCTGTGCACTTCAAAACTGTTAATACATACAGTCAATACGAGTGCGTCGTAGTGTGGAGTAATGACCCGTATAGGGTTAGTAGGGGGAAAGGATATAGAGTCAGCCCACCGCGTAATCGCGTAGACATATCCTCGATCGCTACGGTGTTTACCTGATCTAACTGAGGCCAAGCATTCTTCTCCGCTATTTCTTGGATTGATATTGGCTATCGGCCGGTCCCCTAGTATAAAGTTGATGGTCGATCGGGGCTCTGAAGCATGTTCGATATATGCAACGGCCCTATCGGCTGTGGGAGCTCGTCAGCCCCGTGGGGTTGGCTCCTCAGCATCGCCCGAGGTGCCCTATCAATCAACTTTTCTACTCAGAAATTTGAGGCTCCGCAAAGGATTGGTCTGCGGGCCATGATCCCTGTGATAATTGCATCGTAGGGATCTGTTGCGTTGGTCCGGACCTGCCCTCATAAGTGGGGGCCACTTGAAGTCGAGGAGGTCCCGAATGATGGGCAGGAGCCGGTCATAGGCGATGTTGAGAGCAATGAACTAAGGGGGATCTTTCCTTTCTCGTGATTGTCTGTCAGGCGCTTCGGCCTCGCTTTGATTGCTTTTCTCCGTTCTGACATGGGCCCTGGGGAGGTCGGGTTTGCCGCGCTCGGGGTTGTTATCACGACGGCTCATGAGGCGGTCTCTGATGTTATCATCTTCTAGCGTAGAGAATTTGTCCGCCCGTCGGTACAATTCCTCCATAGTTACCGGCGGGTCCAGGGATAAAGATTGGAAGAACGGGGTGGTCGGCCCAAAGCTTCTTCTGAAGTTTTACAAGACCGCATCCATACTATAGACATCAATCTACTGAACCGCTTGTCCGAACCTGTGTGTGAAGTCCCGGATGGACTCCTCTTCCCTTTAAGAATGGACTGGAGGGAGCTGATGTTCCCCTTTTGTTTGACAGAACACAAGTATTGAGAGACCTAACGCTACCATAGTCTCACGTAATGTGCTTATCATCCTTTGGGAGCTTATGAAACTAGGCTAAAGCAGGCTCCTGAGGCTGGCCGAACAATCTACACAAGAGTCGATCGCCCCCGCATCGAGGATCATCGTCAAGCCAAATGTAAAGATGTGATCGCATCGATCGGAAGAACCGTCGTACATGGTGAAGGGTGGTATGGAAAAGTCGCAGGGAGGATCGTAGTCAAAGATATGCTGTCCAAGGGGAGTGGAGAGCATATCATGTGGCCCTCGAATAGCGGAGGAAAAAAATCACATGCGGAGCGGGGGCGGCCCCGAAAGGCGGGTACATGGATGGTACTGGCGGGGGGAAGCCCCTAGCCCGGTCAGGCACATATTGGTGAGCTGGCGTTAGTGATCGTTGGTCCCTGTTGGGTTCTCTTCACACTCAACACCTTGCGACACTGATGGACTGGTTGGATCGGCGAGGTGGCCTTTTTCTAGAGATTGGCTTCCGCGCGTCGAATGGTGAACGACGCAGGAGCCGGGAACTCGGCCGGCTGATAGCTCACTATCCTGGGTCGGTACTGACATCGGCTCACAAGCAAATGTAATTCTTCATTTTCATTTGGACCCGAAGGAGGAAATGGGCGGGAGGTCTCTATGATTTTCGGTTCGACCGCCCTCCAATCCAGTTTCAGTAAAAAGCCATTTTCCTCTCGCAACTGGTTCGCCTGTTCGTGCAATTTGGCCATCTGCCCGGCTTGCTCCTCTTGTTTCGCTTCCATCTCTTAGTGCTAGAGGAGGAATTGGTCTTCAGGGCCTGGTTCGCTGGATTGCTAGTCATGGCAGTGAATTCCGACGGTCCGATGGGATGTTTGGGAATAACCAAAGCTTTGGAGATTGGGAGGTCACCTAGGAGCGGTGTACCAAGCTCCGCACCGCCTAAGATTTCTTGCTTTTACGATTCCCACAAACCACAAGCACCATAGTTTGTCGAACTCTCGTATCGGCAAGGGACTGGCCTATACCACCTTGGCTGCAACCTGAAAAACAAACAAGAAGACGACGATGGTGTCCCGTCGCCCCTCCATTGGCGAAGTTAGTCTTTTTCTAGAAGAATTGGATCGTTGAGCTACCGTTTTCTTGATTAAGAATCTTGTACCTTGTTTGGTGTGACATGCTTCTCTTTTATGGAAGGAGAAAAGATGATTCGTCTTTTTTGGAGAGTAGATGATTTCTTCCCATAATGTTAGGGGAAGGTGGCTCTTATTTTAGGAAGGATGACTTATTCCTCCTTTTACATAACTACCTTCCCGATAGGGCTGCTGCTAGGAATGCATTCCTATTCTCCTGGAGGCGAGAAGACGGTTCATGGGAGGTCTCACATTTGTAATGTGAAGAGTTGATTGACAACTTCGCTGGGTAGAATTGCCCATAGGGAAAGTAAGCACTTGAGTTAAAAGGCATCTGGGATATGAGATACCTGGGCGCCTGGGCGGAGGATTGGCTGGGTGTTCGTGGACCGGCTGGCTTATGGGCCTAGTCCCTTTGGGGTACCCGGGCGGAGTGTCGGTCGAGCGTTCTTGGGGTCAGTCGGGTGTTCCTGGGTCGGCTGGCTTATGGGCCTAATCCCTTCGAGCTCTTGGGCTAGGCCGACTGGCTAAGGGTGTTGGGCCTGGGCCCATGGTACCCATAGAAACCACAACTCAGAATCGAACAATATCGAGTGGAGAGTTAGGTCGTTACATAATGGTATTAGAGCCTGATCTCTGACCGAAAATGTGCCAACGAGGACGCTGGGTCCCAAGGGGGATGGATTGTAGTTTCCCACATCACTTAGAGGCGGAAAGGTGAAAGTCTACTATGGAGGGTTTGAACTCAACACTATTGAGGCTTTTTCTTAAGAGCGTAGGCCCAATAGAGAAACGAAATCAGGGAGGGCTTGTGGGAAGAGTTGGGTCGTTACATTTATCCTATTTTCAAATATTTACCATTTCAATTTTTTTTGTATTTATCTTTTAAATTTTATTTAATCATATATGTTTTTCTTTTAAAATTAAAGTTATTATTAGAAAATTAAACATAAAATGATAATAATGAAGTTGTATTTTTTATAAATTATAGATAAGTAAATTATCACATATTTTAAATATTTTTATTTATTCACTAGTTAACAAAAACATTATTATTTAAAAAATAAATAACAAAAATTATAACCTTATTTCTTTCCTAATATGACTATGTTTTTTTTACAACTAAACACTTTAGTTACAATGTAGTAAATTATCCTCACTGGGACTCGAACTCAGGACCCCTCCCCTCCATTTATGCCTATTTAAACGTTGAACACTTTACCACATAAGATAGACATATTTTTTAAACAATATATTTTCAAACAAAAATTATGAAAATAAGATATTTTAGAGTAAAGGTTTAAAACCCCCCCTAGTGTTCCACCAAACATCCCACATACAACTTGAACTTTTTTTAGGTCCAAAGAAACTTATGTTGTTTACTCTTGTAACCCACTTAAGTCTCTAACGTAATTAATATTGTTAATGAGTCCCAACGATGTTAAAATGGTCGTTAGTTGCTGACGGCCTCCCACATGACATCGTGGGGCCCACTATCATCTTTCCTCTCTCTTCCCTTCTCTATTCTCTCTTCTCTTTTCTCTCATCTCCCCTCTCCTCCCTCTCTCCCTCACTGAACCCCCCCACTTAGTTGGACCCAACACCCAACGGTTCCCACCCCGCCCAATCCATTTTTTTAATTTCTTTTTCTAACTCTTCATTTTTTTTATTAAAATTTCATTTTAGTTTTTAAAAGCTACTAAATAAAAATTCAAAATTTATTTTAAAAAATATAAATAATAATTGATACACAATTATTAAAAAATTATATTACCTTAAAATTAAAGATATTTTAAAATATAAATAAACTATTGATTATTTTATTTTATTTTTAAATTTATTTTAATTTTATGCTTAGTTTAAATTAGATTTTAATTAAAATATTCAATATCTTTAATATAAATATATTTGTTTATAATAATTAATAATAAAGAAATAAATAAATAAATATTAAAATTTTGAATAATATTTTAAAATAAATTTTATTTGATTTTTTTTTAAATATCCATTGATTTTTATCAAAATTTGTATTAACCTAATACAATAAAACATATTAGTTTTTAAATTAAAATAATAAATATTAAAACTCATCCATTGAAATAAAATTTAATATTAAAAATTCCATGTAAATAAAAATATTAAATAATAAAACTCATCAATTTAAAATAGATTAACTTTTAAATAAATGATTTAATATTAAATATTAAAACCCATTCATCGGTAAATAATATTATAGGGGTGTATTGGATAAGGACTTTTATGAATTTACAGAGTCATGGCTTAGACACAACTGGAAGACTATGTAAAAGTCATGTTGTATTCGATAATAATTTTTTAAGACTTTAAAAAAATCTATAACAGTCATAGTGTATTAAATTACAACTTTTATAGACTCTATAAAAATATACCAAATTTGAAAAAGTCATTACTTTTATAATAATGTACTTTTTATCATTTTTATTAGTTTACTTGAGTATAAATACCAATAATTTCAAAATTTCTCTCAAGTTTTCTAAAGATTTGCAACAAACTTTTTGATCGAGTGGCTAATCAAATATTTTTGAACTAAGGATTTAACCCTAAATCTATTCAGACAGTTTTTTAATGTGATAATTTAAATAAAAGGATTGAAAATTTGATTATTCTAATTTTTAAATTTGTTCTCAATTTTAAAATCATAAATGCTTATTGCAACTAGTGAAATAATATATAATTTTTATTGATCGTAAATTTATATATATATATATATATATATATATATATATATATATATATATATATATATATATATATATATATATATATATATATATTTGATGTATTCAATTTTTTATATATATGATGTAGTTTTTTATTGTTCTGAAAAAGTCAGAACAATGTATTTAAATATTGTTTTAAAAATCAAGTTCAAAAAATAAAAATAAAAAATCATATATACGAGGAAGTTTTTTAGTGTTATGGAAAAGTCAAAATATTCACAATGTATTCAAATATGATTTTAAAACTACAATAGAATAAAATATAATTTTAAAATTTGAACACCTTATTTCAAATAGATTGTATTAAACATGATTTTAAAATCAAACACCGGAAATTTTGAATGATGTTTTGGTAGTTTTTTTATTCATTCATCAGTTTGTGAGGTATGTTTTAAAATTCTAATATATTATTGTCTCTAAAAATTATAAGATTAGATAAACATTGAGTTCTGCACTCCTAAAGCAAGGTTGAAGATCAGATATTTCAAAGTAAGATTGTTAATTGAAAACGTTGGTGATTTTTTGAAAAAATTTGGGGCGAATCTATGATTTTTTATAACATATTTTTATTATTTTGATGATGATATTATAATTATTTTAAATTTATATAAAGATCAAGAATTATAAAAAAAAATTATTATTAAATATTATTTTTAAGAGCTACTTGAAAACACCAAGAATAATTGTGAATATATTCTAATTTCTCAAATATAATTTTTTAAAAGGAAAAAACTAGATGATGATTTGAATACTATTTATTTTCTATTTTTGTGTTAGGTAAATATTTTTTGGTGGGCTGTGGATTTTCAAATCGACCTAATTTTTTGACTACTTTTCGAGGTGTTCGCTATCATCTTCAAGGTTTTCATGGCCAATGTCGTCATCCTGAAAATGGAAATCAATTATTCAATCTATGTCATGCTTCTTTAGGGAAGATAATTAAGAGATTATTTGGAATACTTAAGTCACAATTTACAATTTTCAAAACAACGATCCTTCATTTCCATATAGCACACAGGCAGAGCTGGTGGTAGCTTGTGTAGGGTAGCACAACTTTATTCAAAATGAGTGTTGTTTAGATGAATTTTCACTAAAAATGATATCGAAATTTCAATATATTCACATGGATTAGCAAATCAAGAAGAGGACTTTGAACCATTTGTTGATATCCAAGAGTAATAAAGAAATATTACTAATGAACAAAGAACTGTTGTGTTATAACTATTGATTTAGCTGAGCATATGGAGAATATTGGATATTAGAATTTTTTTAACTTGGAAAACATTATTTTAAATAACTTTCGTACTTTTGTTAAACAAAATTATTTAATTATGATATTTTACTTTTATTTATTTTCATTAAAAATATGAATTTATTCTTGTTGGAAATTTAAGTCGGTCGCCTGCACTGGTTTTGACCCGAACTAATTAACATATATATAATATGTTGAATATATTATATAGTTTGAATATAACACATAGTTTATTGATATATCTCTTTGTAGAGTTGTGTCTTTTGGAAAATAACTTCTTTAAATATGAAAATAAGTGGAAGTTATCAAAATAGAGAAAAAGAAGAAAAAAAAAAAGGGAACAATTATCTCTGCAAGAGAACAAAAAGAACAATTATCTCGCAATAAAACAACAAGTATTGGAGTAAATTGGGCTGTGGAATTCAAGTGTATTTTCTTTGTAATTTACACTACATCTAGTGATTATCAAGAACACTTTGTGGATTCATCATATAAAGTATTCCGTATTTTATTTGAAAGAACTGAAATATGGTATTAGAGCAAGGATTGATGAATTTCAATGTGGTTCTCGATGATTTGCATGAATTTCCATGAAAACCCGCTTATATTCCGTGAAAAATCACCATTGGTAATGTAATTTGGCCCTAAATGCCGAATATGATTTGTGGATGATTTTGTCATGAAAATCTTGGTATATTCATATAATTAGGAAATGCACTCTTTTAAATCTGTATGCGAACATTAAAAACGAATATGGGTAGTGAAAGTCATGTTTATCCAAAGGTTGGTCATTGATACACATTTTTTCAAACTTTTGAGACAAATTATGAATTTTTATCAGAAAAAACAGAAGTTTTGATTCATTTTATATTGCCATGTTCGGGTATTGTTTTTCAAATATATCATTTTAAAGTGTGAAATGAAATCTTTCCAACGATATATTTTACACTGAATTCAGACGTGTGTACAGAAAGATATAGAGTCCCAAAATGTTACCTCTTGAAATGTTACTTTCTGGAAAGTTTTTCCAGATTTTAGTTTTGGTTCATGGAGAAGTTGACTTCACACTGTCTTCAATATGTTTGTATTACAAATATAACCAAGTAGACGTTATATTTCAAATTAAATACAATTACACTGTGACATAAAAAGTTTTTTTTAATATAATATATGGAGGTTAAGCAAAATTTGATTTCCAAACAAGTCCCTACCGAGGAAATGATAGTACGCCGTTGTATGTATTGTTGAAATATTGTCGGTGATGCATGCTTGAAACATTTCTCTACCGTGTTTCCGAATAGAAGGATCACTTTTAGAGTGGATCAAAAGTTCGAGTTAGATTATAAAAAAAAAAAAAAAAAAGGGTTTCTGGACTTTTTTTGAATATATTTTTGTTGAGATACATTTTGATGTAATGATATTGATATTTTATTAATATTTTTTTTTATTCTGAGATTGATAGAATTAGCTTCTCATTGAATTCTCATCTAGAATAGAATTAAAATAATTTTTACTTCTATTTTAAAATTGTCATGTTTAATGAAAGATGATCAGGGAACATAGTGAACTTTCTCTTATTATTGTGATATTTTTTTTTTTAGATTTAAAATTGTGCCTGTGTGATGTATATGACATGAAATTGATACTGTGATTTTGTTAAAATTGTAGTTTGTGATTAATTATAGCCACAAAAATATCATTGCTGAGAGCCACAAGGAGGAGAAGCTAAATGGTGATAATTACAACATTTGGCAACTCAAAATGCATTATGTCCTTGAGGAACAAGATGCATTAGAGGCTATAACAAAATTTTTGGTTCAACCTGTAGCTAGTGGTGACAATGCCAATCTTGAACAATTTAAACGTGATATGGATGCTTATAATGCATGGAAGAAAAAGGATTCCAATGCTAAAGGGATTTTAATTAGCTCAATGAATGATGACTGCGTTCGAGCATCAACATC
This sequence comes from Tetrastigma voinierianum, assembly GCA_016808115.1. Classification (NCBI taxonomy): domain Eukaryota; kingdom Viridiplantae; phylum Streptophyta; class Magnoliopsida; order Vitales; family Vitaceae; genus Tetrastigma; species Tetrastigma voinierianum. The sequence continues at coordinate 127,687 of JAEQBH010005326.1, read as the reverse complement.
ATCCAACCGCTCAAGCTAAGTGTGGCTTGTTTTTGAGCAGAGAAGTTTGGAGGAATTTGCCTCCAAACTAAGGCAATTGACAATCAAGTTTGACACTCTATAAAAGGTCCCAAATAAATCCATGAAACAACATTTAAGGGACATGTCAAACATGATCACTGAGCTTAAATCTGCCAGTCACCAACTTACTGATGAACAACAAGTTCAGGCTGTTATTCGATTTTTATCGACAAGTTGGGAGCACATGAAAGTCAATATGACTCATAATGAAAGTATTAAGACTTTCGCTGATATTGCTTGCCATTTAGAGCTTGAAGATGAGCGGCTTGAATCCGCTAAACCAGATGCTCAAGCATATATGGCTGGGCCTAGTACCTTCAAGGCTTCTGGATTTAAACGAAAGAAGAATGTTAGTAAATGGAAGACTAACAAAAAGGGAAAGGCTGGTAAAGGACCATGGCAAAGGAAGAACCAAAACAAACACCAAAAGAAGGGTGGTGGAAAGGAGGACAAGACAAAACTGACATGTTACAATTGTGGCAAGATGGGCCATTTTGCTCGTGATTGCACTGAGCCTAAAAAGGTACTGTCTAGTTTGTCTTCTTCATGTTTCATTTTTATTAATGAAATTTTTGGCTTCAAGTACTGTATTTGCTATCAATTGCCTTATGTGGACTGTAGACTCGTGGAGCAAATGTAATTATGTAGCTCGATCGGATCAGCATTCGTTGATTTTCGTCGACTTTCAAGTGGTTCAAAAAAAATATATATATATATATATATATAGCAGTATATATATATATATATATATATATATATATATATATATATATATATATATATATATATATATAGGTACAAATGATCGAGCCAAGTAAAAGGGAATTGGCACTTGCAAATTGACGTATGCGGTCACGTTTCGACCTACATGATGTTCTTTATGCTCTTGACATTCGACGAAATCTAGTCTCTGGTCTTGTTTTTTTAAAATTAGGATATAATTTGTATTTTGAAGATAATTATGTAAGGATTGTTGATAAGACTACAGTTTATGGTTATGGACATATTTGTAATGGTTTTATGGTATTGGACACACAATGTAGTAATTATAATAATAATGTTTTTCTTATCTTAACGAATCTAGCAATAATAATTTTGATTCATGTTTATGGCATGCTAGATTAGGGACATATAAAGGCAAGATAGAATGAATAGACTAGTCGTGATGGTCTTTTAGGATCAAATGCAAAGTTTGAATTGCCCACTTGTGAATATTGCTTACAAGGAAGCCTTTTGGTAAGGGCACACGAGCTGAATATCCTTTACAACTTATCCATTCTAATATTTGTGGACCAATGAGTATAAAAGCAAGGCATGGTGCTTCATATTTTATTACTTTTATAGATGATTACTCTCGTTATGGTCATGTCTATTTGATTTCTCATAAATATGAAGCATTGGATTGCTTTATTAAATATTTAAATGAAGTTGAGAATCAATTAGATAAGAAAGTTAAAGTTTTAAGAACTGATCGTGGCAGAGAGTATCTATCTGACCAATTTAAGAAATTGTGTGAAGAAAAAGGCATCATAAGGCAATTAACAATGCCTAGAACTCCTCAACAAAATGGTGTTGCTGAAAGAAGGAATAGAACCTTGCTTGAGATGGTTAGGTCTATGATGGAACAAGCTAATCTCCCCATCCAATTTTGGGGTGATGCTTTATTAATCGCAACCCATATACTTTAACTCGAAAATTACTCCAAATCGCTTCCTCTACACCTTATGAGTTATGGTCACAAAGGAAACCAAATTTGAATGGGATACATCCTTAGGATGTGCCGCATATGTTCATGACACTTCTCATCAATTTGGTAAACTTAGACCTACTGTGCAAGAAATGTATCTTTTATAAGATATTCTCACCACTCTAAAGGTTTTGTTTTTATCGTGAGGGTTCCGATGGACTAATTGTCGAGGATCGAGTCCCGAGATGTCACTTTATTGGAAGATTATTTTCTATTAAAGGTACCGTTGATAGAAGTTCTCATCTTCTGAATTAGAAACTGATCAAGAGGCTAATCCAATTGGAGCGGAGCCTCATAGTAGGAGCAACCAAGAATTGCTTCCTCATCTCACTCGGGAAAGGGAGAAATGAGGATGTTAATGCAATTTCGATCAAGGAAAGCACACCAATGACAATGAAAGTTCTCAATTAGGAAGAGGCAAGCGTTCTAAAATTCCTAAAAGACGCTTTTCGATTGAATCAGAGGCTTTCATTGTTGCTCCAGAAGATGAAGAAGAACCTAAAATAGTTCAAGCAGCACTTAAATGTCCTGCTAAAGAAAAATGGAAAGTTGCATTGGAAGACGAAATAGCATCTATGAAAGTTAATCAAGTTTGGAGCTTGGTTGATTTACCGTCAGGTCGTAAAGCAATTGGGAATAAATGGATTCTCAAAATAAAACGAAAGGAGAATGGTTCTATTGATAGGTATAAAGCTCTGGCTCAGGGCGGTAAAGGTTATACCCAACAAGAGGGTTTAGACTATGAGGAAACTTTTCACGCTGCTAAGTTTACCTCTATTCACCTAATTCTAGCTATTGTAGCAGATGATTTAGAATTGCACCAAATGGATGTTAAGATAGCTTTTCTTAATGGAGAGCTAGAAGAGGAAATCTACATGGAACAACCTGTAGGTTTTATTGTTAAAGGTCAAGAGCATAAAGTATGTAAGCTCCATAGATCAATTTATGGCCTTAAACAATCATCTAGACAATGGTATCTTCGTTTTCATAAAGCCATTTTGACTTATGATTTTAAGATGTGATTAGTGCCCAAATAGTGCTATTTTGAGCCCTATTCGAGATAGGTTTTGAGTGCTTTTTGCGCACTAATCGTATCAATTAAGCCAATTGAGGTGTTCAGGTCTACTTAGTTTCACTTATGCCATTTCGAGGTTAGTTGTGGTTATTTTGCAGGTTTTTGTGTACCTCATCCATTAAAGTCAAATTTGGTATCGAGATGTGTTGAACCATGAAGATTGAAAATATTTCCAGCCATCAACATATCAAAATTCAGTAATGAAATGAAGGCAAAGTGAAGATGGAGGATGCAGTAGGGGTGCAGTATGCAAAGCAGTGAAGAACAGCAATTCCAGGAAATTTCGCTATGATTGCGAAAATTTCGCTGGGATTGCGAAAATTTCGCAGCCATAGCGAAAATTTCGCAATCCTAGCGAAATTGAGAAATTTCGCTAGGCTAGCGAAATTTCGCTATATAGCGAAAATCACTGTGCCTAGCTAAATTCTTCTTCAGCCGCTATTCTAAAAATTTCGCTAGCTAGCAAATTCACCGCGGCATAAATAAAATTTCCAGGATTTTGCATTCTCAGTAATTTCGTTAGTTAATAAATTTCTCATAGGGCTACGAAATTCGCTACCTAGCGAAATTTTCCCTGCATAGCGAAATTCCTGCCCTGTTAATTTTGTGTAATTAATGCCAAACTAATTCTCGCTTTTGGGTGTATACTCTCCTGTCCCTTGTATTAGCCAATATTTTAGGTTTTCTTGTAGTTTCACACATTGGGTGGCCTATATAAGCTCCCATCATTTTGTAACCAAAAGGAAGCAACTTTTGAGCAATTTTTCATTTATGTAAATATCTCCCGCAGCTTTCAGTTTAGGGTTTGCTTTTCTCTCTTCTCTCTCCTCTTTCTTTCATTTTCTAGGCTACCAAACACCCCTCTTGAGGATGACAACTCAAGAGATGCTTGGCTAAGTCTCATAACTTTGAAGCAGTGAGGGTCGCTTAGCTTGGTTTCTGGGGCAGCCGCAGTTGTCCTCAAGGATTTAAATGCTACAGTAATCGTGATTTATGGCTCCTAAATTTTTCAAATTAGGTTAAATATCATTAATGTCATTACTTTGGCCAATACTTACCATAAAGCGAGGGCACAAAGGCATACTTATCAAGTAGATGCACTGTTATTCTTTAGATGGCCTTTTCGAGCCTATCAAATGAGGCTGAAAGTGCTGTGGTTTTAAACCGGAAGGCCGGAATGCATGTTGCCTGTGTTGACTCAAATAGGGGTGTTTGTGGGTTAGGTTTAGTTAAACAAAGATCCGGTTATGGCTTGATTATAGGTTGCCACATGATGCGAGGATAAACCCGAGGACACTTATTACCCCACATGTTGTCAAGCTAGTGACCTAAACCTTCAAAGTTACCTTTCACAATTTCACTTTCAGTTTTTACAATTAATCGCATCCAAACAACTTCCACTGCTTTGAACAACCAAAAATCCAAATTAAAAGCCTCACCATTTTCAACACTACAAATCATTCCTAGATGAAAACCCATCCCCTGCGGTTCGAATTCCTAGACCGTTATGCTGGCAAGAGCTCGACCACGGCGCAGGAGGAACATAGGAAACAAATTTTGTTGATTCCGCTTACCCTACCGTGGCACGAATCAAATGGCGTCAAGTGTCGGGATGGTGCCAAACTACGATGATGTGTACAGAATCCTCATTACAAGTGTAGCGACCTGCACTTTTTGAATCCCAGCTGGTCGTGAATCGCAAGTTTTCATCACTGCGTGAATCGCGACCGCTTTTGTTTTTCATACGCCGTTGTTATTTTAGCTAACAACCCTTTTGCAAGTTTGTTTGTGCGCTCTTTGTTGTGTCTCGCTTGTGTAATGTAGTTTATGCACCACTAGGATAGAGGACATCAGTCGACCGCAAAGAATCGCACCAATTGAACAAGGCAGTGAAATCAGTGTGCCAAGTGACCAAATGGATCCCCTACCTGAGGAACAGCAGAGTCAACCAGGTACCCCAATGAACCCAACAGCCTACAGATCGATGAGGGACCACATACACCCTCCTAGAGTTAGTGCCCCTTCCTGCATCATACCTCCTGCTGAAGAAGTAGCAGTGAGACCCTACCTAGTGCCCCTGCTTCCCACTTTTCATGGTATGGAGAATGAAAATCCATATTCGCATATAAGGGATTTTGAGGAGGTATGCACTACTTTCAAGGAAGGTATCACTGACATGGATTTGCTCAAGCTGAAAGCATTTCCACTGACACTGAAGGACAAGGCCAAAATATGGCTCAATTCACTGAGGCCGAGAACGATCAGAAATTGGGCCGATCTTCAAACTGAATTTTTGAAGAAATTCTTCAGCGCCACAAAGACCAACAGTTTGAAGAGACAGATCTACACTTACTTGGCCTATAATAATGAGAAGTTCTACCAGTGTTGGGAAAGATTCATGGAGACCATCAATGCATGTCCACACCACGGTTTTGATACATGGATGCATGAACCCATTTTTATGATGGTATGTCTCCAAACACAAGCAAACTATTGGAGACTATGTGTGGAGGTAACTTTGAGCAAAACCCGGATGAGCCATGGACTTTTTGAACTGCATCAACCCCAAAGGCATGGGATGAACTTAATCCAAGGGTCGGGGAAAAGATCAAAGCCTTCAAACGAACCGAGGGGGAATGATGCAAATTTCAAAGACACAGAGATGAAAGCAAAACTGACTACTTTAACTAGAAGATTGGATGAGCTGGAAATGAAAAATCAGCATGAAATGCAAACAGTAAATGAGTTATCTGCATCCCAACTTTCTTGCTTCAATTTTTAGTCAAATAGTCACCCTGAGGAGTTATTAATCACAAGAGCATGCCCATGCCCAACCAAATAATCCACCCATAGATTCTCCAACAAGGGTAACACCTATAACCCTAACTGAGAAATCATTCAAACCCTGCTCATGGAAAGCCAAACCCCCGTACACGCCCCTCCAGAGCACAAAGAGTTAGCTTGGTTCCACTTCAATACAACAACAAATTTCTCTTTCCACTTTCTTCTCCCGGCTGAACAGCAATCCTAACTTGGTGCGGTAAAATGTTTGCAGAAGAACATCATCATACGATGAATGCAAGGTGTCAATGGCCCAAACTAATCAAAATTGGTATTAAAGAGAAAGTTCACTAAACAGAAACTAGATAATATGTGCATTCTACCAAGACTATCCAACCAACAACAGTGTGGTTCGTAGAGGGAAGGTTCCTTCCTACCACAGCAACTACAAGAAGGGAGTGCATGAACAGGCTCCGGACTAATGATCCAAATGCAAGAGCCGATGAAGTTAAGGTAGTGGTGGGATTTTAAGAAGTGGTAAAGAACTGAACCAACAATCCCAACTTCTAGCTAAATCGCCCCTACGCAGGGTCAATCTGGCCACAAGGAAGATCAGTCAGTAAATAGAGAGGAGGTGAAGAACAACGTACCTCCTCCATTCCCACAGGCTCTTCAAAAAAAGAAAAGTTCTGCTAACCAATCAAAAATTCTAGAAGTTTTGCAGCAGGTAAAAGTTAACATTCCTCTCCTTGACATGATCAAACAAGTCCCCACCTACGCAAAGTTTTTGAAGGATTTATGCACAGTAAAAAGAGGTCTCAATGTAAACAAAAAGGCCTTTTTGACCGAGCAAGTGAGTGCTATCATTGAGAAACCCAAGAAATATGGTACACCGTGATGTCCAACAATCTCATAATATTGGAGGCATCAGGAGAAAGCACTAGTCATTGAATTTAGGAGCCAGCGTGAACCTTCCCCGCCATTCTGGCGTACGCTAAATTAGGCTCGGGAGAACCGAAACCCACTTCCATCACACACCGTCACAGCCGATAGGCTCATATTAAAATACCGAAGGAACCATTGAGGATGTATTAATACAAGTGGACCGATTTTATTACCCGCTGGATTTCGTCAGACTTGACTTTAGAGCGCTGTATATCATTTTAGGGAGGCCATTTGCGCTTCAATGCCATAAATTCAATGTCTTTAATGGGGTTATGCAACTCACATTTGGGAATATGACCTTAGAACTCGTAATATTTTCATTCCTGAGTAAAAGGCATATGCACTTCTAAGAAGATGACCGTGAAGAAAGTCCCAGATGCACAGATGCGATTCTGGAAGAATGACTAATGAGCAAAGAAAAGTAGATGTAATAACCCCAGTTAATCCGAGTGCCTTGAGACCAATGTGAACTCAAAGCATTTAGTACAGGTGTATCGAGGAGAAAATAGAAATCCTACCTCTATTAACCGGTGACTAACCAAGGAACCCCAACAGCTAGAACTCAACCTCCCAGCTTGAGAGTCAAGCATGCATTTCGGGAAGAAAACGGGCAAGGTCCAACAGATTTCATCAATCGTTGGACTATCGGCAAGAGAATAACCCGATGCACCTTCTAGCAAATACAAGCATTGGGTGGAAAATTTCGATTTAAAGGCATAAACCCAAAGAATCTCGCACCCATCACATTTACCTAGAAGAGGAGTCAAAGGTCAAGTAGGGCAGCCATACGAGGTCAACCCTTCTTTTACCCAAGTAGGAAGTAGTTCGTGATTGAGGTCTCCGAAATTGCTCCAGTTTCCAGATCATTTACCCCATTTCGGGATAGCACTCGGGTGAGCCCAACCCGGTGTGGTGCCTAAGAAGTCAGGAGGACAACGTGGAAATGAAAAGGGTGAAGAATTGTCTACACGACTACTACCGGCTGAGAGTGTGCATAGATTATAGAGGCTCAATGAGGTAACAAGAAAAGATCACTTCCCGCTGCTATTTATCGACGCCTTGAAAGGGTTTCCCGACACCCATTCTATTGCTTTTGATGGGTATTCGTGGTATTTCCGCATAGGATTGCCCTGTAGAGATCAGAAAGACCACTTTCATCATTCATTTTGGGTACATATGCTTAGAAGGATGTGCTCATGGTAAACGCCCCAGCCACTTTTCATAGATGTATGCTTAGCATGTTCAACGATATGGTGGAGCGCATAATGGAAGTATACATGGATGACATCACTGTATATGGAGGCGATTTTGAGGAATGCCTGACTAATCTGGAGGCCATCCTGAAAAGGTGCATAGAGAAGAACCCGGTGCTTAACTGAGAAGTGCCATTTATGGTTAACCAAGGAATTGTAATGGGCACATTATTTCCAAATAAGGGGAATAGAAGTCGATAGCTGTGATTGAACTTATTTCCAAATTGTCGCCCAACGAATGTAAAATAGTTAGGCAATTTCCTTGGTCAGTGTGCTTCTACTGTAAGGTTCATTAAAGACTTCAAGATTGCTAAACCCCGTACAAGCTCCTAGAGAAAGATGCTAAATTTATTTGGGGAGAAAGAATGCCGTGAGAGCTTTGAAGAGCTGAAACCTAATGATTCATCGCCCCAATAGTACGAAAGTACCTAATCGCGCTTGCCTTGAATGATGTGTGATGCCGTTGATCTTGCTATCAGCGCTTCTCGGCCAAAGAGAAAACGGGAAACCTCATGTAATCTATTATGCAAGCAAACCTTGAACGGGCTAATAAAGAAATTATACTTTACTACGTAGAAGGAATTGTCAAAATAATCTATGCTTTAGACAAATTTCGAGCATACTTGCTCTGGTCTGATATAGTCATTTTTACGGACCATTCCGCTTTGAAGTATCTCCTGACCAAGCAAAATGTGAAAGCAAGGCTCATTCGATGGGTTCTTTTACTTTAGGAGTTTAACTTGCAAATTAAAGACAAGAAGGGAGTAGAGAATGTAGTGGCAGATCATCTTTCACGGTTGACAATAGCCCATGACACTCATAGCCCACCCATCAATGATGAATCGGCAACCCAATGCAAATGGAAAAAGCTCCCCGGTATGCTCACATCGCAATTTCCTCGCCACAGGAAATCCCATCGAGTGGAAAGAACAGATAGAAGGTATTTCTTTGCAAAGATCCATTCCTATTATCGCAACCCTTCTTGTTCAAAATACTATGCATCAAATAATCGGGAAGTCGCAATCTCGAGGAGGAACAACAAGGAATTCAGCCACCGCCATGAGAGTGCTCCTCAGGGTGGTCATTTTGCTTCCTTAAAACAGCGATGAAGGTGCTGCGCTTGGTTTCTACCGGCCTTCTTGCTCAAGGAAGCACACCAAATGTGCCGCATACGCGTATAGATGTCAAAGACTGAAGTTGTCTGGCCATTACATGATGCCTTTGAGCCCAATTTTAGTAGTCGAAAGACTGATGTGTGGGGTATTGATTTCATGGGACCTTTTCCCCATGTCGTATGGTCATACGTACATTTGGGCTAGTGGATCATGTCCAAGTGGGTTTAAGCAATCCCCGCAAACCAATGACCATGTGGTGGTACTTAAATTTGAAAGCAAACATCTTTTCTAGGTTCGGGTGCCAAAGCCATTATTAGTGATGAAGGTTCCCATTTCTCAGAATAAACCATTTGAAAACCTCATGGCTAAATATGGTGTGAACACAACCGGCCACCCCTTACCACCTCAAACAAGTGGGCTGGGCAGAACTTGCCAACAGGGAGATTAAGACTATTCTAATGAAGGTGGTAAACGCCAATAGGAAAGATTGGTCCATCAAACTGCTTGATTCGCTGTGGGCCTATAGAACAGCTTTCAAGACAAACCTGGGAGTGTCCCCTTATCGATTGGTCTATGGTAAGGCATGTCACCTTCCAGTGGAAATCGAGTACAAAGCGTGGTGGGCGATCAAGAAGTGAACATGGACCTGGCAGAAATGAGTTAAGAGGTTCCTTGATCTCAATGAGTTGGAAGAAATACGAAATGATGCCTACTTGAATTCGAAGATTGCAAAAGAAAGATAAAAAAAATGGCATGACCAGATGATAACTGGGAAGAATTTCAGCGAAGGGGACCAAGTCCTCCTGTATGACTCCAAACTCCATCTATTTTCGGGCAAGCTCAAATCACGATGGACGGGTCCATTCATTGTTCAACAGGCTTACCCCAATGGTTCAGTGGACCTACTCGATCCAAATGATGATAGGGTGATCAAAGTCAATGGACAAAGGGTGAAGCCCCATTGTGCAAAGCAGTGCCATCGTAGAGGAGTTCTCCTATTGACCTCCCCGAGTCTTATACCACATGTCTAAGAGTGGCACGCTTGGTTCCAACAAACACCGCTTTCATTCTCAGGGTAACATTTCAACAAATGGAAATGCCCCCTTCTCCAGCCATCATGATTGAGGTGGTACATTCCCATCCATTAGTTTGCATTCCATGCCAGCTTCATTTTTCTTTACACTTTTGCAAATTACTTTTTGTGCCTCCATTTTGTGTATCTATTTTTCTTTCAATTGGACAATTGAATTGCCTTTAAATGGGGAATTGAAGCCCTGCTTGTCACCTTAATGCTAGAGCAACTCCATGCATGATTCAGTTTTTGGTCAATTAAGATTCTAGCTTATTCAACTTGAACATTTCCTCTTTGAACTAATTCACACACTGCACACCAGATTATACCAATAGGCTGTGAAATTGTATGCTTTTCGCCGCAGCCGCCTTAAAGTATTGTTGGCAACCTAGGATAGGTTTGTGTTAATTCCACATTTGAAGACCAATGTGTCTTCCCAAAAGAAAGAAGAAGAAAGGAAAATAAAGTCGTGGACACTTCGCCTTGAAACCCGAAAGCACGGTCCGAGGGGTATACGGGCTAAAGTTTTGAAGTCCGATGCCCTAAACCTTTAATCGGGTCGAGTCATCGACTTAGTGTTCTACACGTGAATGGGGTAGAGTTTAACGTGTTGTAGGTGACAACTAAGTCATTCAAGTCCTGTGGTAAAGCCTCAGAGTTTGTGGTCAAGTGATCCTTCGCTTGATGCCCTAAACTTTAATTGGTCGGGAGTCATCGGTGGACCCCCGCTATACGGATCTTGGTGAAGTCGAGGCTTTGAGCATTGCACCCTATAATGTAGTTAACAAAGAAAAGAAAAAGTGTAGCTTTTCCTATCTAGGTTGTTCAACACCTAAGGCCATGCCAAAAGAGTTGTAGTCAAAGAGAAATAATTTTGCACTTTATCGCTCAATCCGTTACATTAGGGAACCATTAGATTTTAGTGAAATCGTGCTGAATTCTGATCCGATGTTGACCTAAAATTTGTTCTTTTATGGTTTTTGCCTCTCATGCAGGTTTTCAAACTTGGTATCAATTGTTCATTTTAAAGGCATTGCTTATATGTACATACACCTTTAACCCTCAAACTTTTTTGAGAAATCACCGCATGCATTCTTTTGTTTCAAAGATTGCTAAGGGACTAGCAAACGTGTCTACTGGGGTGTGGATTAAGGCCCAAATAAGTATTTTGAGCCCTATTCGAGATAGGTTTTGAGTGCTTTTTGCGCACTAATCGTATCAATTAAGCCAATTGAGGTGTTCAGGTCTACTTAGTTTCACTTATGCCATTTCGAGGTTAGTTGTGGTTATTTTGCAAGTTTTTGTGTACCTCATCCATTAAAGTCGACTCGTAGATCGGTATCGCTACAAACTACCAAGATTTCGAAAATATTTCCACCCATCAACATATCAAAATCTCAGTAATGAACAAGGTGCATGAAGCACGGAGGACAAAGAGGGGCAAGATAGTAAAGCAGTTGAAGAACAAAGACCTGTGAAATTTCATCATCATGAAAAATTTCACAGCCATAGCGAAATTCCCGCAATCCTAGCAAATTGAGAAATTTCGCTATACAGCCTAAATCACCCGTGCCCAGCCAAATTCTTCAGCTCATGCCCTGTACTCGCTAGGGCTAGCCGAAATCCCCGCTGGGCCAGCAAAATTCACCGTGCATAGCTAAAATTTCCAGATCTCGCTATCTCGTATGATTTAGTTAGCTAATCCCTCATAGCTAGCGAAATCTTCGGCTACCTAGCGAAATTTTCCCCGTATAGCGAACTCTCGCCTGCTAATTTTGTGTAATTAATGCCAAACGACCTCGCTTTTGGTGTATTACTCATTCCTTTTTATTAGCCAATATTTTATTTTCTTGTAGTTTCACACATTTGCGGCCTATAAGCCCCCATCATTTTGTAACCAAAAGGAAGCAACTTTTGAGCAATTTTTCATTTATGTAAATATCTCCCGCAGCTTTCAGTTTAGGGTTTGCTTTTCTCTCTTCTCTCTCCTCTTTCTTTCATTTTCTAGGCTACCAAACACCCCTCTCTCGTGATGACAAACTCAAGAGAGTGCTTAAGGCAAGTCCCATAACTTTGAAGAGGAGGGTTGCTAGCTTGTTTTGGGGCGCTGTGTCAGTCTCTATGATTTAAATGCTGTGCAATCGTGATTTATGGCTCCCAAATTTTCAAATCGTGGTTAAATATCATTTAATGTCATTACTTTAATAATACTTACCATGCTAGTGGTACAAGGTATACTTATTGTTAGATGCACTATTATTCTTTAGATGGCCTTTACGCAGCCACTCGAAATGAGTCATGCTAGGTTTTAAACCTAAAGGGGCTGTGAATGCATGTTGCCTGTATTGACTCAAATAGGTGTTTCTAGGTTAGGTTTTCTAGTTAAACAAAGATCCGGGTTATGGCTGACTATAGGTTGCTTGCCATGATGCGAGGATAAACCCGAGGACACTTATTACCCCCATGTTGTCAAGCTAGTGACCTAAACTCAAAAGTTACCTCACACTCCCACTTTCAGTTTTACACTAATCAAAGATCCAAACAACTTCCACCGCTTGAAACAAATCCAAAATCCAAATTAAAAGCCTCACCATTTTCAACACCGATGCAAATCATTCCTGGGGATGAAACCCATCCCCTGTTCGACCCTAGACCGCTATGTCAAGTAAAGAGCTGATCACGGTAGTAGGAGGAACATAGGAAACAAATTTTGTTAATTCCGCTCACCCTACCGTGGCACGAATCAAGATGATTGAAGAAGATCATTGTGTTTATGTTAAAAGATCAAATGATAAATTGGCAATTCTTTCTCTTTATGTTGATGATATTCTAATAGCTGGAAATGACAAGGAGTTCGTATTTTCCATTAAAAGATGGCTATCTACAAATTTTGATATGAAAGACATGGGTGAAGCAGACTACATTTTAGGAGTTAAAATTGAAAGAGATCGTTCTAAGAAGCTTTTAACTTTATCTCAAGAACATTATATTAAAAGGTTCTCGAACGATTTCATATGAGTAGTCAGTGTGTCTATGGATACTCCTATGTCTAAGAGCGAGGTAGTAAGTCAAAATATGTGCCCTAGAAATTTAGAAGAAAAAAAAGAAATGTCCTATGTACCATATTCTAGTGCGGTTGGTAGTCTTATGTATGCAATGTTGTGTACTCGCTCGGATATTTGTTTCTACGTGGGTCTAGTTAGCTCAGACAATCAAACTCGAAGAGAACACCGAAAGTCGTGGAAAAGGATATTGAGATATCTAAAAGGGACTATGGATTATCATTTGTGTTACCAAGGATCAAGTTTATGTCTAGTAGGATATTCTGACACCGATTGGGGAGGAGACCTTGATCAACGCAAGTCTACTTTAGGTTTTGCTTTCTTGCTTAACAAAGGGGCTATTTCATGGTGCAGCAAGAACAACCAGTAGCTCTTTCGACTATGGAAGCGAATTTGTAGCATGTTCAGCGTACTGCATAAGAAGTCGTTGGTTAAGAAGATTCTTATGAATTTAGAATTCAAAGTAGTAATAATGCCGCTACTTCGCTTATCCAGGATAATCAAAAATTATCGCTTTCACAAAGGATGCCAAATTCCATAGTAGAACCAAACGTATTGGATACTAGATATAACTACATTAGAGATATCATAACTGCTGCAGATATTCGCGGCAATATATTTCTACGCATCATATGGTGGTTGATCCATCAGACAAAGCCCATTCCGAGATGGCTTCGTCATGTTAATGTTTCGATCAAGGTGAGAGCATAAGTAATTTTTAAGTGTAATAAAGTATTGTTGAACTTGTGTATTGCACAATTTTATTTAATACAAGTATTTATTATTGATTTATTGTTTGATTTAAATTCATGTCACGTGTATAAATATAAATGTACATCATATATTTTATAAACTTAAAAGTTCAACAATAGGATGTCACATAGGTTTTGAGATTGGCTCTCTCACATGAGTAATCAACTCTAATGTTATGATAACATGTAGAGATGACAAAATGTTAGGTGTGTTGCCTCATAAAAGATGAGATGAGGTTGTGAACAGGAAAGACAACCGTTTTGGATTCCCCATCCAAATGACCTATGGTAGTCAGATATGAGTTCTTAGTGAATACCGCTATATAAAGGATTTTCGAGAACTCAAGAAGGTCTTGGGATGACGCATCAACTCAAAACTGCATGTTATTTCACTAGACATCAGAAAATAAATATCAGAAAGCATGATTCATACCATGTGTACTTATGTCGACTACTATGGTGGTGAGAGAGAATGAATCCCTCGCTTCCACTATGTAAGACCACGAGGATGCTTAAATTTTTCCCCACCGGGATACCCTTGCATACTCTTTTTTTTTTTTTCTCGTTATTTATGATTTTGAAGCTGTGGTTTGCTAGCTTAGCGTGTTGACCTATGGTCATGATGATTCCAATCTATGTGGGACATGTCTAGAAAAAGCAACTTAGTATGAATTATACCCCGAGTGAAAAAGGAAGATTTAGTCTATAAGATTCATAGTCGGGCCGTATTTTGTCGCTTTAAGAACTAGGACTTGGATCATGGATACCAAATGAAGTTACAAAAGTGAAACATGTTCTTGTTAAGGGATTAGAAATGTTAAATAATCAAAAAAGGGACAAATCTAGGGTAATAAGTAGAATGTTTATCTAACAATTATTTGTTTAGTATTGAGTAACTATGCTATTCCTAATGTAGATGCATAGTATAAGTTTCTCAAGTGTGTTTGCTCACTAGGTCGTGATGACCCATTTACTAGTATGAAATCTGCTTGTTGTTTATTGTTATAGAGATATTCGCAATGAGGGTCATACTCTGTCATGTGCGAGTGGGAGATGTTGAAATTTGCCTGCCGCCAAGACGGGTTTTGACCAACCAACTAACATATATAATATGTTGAATATATTATATAGTTTTTAACATAACACATAGTTTATTGATATATCTCTTTGTAGAGTTGTGTTTGGAAAACTTTAATATGAGTACATAGTTATCAAAATAGAGAAAGTAAGAAAAGGAACAATTATCTCTGCAAGAGAACAAAAGAACAATTATCTCTATAATAAAACAACAAGTATTGGAGTAAATCGGGCTGTGGAATTCAAGTGTATTTTTTTTGTAATTTACACTACATCTAGTGATTATCAAGAACACTTTGTGGATTCATCATATCAAGTAAGTATTCCGCATTTTATTTAAAAAAACTGAAATAATTCTAATTATTTAAAGTTTATGAAAGTCTATCAATATCTATGAATTGGTAAGAGTCTATAAATATCTACAAATTTTTTTTAAAATTAAAAGTCTATAAAAGTCATCCATACATTTACAATATCTACAAAGTCTTTAAAAATCTATCAAACTCTATAAAAGTCATTGTGGGTACCATTCTCTTTAGAACCACTACTCAATGGGCTCAAGACCTACTTGGCCGCATGGCCCACGTTGTGAAATGGCCCTAGCCCACTTACCATATTAAAACCATGGGGCACCACCCAGACGAGAGAATCCTAAAGAGAGCGAGGATGTCTTCCCATGGATTAGCTCCAGGCTGGCCCATCTAGAATTTTAAGTCCACTAGCAGGCCATCCTATCGCCTATGGGAAATTCGTTATGTATAAGTATATGAAGGCGAAAAATATGCAAAAGATATTTATCAGCAAATTTCTCAGTTTCTAAATCCCTTATTTTCCGAAAAGATTAATCCTTGATAAGGGAGAATTAATCCTTAATATGGAAGAAGAGATTTTATCCCTAAGATTAAAAGATTTTCTTTCCTAAAATCAAGGAGAGATTCGTGAACTACTTTCTATAAATTAGGAAGATCCCCCATGAAGGGAAGGTAAGCAATTCCAATTGCGCGTACTCTCTTCTTCTTCTTCTCCATCTTTGGTTGACTTAATCATCGGAGAGACGGCCAACCCACCGTCGTCGGATCACCTATTTGCAAGTTCATATTGCGCTGCAGATACCCAGAGGTTCAAACGATCGAGGCAATAACAAGTGGTGTCGTATATGGGAATCGAACAGAAAGTCTGGTCTATAGGTTGCAAGGGCTTGGCTTCAGCGATTGTCTAGTAGCCCTCCATCACTGGGAACTCTAACGATTCCCCCTTCCACATCTTATTCCCTCGAAGTAGTCACAATGTTAACCAATCTGATGATCTAATTGCCAGAAGATCAATTCCTCCATTGGAGTCAGGACATGGAGAGGAAATAGGAGGAGCAAGCAAGACAGATGAAGGAGCTGCAAGGCAACATCGAACACTTGCAATAGGAGAATGACCAGTTACGAGCCAAGATAGAGAAAAGTCGTGATCTTGGAAAAGATGTATGAGATGGCGGTCGAGCTGTGCATCCAACCACACGCAATAAAGGGAAGGAGCTCGCTGCGGTAAATCCAACAGCGAGACTAGACATATCGTCATCTCTCTTCTTAGATGGATCACTAGTGATTGAATCCACCCACTCCATAAAGCCTTCTAACCCTGTGTCGGCAACCTTGATCTTTCCCTTCTTCTTTTTCGGCACCTGGGGGGCAGGCTTTGGATCCTATACAACCAAAGGTGATTGGTCCAATTGGACAAAGCTTACCAAGGCATCTCCAGCGATCTCGGCTTGAGGCACTTGAGCAGAACTCGCTTGTAAAGAGCTACCCGGGATTGACTTCAGAAGGTCGGCAATAACAAAATGTTCACCCTTGACGAGCTCCTCTAGCATTAGACGGGGGAGGACAGAGACAATGTAAGGAAAGGGACTGGCGTAACTTCTGTAAGTTTTTTGCAGACAAGAGAAGCTCGTGATTGCGTTCCTGCTCAATGATCTCAAGTAGCAGTTTGATGCGATCCAGCCTGGCCTTTTCCACCTAACCGACCAACCGGCCTTGTCTGCGCTAATCTATAAAGAGTCTAAAGAGAGGGGGCATATCAAAATATGGATGGGTGGCCTAGAAAGAATGCCCACCGGTCGAGACAACTGGAATGACAGGGACTAATTTGGGTCAACTGGGAGTCCAATAGAGCCTGGCCTCTCATACCACAAACCTTTCACTAAAACTACCCATTTTGCTTCAATCTTAGGGGAGTCCGGAAGCCTGGTTACAAATTGCAGCCGGGGGCTATGAACCGACATAGACAACCGGCCACCAACCTTAAGCTTCAAAGTGTAAATAAAACAAATCTCTACCAGCTAAGTATCCAACTAGTAGAGAAAGGTTAGCACACTACAACCCACGAACTGAAGATATCAGAAGAGCCAGAGGTGCCTTCAGAAGTGTAGAAACTACTTCACCAACGACAGGATGGGGAAGCGAAGTCCAGCCGCAAACTGCTCTTGGGTAAAATAGACGACATATCCCGCCTCTCCGCACTCGACAACCGTGCCATCTCGACAACTCGATCAACGCCAATGTGGACTTGACTGGAAGATTTCAAATCCTTTCTACAAACATGGCAAAATGACTAAGCCGCTTGTGGTAGGCATCAGGGGATTTACCTCTTATGCCCAACCTGATTAGTAGAAGTATCTTCCTAACCTCCTGTCATCTTACAGGCAAACAAATAGCAAAAGGAGGATCCGCTTGAGGATCTTTCAGCAGTGAAGGCGACAAGACCCTTGAAAGACAAAAGAAATCCCCTCGGGCTACTTGATAACCCACGAAACCCAAGAACCCCATCAGGAAGCTTCACAGACTCTGAATGGGATGACTCAAACCTGAAGTATCCTAGAAATCACCTATAACTTCGTCACCCCATCGGCAAATGATGGACGCACCCCTCAAAAGCAACAAAAACTTTATAACCCAAAAATACTCCACAAACGGAGACACAAAAAACACAACAAGGGCAATACAAACGAAGTTTGAAAGTTCAACAAAACTAGTAGTCAGGGACCCACATCTCTTTAAAAGAAAATTTTGCAAAAGCATAGGAAAAATGAAATTGCAATAGGAAAAGGCTTTGTGAAATAGTAAAAGAGGTAGTACTAGGTCAACCTTCTTATGGCCATAGGTGGAATATCAACAAAGGCATTAAATGCCGTCGTAACATCACAACCAGGCTACTGGGAAACGTGCCCTTCCTACGCACTTTGTATCCAAACATGCTTCACCTTTCGACGCATTTGATGTGCGTATTGATTTTTCTAGTCCTTTCAACTTTCCACACCCAGGTTTAAAGCACAGTATTTTCCCCAACTGAAAATCACAAAATTCCAATCGGGGAAAAAGGGGCATTGTGGGTACCATGGTCTTTAGACCCACTACTCAATGGGCCTAGGGCCCACTATGCCTCTTGACTCATGTTGTGAAGTGGCCCAAGCCCACTTACCATATTAAAACCATGGGGTGCCACCCAGACGGGAGAATCCTAAAGAGAGCGTGATGTCTTCCCACGGATTCAGCTCCCAAGGCGCCTGCCTGAACCCTAAGCCCAAAATGCCTGATCCCACACCAAGAGAAGTTTGTTATGGATAAGTATATGAAGGCGAAAAATACTGAAAAGATATTTATTAGCGAATTTTCTAGTTTCCACATCCCTTATTTTCAGAAAAAAGATTAACCTTTAGACATGAAAACTAACTGATGATGAGAATCAACTCGATAAGATAACTTAATCTGATGTACAATACAGATTTATCTCCAAGATTGAAGAGACTTTTCTTCCTAAACCAAGTGTATATGATCTAACCACTCTATAGATTAGAAGATCCCCACTTAGGAAGGTAAGCAATTCCAACTGAGCGTACTCTCTTCTTCTTCTCCAACTTTTGTTGACTTAATCATCGGAGAGGCGCGACACATCGTCACCGGATCGCCGTTTTGCAAGTTCATATTGCGCTGCAGATGCCCAGAGGTTCAGAAGATGAAGGTAACAATAGTCACAACTTAAAAAAAGTCTATAAATGTCTTTAAATGTCTTGTTCATCAAAACTTTTATACTTTGATACTCCAATCTTGTTCTCTGTGTTTTCAAGATTGCTGAAATATTCTCTCATTTCGTGGATAGAAGAGATCAAGTCTAACCACATTAAAACTCCTCTCATGCATTTTTATGATGTATTCTTTTATTCTTGTGTTCTTGAATCTGTACCACAATCATCAAGGCCAAAGCCAAAGTTGAAGATATTCGGGAAGAACAAAAATTATAAAGCACACAAGATGAAGATAAAAGGAATTTCAGTTCAAGGTGGAGTCGATTATTCTCTTATCAAAATGTGATGGAATTTGATCCAAGGTGGAGATTGTTAGAATATGTCTCAAATTCCTATATAGTATTAATTCTTTTTTTTGTAAATAATATTTATAGGGATGAGAGAGAATATTTCCACTATTTTTGAGAACATAGAGAACAAGATTGAGTATCAAAGTATTGCAACACTAGGAAAACCCAAAACTATTAAACCTCAGACACAATACTCGAGAAAATACCTCATAAAACCCCAATCTCTTAAACCCCTTACATCTCTGCAATACACTAAATCTATCTCATAAATTTTCCTTACGACCCATAATATTTTTATAGGAATATTCCTAAAAGCTTTCCTTATTCTTATAAGGAAACCTAATATTATAATAATATAAATAACTAGAAATTATCTTATAAAACATTTTTTTACAAAAAGGAATTAATATAAAATAAGAATTTGAGACATATTCTAACAATCTCCACTTTGGATTGAATTCCATCACATCTTGAAAAGTATATGAATTGACTCCAATCTTGAACTGAAATTCCTTTTATCTTCATCTTGTGTGTGCTTCATAATCTTTGTTATCTCAAAGATCTTTAATTTTGAAGCTCTAATAAAAATTTTTATGAATCACGAAAGTTTTGAGGCATGAGAATATAAATTCAAGAACACAAAGATACAAAAATCAATATATAGGTGCACAAGGTTTTTAACGTGGTTCGACCAATAATGCCTACATCTACGGATGATAGAGAATCTTTCCATTATTTGGAAAACATAGAGAACAAGATTGGAGTATCAAAATACTGTGACAACTAGGAAAAATCACAAAATCACAAAACCCTAGGATGCCCACAATACCAAGACAATACCTTATAAACTCACAATCTCTCAAACCCTACACCTCGCACACCAAATCTCAAGAACTTTTTCTGATCAGACCTTAAAAGCTTCCTTAATCTATAAGGAAACCTAATATTACAACAATATAACACATATGAATTATCCTATAAATATTATTTAAAAAAAGAATTAACATCAATAGGAATTTTGAAACATATTCTAACAATTCCTAATCCAATACACCCCTTAATATTAAAATATTATTTCAAACTCATCCATTTGGTTTTTCATTTAGTAGGTTTAAAGTAAAGAATAATTTATTAATATTTAAAAAATAAATTTTGAATTTTTATTTAGTAGATTTTAAAATTTAAAATAATTTTTTAATGTATTTAAATAACAAATAATTATTTATATTTAAAATAGTATTAAAATTTGAATTTTATTTAGTAGTTTTTAAAAACTAAAATAAAATTTTAATAAAAAATTAAGAGTTAAAAGAAAAAAAAAAGGCTTCAAGTGGGTGTGCTGGTCTCAGGATGCCCCAAATCCCGAGGGGTCCGTTGACAAACTGGTCAACTCTGGCGGAACCCAGGCTGGGGCAACCCACGCCAGCACTATCATGTCCTACGAACGGATCCATAATTTAACAAAAAATCGGACAAAGTCTCCTTTGTACGGGAAGCTCTATCCAAAATACAACTTGTATAACAATACATCACATGACCCATCCAGGCTCAATATACCACACCTGGTCATTCATGAGTCATACGTCCCATCTACTTCCCATTCAACCATACCCGAATACTATACATGCAACTATGTAGTGATATGTTTACAAGAAATGCCACTATGCACTCTTATACAAAATGATTTATTAAAAGTACTTAATATACATATATATAAATATGGTCCAAAGCCACATCCGTTTTCATAAGTGTGGTCCCGACGTGAGTCACCAACCGCAGACCGACTGCACTGAAAGGAGATTCTGGTTCACTGGCAGAGCAAAGTGTAGTAGTGATAATCTCCTATATGGTTACTTCCACCTAAGTACTCATACAATGTTCAAACCAACCCATACACATCCAAGTGAAAATGTCAACATGAATAACAGTGTCATGCAATGGGAATGTCTTTCATGCCTATATCACCGAGTCGCTCACCGACTCCATTTCCCAATGCAAATGCCAATGGGCAACTAATCCTGAGTCAATCCTGACTCCCATCACACAACCCGAAGTCTAAGTGATAACCATGACCGTGTGTCTTCTTTGGGCAACAAAATTTTTTAGCTCACACCACGGGTCTCTTATACCCATACAAAATTTTTCGGATCACACCGCGGGTCTCTTACACCCAATGTTCTAGGCTTTTAACCTGAGGGGATTAACGACCCCCTTCTTGCTCTGCCCAACACACATTAATTATATTTCACTTTATGATTTGAACCATGAGTCCTTTATTGGCCGTCGTCCAAAGTACGAGCTCACTACCCATTCATCAACACTGATGATGGATGACCATACCCATGCACCCACACTAATATATGATAACCCTGCATATGGCCGCTAATGCCACCGCAATTTCAGCAGCTGGCGATGTATGTGATGCACACCACATGAACCATTCGGGCTTAGTTGTACTCGCGTAGATTACCATGCAAACATATAATATCGCAGTTAATAGTGTTCCATATATTTCATGCCAATATATATAGATGCATAGTATCGCTATTATTATATAATATTTAACCGGCGACGTGTCAAATAATGTCGCACAACCCTTCCAGAGCTAATCATGGCAATTCGATCGAACGCGAAGGGAAGCCTACAACATGCCATGCAATGGTCATGTCAAAACCCGCTATTCACATCGACACAACCAAGCAACTCGACACTGGTACAAACATATTTCAGCATGCCGGGCGACCACCACCATCCTCCAAAGGCACATGGTTAGAATCTTGACACAATGGGCTTTCCATAGAGTCCAAGAGCACCCAAAACGGAGTTCGGACGAAGAAGTTATGGTCGTCCAAAAGTCATACCACATGAATAAAGGTCGCACCTACCGATAGACCCGCGTATCATTGGTATTTCAACTTCGACAGACCAAAACTGATAGACCAAATGAGAGAACTGAATGGGACAAAACTTGAGCCTTGATACCTCGTACTGTAAAGACCTAGCTTTGATTAAGGTAGACCTAAATTTGGTTAAAACCTGAGCCTTGACAAACCTAGTCTGATAGACTTTCTACTTATGTTATTCTGTGGTAAACCATAATCATTATAGAGGTCCACTCCCTGGTAATTCAAAATCCTAACATCAAGTTCATTATCAGCGCAATTTACCTGAAGAACACACACCACCTCTTATTTCCCACCCAAAAACCAAATTCTAAAGTTCCTAGCTTAAAGGTAGGATCAAAATAAGGCAGCTTCCCATAGTTCAAAATGCAACCAAACATCCCCCTTGGGGCAAGACACAACCACACAGCCCTTAATGTAACACCCCATCCCGAGAGAGTGTACAATACATGTAACTGTAGGGGCGCATATGTGCACTAAGTGCCATTGTAGTATTTTTGGAGATGAAATTGTGAAATGATAATTTAAGGAACCTGAACAGACCAGAATCGCGGTAACCAGAATTGATCAAATGGGACAAAAAGGGCATAATCAAAAGAAGTATAGTATGCCAAAATTATAAACAACAGAGTTGATGCAATTGTTGATATAGAGGACTTGTTTGCAATTAAGGGAAAGATGAGAGTATAAAAGGCCATGAGACAAACCAAAATCTCATTTTGTCTCACAAAAGCTAGGGCTGCACGTTTGGAGAAGAGAGAAAAGAAGAAGAAGAGGAGAAAGAAGAGGAAGAAGAAGTGGAGAATAATCAAAGGCATATTTTTGTCTGGAATCATGTGTATTTGGATTCCTAGGGTTTTGTATGGAGATTAGTTGCTCCTTGTTCTAGGGTTTTGTGGAGAGATCACATTAACCTTAGAATTCTTGAAGTTATGTGGGTAAAACCCTAATAAAGAATAAACATGGTATTTATATGGTTTTGTAAGAATTGGTGGACCTTGGGTTGAATTCTTAGGATTTTCCCCTAGGGTTTAGTAATATGAGGTTCCAAACCACCAATATAATTGTTATGGAGTGGTTTTGGATGAATTCCATGTTGATTCTTGAGGTATTATGGAATGGAGAAGTTGTATGAAGATAATTGGTACCAAAAAGGGCAAACCACATTTCGGGCAAAATCATGTGGCAACGGTATCACCTAACAGAACCCAATCGGTACCAGAGTCGATACAAGTGGTACCAAGACACTATACGTAACTCCAAGTGGTACTGGTACCGAACAGAGTGGTACCGATACCACAGGGTCCAAAATGCCCAGATTGTGTAGTTTTGCATAGTTAAGCCTAAATTCATACTCCGTTAGTATAGGAACCTTACTAATTAAGAGAGGTTCAAATAAGATTGGAACTCAATGAAAAACGTAGCGTACCTCGCCGCCAAGGCGAAGCGATATTCATTGAGTGTGACTAAGTGCTATGAAGTATGTTAAGTATATGCTATAAGTAGGCGATTAATGTTTTCGCCATATTCATTGAGTGTGTAGTTAAAGGTAAAAGTAAAAGCTGTGAATCGTACGTTTAGTGTTTAGGTGAGTGTTCTAAACCTATTTTTCAAATACTAAAGCAGTATTATTATTATAAACCGTTTTTTATTAGACCGGTATTTAACAATGGTTTTGATCAGAACCATATTTTTAAAGCAAGCAATGAGTATAGCAAGCAAACAATGGTTTTGATTTTAAACCATATGTAAAAAGTAAGCAAGTAATGGATTTGATGTATTCAACCATACTTTTAAAAAGAAAGCAAGCAAATAGTTTTGAGTTGAAAAAACCATATTTCAAAGAGCAAGCAAGCAAGCAAATGGTTTTGAGTTGTAAAACCATATTTCAAAAAGCAAGCAAGCAAGCAAAAAGAATATTTGCGAAAACAGGCCTAACGAAAATCCCTAATTTTAAGCAAGCATACCGTCAGGTTGTGGTTCAGGCGCGCACTTGGTGGTGTTAGGATATCATTCATGCATTTTAGATTAGCTTGGTCGGAAAACTTAGTTCATGCATCATGACATTTAAAGGAGACCGTGGCACATACTGGAGTATATAGGGTTAACGCATTAGCTAAATTATGGTGAGATGGAGACCTGCAGTCAATCCACCATATTTACTCTAAAGGTGAAGTGGTGTGCCTGTGCCCTTTCTCCTAGGTGAGCCGACCTAGTCCAAATCCACCTACATCGCCGATACTGTCCCATCAAAAACAATGCCGCAAACTCCAAAGGTTGAATATTGTTTTATTATATAGTTTAACCACCTCAGTATACCATCTCAGTCCAGTTGTTTTAAGCTAAACATAGATTCAAAGTCCTATTTAGTTTTGAAGTAAACATGATTTTAAATTTTATTTTAAAATGTTAAATTTAAACCTGATAGAATAAGAAAGTTTTATAAACTTTAAAGTTGAAGAGATTCGAGAAAAGTTTTCAAAACCTTATAAAGTTAAAAAAATACAGATTAAGAAAACTGATAAACCTTTAAGCCAAAAACAAAGTAAGTATAATAAAGTTCGAAAATAGATCCAAAAGAGAGTTTGCCGTTTCGAAAACATTCAAAACAGAACATTTGGCAAGACAACCAACATTATTAGCCTACGTTTCTTCCTACGTTGAAAAATTACTTCCTGCAGAAATGTCTTAATGGATGCATTGAGGATTCTTCCATTTAGTACGGTCACATTTAATAATCCATGTACAAAACACCTGAATTTGTAAATGGAGCATATAATAAATATATTTAGTAGAAATGTGTCGAAGCCAATGCTCATATTTGGAAATGTGTAAATTATGTGTACAGGATTTGGAATATGTCCTTTATGTAGCTGATATGCTACTAAGATATTACCAAATCATAAGTTGGAAAAAGGAAAAATTTTTATAGGAGGTTTCAACAACAATGCGCCGTTTCATGTGATCTCTAGTCGTTAGAGGAACTACTTGGTAATTCAGGATAAGACAACTCACGCCAGTAGGGGGTGGGGTGTGTCAACGTGGTATCAGAGCTGTGTTGTATAACTAATGTGAGAGAAATGATCCTAACACAAGTTGGTAATGAGTCGAGTCTTAGGAACTGTTATCAAGCATCGAGTTTTCGTGATACACAATTTACACTATTGGCAACCATGACATTTTCAAATTAAAGTACATACATATGAGGCGATTCAAAGTATTAAATAGTTGATTTGCAACACAACACTATGTCGTGCAGAGGGACGAGAGGTCAGCCCTAGAGAGCCATTCCGTAGGCTCCCCGAGCTCCCGAGAAGACTGAGATGAGCACGTAGTTGGTTCCACTACCGCCCTATGAATCACCTCCAACAAAGAGGTAAAGCTGGACCACCAAACAGCGGGCTCGCGGATTGTTTACGCAGCTGTGGCACAAATTGCTCAAATACGCCATAGCGACCAATAACAACGCAGTCACACCGCCATCTAGAGAAGTTCTTGAAGAACTAGGGAAATCGATAGAGAGAGCACAGAAGCTGGGTGCTAAGCCATTTGACGGCAGTGGCGATCCAGAGGCAGCCTGGTTATGGTTAGACCGAGTAAACAAGGTTTATGGAGCATGGCCGCACCTGATGAGCAAAGAGTCTTGCTTTAGTTTTCTGATCAAGATGTGGCTAAGGATTGGTGGGATGCCGTGGAGAGGAGGTATCTTGATGGCATATCATGGGACCAATTTCAGCAAGAGTTCACTGATAGGTTCTTTCCTCAGAGTCATAAGGATTCGAAAATTAAGGAGTTCTTCAAATTAGAGCAAAAGAATATGTCATTATCAAAATATGAGAAAAGGTTCTCATAACTAGTTAAATTGGTTCCATATATTCAGGCTGATGGAGTCCTGAAGTGCAAAAGGTTTTTGTTAGGATTTGAAAGACAGACTGTTGGTGCATTTGTCTCGTGGTCCCTCGATTTAGAGCCTGGGACTTAATCGAGCCGCCCCGAGTTGAGCAAAGTACTACAACCATGTATCAGAGTAGGCAAGAAAGTAAGAGGAGGCACCAAAAATTTCCCAAATGCAGCCTGTTAGTACAAGAGAAAGAAAAGCAAGGGTAGAGGTTATGAGGCCGAGGTGCGTGTCGAGGGAGCTATCTCCTAGTCGCATCGTTGAGGCCCTAGTTGCTAAAGGGTACCTGGAGTATTCCTCCCATTTGTCATATGTGTCAGAGGCGACACCATGGGGAGTGTAAGAGATATAGTACAAGGTGTTTCCACTGTGGCCAGGAAGGCCATTTCAAAAGGGAGTGCCCCCAGTTGATTGGTGTAGAGGACACCAAAGAGCACCCTAGCTACCCTCAAAGATCAGAGATGAGCACTCGAAGTCTTCGTGGGAGAGGTTTTCCAAGTAAGGCACAGAGCCCAAGCAGTAGAGCGTGGCCATGGTAGGAGGCAAGAGGTAATGCCCCAGGATGTGACAGAGGCCCGCACTCGTGCCGTAGTCTGGCGTCGTGAATCAACAGGATGCGCATGCAGCCCCGTAATGGTCACCGGTATTATTTCCATCCTCGAAGATGATGCATATACATTAGCGGACCCAGAGCCACGTGATTCATTCGCGATCTAAGCCATTCTTAGATCGCTAGATAGAGACCACCCATTGAGGGTCACAGAGTTTCTCCAATTGAGACTGTTATTCTTAGATAGAGTAGTCGTGAGAGTACAACTCGATCAAAGGCTCCTGCCGATTCAGCTTTAGATATGAGGGAATTTGATGTGGTTCTTGGCATGGATTGGTCGTCTCAAACAAAGGTGAGCCACATTAGATTGTTATAAAAAAGGAAGTAAAGTTTCATAGGCTAGGGAAATTGAGTAAAGTCTGTGAATGCGAGAGAGTTACTTTCCCAATATGATCTCTCGCCATGGCGCATAGAGAATGCCGCTGTATATTGTCAGGAGCATCTTAGCTTACGGGTGGGGATGGTAAGGAGGCACATCGTAGATGAGATCACTACAGAGAGTTCAAATGGGCCTGCATAGACTACAGATTACCCCGTAAAGAGAGCGGAGTTCACCATTATTTGAACCCAGACACTTCCATTTCCATTCCTTCCAGAGACAGTCTCAAGGTTATGGTTTCATGCCGCAAATGAATTGTTAAGTAAGGGATTCATTCGATCGAGCATATCCCTGGGAGCTCCAGCTTCTTCGAAAAAAATGGAGCTCATATTGTGCGATTATGTGCACTGAACGAGTTGTCGTCCAGCAATCGCAATCCACCTCAGATCGATGAGTTATTCGATCAACTCCAAGGGTCTTCGAGTATGACTATAAGATAGACTTCGAGGCTCGGTATCATTAGTTGAGGGTGCAGGAGAGTGGATGTACC
The DNA here is from genome assembly GCA_016808115.1 of Tetrastigma voinierianum. NCBI lineage: Eukaryota > Viridiplantae > Streptophyta > Magnoliopsida > Vitales > Vitaceae > Tetrastigma > Tetrastigma voinierianum. The sequence continues at coordinate 100,106 of JAEQBH010005326.1, read as the reverse complement.
GAAGACTCCGCATTCGTGACACGAGCTGCATAATAGAGCTTTTTGGTGATGCCGTTTGGCTCGACTAATGCTCCAAAGAATAGCTTATGGATTTGATGAATCGGGTATTCCAACCGTATTTGGATAGGTTCATCATAGTTCATCATTGATATCTTAGGTATTCAGGTGAAGTTCAGAGGAACATTCAACACTTAAGATCAGGTCTGCACCTAAGGGGAGCGACAGCCATGCTGCCAAGCAAGTGTTAGTTTTGGCTTGACATGGTGGCATTCCTAGGTCATGTGATCTCGGGCCTGAGGGGCGAGTGTGGGATCCCCGTAGCTAGAAGTCAGGGTGAACTGAAACCACCAAAGAATGTGTCGAGGTCGGCTTCTCGTTTACAGGCACAGGAGGAAGCTTGGTCGAGGCCTTCAGCAACCTAATCGACTGCCGACATGAAAGATGTCAGCATGAACGTGATCGCCAAGAGAGTTCGAGGAGCCATGAGATTAACTTCCAGCCCCAGCCAGCTTTTACCCAATGGGAGATGGGCTCAGGGTGTATAGTGATGTCGCTAAAATTTTTAGTTGTGCCTTGATGCAAAATGATAGGGTGATTGCATATGCCTAGAAGAGTTATGGTGGCAAGAGATAACTTACTCCCACACACAACTTCTAGAGCTTCAGAGTAGTCGCGTTTACCCAAAACAGGATATTGACACTATATGGTGTTCCTGGCAGATCTCTTACATCAGATAAGATTCTGAATATTTTCACCCAAAAAAGAGTTAAATCTATGCAAAGAAGATGGCTTGAGTTGATTAAAGACTACAGCACCATCGAGTACCATCCAGAAAAGCTAATGTCGTAGCGCATGCCCTTCTGAAAGTAAAGGCCGTGAGTTCCTTTGTCCTCACACAGAGATTAGGTTATCTTCCACCATGAGTGGATCTAGGTTTCAAAGATATTTGAGTTTGAGATCCCATGAGTTTCTATAATGAAATGATTACTCATGTTAGATTCTTAGTGGATCATATATTCTAGTGTAAAACATGATCTGCGTATGATTAAGCTTAAGGAAGAGATAGAAAAGGAAAGAAAGCAGAGTTTCATATTGAGAGAATATTCTGCATGATAGTGAAAGGACAAAGAATGTGTGCTAGAGTATGGCAATAAGAGAGATGATTAAGGAAGAAGCACATTCATCTCTGTATGCTATGCATCCGTGTAGGGACCAAGATGTATAGACTTCAAAGAACATTACCGTGGAACGGGATGAAGAAAGAGATCGCAAGTTTCGTTTCCGGGCGCCTAACCCGTCGCCAGGGTGAAGGCAGAGCATCGAGAGTTCGCGGAAGATGGGCTACTCCTTATCTCCAAAGATGGAAATGGGAGAAGATCATTATGGATTTTGAATGTGTCTCCACGACTGAGGCAAAGATGATGCCAAAGGGTGATAATTGATCGATTGACGGTCCGCCCATTTTCCGCCGCGACGCGAGACTCAGAAAAGTTGACCCGCTGGTATATGGATGAGATAGTGAGACTTCATGGGGTTCCGCTGGAGTAGTTCGCATCGAGACCCCAGTTCACATCTAGGTTTAGCCTAGTTTGTACCAACGCACTCGCTTGCATTTCGCCATAAGATCCATCCTCAAACGGATGGCTAGTCAAAGAGGACTATCTCGTATCGTTAGAGGATATGCCGAGCTTGTGTGATGGAATTCAAGGGGAGCTCGATACTCCATTGGGCACAGCTGAGTTCGCCACAACAACAAACCCACGCCGCATGTAGATGGCTCCATTTGAGGCACTGTATGGTAGGAAATGTAGAACTCCAGTGTGTTGGGATGAGGTTAGTGAGAGAAGACTAGTAGGCCAGAATTAGTGCGCATCACTTCGTGAGAAAGTGGTTGTTCAGATAACTAAATATAGCATAGATGTTAAAGTTATGCGACAATCGTCGTGAGAGACTTACGCTCGAGATAGGTGATCGTGTCTTTGAAGATTTTGAAAGGTGTTTTGAGATTTGGGAAGCGAGGCAAGCTTGGTCCGAGATAGATAGGACCTTATGAGATTGTGAGCAAGGTGAGGCCAGTAGCTTACAAGTTGAAGTTACCCCCAGAGTTATCAAGGATCTGGGCGACACATTCCATGTGTCGATAAAGCAAGGAAATACATTCCAGATCCTTCACATGTGCTGAGAGAGCAACCAGTGCAACTAAAGGAGAACCTGACTTATGAGGAAACACTCGCATTTGTAGATCACAAGGAATGTGTGTCGAGAGTGCAGCACCTCGGTTAAAGTATTGTGGAAGAATCACGAGGAGGCAGCTACTGAGCCGGAGAACAGATGCGCCGCCAAGACTTCAATTATTTTTAAATAAGGTACCTTCCTTTCCTTTGAATTAGTTTGTTCATTTCGAGGATCTAAATGTTCTGGCTAGAGGGAGGATTTGTGAAATGCCTCAGAGAGAGGCACAAAGAGGTAAATCAGAGGGGCGTATAGCAGGCACTGGCACTGTAGTATTTTTGGAGATGAAATTGTGAAATGATAATTTATAAACCTGAATGTTGTACTAGAACAAGGGTAAAATCGTAATTGATCAAATGGGACAAAAAGGGCATAATCAAAGAAGATAGTATGCCAAAATATAAATAACAAGAGTTATGAATCATGAGATGAGACTATTGGTAATTAAGGGAAAGATGAGAGTATAAAGGCCATGAGACAAACCAAAATCTCATTTTGTCTCACAAAAGCAAAGGCTCCACGTTCGAGAAGAGAGAAAAGAAGGTGAGGTGAAGAGGAGGAAGAAGAGAAGAAGAAGTGGAGAAGACCAAAAAGGTATGTTTTTGTCTCGGGAATCATGTGGTATTTTGGATTCCTGTGGGTTTTGCATGGAGATTAGTTGTTTCCTCGTTTCAGTGGTTTTGTGGGAGAGATCACATTAACCCTAGAATTCTTGAAGTTGCAGAAACCCAGAATTTGGTAAAGAATAAACATGGAATCCATCATATTTATATGGTTTTGTAAGAATTGGTGGAATTGGGGGATTGCCCCAATTATTCCCCCAATTATTCAACCAGTGATTAAAGCCCCACCTATCCAAGCAACTAGTTTGAGCTCAAGTCAATCACGCTCCAATCCCGTTTGGGGGATTGCCTAGCGAGGACCCTAATATGCACATCTCCAACTTTTTAGAGATATGCAGGATAGTGAAGTACAAGGGAGTGACTGATAAAGTTGTATGTCTTCGCCTATTTCCATTCTCACTTAGGGAAAAGGCGAAATAGTGGTCAAACTCTCAACCACCCGTCTCCATCGACATTTGAATGATCTGAAATACAAATTCTGGAAAATTCTTCCTACTAGCCAAGACAACACAATTGCGTATGGAAATAAACAGCTTCATGCAATATGAAGGAGAAACAATGTTTGAAGCATAGGAGAGATACAAAGGGTTGTTGAGGAAATGTCCTCACCACGAGATATCGAGATGGTTGCAAGTAAACCGATCCTATAATGGACTAAACATGTCTTCTTAAGTCATTCTTGATGCCTCAGCTGGAGGTTCCTATTCGAAAAAGAATTATATTGATGCATACGAAGCTTTAGAGGACACATAAGACAACACACTAGTGGCTGCCGAGAGAGACTCTCAACCAACAAAAGTGGCTTCGAGTCTTCATGACTAGATAAAGCTTAACAACCTGGCAACCTGTATCCCTCTTGACTAAGTAAGCTGCGCAGCTAGGGATGCCATTATTGCAGTACAAACATACTCATCTTCTACATGCGAGTCCTGCAGTGATCCCTATCAGAATTCAAAATGTTAGGGAGGGAATTCCTTTGAACAAATGACAGTTGAACTGACATAATATGTTGGGGAATACAACAAGCATAATAATCCATACAATAGCCAATATAATACGGGGTGGAAGAAATCATCCCAATTTCGCGAAAGACAACTAGTCAACACTCCAATGTCAGCAAAATAAACCCCTACTGATTTAGAGATTGAATCTAGAGGAAGCAATGGAAAATTTGCTAATTCTCATGAGTCTATCTAAGTCCTAAGAAGGAGTTATGACCATACACCATAATTCATAATAAACAAGGATGGATTTTTAGAATTAGGGAGCCTAGATACAAAGCGTAGAAACTCAAGTGAGTCAAATTTCTTAGATGTTATCTAAGAGGCAGTTGGGTGCTTTGCTAAGCAATTCCGAAGTGAGCCTAAAGAGGGGAGGCATGGATCAATGTAATTCGATCACATTGAGAAGTGGAAAAGAGCTTGAGGGACCAAGAAGAACCCGCGAGTGTAGGCAGAACCAGAGCAGCCATTTGAAAAAGAAAGAGGGAAAAAATCTAGTGAGGAGGTGAGAAAATCCGTTCAAGTTATTTTCGATGACCCACCCCTATGTCCCAAAAATTCCATATCCTTAAAGGCTAAATATGTAAGTTGGAACAAAATTTTCCAAGTTTCGACATTTTCAAGAAACTCACATAAATATACCTTTATAGATGCCTTAAACAAACTCCAAGTTACGTGAAGTTTGGTGAAAAGATTCAAGCAATTGGGGAGAACCTCGAGAGTATGAGAGAAGGTAATTCTGAGAATGAAGCCATATTGGCTGCAAGAAATCCCAACAAAGCTCAAGGATCCGAAGCTTCATAATCGCCTAGTACAATGCCTTCAGCTTTGTTCAGATGGATTATGTATTTTGACTATTTATATGAATTGACTATTATGATGATTGTGCATGTTTATTATATATAATGTCCTTGAATAATATTATTAATTATTCTAAATATCCTAATTGGTTATTGTTATAGAATAACAATGAATTCAAGATTAGTATAAAAGTTCGATTGATATTCATGGGATGAATATGTGTATGAGATACAAATCAAATTTATATCTATTCGCTGAGAATAAAATATCGGATGCACCTGCCTCGGGAGATTTCTCACTGGCTACGATCAAAGTCATAAGTTACTATCTAATAGTTGTGTCATTAAATCCTTGACCGAGATCGCTTAGTAGTTCCCAACATAATATTGTGGGTTTTTGATAACCAAACGTTGTCTTTAATCTGATGACTATGGGGTTATATACTTGAACATAATAAGAATTATGTAGTGAGATATGAGCGACAAATGGAATTTGTCTCTCTTATTATAAGAGAGATATCTCCGGGTCCCCTAAGAATTGAGATCGAGAAATGTGGCCGGATATGCTCAAAATGAATGATGGAGATCAATGCGTCATTATTTAGTCACCACTGGGTTTCGAGTAATCAAAGATAGAACGATATAAGGCTTCACTTTAACCATGCCTTATATTCTATCAAGATATCATGAGACAAAAGGATTATGTTATTAGCTGGTTATTAAGGTTGTCTCGATCATGAGCTTCTTTCATTTTAATCTGTAGTCATAATGTCTTGCCAGAGGCCACTTATGACTTGTAGGATCAAATGTGGATTGAACACGCCAATGTTTAATGAACCCATGTGGTCGCATTAAGAATTCACACAATCTGCTATGGTTTTTCACTGTAGTAATTTAAAATGATGACATTATTTAAAATTACAAATAACAATTAGTTGTTATTTAAATTCGAATTTAATTTCTTGAGAAAGCTTAAATTCGTGATTTAAATTATAACAAATACCAATTATATTTTTCTGTCGATAAGGAAATAATCTGTAGGTGGTTTTTTTTTTATTTAAAAGAGTTTCTTAAATATATAATAATATAAATTTGTTTCTTTATCTAATAAGGATTTGAATTTAAATTAAGAATATTTAAAAGAGTTTTAAATATATAATAATAAAATTCGTTTTTTGATTTGATTTAAAAAACCACAGCGTAATTTATATAAATATATATATATATATATATATATATATATATATATATATATATATATATATATATAGGTATATATATATATATATATATATATATATATATATATATATATGTGAGACATATATGTTTTTGTGGCTTCACTTCTTTACTTCCTAAGAACAACTAAACAGAGAGACCCTAATTGCTGAGAAGACGAACCTCGGGAACTAGCATTCAACAAGATCGCTCATTATTTGTTCTGGATACTATGGTAGGTGGTAGCTTTAGAGTTGGCAAAGACTTTGGAAGATCCTAATAAACCAAGACGCGCACCCTAAGGTCAATACTTTAATCGATCTACAAGAGTAAGTTTCATATCTCTTCCTTCCTGGGCTTATGAAACGCATGTGATCCTTGGTGGGTTAAGGATAAAATTATAAATTCCGCTGCATTTATGTTCTAACTAGATTGATATTCGTCAAATCTAATAAGGTTATAAGAGCCACTGTTTTCATAAAATCGATAATGCCATGTTTGACTGTGATGTGAGGTGATGGCATGATTCGCATGATTTAAGTGCTAATATATGTGATATTATGGTTTGTGCAATCCATAGTTAATAGGTTTTGCTAAGGTATTAATTGATTGAATTGAACCGGCGCGATTCGCTAATATGATTAAGAATCGGTCGGATATCGCTTTATTGTGCCGCCATAATAGTGGCTATGATTCTCGATGTGTCTTAACGCATTGCCAATACATGAACTCGAACTATATCACTCCCGATTTATCAATGATTGTTTATGGTGGTGCTAAAATAAGCCCTATGTGTAATGAGCTTTTACATAATATGTCGTTTAATGTGATTTTGATGGCTTTCGACTTATTCAAAAAATTTATCGATATATCAATAAAATTTACCTTTTGAAACGAAACCTAATGTTTCTAAAAAATTTCAAGGGCACCGCCGACCCCACGGTAGGGCAGCCCCCCACTCCCGTCACCTAACTCCGGCCATAGCTTAAACCGTCAGAATGTACCGCAGGCGCCTTATGAATTTAATCGGGTTTTAAACACACGCCATGAGAATTTATTTCTTTTAATGCAAATTTTTTTATGCTATATGATAACATGATATATTTTGCATGTTGTGTTGTTTCACATGGTGCATGTGATGGCCTTTTTAGACCAATGTTTAAGTGTGTTATTATTATTGTTTTTACAAGGGTTGTAATTATTAAATACTACAGATGTTATTTCTTGTTTTATTGTAATTTTATTTTACTATTAGTAGTATTTATTTAATTGTTGTAATAAAACAAGAGACAATGCAAGCCATTTGAAGTCACGCAACTAACCCATGATGATGGAGGAGCTAGGTGTCTATGCACAAGTCGTGGTCAAATCGACATCACAGCCGCTTATTACTACCTAGGAATGAATACCACTTTGTATCGGGCTTATGGAGATCAATCTAGATTAAGGCACATCGATATCGTTTATTGTATGCATGAGATGCTATGTATGATATTTACATGAGTATGTGTGATACTAGATGTATGATGAATTCTATTAATTGAAAATTAAAATCAAACTAAGATCCTCACATAAAATTTAGTTAATATGGCATCCATATTTAAACACTTTGTCAAACCTTTATCACTTTAATGTGGGTTCTACCAAAGTAGAAGTACATTAGGTTACATTAGTGAGACAAGATGAGTAATGGTGCTACCCATATGTTTAAAATGCAAGTGGTTTAATCTTTATTAGGTTATCAAACTTGCCAGTTTATCGGCCAGATGGATTTTAAAACATGCCTGACATATGATGTCAAAATCCCATAAATATCTAAGAGTTGCATGAGATGCAATTGGTAAGAGTTACCTACCCAAATAATCCTTAATTTTAACTGCTCTGCCAAAGCTGACTTAAAGTCGAGTAAAATATGGATCTTAGCTCACTAGATTAATATGATTATTCTTGGTGGGTTGTTAAATTTAGTGAGAATTTTCATAATCAAAATACTGATCGAATCCTCGCATTCATTGTGATGGCCAAATAATAACAACAAATACCCTACTATGTCACTGCAATCAGTCCTTGAGAGGGATAAACTTACTGGGACTAACTTCCTTGACTGGTTTTGAAATTTGAGAATTGTTCTCAAACAAGAAAGGAAGCTTTATGTCCTGGATGAACCTCTCCCTTAGGAACCAGCTGATAATGCTCCTAGAGCTGAAAAGAATGCTTATGAGAAGCATCATAATGAGTTCATTATGTCAACGATGCTTGGGATGCTACTACCATGAGTTCGAACTCGTATGGACCGAGGCCATGGAAGCTTATGATATGATCTTCAATCTTAAGGAAATGTTCCAAACAGCGGTGAAGAAGGTATGAGACCATCACAAGGCACTGCATTTCAAAGATGGCCGAGGGTGCCTCTATTAGCGCTCATGTTCTAAATATGAAAGGCTATATTGAGCACCTTGATAGGCTTGGATTTCCATTGAGCCAAGAGTTGGCAACTGATTTGATCCTGAATGCACTTCCTGATAGTTATGGCCAATTTTTCATGAACTATAACATGAACGAAATGGACAAATCTATCTCTAAGCTGCATACGATGCGAAAAAACCGTCGAAAGGTAATATTAAATCCAAGCCCGGCCATGTTCTCAGTGGTTCAAAATGGAAAGGGCTTCAAGAACAAGGGCAAGGGCAAGGGAAAGGCAAGGCGTAAGGCGGGGTGCGGCAAAGGGCAAGGGCAAAGGAAAAAGTCCAATGCTCAACCCAAACCCAAACCCCGGGAACTCGCAAAAGCCCTAAAGGAGGGTGTTTGTTTCCTTTTGCAATGAACCCGGGTCAGCTGGAAGAGAAACTGCAAGCTCAGATTAGAGGATCTAAAGAAGAAGAAGAAGACTGCGAGACTAGTTCTTCAGGTATTTATGTTATACGTATTAATTTTCTCCTTCTAGTTCATGGTATTAGATACCGGATGTGGATCTCATACATTTGTACAAATGCAGGCCTGCAAGAACACAACCGAAGAAGGCGAAGTTGATCTACGAGTAGGCAATGGAGCAAAGTTTCGCTTACTTTCGCTGTAGGTTATGAACTTACTTTGCCCAAGGGGCTTTTGTTAGTTTCTTTGGGACAATTAAGGTGTCTTAAGCAATATGTAGGAACATATTTTTAGTTTCTTGTTTGGATAATGATGGTTTTTCTTTATTATTAAGAATAATAATTGCTCCATTTTTCATAAAGACATGTTCTATGCAAACGCCTATTTACAGGATGTCTTATGTTATGAACCTTCAAAATCCAACAATTCTCATGTCTATAACATAACTACTAAGAAATTTAAGTCCAATGATTTAAATTCAACTCTATCTTTTGGCATTGTCGCCTTGGCCATATATAAATGAGAAACGTATCTCAAAAACTCCATCAAGTTAGGACTTTTGAATTCATTTGATTTGAATCATATGATACATGTGAATCTTGTCTATTGGGTAAGATGACAAAGGATCCCTTTACTGGACACAGTGAAAGGGCCAATGAATTATTGGATCTCATACATACAGATGTATGTGGACCATTAAGTTCAGATGCTAGAGGAGGTTACAAGTACTTCATTACATTTACTAATGACTTCAGCAGATATGGTTATGTCTACTTGATGAGACATAAATCTGAATCATTTGAAATGTTCAAATCTTTTCAAAATGAAGTACAAAACCAACTTGGCAAGACAATCAAGGCACTTCGATCTGATCTAGGTGGCAAATATTTGAGCCAAGAATTTGATGACCATCTTAGAACTGTGAATCATTTCACAATTAACTCTCGAACACCACAATGGAATGGTGTGTCTGGAGAGGAGCAGAATTTAACTTTTATTAGATAAGGGTTCGACATGATGAGTCCAACATCTTCCATTTACCTTTTGGGGGGTTATGCACTTGAAACACCGCTCACACTAAATCGAGTTCCATCCAAAGCTGCTGAAAAGACACCATGAGATGTGGACCGGTAAAAGGCCCATTTTGTCTTCTTTTCTTAAGATTCGGGGTTGTGAGGCTTATGTAAAACGCCAAGTTTCAAATAAGCCGGTCAAGTCCGATAAATGTCTTTTATGGGGTATCCTAAAGAGACTAAGGATACTACTTACAACCTACAGAGAACAAAGTGTTTATTGCTCTAATAGGCCTTTCAGAAGTAATCATTTTGGGCGGAACCAAAGTGGGAGTAAGGTATTAACTCAAAAAAGTTCGAGAACCACAGATAATATTGAACTGCCTGTGGATACCATAGTCAATAAGATATTGTTGACACACCTCCTATAGCATAAAATTTAATGTGAGATAAGGATAGATACGCCATGAGCTCGAGAGGATATGGATTTCTACGATCATAACCAATGTATTGTTGGTGGATCAAAATGAACCCACTCACCTATCAAGAGGCTATGTTGGATCCAAACTCGGTAAACGCTAGAGGCCGCGAAGTCCGAATTCAATCCATGTATGATAATCAAAAGCGTGGACTCGATCACCCACCGGAAGGCCAGTAATCACTTCTGCAAAATGAGTTTTTAAAAAGAAATCCCACATGATGGAAAAGTGCATACTTACAAAGCAAGGCTAGTTGCAAAAGGTTTCAAACAAACTCATGGTGGTATAGACTATGATGAAACTTTTTCAATTGTGAGCTATGCTTAAGTCTGTCTAATTTTATTGCCATTGTTGTATCATGATTATGAGACTGGGCAATGTTAAACTGGCGCTTTAATGGAAACTTACTGAGGATGTGTACATGACACAACCCTCAGGCCGGTACAACCTAAGAATCTCCGGTAAAGTATGCAAGCTTCAAAGATCCATTTATGGTTTGAAGGTGCCTCGTAGTCGAATCTTCGCTTTCATGAATCATTCAAAGGGTCGGATTTAAGCCAAAATGAAGATGAGCCTTAGGCTTATAAGAAAATTAAGGGGGAGCGAATTGTATTTGTCTTAAGTATGTTGATGACATTTACCATTGGGAATGATATCCCTACCTAGAATGTCAAGCCCTGTTAGGGAAGGTTTCTCAATGAAAGACTTAGGCGGCCGCCTATATCCTAGTGATAAAAGATCTATAGAGATAGATCTAAGAGGCTGATTGGTCTAAGTCAAAGTGCTTATTAGACAAAGTATTGAAACTGCCTCAAGAGTGCAAGATTCCAAGAGAGGATACTTGTCCATGTCTCATTGTATTACTCTTAGCAAATCTCAATGTCCTAACACTAAAGATGAGCGAGCGATGAGTAGGATTCCCTTATGCTCACAGCAATAGTATTCATCATGTATGCTATAAAATTAGACTGTATGTATCTATGCTTTAAGTACAACGAGTAGATACCAAATGATTCGGTGAGAGTCAATGGACAAATTGTCAAGAACATTCTTAAGTATCCGAAGGTCTAAAGATATGTTCTTTGTACGGCGATCGAAGATGATCCGGTTGTAAATGGTTACACAAATGCAAGCCTAATCCGGGACAAAGATGATTCCGAACGCGTTTCTGATATGTGGTTTTTGTTTAAATGGTGGTGCGCGAATGAAAAGTTCAAAGCAAAGAACTGTTGCTGATTCTACAACTGAAGCTGAATACATTGCAGCATCTGATGCAACAAAGGAAGCAGTTTGGATCAAGAAGTTCATTACCGACCTTAAAGTGGTTCTTAGCATTACAAATCCTGTTGATGTTTATTGTGACAATAATGGTGCTATTGCACAAGCAAAGGAACCTAGATCACATCAGCGATCCAAACACATTCTAGCGTTATCATTCATCTGAGAAATCACCGAGAGAGGTGACGTTAAGATATGCAAGAGTTCCAACAGATGATAATGTCGCCGATCCATCGACTAAGCCTCTACCACAAGCAAAGCATGACTTATGCTAGGTTCATAGGTATTAGATACATTGATGAATTCAGCTCATGTAAGTGGAGATTGTTAGTAATAGTGCTCTAGGCCCATCAGATGGATATACATATTTTAATTATTTATGAGAATTAATTATTATGATGATTTGCATGTTTATTATATATAATGTCCTTGAATAATATTATTAATTATTCTAAATATCCCTAATCGGTTATTGTTATGGGAAAGTCAATAAAATGAATTAAGATTATAAAGTTTGGATTGATATTCATGGGATGAATATGTGTATGAGATACAAATCAAATTTATATCTATTTGTTGAGAACAAATATTGGACAGAGACCTGCCTTGAGATTAATACATAGATCAAAGTCATAAGTTAATATCTAATAGGTCGCGGTCATTAAACTTTCGAACTCGAGATAGCTTACAGTAGTTCTCAACATAAAGAATATTGTGTTTTGATATAATCAAACGTTATTCTTTAATCGGATGACTATAAAGGTTATACTTGAACATAATAAGAATTATGTAGTGAGATATGAGCGATTAAATGGAATTTGTCCTCTTATTATAAGAGAGATATTATCTCTAGGTCCCCGACAATTTAGACTCCAGAAATGATGAGTCGTGCCCAAATGAACTGATGGAGATCACGTCATTTGTTTAGTCGGGCCTAATTGGGTTTCGAGTAATCAAAGATAGAACGATATAAGGTTGACTTTGTCCATGCCTTATATTCTATCAAGATATCATAAGACAAAAGGATTATGTCATTAGCTATATTAAGGTTGTCTCGGATCATGAGCTTTTCATTTAACTTGGGTAGTCATAATGTCTTGCTAGAGGCCACTTATGACTTGTAGGATCAAAATGTGATTTAGGCCTACTGCCAATGTTTAATGAACCTATAGGGTCGCACATTAAGAACGAATAATAACGGTTATGGTTTTTCACTCTCTGTAGTAATTTAAAATGATGAGATTATTTTAAATTACAAATAATACTAGATATACATTTAAATTCAATTTAATTTTGAGAAAGTTTAAATTGGTGATTTAAATTATAACAAATAATTAATTTGCTATATTTTCTATTGGATAAGGAAATAATTTTAGAAGGGTTTTTTTTTTACAAAAGAGTTTTTAAATATAATAATATAAATTGCTTCCTTATCTCGATAAGGATTTGAATTTAAATTGTTATTATTTAAAAGAGTTTTAAATATATAATATAAATTCGTTTCCTTATCTGATGCTGATTTCGAATTTAAATTGTTATTTAAAAGAGTTTTAATATATAATAATAAAAAATTGCTTTTGATTTGATTTAAAAACCTCCTAAAGGTACTTATATAAATATATATATGGAGACATATATGTTTTTTGTGTGGTCGTTTTTACTTAAGAACAACCAAAACAGAGACCCTAATTTCGCTTTTGAGAAGACGAACTCCCGAACTAGCATTCAACAAGATCGTTCATTATTTGTTCGTGTGTGATACTTGTAGATGGTAGTTTTTAGAAAGGCAAAGACTTTGAAGATCCGAATAAACCAAGACGCACTTTTCAAGGCTTGACGACCGATCTACAAGAGGTGTGCCTCGCAATTCTTCCTTAGGTTTTTATGAAACGCATGATCCTTGGTGGGTTAAGGGATAAAAATTATAAATTCACGCATTTATGTTCCAACCGTATTGATATTCCCACCAGAACCCAACAATCACATGCTCTATTAGGAATGTTATGTTTTAGAAGGCACTTTGTGATCTGTGGCTAGCATCAATTTGATGCCTCTCTCCATCTTTAGGAAGCTTGGTTTAGGGGAAGTAAGGCAAACAACAGTAACCCTATAACTGGCAGATCGATCATTCAAGCACCCTAGAGGCATAATTGAAGATGTGTTGATCAAGGTCAACAAATTCATATTTTCAAATGATTTCCTTATCTTAGACATGGAGGATGAAAAAGAGATCCCAATCATACTTGGGAGACCATTCTTGGCAATTGGAAAGGTCACAATATTGTTCAAAAAGGGTGAGTCAGCTGAGGGGTACAAGGGAAGAGTGTAACCTTCAACGTCTTCAAGGCAATAAGACATCCGGGTGATGAGGGTTTTAGCGTGCGAGATGATACCCAAGACATAATGGCTAAGGAGATTGGGGGAACCAACAATAGAAAAACCTCATTTATCTTTGACCCACCATGAGGAAGATAAAAGAAAGTCCTGCTAAAGACTTATGAAATTGTTTTCGAGGCAACCTGAAGCTTTATTCTTATTCTTTCAATTATTTATTTGTTTAATTTTTTCACTTTTTGTTTATTTTACTACTTCATAATCTTTAAAGGTTCAGACCTAATTTTTGAGGAGGTTTTATGTTGATCTTAGGTTGACAAGAGTTCAGGGTGATTTTGAGAGTCATCTCGGCTCAAAAGTGCAAGAAAACTATAAAAATGGGAAGTTGGGTAACGTGTTTCTAGCTTGCATGCCATGTGTTTGACAAAATGATTAAATGTACCTTAGGAGCAATTTTGAAGATGTATTGGCTATTGAATGGTGCTTTTAGATCAGCATGATGCTCAACCATGATCTTCTTCAAGGAAGTCTTCCTTTTAACTCTTTCTTGTATTCATTACTTGCACATTGAGGACAAGGTTAAATTCAGGTTTGAGGGTGATCAAATTGTGCTTATTTCTTGCGTTGATTACTAATGTTTTCATTCTTAGGTTTTTGCATAGATTTGGTTAAAATTTTTAGTTTTGATAGATTCTTTAGGTAAAAAAATTGAAACTTTCAAAAGCTTGAGTGAGCTTGGTTTTGTGCATGTATGTTAAGCTGATGATGAAAAACTTGATTGAGCTTCTTATAGGTTGTGAAAATACTGGTATAGCATATACTACATATGACCCTTGGTTGGCTAAGCCTTGCTAGAATCTCTATTACATTAAGCACAAAACCTTGGCCTTCTAGGATAATCTTCCCTACCTAGAGAAGATTTATGTGACTCATTGACCTCATGATCTCAAAGAGTTATAGAACTAATATGATTATCACTCAAGGCGAAATCCTAGACAACACAACAATTAGGAAATTACTTAGGCTATCCTTGGACAATTTGAGCCTTTCAAAGCCAACCCTTACATATCATCATCCATAGTCTCCTATTCGTTTCTATCGGGTTTCCAATTTTCATGATACCCAATCGTATAAACCTTTCTACCTTACTGTTTCCCCACTAAAAGTCCCACTTACCCATTGTTGTATGATCTTTAAGAAAAATATTCATGAGCCATGAAAATTTAGGGAGAATAAGTGGTATGTGCAATGAATTGAAAGGTGGAAAGAAAAAAAAAAAGAACAATGAAAAATTGAGAAAAAGAGTTCAAAGAGGAATAGGGTTAAGTAAGTTTGGTTTCATAGCCTCTACAACTTTATTAGGCCCGAAGGGGTGCCTTCACACCTAATACCTAAGCTAACCGGCTGGAGCTATTGGTTGAAAGTCTACTAGTTTCTAGGTGCTTAAGGGGAACCAAATGATTGCAGTACTCACCAAACCTTACTTGCTCACATGAAAAAAAAAAGAAAAAGAAAAATGGTTGAGTGGAAATCATTGAGGCTTCTAAGCAACAAGTTTAGGGGTGTTGAGAAAAGTTGGTGAAAGCTCGGGGAATGCAAAAAGGAAATGTATGATTATGGGTAAGTTCAAGCCAAATTTATATCCTATATCCTACCTTGCACCCTAGCCATACATTACAAGTAGATAAAGACCTAATGATCCTAAGAGTTGTGTGTAGTCTACACTAGTGGAGAATGATATGGCGGCAAGCCTATGAACTCCAAATATCCATCATTTAGAGATCAATCATTTACAATAGGTTTCATAAACCCATCCTGGTTAAGAACGACTAGCTAGGCAAGGTTTCACACATGGAGAGATCCCCTAGCTTAGAAAATTCACTTAGGTCATACATTCACAAAGGGAGAACACTTCAAGTTTCCCATACTCTATAGGTGAGTGAGATCTATGAGGCCAATCAAAAAATTTGCATCAAACTATTATTCACTCATTTCATAAATATTTCCTTTTGTTTTCACTTCTTTCAGTTCTATCTCATGAAACTAGATTCTATAAGCTTTTTTTGCTCGAGGACTAGCAAAATATAAGTTTTAGTATTTGATGTGTGTTTTTTTATACTTATTTATGCCTCTCTACCCACATGTTCAGATGTTTTTACAGGTACTTTAAGGTTTATAATGTCCATTTCTATCATCTTTGGCCCAGGTACACTTGGAAGCAATATGATCAAAAACCAACCAAAAGCGATCGAAATATCACAACAAAGCACAAGACAAAGCATTCTATAAACAATTTTTAAGCACCAACCTAACTCAAAGGAGACATAAAACAACAAAATAAACACTGAAAAACACAAGCAACAAAGACTAAACCAACAAACATACTCACTAACTGAACACTAACACAATCATGCATAACAAACACACAAGATAACTAACAAGGACAACACAAAAGATAACACAAGCTAACTAAAACATGCATAGTACTATAGACAAAGCAAAAGGCAACCAAAAAAGACATCCAAAGTCGATTCTATCACTAGCTATCCCACAAAACTTGAACAAAACATTGTCCTCAATGAAATAAAACATGAACAATAAGGAGGAAAAGGGGACTCTCTTGAGGATGATCAAGGCTAATTATCATCCCTCGCTTGGTTGTGGTTTGGAGGGAATGGTGCAACTTGCTCCCATGGTGGCATAAGGAATGGCTTTGGAGGTGGTACTGAACTGCCTGCTTGTGCCATAGAGGGGTGAGATAGTAGAGCTCTCATGGAAGTGCTAAGCTCACTGTATTACGTGTTTGGAGTGCCATTCGCCTTTGGCTCAATGAGGCTCGCCAGCTATGAGAGTAGAATGGTCGGGGCCAACACTTGCTCAAATGATGCTCTTCTTTCGCTACGTGGTTTCGCTTCTCGGGCAAGTGTAGAGCATCCATGCCCCATGAGCTGCTCATATCCTTGAGTCATGGTGGGTTCATTATCCTCCTCGTCTTCTGTCTCATCATCAGACTCTTATTCTTTAAGCTAAATTTGATTTGTTATAGTAGGGGGCTCTTTTCAGACCGGCAATTTCTCATTCGTCGATCTAATTTCACCGTTATCTCACTGGGTGGGTTAATCTTCTTCGAAATGCGGAATTGAACCCCCCGCCTCTCACATAGCTCAAAATTAGTGTTGGGCAATCTAAGATTGTGATTTCACATTGTTCATCCAAATGGATGTCTCTATAGCCTCACCCATATCAATCTTGATATCCCTCCATTACGGCATAGAGATAGAAGATTCTTCTCGTTTCACTTTTTAGATGTTTCCTAAGTTGATGATTTTTTATGCCAAAATGGGATTCCACAATTTGCTCAAATAAGATAATTCTTTGTTGGAAAGAAAATGATTTTGCCACTTACATTGCACTTCCATGGCACCCGCCTCTATTAAGGCCGGATGATTGAATCCTCATAGTCAGTGCTGGGAAAGAGCCTAGAATTCCTCATAATTTCTTCTTCAAACTTATAGTATGCATTTGTCACCTTTTTATCAAAGGGTAACTAGTTACTCTGGACAAAATTTACCCATCTCATCTCTGTAGGATTGCATAAAATTCCCCACAAACGGTGAGCCATAGCAGTTTCTAGGTGCTTGCATAGTTCAGTCCATCTTTATAGTGAAATCTCTCTTCTCAAAATCCCATGTGGCTTGACAAACCCCTTCTCTCCACTAAATTTCAAGGACACTAGCTTTATGTACCTCTTAGATTCCTCTCAGTTCACAAAATTGGAAGGATCAAATGCCCTTGAAGAAGAGGCAACATCATCCTTGCGAGCTCTCTTTTTAGGTGCCATAGGATCAAGTTAACCACTAACACAAAGGAGAGCTAATCTCTTGCTTCAAATGATCCTTGCACACAACCACTAGTAGGATTTTTTAGAACTTTGGAACTTCTCTAGCAACACTTGGAAGAGAGTTAGCACTTGGAGGCACTTTTAACACTTGAACTTCACCTTGGCATTTTGACAAACACTTGGTGGGCAACCTGAAATTCTCTTGTTATTGAAGCCATTGAGGGTGTTGAAATGCTTCCAAAATACAAGAAAAAGATCCTAAGTTCACCACAAACAACAAAGCAACAACCTATGGATAAAAAGCTTCAAGTCTTCATTCTAGGTAAAGGTGTGTTTTTTGGTGGGTATGGAGGTGTGGCAATGGAAATGAAGAGAAGGATGGATAAGTGATGAGATGGTGGTCAAATGGAGGAAATGGATAAAGAAATAAGAGCTAGGTTTTGCTTATGAATGGATATAGGGAAGAGATGTCTAGGGTGGATTTGGTTTGCATAGGTAGAAGAGTTTTAGTGACTCAAGGGGGGTTTGAGTTGGGAAGAAACGTGCTCCAAAGCAAGCTCTTTTGACTCCCTCGAAGGGCCACACCGCAACGTGGGGTCTTCACGTCATAGAGTGATTGACCTCACGCCACAACTTGAGATTGGTCATAGTGCAACGTGGGAGCCCCACAACTAGTGGATCCCTTATAGCATTTCCATGCTGCAACATGAAGTGTCACGCCATAGCATGATCATTTTCACGTCGAAACGTGAGCTTGATCACACTATAACATGACTTTGCTCAAGCTTCTGGATCCCTAGAGGTCTTCAACGTGAGATGGGCATGAGAGAAAGAGAAGTTGACCTTCAAACCTATGGCACTTGAACTTGCTCACTCCATTTTCTAGTTGTTCTTCCTCTGAGCTTTTCAATCATCAAAATTTTCTAAACAAAGAACCAACTTTTGGACTTCCAAAAACCTTTAAATCAAGAAGAAAAACACCAAATATGATCAAACTAGAAATTAAAAAAGCAAAATAAACTAGCAAATAACAAAAAGAACATCACAATGCTTGGGTTTGCTCCCAAGTAGCGCTTTGTTTAACGTCATTAATTCGACTTCCTCAAGCATTAATGTTGCTAAAATGTGAACACAAGATCAAACTAATTTTTTCAATAACGGCAATTCGATTACATTTCTTCATCAGGCTCGAGATCGATGGACATCTTGCTTCGTGATTGAAGTCAATACTTCTCGCAAAGAGATATCAGCTTTCACATTAACCTTGAGTATTCCTTTGTTCGGGTGCATGACCTCAACTTTTCCATATGGAAAGACTTCAGTCATTATGAGTCATCGTGACTATCTTGATTTTAGTTTTCCAGGAATAATGTAAGTCTCGAATTCGGGCCAATCACTTGTCAGTCTGTGTTCTTAATGTCTTCCCCGATAATATGTTTTTCATGCCATGCCTTAGTCTTTTCTTTGTAGATCTTGGTGTGGACCCTACCCGATCCACGTGCCTATGCGACTCGCTTTTAAAATGAAAAGAAAATGTGGGTTGATTTTTGAGTTTTGGAAAATCCATCCTCGAGAGGAACTGCTTAAGCTGGAGTCTTTTTCACTACTTTTATTTCTTTATTTTTTTTAAAAACGGAAAACAAGTAAGAACAAAAACCCCCATTAATTTAACTAAAAAGTGATCTACAAAACTAGATTTCGGGGTCCAAGGATAAGTTTACCCATCGAAGGTACCTCATGCGAGGTAGCACCCTCTGTGCCCTAACTCGGTCCATACTAATGAATCGGGTACGTGTGACCATACGGGTTAAAGATCAAACATCCTCCTAGGCTACATAGATGACTTGAGTCACACCAACCTACTCAGTATCTAACATAAACACTCAACCAATCAAAACAATGGGTGCGTACCTGTGATCCCTAGCCAAGTGATTCATGCCACAGTAAGTGTTATGAATCAACAAAATTTATAACCTAAATTACTCCTACTCGTGAGCATAACTACTCTGTATAAATGCCTAGGATCTAAATACGTGAGGGGTTTTCTTCGCACCAAAATGATTTACAGGCTCCAAAATGGTGAATTGAATTTGATTTTGGGATTTTGTGAAACAGGGTAATGGTTGGTAAACGAAATTTAAATAAAATAAAAATGTAAAAGAAGTCTCCTTTGAAATGTCAAAATCGGATTCGGCTCTAAAGTTCACCGAGGGGTTCTCGTCCATTTCCTCAAGGTTTGGGGGAGGATGACCTATAGTCATTTCCCTAATCGGATCTTCATTTTAGCTTTTTAAAAACTAAACCCTAAAATTTTCCCTTTGAAAACAAAAGATTTATCGATCATTCATGGTCCCTGAAGGAAAAACAATTCTCCCTAACTCACCTTACAATGATTAATAGAGGGTAACTAATGAATCTCAGTGGATCTAGCAATAAGCATCCACTGAACTCTAAAAGATTACCAAATAAAGGCCATTTAAGGTGAATCTAGAGGGTTTAAACCTAGCGTGAAGAGAAAAACCAAAATAACAAAGAATACCCGTAATAAAGCATAGAACTGTTACGCCGCCCCTCGCTTCGCAGCCTTCCTTTTCAAGGAAGAGAGGGTTTTGAGCGCTTCATCCTCCCAGTTGTCATCCTCGGATGGTGCTTCTGGCAGAGAGAAAATGATAAAGAAAGGGAAAGAAAATGAAGTAGAGAAGAAGCAGAAAAACGGGAGAGCTGAAAGCTTCTCCCAAAATTTTATTGATTAAGTGATTCCTGTACAAAGCATCACTGAGGCTTAAATAGGTGCTCGATGTATAGGAAATTACAAAAGAAACCAAAATAAAAAGCCATTACAAGGGACAAACTGAAGAAACAAAATTGGAACAAAGCAAGGAGAGGTCCAAAAGGTGAACAAAGGTCGCTGGATGAATAAGGTCACACAGACGATGAACAAAGCAGTTTCATTTCTCAACGTGCAAAATTTTGGCTGTGCTCCATTTTGTTGCATTTTCTGCTCTTCTTTCCTTCCTCTGGTCTCGATCCAATGTCGAAGCTGACTCGACTCTTCGTGCTTGGATCGACTCAACAATTTCAGATAACATGGTAAAAACCATAAAATTAGCCACAAACATACTAATAGAATAGGGTCCTAATGTGCAAATCAAAGATCAGAATGATTAGTACACAAAAGCACTCAAACCCTATAATAAATAAAGTGGCTCAAATAAGACTGTAAGATTAATCACACCCCTTAACCTACACATTGCTGTCCTCAAATAAATGAAAAGAAAGAAAGAAAGAAAGAGCATACAAAACGATAACAAAATAATGTTCACAAAATGGTATTTCAAAAAGGCTGTGAATGAGTAATGCCTAACCCTAAGTAAGAATCATCAAAGCCTTGCCCAATAACTATCTCTCTAGAGAATGAATGTCGCAAAATTGAGTGGTCAAAGAGCTCACCCGATGAATCAACTAGAAACTTCCACCAAAATCTAGCGTTCATGACCGCCTTTCAACAATAAACTCGCTAAACCAGACCCTCTCTCACGAAGCATCGCCAACTCAAAGATGCTAATCAACAAATAGATCGTAAAGACTCCACCTTTATTCCATAACTGTTTTTAAAGCGGTAGCAATGTCGAGGAATCGACTTCACCAAAGTCCGCGTAACTGGATCTACCGGGGCGACTCTTAACCACTAAGGCTGAACCAAGTCAAGTAAGGATCTTTCGACTATAAACTCTACAGTTTCTCCCTGACTTCGAATGATTGAGACTCCAGCACATACAACTTGCTAAACTCCACCCATCCACCCATGAGCGAGCACTAAGTCATGGCTCCCAACCCCACTGGTTTAGTGGCACCGGCTTTAAAGGGTTACTATATACCCCCTGACCGTGTCGGCCTAGGGCAAAGCTGCAATTCTTTTTCTTCTTTTTCTTCTAATTTCTTTATTTTAGAAGACACATTGGCCTTCTTTCACAAACTTTAACCTATTAAAGGTAGTCAAACAAACTAAGTTACTGCAAGGCTTAGGAGGCTAGACAATTTGTGTTAATACAAACCAGTTTTGATAGTGCGTAATAAAGCTAAAAGAAAATATCGATAACAAGAGGTTCAACTTATTATCCACTCACTTAGGCATGAAACCAAACGCACATCAATAGATTCATGTTTCAATTTTTCAAACCACAAAGGTTGCACAAAAACTAAAAGTGTTTTTGAAAATAAGTTGTATAAGATAAATTAAAATTCTTCCACAAAAGAAAACCAGTACACCGAATTACAAATGGGCTTTCTCAAAATAGCGACAAAAACATAAATGCAAAAGCTTAATTTCCTTTCTCGCTTAACTCCCCACAACCAAATGTCTCATTGTGTCCCAATGGGGCTCCTGATTGAAAGTTAGGGAAAGAAGTGTTGTCTCCTTGATGAGATGATCGCTGTTGATAGAGACTTTGCAAGCTTCTATCGACACCTTATTCACCATTTATTTCAAATAAACAAGTTAGAGAAGAAAAAGAGAGGAAAAAGTGACCACACACTTGGTGAGTACCACACCCTTCCATAATAATTTCAAGTGGTCTTTTCGCTATATTTGAATTCTACACTTTCTAAGCTTCATGAATCAATCTTCAACGGTACTAAAACACTAAAACTGAGGTTTGATGAAAAAATTATGCCTAAAATCAGAGGTAAAACATGGTAGAAGGAATTTCATTTATGTAGCTTAATTATAAGCACATAGCTTAAAATTTTCGCTATTCGATTTTTTTATATAAATAAATAAGATAATAAATAAATAAATAAAAATACAATAATAAAAAACATTTTTTTAGAGACAAATTTTTTTTTGAGAAAATAAAATAAAATAAAAATAAAAAAACAATTTTTTTAAAAAAAAAATAAAATAAACATCTTTTTTTTATAAAAAATAAAAATTAAATAATTAAAAAAAATTTTTGAGGTAGAGACAATTTTTTTAGATAAAAGATATATATATATATATATATATATATATATATATATATATATATATATAAATAATAATAACAATCATAATTATAACATTTCATAAAGACAAAATAGTGTCAGCACCAAAATCAAACTCGTACAAAGCGAGAATTTTCATTAAGTGAAAATTCACAGATAGCGAATTACAAGATAGCTTAAAATTGATTATGCAGCAATTGCTACACATATAAAAATTTCAAGAGATTTGAATAAATTTCACTATAAGCACTGCGAAATTGTCTAGCTTTGTCCCGCTTTTGCAATTTCTTCAATCCAGACTTCAAAATTTCCACACAAACTGCAAAAATTAATACAAGAAAAATTAAGAAAAATTGCAAAAAGTGAAACAAGGTAGAACAAAGATTAACTTAAAATTAGAGAAAATCTAAAAAAAAAAAAATTAAAGAAATCAAAATAAAATAAAATAAAATAAACAAGAAAATTAAAACAAAAGGGAGATCAGGTTCCCAAACTAATTCCTTAGTTTTCTTGAGGTCAAGAATCCCATGAGTTTAGAAATGCCGAGGTGTCTGGAAGCCCAACCAACCGAAGACTCGAACTATCCATCAGGCCACGCGATGTGAGCAAATTCCATCGCTTTTGATGTAAGGGCCTTCAGATAAAGGGCCACTAATCTCTCGTTTGCATGGTGGCGTTGATGAGTCAAGTTTTGGGGCCGGCGCAGTGTGCTTCGTGAGTCGGGTATGCTTCGTGGAAGTAAAATGTACACTCGGGTCAGGCCGAGGCTACTGGGTTAGCTGGGTCATCGGAAATGATTCAAAACAAGCTCTTAGGCTCTTCCACTGCTTCTTTCCAATCGCCTCCCATTTATAAAGGGAAGGATTTCTTCTTTCTTTCTCCCTTGGAAAAACAATAGCACATCGACCGAGGATCTCGCATAACCTTCGCATAATTCAACAGCCCTCTATACTCGTGTGTCAAAGTGAGCAGACCGCTTCTACCATGGTGTCACTTTGCACTCTTCCTCCGTGAAGCATTGTCGCGATCGATGAGGTTTTCAATGGAGTTTTGCGTGTTGTCCATTATGCTCAAAGTCATTTTTCAGCCCATCCACTTCTTGTTCAAATTGTCTTCCAGTGACAATTCTCTAATTCGAACGGCATTAATCTCCGTTTGCCACAAAGTCATCCACTATCTCGGGTATAGTCCAAATGGCTTGTCTAAATGGAGGGATCGATCGCGGGGTGGCTGAGGTGACTGAGGAGTTGAAGCATAATATGGAGGTTCAAGAGGCGCATACTGTGGAGGTCTTGGTTCCCATGAGGAGTTTAGGTGCTTCCTCCAACTAGGTTTGTAAGAATTTGTTAGTGGTGTGTTTGTCGAGGCAATCGGCATGAGGGCAGGCACATTCAGACCATGAAGAGTTTCTATAGGTCTCTCGCGGACTCATAATTTAAGGTTTCGATCGACTATGTTGCTCTCCTCTAGGTATCCCATTTGTTCTATATTTGAGATCATCATGCTTCACTACCCATTTGAACATGTACCGTTTAGAAACAGTAAGCAACACCAAGACAACAGAAATAATCCCGCTTTCCTTTTTTTTTTTTGAAATGAAACTAAAAAAATGAAAGTGAAATATAATAAAAGAAAACCGACAAGAAATATAAGAAATTCACCAATACTTGTGATGAGGATCAAGTCAACAACTCGTCACTTTGCACTTAGGGCACTATCCACTTAACGCGCCATTTGATTCGTGTCACAAAGAGGTGTTATGAATCAACAAAATTTATAACCTAAATTATTCTACTCGTCGTGAGTACAATTCATCAGCAAAGATAGCTACTGTGGATCTAACACTGTGGGAGGGGTTTTCTTCATACCAAATGATTTACAATAGGCTCAAAATGGTGAATGAATTTGATTTTCGGGATTTTCAGGAAAACAAAGGGGTGTAATGGTCAGTAAACTCAAGTGTCGCCACAGATTCAGTTCTAAAGTTCACTGAGGGGTTCTCGTCCATTTCTCGTGTTTCGGGAGGATGACCTATAGCTACTCCAATCTGATTCATTTAGATTTAAAAACTAAACCCTAAAATTTTCCTTTAGAAAATAGCATTTACTCCATCATTCATGGTCCTTGCATGAAACAATTTCTCCTAACTCACCTTTTTTACAATGATTAATAGAGGGTAATTAATGAATCTCGGATCTAGCAATACATCCATCGAACCCCAAAAGATTACCAAATAAAGGCCATTCAAGGTGAACTAGGGATTTAAACCCAGCGTGAAGAGAAAAACAAAAATAACAAAGTTGAATACCTACGCTAAAAGCATGAGAACCCCATGTTACGCCCGCCTCGCTCAAAGAGCCTTCCTCTTCTGCTGGAAGAGAGGGTTTTGTTTCATCCTCCGAGTCACATCCTGAGTACGTCGGGCATGATGAGGTCCGGCACGGAAGAACAAATGATAAGGCTTTGAAACATGAGTCGGAACCGCAACCTAACGATTCGAAAGATCCATGCTATCCATGTTTGAAGCACTAAAGCTTCGCAGAGAACATACAAATCAATGAGTTTACTGAATATACTGTCTTGGTTATCTGGAACAAACATGAGATGCCCATGAATGAATATTTGAGTCGCTATTTGTCAGTATCATTAAGACAACATACTGAAATATATTATTTCGCACTACTATCCCATACTTGTAAGCTGCCCTTTCAATCTGCTGATCCACATGAGTTTATTCAAGATCTTCTCCTGATCGTTCATTATTCAGATAAATAGCTTGCAAAAACTACAAAGAATATAAATGCAATCGTAGAATAGTAGGACCTTAATGTGCAAATCTGAAAGATTAGAATGATTAGTACACAAAGTAATTAAAACCTATAATAAATAGGGTTCAAAATAGCACTTTTTGGGCACTAATCACCAAGCGCTGCATAAGAGGTCAGTCAACAAGCTCAAATGCACCACAAATGTCAAAGTCCAAACACCATGTACGCATATGAAAACAAATACCAACGCCGAAGCACATACCTGAGATCCTTAACCATGCGCTGTAGGAATTGGTAGGGCAAATAATACATCATACATCATGCATTTAAAACCAAATATCGGATCCCATACCAAAAGAAGGGAAGCAGGCTGAAATGAGGTAAGTAATTTGCTTGCTTTAGCACATATTCATTTAAAATCCCACAAACCAAACCATACTTACCAATCCCACATTGCCCACGACCCCACTTTGTTCAAACTGAAACTGAACTCATACCCTAAAGGCCCCTACAGGTTCCTTGGAGCAAATGGGAGCACGCCATAATAGATTCGAGCTTGAAACATGCTAAAATAGGGGGCTGCCTATGAGCTGCCATGCACAACCGGTTGAACCGGTTCTCAACAAGTCCAAAAGATTGAGAAAAATTCTGAAACTTTGTCAAAAAATTCCTCATACAGTAAGGAATCTAACAAAAAAAATGGTACATGATTTCGAGTTCAGATGAGTGAGAACCAATAGAAACACGACAAAGTGTTCTAAAACGAGGCTGTAACCAAGCCACCCCATTTTATTAAAATGAAGACCATGGGATTCACTAATTTACAAGCAATGCAGCCACCTAGATCCCTAGAACCAAACTAAAATTTAGCTACCTAAATCCCATGAGCTTAGCTGCAAATTTAACTACATAAAGCCTCCACATACAACCACTGTTCCTAGAAAGTCATGCCATTCACAAAATGTCCCAACACAAATTTCTCGAATGAACCCGGGAAAACCATTCGCATGCAATGCCAAAGGCTCAAACTAATCCCAAGGAGACAAGAGACAACCTTGCAATCACACACCTACATTCAGCTAATAATTAGGAACCTGCTCATCCAACTCAATACACAACCCAAGTCGTTGCTTTTTAAAACCGAACCTAAGGAACCTGGGCTTAGTACGGCTTCCCCTCTAATCGCCACCAAGAGAAGTTCTCAAAATTTGTCTAGACCTTCCTCACAGAGTCAAAAATCGAAAAAAATAAACAGAGTGCAATTCTGGCTCCGAATGAGTGAGAATCGACACAAATGAAGCAAAGTACCCAAACTGCTATTTCGAAAAACTTAACCTAATGAAGGTGTTGGTCCGGTTTCTCAACCAATTCAGCCGGTTGAGGAAAAACCTAAAATTTGGTCAAAAAATTACTTAAAGAATAAGGAAACTAAAAATAAATGTAAGAGCATGATTCTCAATCAGATGAGTGAGAACAACCAACAAACCGCTGTGTTTTTCTAAACCGAGGTCGCCTGCCAGAACCGTTTAACCAAATCCATGCGAGCGTGAAAACCGTTTGAAATGGTTGAGGAAATCCTCAAATTTTGCTCTAATATTCTAAAGAATATGGAAATTAACAAAACAATGATGCATGATTCTCAAATGAATGAGTGAGAACCAATCAAACAAACCGTTGTATTTTCTAAAATCTGGTCGCTAACAAAACTATCGAACCTGCCTCCCAGGATGAGCGTGAAACCGTACCATTCAATTCAAAGGAATGACACCCATGGAAGTCCCCATAGTCATCATCACTGTGCAGACCTTGAAGGTCTCATGAGATAATCAAAATGAAATATGCACAGAAGGCCAATGAGCCTTCTTACCAAACTGAAAACTTGGCCCCATGGACCATTGCCTTACCCAACAAACTGTGCTTGGGCCAACCAAGAAAAAATATATATTTTATTCAAGGATCAAAGCATAGGGAAGAAGATATGACATAGAGTGAAGCAAGGGTCTAGTTCTTACCTCTTCCACAAAACGCAGAAAAAATCTAAGCTAAGCATCCGAAAAAAATAAGAAAAAGTGCCAAAGGTGATTTACACTCTGATCTTTCTCTCCTTTCATATTGATTCCCACCTCACTTTGAGCTCACCCGGGCGTTTCCACCTTCAAACTGAGCAGCTCCGCATTAGCCTTGAAACCACACTCCCCAATAACTCCCCTCACCGATTCCTCATGCAAGTTGACTCCCTTAAGTTTTTAGCTTGCTTCACCACCAAGTATCCACATGGATTCATGTTGCCATGTAACTCGCCAAAGCTCAAAATGGACCCAAAATAATCGCTTCAAGATTGATCCGGAGCATATGGGCATGATCCATATGGGATTTGGGCTCCAAAATCACAAAAATTAGCGCTCTAAACAAGATGGTCCGATGAATCGATGGAACCGAATGCCAATCGGTCGAGCCGGTTGAGGAAAATTATGAACTTTTGATAGAATTTTCCCTGAAGAATAAGGAGACTAAAAAAAAAGTGGTGCACAATTCCAAGTTCTAATGAGGGAGATATGATCGAAATAAAGGAGGAGTGCTCGCCAAAATCACCCAAAAATGTTGTCAGATAATGATTTCGACGAACTACCAAACCGACGTTAAACAATTGAAAAATTATGAATTTTTAACAATAAACCTCTCGCAACAAGAATCCAACAAAATAAACAGAACACAATTTCGAGTTCGGACAAGGGAGATACGATCGAAACAAACTCAAGTGCTCCAAATTTGACATACTCCAATAAACTTCGATTAAGCTAAAACCTCGGGGGGGCCCCACTTGCTTCCTATGGCACAATGCCAATAAAAAAATCGTCACGACGACATCGCGAACTACACGACTAATGGACCAAATACAAGCCCACTTGAGGCTCGAAACCAACTATACAAATGGGCCCTAACGCTCCATATGAGAACGATAGGTGAGTGTGACACCAATAGGATAAAACGGCGAGCCAGGGACAAAATTGAGGGTATACAACATGCCCCTTTGTAGAGCGAATTTAACGCAGCGACCAGAGTGCGAAGTGCAAGCGACTAAAGTGAAATGAACTCTAGTGAAGTAAAGCCAAATGACTAACAATTTTATCCTCACTTAGTACCGAAGGCTAACTAACAGTCATCCCGATCAAGGACTTAGGAGAAACCTACACGACATGCCCGGGAAGATGAGTGATCTGGAACAATGCTAAAAAGATAATGAAATCCGCGCAATGGTGGGAGAAGGGTAGAACTGGGCGAAAGGTCGGAAAAGTAGGAACCGGCGAGTACCGGCTAGCTGGCTTGGAATATACCCGTGAAGGTTAGATCCAAAGTAGTATCGGGAAAAGGTAGAATCCAGTGAGTACCGCAGCGTAGAATCAAGTAGTACAAAGAAGGTGGAATCGGCTAGCATCGAAAGGTGGAGTCCCAAGTAGCATCGAAAAGTAGAAACCGTGAGAGTACCGAGAAGGGTTCGTGAGACCGGAAGGTCGATCCGTAGCGAAAATCGGTAGACCGCGAAAGCCGGAAAAGTAGAAATTACGAAGTACCGAAAAAGTAGACATCCGAGATAGTACCGGTGCGGAATCCGGCAAGCATCGAGAAGGGTCCGAAAAAGAGTACCGGAAAGTGGTAGAATCCGTGAGCGCCGAAAAGTAGAAATTTGGGTGAGTACCAAAAAGGTAGAATCCTAGCGAGTACCAAAAGAAATCGTATGCATCGGAAAGGTGGAATCCGGCGAGCACGGGAGAAAGGTCCCGTGAGTAACGAAAGGGTAGAATCCGGCTAGTTTAAAAAAGTAGAAATCGGTTAGTACCTAAAGGGTAGAACCGGCGAATCAAAAGAAATCAAGGACACGGAAGGTAGAATTCGCAGTAATCGAGTAGAAACCGCGCGCCGAAAAGTAGAAATCCAAGAGAGTAATAAAATAGAACTGGCGAAAATTTAAAAGTAGAAACTAGTACCGTAAAGGTGGAATCCGGGCGAGTACTAAAGAAGGGTTCGGGTGAGTACCAAGAAAGGGTAGAATCCAGGCGAGTGCCAGAAAAGTAGAAATCCGGGCGAGTATCGGAAAAGGGGTAGAATCGAAGCGAGTACTGGAGAACCACCAAACTAAAAGGGAATAAGGGAAGCCAAAACTAAGGCTCTAAATGCCTAAACTGAATAGGGATGCCCTAAAATGAAACTTAGAGCAAAATGGGGGGACTCAAGAAGCAAATCACGAGATAATCGACCTGATAACAAAAATGGTATAATTCCTACAGATTCAGTGGACTCCGCCAACAAATGACTCGAAGAAGCCAAAAATCAGACACCTCCATCATGACCAAAAAAAGGGGGTATGCCCTAGTGTGACGTCAGAAAGTGTCGATAAAATGACAAGCGAGAAATCACAAACACCAGTAACAAGATAGGAAGAAGAAGGTACGCCCCTGTAGGACAATCTCACAAATGTGACCAACAGGAAAGGAAGGGCTATGCCCCGCCTTAGGTATCAATGCCATGTCAAAATCCCATAACTGCACATGTGGTCAAAGTCAGAGAGATGAAAACATCACAATCATTCATTCATGAAATATCATCCATTTTATTCCACAACATCTAATATCCGCAAAATCATATAAAGGTACGCCTCTAAACAGACATCTCGATATGCAAGTGCCTCAATGAAAAACTCAAATAAATTTATGAAGACCCACCGCCCAATGTTTAATAAGACAACATATGGGGTGCGCCGCAGTACTCTCATCGAGTTGATTTAACATGCATGAATCTCGACCGTGCTAGTTCCTTAGAAGCATCACGTATGAAGAAACCCAGTTGCATGCACGTGGGGCATACTCAAACTTTGATGCCAAAACATCTCTAGGCGAAATGGGTTGCCAGTGTACATGCGTAAGAGCCAAAGCTAACATGAAAGGATGGGGGTATGCCCCAGTGTGAACATGTCAAAGCATCAAGCTAAGGCGTTATCAACGGTCCCACTCAGACATCCGTGGATCCGGACCATGGACTCAAAGCAAATCAATGAAAGCAATATGCACCTCAATACTTCCAAGAACGTAGACCGTCGACATTCCGTACCAATCAATAATAGACGTAACCCGTCCATATAAAATGCTTAAGCAAACACGAGATCTCATGGTTCAAGGTGGTCTTATGACTGACAATAATGTAGGCCAGAGGCGTGAATGACATGATGGGAAACAAAGGCCCAAATACCCAATAAATACTACCAAACCCTTGTACGCGCAATGTCAAATATCAAAGAATCATGTGAGCAAGGTGACTCAACCAACATTCGAATGAACAATGTCAAACAACAAGTGAAGTACACCAAAGGACACGCGCTTACAGTTAGATGACGCATCAATAAGGGTAGTAGAAGACTGGTGATAAGAAAATGATGAATGGATGCTGCAACGGAGAAATAAACTCGGGATAAAATGTGGCAATGTGCGACAACGACTAACTCATCCGCTGAACGCAAGCAAGTCACTATAAGACGGGAGGGTGATGCAGGTAATGACCTGTGGACCTAGTGCAATTAACCCAAACCTCATTCCCAATGTGTTACCTGCATCCATGGAGAAAATTGCATAATGCTCTCACCCAACTCTCACAGGAATAATAAATCTCTCAAACCCAAATGACCTTTGATGATCCCAAGTATATTAACTAATACCAAACAAACACAATTTTTTTTTTTTTGTGACGAACAACCAAAGCAGGCCGAATGCCATACTAGCACAATCCAACCAAAAAAACCTCAAACCTCCAATCCCAAATGGTCCCCTTAACCTAAGAATCCTGGATCAAAACCTATAGGAAGAACGAAGGGTGTGACAAACTTGACTGGTAGCTCTAGGATGAGAGCATGTCATCATCACACAAAAGGAGATAAAAGTGAAATGAATAGAGATGATAGAAACTAGACTCAAAGGCAAACTGTGTGGAAGATGTAAAATGGAGTAAGAAAAGAAATGGTAATGATGCGAGAAAGAACAAACGAAGAATGACACAATGCTCATAATGCCTGCTGCATCCAATTATAAATAAAGCTATTGCTGGCAAGCCCCCTAACCTAGGTCGAAAAGTATGCAAGGTCGAATGAAAGAATAAGCCATATTAAGCCACGGAGGCTCCAAAGTGGTCAGGCACAGTATATCATCAGCCGGGTGTGCAATAGGAATATGGATACCAAAGTGATGGCCACCCATCCTAACCATGATCCACGATAAACTTCTTCTGCCTAATCCACGCTGACTAGCCCGTGAACGGTTTTCTGCCCAGGTCTGGTCACCAGATACCCTCTGGTCAAATTAATAACATACAACCCACTCCAAGTCGGTCTAAACTTACCTTTAGGGTCGTTGATCAATCCCCTGAGGACTTTCAAGATTATGTCTCCTTTTTTAAACTTCCTAGGCTTGACCTTTTTTCTGAATGCACAGGTCATCTTCCTCTAATAGGCTTGAACATGATCTGATGCCCTCAATCTCCTCTCATCCAAAAGGCTAAGTTGATCATAACGAGACTGGGCCCACTCAACCTTGGATATCTGCTGCTCTAGTGCTACTCTCAAATATCTCATTTCAATCTCAATAGGTAGCATTGCCTCCATACCATACACCAAAGAAAACGGGGTAGCTCAAGTAGAGGTACGAAAAGATGTACGATAAGCCCACAATGCGAAAGGGAGCTTCTCTAATCAATCCCTAGAAGTCTTAACCATCTTTCTTAAAATCCTCTTGATATTCTTATTTGCGGCCTCAACTGCCCCATTAGTCTGTGGCCTATATGCAGATGATCGATGATGCTAAATACCATACTCTTGGACCAATGTATCCACATCGCCTCTAAAATGCGCTCCTCTATCTAAGATCAACTCATGAGGGACCTCATATCGGTAGATAATGTGCGATCTAATGAATTTTTCCACTCTAACCGTTGTCAATCCAGCATAAGAAGTAGCTTCTACCCACTTAGTGAAATAGTCAATGGCAACTAAAATGTACTCATGCCCACTGGAAGACTTGGACGAGATCTTCCTGATAATATCAATACCCCGTATTAAAAATGGCCAAGGGGATGTAAGTGCACGCAACTTAGAAGGTGGCACGTGTATCAAGTCTCCGTGAATTTGACATCCTGACAAATTTCCAGACAAATCCTTGCAACACCCATTCCATGGTCAACCAGTACCTAATCCTCATGATCTTACGCATTAGCATATGACTCCCATGTGTCACTACACAAACTCCCGCATGAACCTCTCTCATTACTCCTCGATTCCGCAGCACCTGGGCTTCAAAAACATACAACAATGTGGGCATCTAAGGACCCTCCTATGAGGGTATCCCCACAAATAACAATCTAGTGCCAACTGGCTCAATGCTCTTTATCCTAGGTCGTGGCTGTTCAGGTAAGTGCTGGCGTAACAAAATTGTCGATATCATGATACCATGGCAACTTATACGATCCTAATATCTCCAATCAAACAAATGTTATGTGTGCGACCGGTCTCAATCATCAAGTGGTCGACAGTCACTTAAAGGAATTTCAATTACAAAAAGCCAAGGTGGGCTAACGTGACTGGCAAATCGATTCTCTTACCCAGTAGATGTATATATCTCAACTCATCACATTCAACCAAAGAAGTCTAGATAAGCATGGCAAGGCTTCACTTCATCTCGAATCCTCCAAATACCCTGAGTTTGTTGAATAACCAAGTTGGAATCCCCGTGATCTCCAACCATCTAACCCAAGATCATGCAATTCGAAGCAAAATGCAAGCTCAGATTAACTATATTATTCACAATCGAAGGATGATCAGAATGTCAACTGGACTGATATAGACAGACACCCACGCAAGTGATATTAATAGCATTACTGTGGTCGCCTGAAACCCCAACCGACGGGCAAATCATCAAACATCTTCCCAGGACAACACCGCCTACTAGAAATCGTAAAAAATATTCATAAATCACCCGCCCTGGTCAACGATCCGCCAATGCAGATACTGTGGAAGGAGTGGCAAATGATATAAATAATGCCCCTCACTTTAGCCATGTGCCACTACACACTTAAACAATAAACCCATCACATTCAGAACTAAATCGTGCGAAAGCCAAATTTAAGTATGGTATCATTAAAAACAAATATTTTTCTCCCCACGGATCCAAACGGAGGAATTGGTGAGGTGCATGAATACTCCACACAGGTCCAAAGCTCTGCTGGCCTGGGAACCACGCAGCGGTAAAAAAAACAGAGGCGCTCAACCAGATGGTATCCACACCCAGCATCTCAAACATCCTTTTCATCACAATGGCTCACCTTCCCATCCATCGCAGCCGAGCACATGCAACCTGGAAAAGCCAAAGTGCCTGGGAAACCCACAAAGTACAGGCAAGGTGTCCTGTGGTAGGTAAACTACAAAAACTGAGGAGAAAGAAGGCACTCACCTTCAAAGCATGGCTTGATAACTTCACACCCAAATCGTAGGCTGGACTTCCTTGTAAGATATTTGGGTAGTCTCTCTGAGAAGCGTCTACACCCAGCAATGAAATCATTCAATGAACGCAATCCGCCCAAAAGCCACCTCTCATCTTCAGCATGTATATTTTCGCCAACTATATGGCTCAGATCTTGATCAATCCATACCTCGCCGCAACAATATGGCCTAGTACTCTCCATGTCACCAAAATAACCTCGGGATCCGTAAAGGAATCACTGAACCGTTGATCCTCTCAAAGAATCTCAAATGCACATGCATCCGCCCCGGCCCTGGGACCACAATGGCGGTGCCTGGAATCCAGAATCACCAAAACCCCAAATACTTTGGCACCAAATTTTTTTTTTTTATCGCGAACAAAGTGAGAGTGTTTTCCTCATGCGGTTTTTATTAATCAAACAGTGATCTAATAAATAAAGAAAATTTCCACCAATACGAAAGAAGTCTTCCATACATCCTCGTGGCACACATCAAAATCTGATTATACTTTAAACTCATCCATAGCACAGATATGTAAGAATATTTAGTAAGTCTCAGAAAGGTGTCAACTGAACATATCGATGTGGAGGAAAACTATCCTTGTGTAATGGACTATATTCAAATCTCAAAGTTTCAAGTTCAGAAACCCCAACCTGCCATCATTAGAACAAGCGACCTGAAGATAGCCACAAACCAATTCTGGCAGTAAGACAAATTCTTCAACTGCCATACTAAATCGTGAAGCCAACACTGCTGGTTTTCGGAATTCCCTCCTTAACCTCAAACTCCACGTAGGGCGTAGTCTCCCAATTTCCTTACTAAATGGCCTAAATGGGTGCGGGTAGAAATGAAGGTGACACCGAACTATAGCTGGTCGGCGCCCGGCGTTCCACATTCCACTCTGTGTGGCATCCAAGCATGCACTCGGTATGTCAATCAACTCCCAATTTCATCGTAGTGAGGGAGCAGGAAGAGCGAATCCCGAATCTTCCTAGCGACCCAGTGCCCCAAAATCTAGGGGCCTATCTCGTGGCTCTCCTACATCATCAACACCAGACATGTGTTGTGGTGCTGGTGGTGCAATGAAAGGAAATGCCGTGGACACAAGCAAATAATTAAAATACTCCATGTCATTATTAACATAAAAATGTCATCAAAAGAAAGTGATAAACTCCTGACATAGTGTCAAATAAAAGGTGGTCCACAAAGCCCACGCCCTCAATGTAAACAAGATCATGAGTAATATTAGTAGCAAGTCTATCACCACAACTCGCTTATTAGAAATCCCAAACACTTTAAAGTTGATCGGGCCTAGTGAGTGAAGCATCCGTAATGCGTCAAGTCGATCATGTCCATTATGTCAATGCAAGCGTCATAAAGTGTCACATCATTAGAATTAATGATAGAAACTCCCAATATGTCAAAAGCAGAATGGGGCCCACACGAGGCTGTGTCAAGGATATGGCTAGTGCCGATCATGTCCATCTCGTCCATGTAAGTATCAAGAAGAGTCACTCCATCAGTATCATCCCCCAAATCCATAGGTAGATCATAGTCAGGGACCTCCTCAGGAAAGCACATGGAAAGCAATATTAATTGATTCGTGATGTGGGTGCACCATCACGGTCTTCGGTGGCTCAAGGGTCTTAGAACCTCAAAACACATATGTCCTAAGGCTCATCACTTAATCTCAATCCCATCCCCAAACATGGTCAACTCCTTCAGGTGGGGTGCATGTGCTCGATCCTCGTAAAATACCAACCAACTAAAAAGTACGCGAAGAGGGTAATCGACGGACCTGGATAAATGAGCTCTCACCTTATCTCGGCCCAGCCATGCCATGTGTTGTGCATCATGCTTAGAAGGAGGAACCTAATCCATATGGTATGTCGTGATCAATTGTAAAAGCAAACTCACGTCTCTTGCCGGCAAGCACCAATCCTGCCAGCATAGTGACATGTCTTTTCATCATACCGAGTACCAAAGCGGTCGCTGGTCAGACTAAGACATAGGTACTATGTCTCGATCGCCATCCTTCTCTCTAAATTATCAACCTGACCTCATCAAAAGCAACCTGGTCATGCAGTCAGCCCTTACCGTGAGAATTATAACACCAGCTCGTAAGAGGTAACAACATCTTTGCTGTATCAGACATGATAATGTGCTCT
The DNA here is from genome assembly GCA_016808115.1 of Tetrastigma voinierianum. Lineage (NCBI taxonomy): Eukaryota > Viridiplantae > Streptophyta > Magnoliopsida > Vitales > Vitaceae > Tetrastigma > Tetrastigma voinierianum. The sequence goes on along the minus strand of JAEQBH010005326.1, from coordinate 63,982 downwards.
TGTATGAACTTCACCTTCTGATGAAGTGAAGATGGTATAACACCTGCCTCATGAATACAAGGGCGGCCCAAAAGTAGGTTAAAGGATGATTGAATCCTCAGAACCTGGAAAAACACAGAATATTTGACCAGCCCTATCATGACATGTGTAGTGAGAGTACCCATAACTGTCCTCTGAGTCCCGTCATGCTTGATACTATGTGGATGGCCTAAAATCGGGATGGTGAAAATCCTGGGCAGAATGGCAAGAACTAATGGACAAACTGCCTGCAGTGAGTCATTGTCTAGTAGACACAACCTCCGGCACCGAATAGTTGCTAGTCAATGAACAAAGGACTAATACGGTCCGATCCCCATGGTAAATCATCGCCATAAAACACCGTGCATGTAACCCTATCCTCGCCGTAAAGTGGATCGTCTCCTCTGGGTGGTAGCGATCAACTCTAATATGATTGAGAGCCTGATCAATGCGCCCTCGGTGTGTGCCGGATGAGCCAATAAGCTTTAAATGGAAGCTGGTCGCGGTGTACATACTGGTAAAATCTCATCATCCTTTTGAATCTCATCTCAGTATTTAAAAGTTAATAAAAGGTCTATTCAAGGGGATGAGCTACCCTACTGTGAACAACTGACCATCTCTATGTACTGGCCCATACTCCTTCAGGAAAAGAATGAAGTGGTATCACGGTAAAGAGGCCGCAAGTATACCGGCGACATCAAGTGTTCATCAAACATCATTTGATATTAATCTAAATAATCTGAGATCTACTCACCACGGTGTATCCACTAAAGTTTGAGTTCAACACAATATTTGGTTGAGGATCCTCTCCATCCCATCCCATCATGAATATCTCATCTCCCCAAAACTAATCGAATGTATACCACCCGGGATGGAGGTAACTTTAGTGTCATGAGTAGGGAGCGGTCTCGTAGTCACCTGTATGCCCCAAATCAATCCAAACCCGATCAATCAAGTCTTTAGTTGCATACTCAATGCCGCATAACTATCTCCATCAGACTGCCTTTGACAGGAAGTGGAATACCAACCCTTCAACCAATCTTTTTAAATTGTCGCCTAGTGGCATCCCAAGTTGTGTAACCTGGTTAGCCTCAAAGTGGGAGGCGGGGTTTTGCGTACGCTGATGGTATTGTACAGTGGCCTCTAAGGCGCTTCAGAATATATATCGTCGTGGTGGCGATGTAGATAAGTAGTTAAGCAGAGGGATGTAGACCCGGTGGTCTCCGGCTGGCAATGGCACCCAGATCATGGTTTGGGTCCCGACCCCGGCTTCTTCCCGAGTCCGAAGGGAAGAGCTCATCGGCTACTTAGATATGTCTCCTGAACGCTATGAGGGTCGGAACCAGCTGATTCAAAGTCTATCTATGGAAGCCCACGATGTCAGCAAAGCTTGGTCAGATCGCGCATAATCATGCGCACATGATCAGACTTTAAGGGCTCATCTATAATATAAAGCAAGGTTCTCTGAGATAAATGAAGTGCACCCACTCAATCAGCGCTTGGGCCCGAGGCCTCTAAACTTCTCCTGATACGTCCACTACAGTATTAAAAGAATACTATTTGATAAACTCCTGTCCCAAATCAGCCCATGTCCTATGCCTCGAAGGGTACAATGAGAAAAACCAACGTTGAGTGGCACCACTTAGTGACAGAGGGAAAAGCGTTATCATCTATGCCTCATCCAATCCATGACCACGCAAGATAACAGTATATTAAATGAAGTGAATACAGGCACTCTATCCCCGTGGTGCCTCTCAATGTCCCAAGATGCAGATAATCCCAATTAGCAAGGTCGCTTAATCGAAGGTCATCATATCCACCCTAACCTATAACCTACGCCAAAACATGCAGACTCCGATCCTCTACTCAATCTTATCGATATCTGGGGTGTCATCAACACCCATGGGCCAAATGTAACGTGGTGTGGTCTCGGCCAGCCATGTAGACTCAAAGCTTAACCCGCGGCCTATTGAACAGGTGTGTCCGAGAACCATCAGATAGTGCCCAGTGGTGCGGTGGTATAGGGTGCAAGAGGGCTGCCAGCGTAGGGTGCCTCTCAGACCGGGCAATGTTTGAGCCCGATGCCTACCAACTTCCGTCCCGGCCCTAATATAAGATCCGGCGTTGCCATGGTATCGGAGAATTTTTAGCCAACTGGTCAATGAGGTACCAGGGTTCGGTATCTCTAAGGATCTCGATGTCTGCCTAACTAACAATGTGGATCGATCTCAAATCAGCCTACCATCTTTAATCCAGTTTCAGAACCCAGCCATTTTAATCAACAATCTTACAAAAGGAAAGGGGTAATCAAACCCATGACTATCAATCTTGAAATCAACCAGCAAATGTATGACTAAATCCTCGAGAATGCACTAACATGTGATGTCAATGTTTAACCGATATATGGAGCCACAGCAGAGCGGGGATTCTACATGGTAATAATTGCGGTGTGGTTCACAAGCCAACAAAGAGAAAAGTGCAAGTCATAAAAGCCATGATTATACCCCATATGCGAGATACGAACCTAAGATCCTAACCGATAACAAAAGATACACCCGGTCACGCATGTAATCCATGAAATCCAGCTTAAGGCCATAGCAAAGCCTCATTGCTCATAGTCCGTCATCTCAGAAAATTCAAATGATTTAAGAGAAATTTTATGCTGTGACCCACTCCAACCCTATCTTCGTTGAAGGTAAACAATAGGAATGACTCCTAAGCAAACAGTAGCCCATGAGAAATATCAACAAGACTAGTGATTCAGCCATGTGGGATATAAGTGCTACCATAAATATAAAAATCAAGGCCATAAGGAGAGCCATGTAACAAACAATATATGGGAAGATAAGTCAACATAGAATCTACACAACAACTTATCGCTGCCAATTAGAAACATATAAGCCAGTACCACTAACTATGAGCAAAGGTGCTAGAATCCCATAAGAATGATACACAAACAAACCACGCGTAAAGGTACACTACAAACTGTGGTAATACTAATCATTTTGTGGTAGCCTAAGAGTCCATCAAGATGAAACCGTGTGCCCAATACCAACTCAAATTTGGTGTTATTCTCCAGAACCAGAGATTCGCCTGACCTTTGGAGTCGCCAGCTCAGACCGCTTGGTCTCGCTCGCATCACTACTCGCGCAAATACGAAAAGAAAATGGGTTGATTTTCGGCGTTTTGGGAAAATCCGTCCCCGAGGAGGAACGAAGCTGAATGACTACTTTTTTTATTTTTAAAAAATGGGGAAATGGCAAGAATAAAACCCCCATTGACCACAAAGAGGTGCTGGCCCACAAAATCAGATTGGTCTTTGATTAGTTACCCATTGGGAAGGTACTTCATGCGCAGGAAAATCCCAGTTAGAACCCGGTTCATACTTAGAATTGGGTATGGTGGACACATGGTTAAAGATTCACAGCCCAGGCGCAAGAGAAGATGACTCTAACTACACCAAAAACGGGTGCATAAATTGGTCCCTAGCCACACAGATAAGAGGCTACCAACAAGCTCAACAAACACAAACAACAAGTCCAAACACCATGTGCACGATATGAATACAAATAATTAACGCCCAAGACGCACTCGAGATCCTAGCCATGTCATGTGAAAGGGTGGCAAGATAAGATCATATCATGCATTTAAAACCAAATATCGATCCCATAACAAAAGGGTGAATAGATGAAATGAGATATGGTTTGCTTACTTTAGAACATTCCTTAAAATCCCAACAAACTAAACCATACTCACAATCCACATTAGTCACTGCTACCCCACTTTGTTCAAACCGAAACTAAACTCGCATCTAAAGTGACTCACGGGGCCTTGAGCAATGTATACGCCATAATAGATTCGCCTTAAAACATGTTAAAATATGGTCGCCATGTTATTCTGACACAAATCTATGAATGTTCTCAATAAGTCCAAACGGTCAGAAAATTCCGTAATTTGTCGGTACCGCTGCTGCAGCGAATCTAACAAAACAAATGGTGCAATATCTAGTCCAGATGAGCAAGAACCAACTAAACACAACAAAAGAAATAAAATAGTATTTAAACTAAGCCACCCCATTTTATTAAAATGAATACCATGGGATTCACTAATTTACAAGCAATGAAGCCACCTAGATCCCTAGAACCAAACTGAAATTCAGCTACCTAAATCCCATGAACTTAGCTTCAAATTCAACTACATAAAGCCACCACATACAGCCATTGTTCCTAGAAAGTCATGCCATTTACAAAACGTCCCAACACAAATTTCTGGGAATGAACCTAAGTAACCATTTGCAGATGCAATGCCAAAGTCGCAAACCAATCCCAAGCGACAGAGGACAACCTTGCAATCACACACCTACATCTGGTCCAATAATCGAACCCGCCTTATCCAACTCATTACACAACCTAAGCTGTTGTTTCGAAAAACTGAACCTAATGAACTGATTGGTCCGGCTTCCCAACCAGTTCATCCGGTTGAGAGAAGTTCTCAAAACTTTTCAAAACCTTCCTCACAAATTCAAGAATCCAAAAAAACAAACGGAGTGCAATTCCGACTCTGAATGAGTGAGAATCGACACAAACAAAGCAAAGTACCCAAATTGCTATTTCGAAAAACTTAACCTAATGAAGGTGCTGGTCCGCTTTCTCAACCGGTTCAGCCGGTTGAGGAAAAACCTAAAATTTGGTCAAAAAAATTCCTTAAAGAATAAGGAAACTAAAAAGACAAACGGTGTGTGATTCTCAGCTCGGATGAGTGAGAACCAACTGAAACAAACAGTTGTGTTTTCTAAAATCGAGGATACCTAGCAGAAACTGTTGAATTGACTCCCACGTATGAGTGTTAAAACCGTTTGAAGTGGTTGAGGAAAATCCTCAAATTTTGTCAGAATATTCTTTAAATAATAAGGAAACTGAAAAAATAAACGGTGCGTGATTTTCAGCTAGGATGAGTGAGAACCAACTGAAACAAACCGTTGTGTTTTCTAAAACCAAGGCCTACCAGAATCACTGAATCCGGCTTCACGCATGAGCGTGAAACCGCACTATCTCAATTCAAAGGAATGACAAATCTATGGAAGTCCCTATAGTCATCATCACGTGACCTTGAAGGTCTCATGAGATAATCAAAATGAAATATGCACAGAAGGCCAATGAGCCTTCTTACCAAACTGAAAACTTGGCCCCATGGACCATTACCTTACCCAACAAACTGTGCTTAGGCCAGCCAAGCAAAAAGATATATTTTATTCAAGGATCAGAGCATAGGGAAGAAGATATGACATAGAGTGGAGCAAGGGTCATCCTTACCCTTCACAAACCTTAAAAATCCAAGCTAAGCATCCGAAAAATCTAAAGTGCCAAAGGTCATTACACTCCGATCTTTCTTCTCCTTGATACGCACCCCACTTCAAACTCTGGAAGAGCCCATTACTTGAAACCACACTCCCTGTCAACTCCTCACCACCTCATGCAAGTGGACTCCCTTAAGTTTTCAAATATCACCAATGTTAAGTATCCACATGGATTCATGGTGGCTGCATAAAATCACACAGCCCCAAATGGACTCAAAATACTACCTAAGAAAGATCTGAGCATATGAGGCGATCCATATGGGATTTGGCTCCAAATCACAAAACTGTTACCCACACAAGCCGCCCGACGAACAAAGTTGAACCTATGCCAAACTACCGAGTTTCTGCTGAGGAAAATTATGAAATTTTGAGAGAACAGACCAATAAGAAAAACGTGCACAATTCCAAGTTCAACAGGAGATATGATCGAAACAAGGAGGAGGCTCACGAAATCACCCGTAAAAACAAGATTGTATACGCACGCCCCGACGAATCTAGGGGTCAAACCGATTGGTCAAACTAAGGACAAAATATGAATTTTTAACATAAACATCCTCGCGAATAAGGAGTCCAAACAAATCCACGCACAATTCAGTTCGAAAAGGGAGATACAATTGAAACAAACCTAAGTGTCTGAATTTGACATACCCAACAACCCGATTGAGCCAAAACCCGGGAGTCGGGGGAAAATGCTTCCTATGGCACGATGCCATTAAAAAAATCACCATGACGACACTGAAGCTGAACTACATACGCACTCAATGGACCACACAAGCCTATCTTCAGAGGCTCCTGAAACCGACTAAGGTTAAATGGGTCCCTAACGGTGCCATATGAGAACGATAGGGAGTGTGAGACCTATAGATAAATGGGTGTTGGAGGACAAAATTGAGGGTCTACCCTTGGCATTCCAAAGCATTATCAGCAACTCCTTTATCTCATTTAATTGCAATAACCTTCTAAGAACTGCAAATTCATGTTAAGTTGCCTCATAGCCTAATATTTATGTTCCAACTCTACCGGAAGATGGAAAGCCTTGTCATAGACCAACCTATAGAGAGATGTCTCTATTGGTGTCTTAAAAGCTATCCGGTAAGCCTAAAGAGCATCATCCATTTTCCTTGCCCAATCATTTCAAGAAGAATTCTACGATTTCATAGAATTTTCTTACTTCCCGATTGGAAATCTCGCTGCTCCATTGGTTTCATATGATAAACTAACACTATCTTATGCTTGATTCCATATTTGAACAAAATAACATCAAAAAGGAAAATTTCATAACTTATAATGGCTCTTGGAGTTCCAAAATGTGCATAGATGTTTTTCAGGAGGAAATTAAGTACACTTTGGCATCATTTGTTGGAGTTGCAATCGCTTCTACCCATTTAGACACATATAGTCCACCACCAATCAAATGTGTTGTTGTAAGATGACGAAAATGGCCCCATGAAGTCGATTCCCCAAACATCAAACAACTCAACTTCTAAAATTGTATTCCATGGCATTTCATTCCTCCTCGAGATGTTCAAGTCTTTTGACACCGCCAGTAAGCCAATGAATGAATGTGCCTTAAGTGAGTAGGCTAATAAAATCCATATTCGAGCACCTTTGCCACTGTTCTAGCACCACCAAAGTGTCCCCACATTCAAGGTAATGATAATGTCTTAAGATGCTTTCATTCACATTGAATATCACATTAATATACTGCGACAAGATTATCCATAAATATTTACTGACAAAATTTTTTCTTTTGTTGAGATGATAACTCCAATGGAATAATTTTAGTTGCAAGATAATTGACTATATCGGCAAACCATGGAGTATAGTTTGAATGGGACATGGCCAAAAGTTGTTCTTTCATAAAAGTGTCATTGATTTGAACTTCTTGTTGCACTTCACATTCCGGAATTCCAACCTAGATAAGGTGATCCACCACTAAAATCTTGGTTCCTTTCTTACCCCTAATATCAACATCAAACTATTGTAGAAGGAGAACCTAATGAATAAGCCTTGGCTTAGCAACTTTCTTATCCATGAGGTACTTGATTATCTAATGGCCTGTGTAGACAATCACCTTGTTCTTAATCAAGTAAGGTCGAAACTTATCGAAGGCAAAAACTATGGCAAGTAGCTCTTTCTCCGTTGCTACATAATTTAACTATGCTTCATTGAGGGTCCTACTTACATAGTATATGGCATAAAACTTTGTTTTGCCTTTGGCCTAAAAATGGCCCCAACCATAGTCACTAGCATCGCATTATCATTTCAGCGCAACCCTGATTTGGAGCTAAATAATAGGTACGAAATGAGTTTTTCCTCAGAGTGGAAAAGGCTTTCATAATGCCATCAAAGTCGTATGACTCCTCATATTAGAAACTTGAAAGAGGCTTTGAGATTTTATGAAAATCTTTTGATGAATCTCTTATAAAGCCAAAGAGACCTAAGAAATGATCTAATCCCTTCACCGATGATAGAGGAAGGAACCTTTCAATTGTCTGGGAGCTTATCAAACCTCACCCCTTTTCCGAATCCAATGGCCTAAGATAATACCTTAAAAATACAAAATGACATTCCCAATTAAGGAACAAGTTGGTCTTCACATCTAAGCAAGAATGACTCTAAGTTTGCAAAGGCAATCATCAAATGAAGTACCAACCACAAAGAAGTCTCAGTTCATGAACACCTCGGGAGCAGATCTTTAACTATGTTAGAGAAAACTTCCATCATACACCTTTGAAATGTCCCCGATGCATTGCATAACCCAAATGGGATTCTTCGAAATGTAAAAATTATCATAAGGATAAGTGAAGGTTATTTTCTCTTGATCTTTTGGAGTAATAGCAATTTGGTTGTACCCTAAATATCGATCTAGAAAGCAGTAGCATTCATGTCCCGCCAACTGATCTAACATTTGATCAATGAAAGGGAGTGGGAAATAGTCTTTTCTTGTGGCCTTGTTCAACTTTTAATAATCAATGCAAATAGGCCACCCAATCAGTGTTCTTATTGGAATCCAATTATTGTTGTTTAATAATCACCGTCATGCCCTTTCAAAGGTATAATTTGAACCTACTAACCTAAGGACTATTTGAGATAGGATAAAATGACTTCCCAAAGCAAGCCATTTCAACATTTCTTCTCACTACCTTCCTTCATTGGTGATTAAGTCTTCTTTGTGCTTCTATAGTATGCTGGTTATTGTCTTCCAATAAAATTCGATGCATCACAAAGAGGGTTGGATTCCTTTGATATTCGCTAGGGACCAACCAATAGCACTTTTGTAAGCCCAGAGCACTCTCAACAACTTTTCTTCTTCAAAAGATGAAAGAGAAGAAGAGATAATTACTGAAAGTGGATAACTTCCAAGAGGCAAGTATATCAAAGGAAGCGATAATGGCTTTTCTTCACTTTTTGTCATTAATGCTCCTCCCGCAAATGCATCCAATAAAGTTCTTGTTGTTCTAGTTAATCCATTATAGAAGTGATGGACTTGCATCCATTTTGGAAAACTATGGTGGGGACACTTCCTTAGAAGATCCTTATAGCGATCCCATGCCTCATAGAATGTTTACATCATACTACAAAGTAAATTGCTGATTTCCTTAATCCCTACCTTGCATCGAATGGTGGGAAAACTTAGCTAAGAACTTTTGGACCAAGTCGGCACATGTAGTATTAGATTTTGGAGGTTCCGAGTTCAATTAATGCTTCGCCTTGTATTTTAGTGAGAAAGGGAACAACCTAAGATGAATGACATCATCACTAACCCCATTGTATTTGATGGTGTTGAAAACTTCCAAGAAGTTGGAAATGTGGGCATTAGGATCCTCCTGCAGCATCCCCATAAATTGAATACTTTGAATCAACAACAAAGTAATAGGCTTTATCTTAAAATTATTTTCTTGGAAGGCCGGCCTCCTTATAACCAATGGAATACCAACTGGTGGTAAAGCATAATCCCTTAAAGCTCTTAGTGATTGTGCCATGGGAGGGGTACTTGGGTGTGAACTTCCCTCACTTCTAGAATCGACATCTTCCTCATTCCCAAATCCTTGAAGATTTTTCATAGGTATATGCTCTAACTCGACAAATTCTCTTTTCTTTTATTATTCTTCATAAACTTCTTTCCAATTTCAGATCAAGAGATTAGCAAGAGAATACTACCCACCTTTACATAAATAAGAATTCATATCTAGTCACAGGGAACAAAGAGAGACAAGATGTCAAAAACTGTAATAACTAAGGAAACAAAATATCCAAAGTAAAGAAGGGTTAATTAGGTATGAAATTAGTGAAAGCACCAATCCTTGACGGCGGCGCCAAAAACTTGATGTGTGCAAATATGTATATCAAAATTGTTCCTATGTGTGCAAGTGCATGTATCGCCTTAAGTAATACAATGGAAGTACGAGTATCGTCCCACAAGGATTAAGGTTTACTAATTACTGAAATTGAACTAACTTAACTTATTCATAGATGAACACAATAGAGAAATTTTACTAAAAATAACCAGATTAAAAGAAAACTTAAAGCCATGTGTTCAACAAACAATTAAGAGAGACAAGATAGTGAGGGCCTAGGCTTTTGAATTCATCTACCAATTCCCTATGGAAAGGTTCTACTTGATCTATTTGATGTTCAAACTATATATTGATGGTGGATGTCACATGACACATGCTATTATTTCTCAAGCAATAACAATCAATCTTTAGAAAAGGTTCTTATGTATCTCAACCTGAAACCATCATAATCAAAGATGCATTAAGCATTTGAAATATAAGAAGCCATATGTAACCCATAAATATCTATCATATGGTGAAACATGATGTCCTTCATGGTCTAACCTAATAATTGTTTCTCAACCTCAAATTATAGAACAAATCATGCTAATGGTGATCACAATAGCAAACATGAAGAACTTAAATAAACATTCAATATAATGAAATCCAAAAATCAAAGATTACAAACAAAAACCTTACTCCATAATTCCTTGTCAAACTACATCAAAACCCTCGATTAATAGCTTAGAACTTCCTAGAGGGGTTTACCATCTACAAGACAAATGAAAACATAGAAAGAGAGAAGAAACTAAAATGTGATGAAGAAATGTTGAGCTCCTCCTTTCTCTGCTCTCTTCACCAAGCTGTTTTTCCTTCAAAAGTCCCTTCAAGCCCTAAGCCCTTTAGAAGCCTTCTCAATCTGAGCTTGAAATGGGCAGTTTTCAAAATGTTGGGCTTGAGATTCATGCCTTCAAGGCACTTCACGAGCAGCATGACAAAACTTAGCAGCTTCTGTATCCTTGAAGAACAAATGGCACTACAGCGTGGAGATTCATGTCGCAGCGCGGAGACAGTGTGAGGAGTTTCACACTACAGCATGGAGAAACCTCATGCCACAGTGTGAAGATCTCCTTCATTGCTTGAATTCCTTTGCAATTTTTTCCTCTACAACTCCATTCTAGGTCCTTGTTTTCCCAATTTCCACCTACAAACTGACCTGCATTCAAAGTCACAAAAACTAGCATCTAACCATGAAAACAACATAAAAACATCTAAATACTTAGGGATAAGTTGATTATAAGGGATACTCAACAACACACTTTTTAGTTGTTTTTTATTGTTTTCATTTATCTTTGAGATTATTTTAAAAATAATAATACAAATAGTAGGATTAATATTAAAAAATAAAACACATAAGATATAATTTATTTTTAAAATATTAAAAATAAATTAAACATTTAAGTTTTCCAAACAGACTTTATTTTATAAAATATGAAAAAAAAAAATTTAGAAAATTTTCTCAAAAACCTGTTTTTTTGATAACAATTATCAATCAAACCCTAACATCGAGTAAAACAAACCAATCAAACTCTAACATTCTTTGGAAACACTTTGTAAAACATTCTCGGGTTTCTTTTTGGGTATTCTATCCAAAAAATTAAGGTTTCAGTTTGGTTCAACATGAAGAGGGTAGTTTGAGAAATATGGGTATTAATTTTATTAAGCATTTAGGGTTCAAAATTTCCTTTTCTTTTGGAAGTTTTCTGTTAGCCGTCTGAAAGGGCATTTCTTGAAGAGAATATACCTCACACACGTGTAGCACCTATCAGATATTATTTTTTGAATGAGACAACCTCATTGGTTTCCATTCCTATCACTTTTTTTAAAAATAAACCATATCACACCATAACATAATTCTTCCTAATTTTTAAGTCTGAAAAATATAATCATAGCAAGAAAGAAAATATAAAATATTGTTTACAAGTATGCCTATTTCTTTTAGAGATAATTATGTTAACCTAACTAGAGGGGAAATAAATTAATAAAATGGTTGTCTAAAGGTACAGTAATAAATTGAGTTGTATATTGGGGAAAGGCCTCCGATATGTATACTCCCATACAAAGCATTATATGGGCTTCCAAAAATGCACTATAAGTGAGGCCCATTGTGGTTTCCACACTTCAACCAACTTCCACCCCACCCCTACTGTGGTTCAGACGACTTCCCTGAGAATCAGAATACCCATCTCCATCGTGGGAGTGGTCCATCCCCTCAAAATCAACCTCTCGATGAGACTCCAATCATCAAAGCAAACTCCAGAAACCTTGTAAGTTGTGTACTAGACAACAAATCCACGTATTTCTCACAGAATGCCCTAGCGCAAGCCACCAATATCGATGCTCTCATAGGTCCTCTTTCCATCTGCGTGAGTTTTTGCTAAAACTCGATGTCTCTAATAATCAATGAGACTTGCTCTTAAATGAAAGAGATGCTCCTGTGAGAGGTCAATTTGGTGGGCTTGATCCTTTGGGGACAATGTGAAGGCATAGATGGCAAAAAGATTGGTTGTGAGTACAAAGAAAAGCATAAGAACATTCACCGCTGAAGAACAAAGTGAAGCTCTTCTGAATCTAGTTGTTCCATCCCCAATTTTCAAAGAAACTGAGTTCCACTCAACCCCTATCTATTTCCTGGTAAAGTGTTTGTTTGAGATAAAGGTCATGTTAGTGACCTGTGGACCTTGAGAGTGTAAGATTTGTGGAGTAAAGCAAGTTGGAGAGAAAATAATTTAAAAATTCATGCTGAAATTGTTCAAAGATTAACTATGAAATTTAAAACATTGTTCACTAGTTAAAACATTTTTTTCCAATATTTTCAATGTGATAATAAACCCTAAATATTTACTTTCACAGTAAATACAACATTGGATCATCTGAGGTAACAATGTTCATAATTTCAAAGTACCATTATAAATAAATAATTTATATAATAACATAAAAATAGTTAAAACTTAAAATTATAAAATCAATGCATTTTTATTTTATATAGAATTAAATCTAAATATGGAATTTTCTAATTGATATATAAAATGTTTAAATAAAATTTTTTATTTAAAATTTAAATTTTGAAAGATAAACTTAAAATAAATTTACATTATAATTTTATTTTATTGAAAGCTAAGTATTTATTATGGTACAGTAAAACTTTCTCCACTAGGACTTGAACTTAGACTCCTCCCTTTAAACGTGGCTCTACTAACTGAAGCAGAGATTGCCGACAATTTTTATTAAAAACAATAAATGGAGAGTGTTTAATTAATTTTAATTTTTCAGCATGCTAATTTTATTAAAAAATAAAACTAAAGGGTGGCAACTATTAAATTATTATTATTTTTATCTCTTCAATATTTAAAATATTCCAATTAATACTCTTTCAAAAAAAATGGATATTCAGATGTATAATTAAGAAATTAGATGCAATAAGAAATAATTTAAAATTAATTAAATAAAATTATTTAGATTTTAAAGAAAATCAGACTATAACTCTAAAATGGTAATTATTTGACCTATATGCAAGAGCTTTTTAATAATTACCATATATGCCTCCTATCAGCCTCACACTTCATTTAGAAGCTACTAGGTCTGCCTTAAACACTTCAAGAAACTGCTCAACAAGCCATGTTGACTTCATTTGCTTGTTCGCATCCATATTTCTGTTACAATTGTGTTCACCATCCACTGACTTCACAACAAAACATGCCCTCCTTGAGTCCTAAGATGTATACTGTAACACCCCGAAATATACCCTAGTCATTTTCGACATGTTTAGGGTATTTCAAGTCTAATGGATTGTTGTATTAAGTTAAATGCGAAAAACCTGAAACGAGACCCTAAAGTTACAAACTTGAGGACAATTTTTGTAATTAATCCAAAAAGGGGCTTAAAGTCCTAATGTGAAAAGATTTGAGGCCAAAAGATAATAACAGAAATTGAAATATAAATGGCAAGAGTAGGAGGGCAAAAAAGCAAAGGAAGTGGAACAACCCAAAATGGTTTGTTGAGGCCAAACAAGGCCTAAAGGAGAATGGGATTTTAAAGAATCAAATCGGGTCTCAAATCGGGGCAGAACCTGTTGAGAAGGAGAAAAAAGAAGAGAAGAGTAAAGGAAGAAGGAGAGGAGATCAAGCCAAACAAAGCTCAACTAAGGTATGGAAACTCACCTGTTGAACTATGAGACGGTAGCGATCTCAGCTTTGTAGGAATATTATCTCTTCCCAAACTGGGTTTTGCTGTGGTTTCCACCTTAACCCAAAATTTATGTCATAAGGTAAAACCCCCACATGGCACTGGGAGTGAGTATGGAATCCTTCCCTTGTGGATGGATTCATGGATTAATTATGAGAAATTGAGTTAAAGCTTAGAACAACCTAACAAATCTTGGTATTTCTGTGTGTATATGTGAAATCTATAGTTAGAATTATATCGGGAGATTTATGAAAGGTTTTGAAAGAGATAAGAATTGAAAGATGATTTGAGTATAATTGAGGTCAAGATGTATTGGAAATGATTATGAAGTATAGATTTGTTTGGATAAAAGTGCATGAAAAATGGGAGAAATCACATTCTGGGCACTGAGTTCCCACCCAGATGAAGTCCCACCAGAGAATATCACATCGGGTCATTTTCAAGTCCCACCGGGTAGAACTTAAAGTCCTACCGGTAGGATCATAATTGCTCCCGCTTGACCAGTTTTCTATTACTATAACTTCATTTGTTCTGATTTGAGTGATTCAAGGCTACGTAAAATAGACTTCAAGGAGAACCAAACTTTAAGAGAAGGTATCTCCAAATTCTGACTCTAAGTGGTCGAAAAATCTTAATTAAAGTGAGGCTATGTGCAAGCCCATTTCCTGCACTCGCTTGATCATAGCTTTGAACCTGTTGTTTCGACGATTTTGAATTCGTGATCTGAATTTGGTGATTCAGTTGAATAGAACCCCATTCATTTAAATAAGTACAAGGGACCTAGTGTCAAAATATGAAGTTAAGACTCGGAAAATGAGTAATTCAATCTGTCCTCTGCAACGGTAAATTAATTAGTTGGCAAGGAAAATGCCATAACTTGAGTTTGGATGATCCGATTGAGTGATTCCAATTTCTGAGTAAAGATGAATTATAGAGGAACAGGAATATATGAAAGACATATGATCATATGACTACCTAGGACCAAAGAATGAATGAGCGACGCCCTGACATTAAAGGCTCCCGCACTGATTAGTACTTCGTACTCCGATTAGTGCTCCTGACTCCCGATTAGTACTTCGTACTTCGACAGTGCTACGGCACTCCCGTCAAAGCATTTCCTGATTCCCTCGTTGGTGCTATGGCACTCAAGATCGTAGATCGCATCTTCGGATACTTATTGTATCAAGGCCCTACTCATATTTCTTATAATTGGTCTAGGTAGTCGCGTATATGATAAGACATTGAATAAAGATCCGAATGTACCCTCTCAGACTGCTCCGTGAGTGTTCCCACGGGTACCCCGTCTCCTCGAATAAGGTTTGTAGTACCTGACTGGCAATCTTTGTATTTAGAGGTTCCTGGCACCTACTGCAATTTTTATTTGAATAAGGTCCGTGAGTACCTACAAATTCCCGCATCCGAAAATGTTCTCGCACCTACGGCACCCCCGTATTTGACCTCTAAGCTCCGTCTGCTCTTTCTCCTCATTAGTCTCAGAGTACCTAAGGGTACCCCGCCTCCGAACAAGTCCTGACTGATAAGTCTTAGCACCTACAAGTACCAGATTGGTCAAGTTCCAAGACCTACCGCACTCGCATTTGATAAGCTCGCTCAGACTGACTGCTCGTGAGTACCTACTTCTACCCCAGACCGATAAGTTCATATGTATCTCGACTGCTCGCGCATCTACGTACTCCCGTATTTGATAAGCTCCGCTCAGATTCGATTGCCTGTGAAAATTCCACGCGTACCCCCGTGATTCGATAAGCTCGTTTCAGATTCGACTGCTCAAGACCTACGGTACTCATGTATCTGATAAGTTGCGCCTCAGATTCGATCTGCTCTGTGAGTACCACGGGTACCCTTCAGATCCGATAAGTCCCGTTTCCAGATAAGTCCCAGAAAATGTGTTCGTACTCGTATCTCGATAAGCTCGTCTTCGAATAAGACCTCGTGAAGACTCTACGTACCCCAAGATTCGAATGAGTTTTAGTACCGACTTCGTACTCCCGTATCCCATAAGTCCCGTGATCTCGACCGTTTCAGAGTAATCACGTAATTCCGTGACATAACTCCCGATCTCGAATAAGTTCTGTAGTACCCACCCGTACCAGATTAATAAGCCTGCTCCTCAGATTCATCTGCTCTCAGAAAAACCTAATATGTACCCCAGATGTGATTAAGTTCCATTCCAGATCTAATAAGTTCTCAGAAGATTCCACGGCATCTCGTGACTGACAAGTCCTGCCTCAGATAAGCCCTCGAGTACCTACTCTTCGGCACTTCAGACTGATGGCCTCAGAGTAAATCATGGGTACTCCCGTCTTCGATTAACTTCGTCTCTATATAAGTTATGTAGTACCCCACGGGTACCCAAAGATCCGAATAAGTTCCGCTTCGATTAAAACCCTATATCCGAATATGTCCTCGCTCTTTGATTTAGTTCTAGTACCACTGGTACCTCGCATCTCGGTGCAAGTTCGCCATGTATCCGATTAAGCCCGTAGCACCTACGCAATTTCTGTATTTGATTGTCTGCAAGACTCAGCTGTTCTTGTATCAGTAACAAGTGTTGCCTGTAGTACCTACGAGTACCTCGTATCCGTAGTTATAAGTATAAGTCCAAAGGTACCCATTTGTGCACCTCGTATAAGGAATTGCTCGTAGTACCTACGGTACTTTTATACCAAGAAAATAAATTAGAGGTACTCACTGATACTTCTCAGATCCGAAATACATATATAAGTTCCAGAAGACCAAAGATAGTTCAGAAGATGCGAGTAGGTTTCGAATACCAAAGATACTGCCTGGTAATCTCGTTCTACGTACCTCCGAATAAGCAACTCGAGCATAAACATAAGTTCAGAATCTACTGAGTCCTAATGCACATAAGTCTGTTATAGTTAGGATGTTCTCAAGATAAGAATAAAATCGATAAGTTCATAATATAAATATAAAATTTATATTATCTGTTATTGTTTTATGCATTAAATGTATATGCATAAGATACATGTTTCCTAATTAAGCTGCAAGTTTAGCACGGGTTTTAACTGTAGGTGACAGGAGAAGACATCTCAAGACTTTCAGATACAGTCAGCCAACACACTTGTAAGTGGCTCACTACATGCAGCACCCATGCTCGATTTGTAATAAAGTTCAATGAGTTAATGGGACTCAAGTTATATGTATATAATTTTATCTCTGTTATAAGATGGGGCCATACCCACAAGTGCCGCTGTTTAAAAAAAAAAAAAAAAAAATCGTAAGATCCCAGCCTGAATCTCGTCCCTGAACCGGTTCGGATCCGCCACCTGCCCAGAGAACGTGAAATCGGGCCGATATATACAATCTAAAAGGGTAGCCTATCAAATGCTTCACATCGGGTCTTTGCTACCTATTTTTGTTGTTGACAACAAAGCTCAAATTCCTACCCTGTGTTATAGCAAACTTAGTAACTGCCAATTGATATCTATTTGGGAATCAAACCTACTTTCCACTTAAATGTTGAGAAGTCTGTGTTCTCATTCATAACCAATCCCATATCCCTCCTTCTCCTCCCACTTATATCTTCTTCTTCATTGTCAGTTGGAGTGTGAATTTCATCACCACTCTCTTCATAATCATTTACACACTAAGGCCTACCAAATGCAACCTCCTCGTTCCTCGCATCTGGGCGCCCCAATTTTTGAAGACTTAATCTCTTACCTCACTACCTCTCTTTGTAGCTGTTATGCTAACTCAGTCAATTTGTTACTGTACCCTCTCACTCTATCTCTTGTTGTCCAGCATTCTCATTACTAGTATAAACTTCATCAACCTCCTTCTCAAGATCTGAAAAATTGAATCATCTTCTACCACTAAATCTTCCATATCAGCATCACTGTTAACATTCTCTTCAAAGTCAACCACAAGCTCATAAATTGGATCATTATCATCCTCTGAAAAGACCTCACCAACTAGATCATCCTACCTTAGAGGACTCTCAAGTATACAACCATACTAGTCATAATAATCTAATGGTTATTATCCTTTTAGCTGTGGGTTTGGCTTGGTTAACGGAGAGCTGACTAGATTTGCTTCAGTTGTATTGATTTTCTCAGGATTGTCGGTTTTCTACTGGGGTTGAATGCCCCCGTGCCTTTCTCTAGGTTTCATGGTTGCCTAAGGGTAGGGTTTTAGGGAAGGGTTTCACTAGTACTAAATGGGGGAAAGTTTTTCTTGAGGATAGTTTTTTGGGGGTACCTAAGGAGGAAGGGTTTTTTTTGTATTTTATATTCACTGCTATAACTCAATGGGGAATTTTTTTTCCAGCTAAAAGGGGTTTTTCAATAGCTAATGGCCCCTAGGTGTTAGTTTCCTCCTGTGGTTGTCGGGCCTTTTGGGAGAGTTCCTAGCTTGATGCACCATCTAAAGGGATGTGCTTCCAATCAGGGCACAATTTTATGTTCATCAACCCATGCAAAGCAGTAGTCGGCTGCACCTATTTCTCACAAATAATTTCACCATTCAGAGCACCTCCTTATCATCATAAACCCTCCTTAACCCCTCATCTAGACTTTTAACTGGAATCAAGTAATACAACTTCTCAATTTTTATATATGGCCCACACTTTTTGGCCAATTCTTCAAGCCGTAACCAAATACAAGCCACCGTAATACGCCATCTCGTCTCCCAAATACTGCAATTCATTTAAATTCTTCTTGAACAATCCACTATGCTAAAATCGTAATGCGACACTCTCTATTTGTTAAAGAAGAACCTAATCACAAAATCGCTGCTTAAATTAGAAACCCCAACATCATTCAAACACATCCTACCTACTATAAAAGAGCAAAAAAGGAAAATTTATCTTAATTCAAAATTTGATTATTCAAATTTCACAACTTAAAGAACTCAAGATAGATAAAATGTAAAATTTTACCTAAAATTTACAACTTAATGGACAACAGGTGCAATACAATAATCAATTGAATGTAAAATCCAACTTTTAAATTTACAACCACAATGGCCCAGTATTTTACCTCGTTCGTGATTAGCTGTGTCTGTAATTATCACAAACGCACTTTTCAACTATGTAATATCTCCCTACTTCAATGACACCAAAATGAGATATTTGCAAGAAGCCTAATGGAAACAAAACGAGTTGAAGACAACTAGATGAAGACACCAAGATCAAGCTTATATGAAGCTTAGCGAGAGGTGAAAGCCAACAAAGAAGAAGGGAAGAGAGCTACGAAAGCGAGTTCATGGAATAAGAAGAGTCATGGATTTGCTAGGGCATTAAATGGGTTTTGGAGGGAAGAGTGCCACATATGATTTTTTTTTTTACTCCTTTAGCTAATTACCGGTCGATTGGGACCAAAACGAGAAAGCACCCACCAAAGCTGGGTTTATTTCAAGATTATCGCAAGTTGGGACTATTTAAAGAAGATGGGTTAAAGTTGGGATTATTCATGTCAATTAATCCTATTTCATTTTGTTATTGAAGAATATTGATATTAAGGAAGTACTATTATACAATGAAATATGTATAAGTTATTCTCATTGAATGGAATAAAATATTTTTATCCTAATTCTAAGTGAAATTCGTATTTAATATCCTTCAGTCATAAGTACAAATACATTCTTATTTGTTGATGTTTTTATCCTTTATAATACCTATGTTAATTACTTTTATAATATAACTTGGATTTTTTTACCTTTTTTATCTTTTTTTTTTTTTTTTTTTTTGAGAAGATTTCAAGAATTGACATGAATGTTGAAAATTTTCAATAATTGATATTTTTGTCAAAATATTCTAACTCTTTTGAAAATATTTATCATGAACAAAGTGAATATTGACTTTGACATGCTTGGTTATTAGCACGATAAATGAGATGGTAGCGAGTGACGCTTCTTCCTAATTATCATACTAGCTAAATTACTGATCTTATTCCCAATGGAAGGATGGAAGGTCTATCTCTGTTTTTTTTTTGGAACAGATGGAGGGGGTTACACCAGGGCTTTATTCAGGGTCACATCTCACCCTTCTTGGCCAAAGGGTTCACCACATGAAGACATGCTTCATTTTCACTATCCAGTCCCGGCTTAATTAGGTGTCCTAAACATTCTTAAGTATGGTGTTGTGTTTGTTATTGCGGCGCCTGTTCTTGATTCCTCTAAGGGCTACTAGAGAATCTGTTTCTACTGTTAACTTAATTAATCCTTTCGCCCACACAAATATCAAGCACTGTAATATTGCCCATAATTCTACTGCCAAAGCCCTGCATGCTTCCAGTTTGAAGGAGAACCCAGTGATCCATCTACCATCGTGATCGCTAAGGAGACCCCCTCCCCCAGCCATGCTCACTTCTTTATAGCCTCCATCAATGTTTAGAGTGATCCATCCCTGCTCTGGTAGTGCACATCCCATCCACAGCGGTGTGCCGGCCACCTCTCCAATGATTAAGCCATAAAAAAAATGAACAGAGAAGAAGATGCAGAGAGTTTTTAGCACAGTTTGAATGTCTTTACCTCATGGGAGATCTCCCCGATTTATAAGGCGTGGTTCGCCAATCTTCCCTTAATTTTAGGAATAAAGTCTCTCAATTTTAGGTATAAAAGTTGTTCTTCCTTATCAATGATTGGTATTCCGATAAACAAGGGATTTGGAAACTAGGAATCCTGCTGATAAAAATCTCTTTTGTGCATTTTCCGTTTTCGTATGCTTATCCATAACGAACTTCCCATACATGGTAGGGTGGCTGGTTGGAAGACTTGAAACCCTAGACGGGCAGCCATGAAGTGAGTATCTAATAGGACCCTTTGGCTTTTTCAGACGAGCCTTAAGACTCATGTCCAAGCACCCCGCACGATTTTAATACAGAAATGGGTTCATTATTTCTACGACAAGGCCAATGAGCCTAAGCTCATCGAAAGAAGAAATTGGGACGGCGCACTATGGTACTCACAGATAGCACAATTATATTTCCATTCCATGCTTGTATCGCTATGCCTATGATAAGATTCTTTGTAAACCACCTGCTGGGAGTGTTTAAAGAAAAGTCTGAATACATGGTCAATGTCTTCCACTCTCTCGGGGCAAGGGCAGTGAGGGTCCATGGTGAAACCCTTGGCCCTCCTTATTGTCATTATTCTTCCATGATAAATTTCCCACATCATGTTCTCATCCTTTGTGGCACCTTTAGCTTCTAGATTTTTTTCCAGTTATAATTGGTAGCATGGGTCTCGTGGCTTAGAGATAGCTCGTTTGCTGTCTTGACAGTGAAAATACCATCCACGGAAGGTCCCTAGCAGATACCATCTGCCTCTTCATCGTCTTGCCTAACCAGCATTGCTAGTAATTGATTCAAAATAGATGCAGGAGTCTGCCTCTGATATGTTCTGAAGTTCCATCCCCTAATAGGACCTAGTAATTCATACTTTGAAGAACGAACTGTGGCGGTATCTCTATAAGAGCAGCATCTATTAGTGGGTTCTCCCCTATCCAAATGTCTTTCCAGTAAAGCACCTCATTTCCTTTCTAGATTTTCCTCCTCAAGCCCCTGTTCAATAAAGGCCCTACTGTAGCTATCCCTTTCCAAATATTTGAAGCATTATGATTTTTCACCAGCTTGACTTGCTCAACTTCTCTAATATATTTACTGGCGATCACCTTATTCCAGAGGGTGTCTCTCTCCATTAGCAATCTCCATCCAAGCTTTGCCATTAAGGCCACATTCATGCTATGCATCTGCTTTATGCCCAGTCCTCCACGCTCCTTAGTGTAATCTTCTCCCAGCTTGGCAAAGAAGTTCTTTTTCTGTCTTGAGTAATTTCCATATATGAACTGTCTAATATTTTTGTAGATTGGTAAGCACACTCCTAAGGGCAGTAGAGCTACTACATTATATAGAGGGGTATAGAACAATCGATTTATTTATAATTCTCTTCCGACAAAGGCTAGATAGGGTATTGTCTTCCAACCATTCAGTCTTGTTGCAAAACTCTGTTCGATTGAGAAGCTGATATAAGTTAGGCGGTTCTACTATGTATGGAAGGGGTACCAAGTACTTACCCAAATTGTTCATGGGGGAATTTAAGACACCACTATCTCCTTCTCCGCACTGCAGTCTACCCCTGAGAGAACCCAAAGATAGATTTCTTTAGCCAACCTTTGACCTGACAAGGAGCACACTGATCTAGGCACCCATAATTAGTATGATTTATTCTGTCTGAGGCTTCGCAAAGAGGATGAGGTCGTCGCGAAGAAGAGGAAAAGTGAGGTCATTTGTTAGCCAATTAAACCATTTTTTCCTATCACCTGCATTATAATCAAAGAGCCTAGGCTTTCCATGCAAAGTACAAAAGTATGGTGAAATAGCATCTCCTTGCCCACCTCTTGCCAGAAGCCTAAAAGCTTCCACCCTTTCTTCCATTCATAGATTTGATGATGTTTGGTGTTTCACGCAGTGCATAATATTTATGAACCAATTTGAAGGAAACTCCATTCCTCTAGAAAGGTCCCTGTACAATTGCCAAGAGAGTTGGTCATGCTTCCTTTTTCAAAGCCAATTTTCAGAATCATGAAGCCCTTTCCAGCTTTCTTTTTGCCCATTGAGTGGAGTACCACTTGGTAAATAAGTATGTTGTCCATCATTAGCTGTCCTGCGACAAAACATATGATTTGCAGGGAGACTTAATGTGCCGCACATAATCCCCTTCAATCTATTAGTCATGGTTTTAGTGATTACCTTGTACGCCACGTTGAAGAGACTGATAGGTCGTAGATGCTTATTGTTCCAGTGTAAAGTGACCTTAGTAGTAGAGTCAGTATATGTTGTTGGTGCCTTCCGGAAGTTTGCCCGATCCAAAGAAAACGGTGGTGAATTTGAACAAAGATTCCCCCACGATATCCCATATGTTTAAATAAAATCCCTCATAAAACCCATCCTCATCTGGGGATTTGAAAGGTGCCATATCAAAAGATTATTGAACTTCCCAAAGAAAGTGCAGATCAAGAATTTGTTTCTGGGTTTTCGTGACTGTAGGCGTAATATTAAGAAACTAGTTTGGTTTAATCGCGGGTTAAAATTTTCTCCTGGAACAGCTGTTTGTAGAACTCCTGAACCATTTCCTCAAGTTGGTTAGATTCTGTGATCCGATCCACAATATCATTTTTTCAGAGCATGAATTTTCTTTTTATTTTTCCTGACTTGAGTTGATGCATGGTAGAACTTGGTGCTTTTGTCCCCTGAAGCAATCCACTCTTCCCAGGATCTCTGGAACCACAACAACTCCTCCTGTTTCAACACCTCTTCCAGGCTCACACTGAAGTTTCCAGCTCTTTTTACTCAGCTTATGATGTACTCAAGTCAAACATTTTAGTTCCCTGAGTGCTCATAACCACCTCTTCCTTGAAAAAACATTTTTGTGCTCATTCTTCTGATTGCACCTTGTTTCTAAACTCATGATGAGTCATCCCAGCTGCTTGAAACCTGAATTTGTGCTGATAGTTTGTGGTGCTTAGACTTTTAAGTTCTACCAGCAAGGGAACATGATCTGAGTGAAGTTTAGGCAGATGCTCACTGTGGCATTTTGCACCTTATGTTAGAAAACGTTATATAAGCTGCCATTATATTAAATAAATGAATCAGCAGGGCGACAACAAAAAGAAGTAATTAAAGTTAGATTAATTTATGTTTTGGGGCCTTAATTAATATATTATAAAGTGTGAGCATCAATGTAGAGATAAACCAATTTCTATTTTTATGATGGGGTTAAAATAGAAATTCATTTAACAATCGTGACTATTTATATGCGCATTAATAATCGGTTATAAATTAAAAACATGGGGTCTCCATCAATAATAATGTTTTTTCTTTCTTCTGATTCCCATTTCGCAGATAAATATTAAACAAAAAACTAAAATAAGTAGGGATTCTAAGATCACAAAGTCCCGTATTCAGATTTGTATCCCAACATCATAAGTTCTCGACTCGTATCTCTCCGCATCCTAGCATCATAAAGCCACTCCGGGACTAAATATCTCAATATTTTGTTATGGATTCTGTGTAAAGCCCCAGAACCTGTGAGATTTTTGACTTTGATGATTCAATATGAATGTGTTCCTGCTTTGTGTGATGGTTTTCACATAATTTTTTTAAGTCTCCTCAGGTATTAGAGCGGTTTCATGTTGAATTTGTTGAGAATGATAGTGAAAAGGATTATTTTGGGGTCGAAAATATTTATTTATTATTTTTTCCTTCGATCCCTACCGTAAACGCCTCCGCAACTCGGATTCTCATCCCGGGGCTGAAAACACTAGCAAATGAGTTTAAAACTACGCTTGAAGCGTGGGAGACCTGTTGGTTCAAAGGATGTTCCTCCCCGGAAGAGGAGAACACTAATGAGCATTGGTACCCCTGAAGAGATACATGATAAAAAAAATAATAATAATAGTCAAGGCCAATTGACTGTTTTAGTTGGTGATTTAAATATAAATATGTTATCGTTGCAGTGTATTTACGAAAATTTACATTTAAATATAGGTGTTTATATATATATATAGATATATATTGAGATAAGTTAATTAACACAATATGTCACCAAAGTGACCACTTTTGTGCAAATTAATTTTATTTCAAAATATAACAAGATTATGTGCTCAGAATTTATGAATATTAATCGCCCAAAGGGAAATTAATATTTAATGTGACGATGTACACCGTGGTAATAAACGATGATAATTATTTGGTTTTACATATGAATAATAAATTGCCCCAAAGAAAGATTTATCATTCGCATATGTTCTATTATCAATATTTGATATTACACCAAGATATCACTTACAAGTTAAGAGAAATATTTTTATCCAAAGATAAAATATTAATAGAGTGTCCGGGAGCATCTTGAGATAGTCGCTTTATTTGAATCTCTCTATTTTTCTGGTTCTCAGATCTTATGAAATGTTTTGCTTGTTTATTGTTCTCCGATTCAGCTACTAGTTCTCGCTTCTAACACAATGTTAGCATTAATTCTATTCCTATGCTAAATGACACAAACTTCAAGACATGGCATGAGAACCTAAATAGTTCCTGTCATGGATCTGCACTGCTATGCCTCTTCTCCCGCACTTCACTGAAAGCCTCTCGATGAAAAGAGGAATATTGGTGTGTGAGAAGCCAAACAGATGTAATGATGATCGTTAATACAAATATGGAAGAAGAACAAGAAAGGAAGAGAGGCTATTTGTATGATTCAGGGTACACATTCAAACGAGAAGACGAAGAGTTCTTAGAAGAAAGTTTAAGAATAGATTTGGTTACAATGAAAAGTCTAAATAAGTATATTTTAAAATTCCTTATCTCTTAATGAGATATAAAGGAAATGTGGGAACATTAGGGAGTACATTATGGAAATGTTCCCATCTTGCTTCAAAGTAAGAGCACATGTAAACTTGATCTCCTCCGAGGATTTGCTTGTGCATTTGGTTTCGATATTCTTCCTGCTACAACATTTCCACAACACTATGGAGTTTAACGCCAAAAGGAGACTTGGTCTTTAATGAGCTCATCTCACATTGTGTAAGAAGAGGAAAGGAAGCAAGAAAAGATAGAAAGTGCCTATTTGACCGGTAATTTCCATGATAAAGGGAAGAAAAGAAAGAAGGATAAAGAAGTCATAGAGTCTCCATATCAAAAAGAAACAACATAAAGAAAAAAAAAGGTTGATGGTTGTTTTTCTGGTGGAGTCAGGACAGAATGAAGCAAATGTACCAACTATCATGCTTACGCAAAAGAAAGGTACACTTTTAATCTAGTTGTTTCGAGGTTAATTTGACTGGGGTACCTAAACACACTTAGTGGATAGATTCCGATGCAACCACTCATACGGGCAACCATGTAGTGGTGCCCTCAGCTGTCAAAGCCAAATGATGGTAAAAGATACATCTTTGTAGGCGATGGCAAGAAGGTCAAAGTTGAGGCAATTGGGACATTTAGGTTATTATTAAAGTCTGGTACATATTTGGATTTGAATGAGACATATGTTGTATCGTCCTTTCAACGGAATTTGGTTTCTATTTTTATATTGGACAAATTTGGTTAAACTTGTTCTTTTGGAAATAATAAATTTAGTCTTTTTCAGAATTCAAATTTGGTTGGTACTAGTTCTTTATCTTATGTAGATAACCTTTATATGCTTGATGCAGTTGGTTCATACTATGAAACCTTGCAATTACACCTGTGTTAAAAGTGAAAACAATCCCATGAGAATTCCTCATCATTAAGGTGGCATAAGATTAGGTCACATCTCCAAAAGGAGAGAATTGAAAGGCTTGTGTCGATGAGATTCTAGATTCTTAATTTGGTAGATTTTGAAATTTATACAAATTCGTATAAAGGGAAAATAAACAAACACAAGGAGATTTGGTGCCAACAGGGCTATATATGTCTTACAACTGATACATACATATTTGTGGGCCATTTCCTATGGTTTCATGGAATGGCCAACAATATTTTATCACGCTTTATAAACGATTGCCACGTTGTGGCTACCTTTATCTCATTCATGAAAAGTCTCAATCACTGGAAGTGTTCAAATCGTTCAAAGTTGAAGTTGAAAATCAACTCAACAAAATTATTAAAAACGTCAGATCTAACCATGGTGGTGAATACTATGGGAAGTATGATGGTTCAGGTGAACAACGTCCGGGACCATTTGCTAATTTCCTAGAGGAGTTCAATATCATCCCATAGTACACCATGCCTGGTTCTTCAAGTATGAATGGTGTTGCTGAAAGGTGAAACAGAACGCTCAAAGACATGGTAAGAAGTATGATTAGTCATTCCAACTTCAATATTTACCCGGGTGAAGCATTAAAGACTGCAAAGATATATCCTTAACACAGAGTACCAATTAAAGTAATCGTTAAAACCCTATGAACTTTGGACCGATACTAGTTTAGCTCCAAAGCACTTACACATTTGGGGATGTCCAGCTGAAGCAAGGCTTTACATGCCACATGAAAAGAAATTGGATTCAAGAATGGTTAGTTGCTATTTTATTGGATACCCTGAAAGATCCAGGGGTTACAAATTCTATGATCCTACTACTAAATCAATTTTTAAGACTCGAAATGCTCTCTAGCTTCTTAAGGATGTTGAGCCTGATGATAGCATAAGGATAAGGATTTTGTTTCGAAGAGAATATGTTGATATTCCCACAATCGTTATTGACATTGTGTCCAGCTCCTATACCCGACATTGTTCAGCTGCATCCAAATCAAAACAATATCCAAGAACCTCCCATTCCAGAAGAACAAACTCTACCTCCTCCAGAACCTACGCCATTAAGAAGATCCATTAGAGAAAGGAGAAGTGCAGTGCCAGATGATTACATTGTATTTCTTCAAGAACATGAGTTTGACATTGGTGTGGTGGAAGATGATCCAATCAACTTCCGCCAAGCCCTGGAAAGTTCTAAATCTCAAGAGTGGATTGATGCCATGAATGAGGAGATAAAGTCCATGAAGGACAATGACGTTTGGGATCTTGTCCCATTGCTTGAAGGTGTGAAACCCATTGGTTGCAAATGGATATTTAAAACTAAGAAGGATTCGAAAGGTGATGTGGAGAGATACAAAGCTTATCTTGTCACTAAAGGTTATACACAAAAGAAAGGCATCGATTATAAAGAGACTTTCTCCGCTTCACTCAAAGACTCTTTAGGACAATAATGCACTGGCGCACTTAACTTTGTTTCATCAGATGGATGTTAAGATCGCATTTCAATGGCATATTGATGAAACAATCTATATGGTGCAACTGGGTAGTGTTCTGTGTCGAGGTACAAAGAGGATGATTTGCAAGTTAAAGAAATCCATCATGGCTACAAGTTTTCACAATGGCTACAAGTTTCCACTGGTTATCATTTCATGGTTTTGAGATGAATATGGTTGATGACTGTATATACCATAAGTTGAGTGGGAGTAAGCATATTTACTTGGTTTTATATGTTGATGACATATTTCTTTACCACCAACAATATAGGCATAAAAACAGATGAAACCAAGAGATTTCTATCAAAGAAATTTTGAGATGAAAGATCTTGGTGATGCTATTTGTGTTGGGTATATTGTGATACACCGGATTGGATCTCAAGGAATACTTGGTTTATCACAAAAGAGATATATTGAGAAAATTTAAAAAGGTTTGGCATGCATGATTGCAAACTGTGTGACACCCCAGGCTATGAGATAAATTTAGTCTATTAATGCCCCAATGAATAATTTTGAGATTCAAGAGATGCACAGATCTCCTTATGCCGCATTAAAGTCCGATGTATATTTCAAGTATGTACTGCCTTGATATTGCGTACATTGTTGGCATGTTGGGTAGCTATTTAAGCAATCTTGGAAAGCAGCCAAGCGAGTCATGAGGTACTTATAGAGAACAAAAGACTACATGCTCACTTATCAAAAGTCGGATTAGTTAGAGATCATTGGATATTATGACTCCGATTTTGCTGGATACCGAGATAGCATGAAATCTACTTAAGGCTATATCTACTTACTTGTTGGAGGTGCTATATCTTGGAAGAGTGTTAAAAAGTCTATTGTAGCTTCTTCCACCATGGCAAATTCGAGGTTTGTGTTGTTATGAGTCATCCAATCATGGAATATGGTTATAAATTTGGTCACGTGGTCAGGTATTATGGATGGCATTGAAAGACCAATTTCGTTATTTCGGTGGACAATAAATCGCAGTACTATTCCAACAACGACAGAGTTTGACGAAGTCAAAATTTATAGACATCAAATTCCTAGTTGTCAAAAAGAAAGGTTCAGAGCGACTTTATGTCTATAGCACATCGGGACAAACTCATGATTGTAGATCCACTGACTAAGGGATTACCACCCAATGTCTTTCATGAGCACATTGTCATATGGGTGTGGTTTTTCAAGATATGTCGCTTTTGGTGGGAGTTTGTATTTTCAGATGCTTAGATACTTTTGTTATGGATATTATGGATTTAAGGTTATTTCATCAGAGTAAAGTATTCAAGCCATCCACTGATTTTGTATGGTTTGATCTCACTAAGGTTTAAGGAGGACCGGTTGGAAATAGGCATGTTGAGATCACATTTCATGAAATTTCCATGCTACACATCCACAATTGATCTTTGTCATTAGTTACATTGATATATGTGATCATTGATGGGTCTAGTTATGAAATATGTAACGACTGATCATTTGGTTCTATATTGGTGTAGTTAATATATAAGATTGTTACTATATATAAAGTTTTTGATAGGCAAAACCTATGAGCTCACAAAGTATAATTCACATTTATAAAGTTACATATATATAACTCAAGTGAGAGATCATGGAGTAAAATCAAATATATGAGCCGGGAGCATATTAAATAAATGTGAATTATAGGCTATCAACAAAGTTAGGGCTAATTAAAGGATTAATTTTAGTTTTGGGGCCTTAATTAATATATTATAAAGTGTGGACATCAAAGAGTGGATAAAGCCTAATTTCTATTTTTATGACAGTTAAAAGTAGAAATTAGAAATAATCGGGATTGCCCATATGCAACATGGTCTTATTATAATAAATATGGTCCCCAGACTGACAATGTTTTTTTCTTCTTCTGATTCTCATCACTGTTAGAAACATTATGAAAACTTAGTGTAAATCTCGGGGAAGATCATAAAGTCTTCTATCTGTGATTTGACCTAGCTGAATTGTTGTGTCTCTGACTCAGATTCAGATCTCGAAGACTACAAAGTTTGTGATTGAGATTCAAATATCTCAATATTTTGTTACGGATTCAGGTCCGCTTCCGCAAAAATTGTATTTTGATTCTTGATGATTCAATATGAATGTTCCTGTTTATATGATGGTTTTCACTTTTTTTTTTTTCAAATTTCACTTAATCTTCTAATCCATATTATACACTGTCTCATATGACGTGCACCTTGAAAGAATCTGTGGAGGTCCCTCTGTCCTATGCATTCTTGTCCAATGAGTCTGAGGTCCAACATCTAATGTTCTGACATCCATTCAGCAAACCCTAAGCATCGTCTGCAATCCCACTTTCCTTCATTTGGAGGTCTCCACTTTCATAATTGAGTTGAGAAATCTCCAATACTAGCCATTGAGAGGCAAGGTTTAGATACTGCCGGTTTAAATCTTGCCATAGAAGTTTCCTTAGGCTCGGGTTGGGGTTACCATACACTAGAGGAGCCACAAGTGAGTGGCTTCATCCACAGTGTGTATTTTTCATGTATATAAACTGAGATAGTGGCCTTTGAAATTTCTACTTGCATGTAGTCTTTCCAGAGTACCCAGATTCTACCACTAAAGCCAAATGCTTCTACTCATAACCAGTTAATAAACCTAACTTATTACAAACTTGTATCAAATGTCCCCAACTGATTTTTGTCCAACCATCCCTAAGAGATCAACGGAAGGTCAGACCATCTTTAACTGTACGGTTGAACGACTTTGATGCTGCCCACTACACCTGCAAATAAGAGGTTCCTAATCATGGTAGGTGTTAAGATAATTTAGGACGTGCTCCATCAGTTTGGGAGGGTGTATGCATTCTGCAGTTCCTCCCTTTTGATTTTCTACTGCTGCTGCTTTTTTCCATTGCTTCACAAATCATCATCCCCTTCCATTTGTTTATCTCATCTCAATTATCCATCCTCTAAGGATTATATCTCTCCATTATGTGGCGGATCCTGGATGGTGTCAAAGAACATGGTTTGAACCGCCAGGTTGTTTAAGGCTATACAAAGCCTGCAACGGTTTATTACCAGTCGTGTGATGATCTTGTGACTTCTTTTTGAACCCAAGAACAAACAGTGTTTGACTGTTGCCGCTATTAATTCCATTTTTCTTTCCCTCCATCTCTTCCGCATTCTTTCGGTATGCTCAACCTCTACATATCTCTATTTTTAAAGACTCGACAAAACTGTCTATTTTGATTTACTCAATCCGAGGCTTTATGCTTTGATTCAATGTCATATTTGGTTGTTTCACACGTTTCAAGCCCTAAGAAATAAATTCCTTCTAAATATACATAATAGCAACTCATATATCTTTTATTATCCAAACAGCTAGCCTAGTTTGCATATGTGAAACCAGAAGATCTAAAAATTAGTTTTGATTTAGAAATGTATACTAAGAGTGAAAGTCCCTTTCAAGAATTGTAATACTTTTTATTGAGCTTAATGTATCTCACTTGTACTTCATAAGAATAATGATTGAGCTACTAACCATGTATGTTATATTAGGTCTGCAGATTGTAACATATTATAATTAAGGCTCCAATTACATTTTATATACTATTGCATCATCCATAGGATCAATATACGATTTAGTGAGTGCCTTTTCTGTAGATGGCTACTATTGGTAAAGGCTTTGTTCCATCAATTTTGTCTTCTGGAGCAAGTCGGCCATATACTTGATTTTTGCTAATTCGAGAGTTATTTGATTTCTTAAAGCCTAATTCCTAGAAAGAAATGCAACGAAGATCCTTGAGAGGAAACTCTTATTAGCATATGTTGGTTATTAGAAAACCCTTGACAACAGAGAAGAGACAAAGGAGAGCCATACGCTAGGAGACTTAGAAATTTTTTTTTTCATAAGAAAAAAACTGAAATTGTCTACAATAAAAAGATGGAAAATAACAAAATATCCTAAACTTATGCAACAAAATAACCAGAATAATCTAAAACAAAAATAATCAAAAATATCAAATCCTACAAACTAGGAAATAACCAACTTGACTAATTAAAATAAAAATTGTTGATTCTCCGATGCATCTAATTCAACACTCCTCCTTGTGATCTGAGTTGTAGACACCAAGTCTTGCCCTGGTTTAGCTGAAAGCCTTTTAGCCAAAATCTCCATTGCTTTGTATACTAGCATTATAAGTCTCTAAAAGTTTTTTTTGCTTATGAGCATCAAGACAGAGTTTGGTCAATTCAAGAACAAGATGTAACAAACCAAACGGCTGAACATAAGCCAAATATATCAGAGGCCACCTGAACCTTGACGATAATGCCTGTATATGTCTTCAAAGGTGATATTTGTCTTCATCAAATTCAAGAGCAATAAGAATGTTTTCACTGTAGACTTGTTTGTAGTGTGAACAACTCGGTGATTTAGCATGGGTAGAAAAATTGTAGGCAACTTTTCCTTTTGTGTTGTAGCAATTGAAATCTTCTTATCTACCTTGGATGCCTCATCCGAACGTACCCTTAACATCTTATTCTCTTCATCTGTAATTTTTCCAGCAACATTGTCATCTTTATGTTCTAGAGAAATATCATTGCTCTGTTGTGGAGTATATGGAGAAGTCAATTGATGATGAATTTCAGATTCCTCACAAAACTAATTGAAGGTTGTAGAGGTATACTCCTTGCCATTGATGGCTTGGATCTTGCAACAACTTTCATTTTCAACCCTAGTCACTGAGAATGCAATTTGCTCATTCTCTAATGGATTTAGAACAAAACTTTTATCTTTCATGTCAATTCTGAATAAATCACTACCATTTGCATCTTTAATTAGACAATAACTATTGTTAAATAGTAATCACATATCCTTCAATCAACTTGACCCACACTCAACAAAAGCTTCTTTGATCTAAGGTCGTGCACATAACACATCGTTGATTAACTTAGTACCATGACAAATAGGATAGCAATCAGATCTTTTCCATGGATGCAATATGCTTTACCATAACCCACTTGTGAACCTTTGATGGCTGATTTCACACCATTCTCTCTTAATGTGCTTTTGTTGTGTTGCCAGCGGGTTGGAGCAACCACTATCAATGAGCCAACATTTGTTAGTGAAGCAAGTGACAACAAACAAAATCTTCTCTTCCTCAACTACTGTGCCTTTTTCCTCTTCTGTCAGCTTCCTTTATTTTTCAAATTACTGCTTCATGTCCAAGTTGGTTACACTTGGAACACTTAGCATCAAGTCTTCTCCAACATCTAAATGGAGGATGACCCTCCTTTCCACAATGCTGGCAAAGTGGATAGGATTTCTTTTGATTTCCATTCTTTCCTTTAGATGCACTTGGTCTACTTACTTCACAATCATCTTCATGCTTGGTTGCCAATGCTCCTTCAATTGTCTTTTCCTCCATCATTAGTCTTCTTGCTTTGGGTGCCTATAGCATTGCCAATTCTACTAGGAAAATTTTGATAAATCCTTGCACTTCCAAGGTGGTGATGGTGGTGGCTTCATATCTTTCGGTACTATAACAAGAATTCTTCAGATAATTGCAAATCAAGAAACTTAGATCCAAGAAGTCTGTATAATTAGTCTAACTGCCTTGGAGTCCTTCATTCTTTGGAAGTTCGAATTCTCTTATCAAGTTTAAGACTTGCATCCCTTTTAATTCTTTCATTTCCTCGTGATACTCTTCTTTTAGGTAGTCCCAATGCTTTTACCAGATTCGAGAGATACAACCGTAAAACTATTGGTGAGATCTACTGCAAAGACATGCTCCTACCTTTGATTTTCTTGTTCTTTTCTCCTTTTGTAACTTGATTTGTGCCATAGTAGGATTTCTTGAGAGAGGCAGAACTTCATAATCTTCTTCAACTGCCTCCCACATATCCAATGCTTCTAGATAAGTTTCATAACATTACCCATGACTGATAGTTGTCTCCATAAAAAACTGGTGGAGCCCATTTATGAGAAGTTGGATACACCTTCCATTGGAACAATTACTTGTACTCATAGACCTCAAGAATAAAAGCTTTGATACCAATTGTTGGTTTTTAGAAAACCTTTTGACAAATGTGAGAAGAGACATAGGAGAGCTACACGCTTAGAGA
This sequence comes from Tetrastigma voinierianum, assembly GCA_016808115.1. Classification (NCBI taxonomy): domain Eukaryota; kingdom Viridiplantae; phylum Streptophyta; class Magnoliopsida; order Vitales; family Vitaceae; genus Tetrastigma; species Tetrastigma voinierianum. The sequence goes on along the minus strand of JAEQBH010005326.1, from coordinate 30,229 downwards.
GATTTACTTAGAATTTTTTCATACGTAAACCCGAATGTCCACACAAAAAGTTGGAAAATAAATAAAATATCCTAAACTACAACAAAATAAACTGTAATAATCAAAACAAAATAACTAAAAATATCATATCCTACAAACTAGGAATTAACCAACATGACTAATTAAATAAAAATTGTTGATTGTAATGCACGGATTCAACGGTATCATAAACCAAGTATAAAGTTGTCTTGCTATATATCATTTATGTAATCATGATGTCATCCACATATAGCAATAGCATTAGGATGATTCCTTTGTTCCTGTAGAGGAACCAAGCTTATATCAAACTTTGTCTTGAAAGCCACATTATAATAAGACAACTTTAAGCTTTTTTATACTAACTTTGGTGCCTATTTTAAACCATATAAAGCTTTCTTCAATTTATAGGTATGATCGGGATCAGGTACATGACAAAGCCTTGGATTGACACACAAACATATATTCTCACAAATATCTATTTCAAAAAGACAAGATTTATGTAGTTATCTAATTTTCCATGCTTATAGGAGTACAGAGTTTTTTTAAAGGAGATTTTCACTCTATTGATTCAAACTAGCATATATCATAGAAACATATAATTAAATTGATAAAAACTTAGAAGACATATAACATCCGTGTTAATAAAGACAAATGAACACAGTTTAAAGCTCACACATTTGATAATTCTATGATGATTAGAATACATATGGATTCGGGGCCACAGAAGATATTTGTCGACGCGATTTGATTTGATGTTTATCTAATCAAATCGCTTTGCCGTGTTCGAATCACCCACACACAAGAAAGGTTGTAACAAGACGATCGAAACCAAACCGTCAGATTTATATGATTACAAGGCACACAGACAAGACGACGATAAAACACAAAAATAAATTCAAAATCTAGATTTTTGTGGAAGAACCACTTTATTGAGAAAGAAAATGGTAGAAAGAGATGTTGACGGGTGATTTCAAGTCAAGAATGGCCACAAAATCACCCCTCCTTGCTTGAGGAAAAGGGTTAGAAAGAATAAGATGAGAAAAGAGGCTGCCTTCCTCAAAGAGTTAATAAGAACTACTATTGAGGCAAATTTAATCATGACTATATGTGGGTTTCTAAAAAATCCACCCTTGGCATTTGATGGAATCCTTTAGCAACCAACTTAGCTTTGTTTAGATTAGGGGTGCGATCTAGATGAAACTTCAATCCAAACATGACAATACCTATGCCAAATGAGCCCCAAGATAATGAGAGATTAAAACTAAATTAGTTTCTAAAATCATATGTTAGGCTAAGTTGTTAGTCCTGCTCAAGCGCTTTATGCTTTACTCAAATTTATATATTCAAAAGATTGTTTTGTAATTCATCGCATATTTCAATATGTTGATTTATCTTGTTTTTTTTCTCTTTCTCTCTATTGGTTTAAACCCTAGAGTTTCAGCTTTAAATACCAAAACACCCACTTATTACATTGTAGGTGGAGGATTGATAAAGTACCAATTCCTATGTATGATTTCTTATTAGAGCATTGTACCTTTACATTAAGCACGTCTCTAGTTTGGATTAGCAAAAGCCTCCTTTAAAAACATACTTTCAGGTAAGATATTTAAGGGATGTGAAAGGGTAGTATACAACTTAAGCTTTGCTTGGTTGAGCTGATTGAGGGAGCTATCAGGAACTGAAAGCTGATTCACTCCCAATTAGCACTTATAAGGTGCTTGATAAAGACACCTAATCAGCTCCTAATAGCTTATTAGGGGTAAAAAACTCATGATTAGAAAAAGCTACAAATCGTACATTTTAAAAAACGATCCTAAAAAATATTACATTTTTCACTTATATCATTCTTTCCTTATTTACCTAATCTTTAAGAAATTGGTTATATTCTTTTTAAAATAAAATTACTATATCTTTTAAGAAATTGGTTATATGGAAAATGATCTATGAGAAAATTAGAGAATCCTATTTTGAGTTTGCTTGTGTATTTGTATGGTTTTGAGATAGATTTTAGCCTATTCTAACTCAAGTTTCTTATCCATCTCTACCACTCTCACTCAAAGTCACTACAAAAACAATAATATGCTATCAGCACCAAATATCATCATTATATATGTTAATTGTTTTTATGTCTATATAGGTAAATTTATCTTCAATCAACTACTTTATCGAGCAGTAATTTATAGTTAGCTACTAACTATTAGCTATCAGCACCAACTACCAACTAAACCAAACAGGGCCCTAATTTTGTTTTAAAATGACAACTTTAGCTCAAGTAATCATAGTGTGACATGGAACGAGAGCATGGTTGGATAAAAAATTGACTAATAAGGTTGTCGAGTGGGGTTTGATCAGGTAGTTATGATCATAGCTGAGATTTTGCAGTCAGGAGTATCATGGAAGAGTGCTTATAGGTGCAGAGTGAGATCAGCGCTATGCTTGATTGTATGTTCATTTAATTTGTATTACTAAACAAAAAGATTGTGGATACAAGTTGAAGACTCTTAACAAGATATGGGTGAAAAAAAGTGACGACAAATCATTTAGAATAAGGGAGTACAAGTCATTAAACACTACATTAAAAGAAGGCATTTGAGAGCTTCTAACCTAGCTAAGAACCCTATGAGAGTTATGTTTCTTAAAAAAATAATTCAGAACTTCCTTTATTCTTATGAGAGCAGGAGGATTAATTCTGATATTAAGTGAAATTTAAATTTTATTTTCTTCAAAGCTTAAATCAAGCACTCTAAGACCTCGACTAATCAAGTGCAGATTAAGCTGAATTTAGACATCCATGATTATAAGAAAAAATTAAAATTTATTTTCTTCAAGGAACATTTTCTGCCATGATTTAGTTTTTTATAGTTTATTTACAAACTATGATTTAGAAAACAATTCTGTTTTTTAAATAAGCCAGTTCCCTTTGGGTTTTGTTTTTTGATTTCAATTTATATGATATTTATTTAGCTAAAGTTATTGTAGATTCAATCGACATGTGGAGTAGAGGACGAAATTTCGTCACTCAAGTCTTCTCCCAATATTTAAAGACTCTCATGGAATCAGTGGGGAAACAACTGGTCCGCACCACAAGGATGTTTCCAAGCAATTTAAAAAGGGAATTAATTGACTGGTTTTTCGCAAAGCATACGCCATAAAAGTCCAAAAGTTAAAAGAAGAAGATATATATATATATATATATATATTTAAAGTTATTGTGGTTACTAAAAGTTGGCGAGTAGTTATTGTTAAGGTTTTGATCATATAATTATATGATCTATGTTAGTACCATAAAATTGTGGAATAGAGTGAATCAACATTATGTGACTAAAATTGTGCGGATTTAAATGAATGAGATTTTCAAAAGATCAATTAATTCATGAAAATAAATAAAAGGGAAAAACTATGCCATGGGGTCCCATTATGAGACTATTTGAAAATGAGTACCCAATTCAATACCAAAGACTATTTGATAAAGAAGACATTTATTTGATAAAGAAGTCCATGCAGGACACATGCAGTAGTCACAAAGCATTTCCAAAAATACCCTTTAATTCCTAATCAAAAGCTCTAATTAAAATCAAAAGCTCTAAGAGACTGGCATTTTCTTTCTCCAAAACAACTATTTGCACCAAGAGCTCTAACCGACAGCTAGAAGGATTTCCGGGGCTTCTTACAAGAATGGAGTTTCGACCGCAAGGGAGGAGTTTCATCGTCTAAAACATCTCTCTCTCTCTCTCTCTCTCTCTCTCTCTCTCTCTCTCTCTTTCTTTTCCTCTTACTCTTAAGAAAGGGTTTTCCTCAACCCATTTGATGTGATTAGAAGAATTACAATTTATCGAGTCACCTTACGTGTCAACTTAAATATTGAATCATTTGCTTCCCGGTATATGGTGATTGCGGAAAAAAAAGTTGTACTCCTTCTAGAAATCAAAATTTTTTTTTATTTGAAAGCATTTGTTGAAAATTGATGTTTCATTTTGTTATATTTCTCTTACTCGCTACTACTAACCCTTCCAAATATTAGAACTTAGGTACGAGGTACAAGCTATGTAAAGATTATAATAATAATGTTGTATGTTTGGTACAACCTATAGCCAGGTACAACAATCAGGTTAAGTAAATTGTTTTCCCGGTTGTTTTGTGTATGACATTCCAGAAAATATGCTTTAAATATCTATGTTTATTTTAATAGTGACAAATAATTTTATCATGTGTTGGGGAATTGAGGTACACACCATTATGGCACTTAGAAGGAGTCAGTTTTCATCTCTGCAAGGGCAAGCTACTTTCTCGATGCAAATGAACTCACTGGGAAACAAAAGCCTCAATTTGACTTTGGCCTATTCAGCTTACGAAGTATATAAGAGAGGTATAAGAGTTACTTCTTTAATAGGACAATTCTTTCGAGTAGAGACTTTTAATAGGACAATTCTTTCGAGTAGAGACATATATTTTTTTTTTCAGCCTGCCCTAATTTAGATTTGGCAATATTTTCTCGGAGATGGGGTGGTTACCAATTATGACAGTGAAGAAACCAATTGGTCTCAATTATCTGTAAGAGCTATCTCAAATGTCAGTTCATGAAGGAGGACCAATCACTACGGCAGCTCAACAAAGGAGAGGTAAATATAATGCTTGATGAAGAAAAGATATGTGAGGATGCCATCTGAACTAAATGGTGACAGTATATGAGTCAAAGAGTTGGCTCACTTCATCGAGGTGGTTTTATAGTTGGGGATGCTATTCAGCTTTTATGTGGGAAGGGGGTCCTGTATACATGCATGGGAAGCCAAATGCACAGCTTGATGCCTACTAGCTGTATTACATCACATTGTGATTCACTTTGGTGCCACGAGGTGGTCATAAGGATGAGGTTTCGTATTCAGCGACTTTTGGTTTATTCCCAATGGTTAATCAACGTTTAACATTGGTTATATCTTCATCATGAATTGCATGAAAGGGATGTTAGAAAAGCAAACCGGTATTCTACCATATGGATGCATCATGACCAAAGTATTCCAAAGCATATGGTGCACTGAGTCTTCACCCTTGATGATGAAGCTCAATGAGCCATCACCTATAACACCTATAATGATATGTCCATGAGACGGATGAAGTTTGAGAAAGCCACCGATGGTTCAGTAAGCCCGTCTGAATTGATTATTATGAGGAAGATACAAAGCTGATATGGCTGATGTTGATTTAAATGGCCACCCCCGCTTCATACACAAATAATAAATCTAATGCATGTGCAAACTTTTGCGATTTTAGACTTTGTTTAGCTACCCAATTTGAGTAGGTACGCTTAAGGATTGATCGGTTTGAGAATAGAATATCCTCATATATTATACAATTATCCAATTAGATCAACCATTTTTCAACTCCACATCCGGAGCTAATTGCCTTGGTTCGCTTTATTTGTCCTCCACCACCGCCACAGGCTTGAGTCGTTTGTGAAGATGTAGCAACTGTTAGTGTTATTTTTATGGCAATTTTGCATAAGATGGTTGGAGCCATGGTGTATTTTGTATTACAATTAACTATCACCATAGTGAACTAATTAATATACGAACTAACATTATGATAGACCTTTGAGTAAAAACTTGAGATGTATGCCATATTTTTGCATATTTTTATCTTTTAGGTTATTCACATTATGTTGACCAGTTGAGTAGTATATGCCCGACCGGTTGACATATTATATAAAACAAGACAAATTGACAGGGGAGTTGGTCAACCGGTGGAGTAGTATTTGCACGACCGGTTGACATGTTATATAAAACAGGATAAATTGACAAGGGAGTTGGTCAACTGGTGGAGTAGTATTTGCTTGACTGGTCGACTTGTTGACAATGATGAAGCTCGATCGATCAACCTATTGATAGTGACAAAGCTCAACCTATTGACCTGTTATGTATCCTCATTATGGTGGACAATGATAAATACCAACCGGTCAAATGTAATTATATGTACATGACGATCAGATCGGCATTTATTTTCAAACAATGGCATTCATCGATCGGACGACCGTTATATACATGAGCTCTGGTCGACCGTTCACGTGAAAAAATTTCAGTTATGTTAGCTTTTTTAGTTTGATTTAACCCGGGAAATGAATGATATTACATAATCTACCATTTACCGCGAACTAGTTACAATTGTATCGCCCATGTTTCAACAAAGCCATTTACCTTAACTTTAAAAAAAGCAAGTCATCACATATCTTAATTTCACAACAATACATAATGTCAAGAATAGTATCCACCACAAGGTCCAAAAACTTTATTCCAATTAGAAAATAATAACAAATGAATGACTTTGAAAATAGAGTATAAGAACCCCGCTTTTTGTTCTGCTGGTTACCATCCATCTTTAAGTGAATAACACAATGGATAAACACTCATAATCTTGGATAATCCTCGCTTGAATAGTCAGTATAACAATACAACAATAAGAAAAAGCAATAAAATGTAAAATTAGAAAGATTACAATATTCATATAAACACAAAAAAAAACAGCACGTGAGGGTCATAAAAAAATAGCAAATATCTTCATTTTCGAAATTTTAACAAAATATTGAATTATGAAGTTAAACATTACAAAGAAACATAGTTGTTTATGGTAATAGATTCTTGCAAGTGACACGATTGTGACCAGCTATATAACATCTAGAACAATACACAGTCCGCTTGTCTTGGAATTAGGACTTTATGCTCTTTTTCCTTGGTCTACCTGGAGATCGCTTCATACATGGAGGGTTTAGAGAGAAAACAAAGCCACTAGTTAAACTCGCACCAATCCATCATCACCAATATCGGCATGTCATGTGACTCATCCTACAAACTGATCGTTATTGCAAGAGATTTTTTTCTTTGAAAATGTGAACAATTCATCAATAAACTCAACCACATTTTGTCCAATTGACTGGATAACGACACAAGAATGCTCATAATGTATTCTAGACATTTTCCCTACCTTGCAAGTGCATGTTCTATTGATCAAGTCCACAATAACAAAAACTCTCCCAATTGAAACACCAAACTTGCTATTCATGAATGGACTCGCTGCATACCCTTCACCCTTTGTGATATTTGTCATAATCTTTTCCTCAATTTTGGGTCCTATATACCCCTTCCAATGCATTGACTCTTCCTTATGCTAAACAAACATTCCACCGAGCTTCATAATGTGTTCCATAAAAAATGTACAAATTGAGTGATGACGTTCATTTTTCAACCATGCATTCAATGACTTAGCAAGATTAGTTGTCATTTTGTCCCATCGTTTTTTGGTGAATTTTGACATAGCCCAATGCTCAGGTGAATTTTATTCAACCCATTTAGCTAAAGCTTCATTGTAGGTTCGTAATTAAAAAAGATTAGCATCATAACTCTATCTCCACGCGTATATGCAATGCTATCAAGCACAGTTGACCGTCTTTACCCTTTGTTTCTATACAGCCTTGAATAAATGTACTAAAGTTCTCCTCAAGTCAATAGCAATAGGCATGATCTCGCCCAAATATCTCGTGTGAACACTCAAGAAGAATAGGATAATTGCTTGAGAGAATAACAAATCCTTCTTCTCCAACAATTGTCTTCAATTTTACCAAAATCCAGACCACCTCATAATTTCTGAGCCTGGCAATCCCAAAAGCCACTAGAAAATATAATCATTAGCATCATATATGAGGCGATCGGTAATAAGACACCAATATATGGTTGATTAAAACTAAAGTGCAATTTCGAGTCCTATTTACATGTGTTTTATGCTTTATACTAATCATATTAATTAAGCCGATTGACATAAAAGTGTGTCCGATTAGTGTTAATGATTTGTTTCAGGTTATTTTTGGTAGTTATAAAGTTTTGGAACTGTTCATCAATGCTTTTGGTAACGTAATTGTGGGATATTTTATGGGCCGAAGTTCAGATGGATCTCACGATGATCAAGTTTCAATGTAATTGATATTTCCTATGTCGAGTTTAGATGGATTCTCAACATTTCATCAAGCCGATAAAGTAAAATGTCAAGTCAAAATAAAGGAATGGGAAATGTAATTGATGTATATGTACGAAGGAGATCAGATTTTCGCATACGAGAAAATTAAGCAAGGATCATGTACTCAAGAAATTTATAGCAACACTCGCATCCATAAACGCTATGGCCAATTCCGCTTATGATAGCTAAATTTCAACATATCAGCGCAAATTCCTATCATAGCTAAAATTTACCTCTGCAGATAAGTGAAATTCAAATTTTTATGTCGTAATTTTTGCTATGATAGCGAAATTTCATTATCATAATAAATTCCGCTTATCATAGTAGCTAAATCACTCATGCATAGCGAAATTGTCATTTCTTTGTTTTTATCCAAACGAATTTTGTTTTGTGTAATTCCATTTTGCTCCTTGATAATCATATTATTTTGCTATTTTGTATTTACACTTTGTAAGGCTATAAGCCACTTGATAACATTTTGTAACCCTAACTTTTGCTAAACTTAGAATCCACGCAGCTTTTCATTTTAGGTTTCAGTTTTCTCTCTTCTCTCTCTTCTTTCTTTCATTTTCTCGGCTACCAAACACACCCCTTTGAGGATGATAACTCAAGGGATGTTTGGCTAAGCCTCAAAACCTTGAAGAGAAGGGTTGCTAGGTTGGTTAATGGTGGTTGGTAGGTGTTCCTCTATTTTAAAATGAAGGTGTAATCGTATTTATGTGTTTCAAACTTTCCAAACTAGGTTTTAATGGTACTTAATGCATTTCCTTGGTCAATACTTGGCATGCTTCAGTGGTTCGGGGGTTATATTCTTAATGGTAGATACACCGACATCCATTAGATGTCATTTACTTAGCCACGAAAGTAGCAAATGTTTGGTTTTTAACTCATATAAACATTGAATGTTCCAAGAATGCTAAGTGGTTCAACTAGGAATGTTTTTAAGGGTTAGTTTTTAAAGCTAAACAAAGATTCGGTTTTGGCAATGACTATATGTCATTTGCCCTAATGCGAGGAAATAACCCGAGGACACCTTTATAACCTCATTTTATCAAGCTAGTGACCCAAGCCTTCAAGGTCTCCATTCCACACTTTAGTTTAAACTGTTTCAGTTAACCTAGTGACAACAACACCCACACTTTTCAATGCAAATCCAAAAATCCAAATTAAAGTCTCACCACTTTGAATCATGATACAAATCATTTGTAGGATGAAAACTCATCCCCGTGTTCGACCCTAGACTGGCTTATATCGTTAATAGCTTTCTGACTACTAGCAAAGAGGGAGGAAAATAGGAAACAAATTTTGTTGATTTCGGATCACCCTACCGTGGCACGAATCAAATGGTGCCGTTGCCGGGGATGGTGCCAAACTACAGATGATGAGTTGATAAGTACTTGTAATCCTCATTACAAGTATTGGTGATCTTTTAACCCTTTTTGAATCTTATTGTTTAGAATATCAAGTTTTTTTTACTCAGTAATCACTGATGGGCTGTTTTCATTTTTACAGTCATTTTATATTTTGGCTAACACTTATCCTTTCGCAAGCCTTGCTCAGGTTCTTCGCTTGTCCCATTATGGTTACGTGTTTGCTATGCATCACCTGGATAGAGGGATATCGTAGACTCCGCAAAGAGCAGTGCACCAATTGAGCAAAGTTGTAGCCGGCATGTGCATAGTGAGCAAATGGATCCCTCTCACCCGAGGAATTGAAGAAAGTCAACAAAGGCCCAATGAATCCAACAACATAAAGGTCAATGAGGGACCACATACACCTCCTAGAGTTAGTGCTCCTTCCCGCATCACCCACCCGCTTGAGGATGTGGCAAAGAAGACCTCATTCAGTGCCCCTACTCCCAACTTTTCATGGTATGGAAAATGAAAATCCATACTCACACATTCGGGATTTTGAGGAAGTATGTATAACTTTTAAGAAGGGTATAATCGATATGGATTTCATTGGTTGAAGGCATTCCCGTTAACCCTCAAGGACAAAGCCAAAATATATGGCTCAATTCATCGAGGCAGAACAATTAGAAATTGGGCCGATCTTCGCTAAATTTTGAAGAAACTCTTCAAGACAAATCCAAGACCAACAGCTTGAAGAGGCGTATCTACACTATCGCCTATGATAATGAGAAGTTTTATCGTGTTTCGAGAGGTTCAAGGAGACCATCAGCGTAAGGTCCGTTGTTCATGGTTTTGATACATGGATGCTAGTGAATCATTTTTATGATGGCTGTCTCCGCCATGAAGCACCAAGGAAACTATGTGTGGAGGTGACTGAAAGCAAAACCCGCATTTAAGACATGGACTTTAATTATAAATAAACTTCCAAGGTAATGGATGAACCGAATCCAAGGAAGATGAAAGGAATGAAGCCTTCTGACTCCACCCAAGGGGGAGGCATTTATGCACTTTCCAAGATATGGAGATGGAAAAGAAAGATATCAAATCTCATTTAGAAGGTGGACGAGCTAGAAGGAAAAAGGCTACACGAGGTGCAAGCGCTGATCAAAATCCCGCACGTGCCAACCCATGCATCAATTCACAATCCATCGCCACCTAAAAGAACACTATCCAATTGATCCTCTGCTGAGAGATTTGATGTCAGGAGCACATGTCATGGGCCAATACAAGCTACGCAAACCCAATGCCCCATATGGTAATACATATAATCCCAATCGAGGAACCACCCTAATCTCTCTCGGGAAACCCAACCCCTCTCGCATATGTGTTTCCCGTGCCAAACAACAAACTAATTCTCACCAACCACAGCGCATCATCATCCCCGTTGAACAAGCTATTTTAAACTTGAGCAAAGGTGGTGCAGGCAATTTTGTGGAAGAGCAAAGGAATAATGTACAATTGGTCAAAGAATAGATATCAGGAAAGCACCTCGAACAAGAGAATGATGGGCTTTGAAAGCAACCTTAATCGTAAGATTTATTAACCTACAAGCATTTCCATCACCAGGATTAACAATTTATCGAGGTACAAGAGAAAGGAAGACCCTTCCCAAACACCGTTAAATCCAAAGGGAGTCCATGAAATAGGTTCTTCCAGCAACTCAAGGATGGATGAAGTAAAGGCTATCATCACTTTGTGGAGTGGAAAAGAAATTGAGCAACCAGAGCCCATGACTGCTGAAGAAACAGGAAAGGAAAAGGAAGTTGAGCCTGAGAGAATAATAATCAAAGAAGATTCATTGAAGAAAAACATGCCCCCTCCATTTCCTCAAGCACTTAGAGGCAAGAAAAAAATCATAAACCAAGCCGAAATTTGGGAGGTGCTAAGGCGAGTGAAGGTAAATATCCCATTGCTTGACATGATTAAGCAGGTCCCAACATATGCAAAATTCCTGAAAGACCTATGCACAAATAAGAGAGGTCGGCATTGAAAGAAAGTCTTTAATGCACAAGTCAAGGCATCATTCGTGAGCAAGACCCTGAAATACAAGGATCCGCGGTGGATCTCACAATATCAAAATTTTCAACATTGAGGGACTTGCATAGACAAAGCACGTTAGACCAGGGGGCTGTTGTAAAACCTACCGCCATATTCAAGATATGCGCTGTCTGTGAGCTTAAGCCTACCAACATCACTTTCTTTAACTTATCGACGTTAAAATTCCTAAGGAATAGTCGAGGATGTGTTGGTGAAGCGTGGACAAATCTCTACTACTCCAAAGCTGGACTTTGTAGTGCTTGATACCGAACCGATCGCGCAAGTGGGCTTAACCATGTGCCACTATCCTGGAAGACCATTTTGGCCACCAGTTTTACAATCAATCGTTTAATGGAGTCATGCAAACTTCACATTTGGCAACATGACACCGGAGCCTGAACATTTTCACTTGGAGTAACAAGCACAAGCCAGCGTAAGATGACATGCAAGATCCATAAGAAGGCTGCTCAATTGGTCCAAGTTCAGGGAAACCAAAAGCTCACTTACAAAGAAAGGATTTAGTGCAAAACGGCGCAAATTGGTGAGAATGGATCCGCACCGCCACTCCCGCAGAGCCACGATCTACCGAGCATCACCAAGTGAAAAGAAGCTCAACACAAAGGAGCCAAGCATGGAGGCATATGCAACACACATCACTGCAGGGGTGAAGGAGCTCCTTCGCCTGGATCCTCCATGAATGGAACCAATGTAATTGAGCTGGTTTGGTCTTCACTAGGACCAAACTGCAGCTCAAAAATTTTGATTTTTGCTTAATTTGCTAATTTTTCGCCTTATTCTATTTTTAGCAATTTTTCTTATCTTAAGTTTACCCAAATATAAAATTTTAATTCTTTAAGTATTTTTATTTTTATTTTTATTTTTATCTTTATTTTTATTTTTACTTTTATTTTATTTTATTTTAATTTACCTAAATTAAATTTTTGTTGTTATTTTGTAGATGGAAGTTGGTGCAGGCAAAAATTTCGCAGTCATAGCGAAATTTGACATCCAACGGCTCTTTGGCTTAATATGCCTGACCTGAAGTTACCCAAACTGCTTATGGGCAGCCCCTCATTTTCATTCCATTCCCATCACATTCCCTTTGAGCCGTCCCTGCCGAGAGCCCCTCTGTGCCCTGAGTTCACCCTACGCAGCCACGCACAGCCGAGCCTTGGCCTACACCGTCGCGCCCGCACCCAAGACACCGGCCTGTCATTGCCGAGCCCAGGTCCGACCACCGCCTGAGCCTCGCCGCTGTTGCTCTCTCCACTTCGTGCCCCAGGGCTAGACTCCACTGTCGGCCCCAAGTGCCGAAACCCGGTCCGCCCGCCTCATGCCAAGACAACACCGTCGCTTGCCTTAGCCCCAGACTCCCAAGCCCCGTCGCCCCTCGTAAGACGATCGACCACACCATGGTTCAGACTACGAGGTCATCGCATGCGCCTAGGTCCGCTTAGTACCCCCGAGAGAGACGGTGCAGGCACTTCCAAGGCACCAAAGGCTCACTCTCCGGACCAGGCTGCAGAGTCACCACCTACATTGGCCCCAGCTGCTATATCGGAGGAGCCTTAGCTTCAGCCCCATCCCAAAGCATATCGCATCAGCAGGTGACTCTCGCCCCTTCTCCGAAGGCATCCGAGACCACGGAGGGCCTCGCCTGCCGGCCCGAGATCAGGCCCGGGTGAGTCTTCGAGGTCTAAGCCCAATTCGTCACCTCCATCAACTGATCAGGGTTCATCGCCCGGTGTTATCATCTACGGAGGATCGTGCGCCCTATGTTCACCGCGATCCGATTCCGTGGAATGGATCTACGTGCCGTAGACTTCCGCTGGGGGAGCCATACTATGACATACCGGTGTTGATCGCGGACCAGCGCTTTCGTGATATTCGGCGCGGTTGATCCGACAAAGATTCATCACGCCCTTCATGACGCCGAGACAGCTTCTTCTATCCCCGGGTCAGGCTCGAAGTTCTACCACACTATGACATCCCGAGGAGTGCCTAGTCCGTCGAGATCCGGGGCCCAAGATTGGACTCGGCCGCCTTAGGGTGGCACTCCGAGCCATGGATATTGGCTGCACAGGCCCTTAGTTCCTACAATTTCACCGACCACCGGTGGTGGCCCCAAACATCACGCTAGAGATGGTCTGGTCGGTCGCTAGAGACACCAACCCGGCCTATACTCTTCCGCAGCAAATCTTTCCCGTATGCTGCTCCTAGTGAACACATGTGCCCGCACTACCTTATTCCCACCACAACACTATGTACAAAGCAAGGTGGGAGCTATACGAGGCTCCCATACCGGATCTCCGAGAGATTCTAGTTTAGTCCCTCCGAGCCGCCATATGACTTCTTTTGTTTGCACTGAGGAGAAGGTCCACCGCAGTGAATTCCCGCTCGAGCTGAGACTTTGCCTTTATTGATGCCGAGGTTGCTGAGCCAGGTCCTAGAGCATCTGGGGTTCCCTGAGGAGCCACATTTAGAGCGGCGGATCAGTTGTACTCAGGTCTTATCCACCGAGCGATCTCTATACATGCCGATCTCCATTATTCCTCCCAAAGAAGCAGCTAGAGGCAAGAGATGATGTGGGCAGAGGACTCCACCGAGGAGAGCCCTATCTAAAGGTGGAGTGTGGAGGTGGGTGAGGACCTCAGCCTCCGCATTCATCTCTCCATCTCCACTCCTACGCTCTCAAATTTCTACCGACACGGCTGGTCTCTTCCCATACAAAGCAAGTGCCAGCCTCTCGTGAGCACATCCATGCCGGCCTGGTGTGGAGCTTAGCCGCCTATGGATGCCGTCCGTGCACTGCTACCACACGTGCATTGTCGACTAGCGATGGCCTGAGCCGAGGTCACTATAGCGCAAAATCACGCCATGCGTCTTCGAATCATGAGCCACCTCGGTCTCCCACTAGTCAGCGAGACAGAGCCTACACAACCCACTCGAGATCACCCACGAGCGCTCTCCTGATATGCCGGCATCCGTGAGCAAGGTGCCTCCGTGATCCACCAAGATCTACACCACCACGAGTGAGGTGAATCACACTTCCTTTTAGCTTAATCCTACCTAAATGGAGACATGTTCATACTTCGTTGGGGGAAAAGTTACGGAGGTTCTATTATTTTTTGTCTTGCTTTAGCTTTATCAACTGCCTACTATTTTGTATAGAGTGTATAGGATGCATGTATTAGCCAATAGTGCAAGTGATACTTTTGTTGTGTTTAGCTATGCTAAGCTTCAGACAGCCACTTGGAAGTTATATCACAAAAGCTTATAGCATTATTTACTTACTTTCTACACTTTTGCAAATCATTTTTTGTGCCTATATTTTGTGTTTCTACTCTTGGGTTTTTAGTTATGAATTGAAGCCTGTGATACCATAATGTTAGAACAAGCCCATGCATGATTGCTTTTGGTCGACCAGTTCCAAACAGATTCAACCTTGTATTTCCACCTTAGCTAATCACACACAATGCACACTGCTTTACCAATAGGTTGTGAAGCTATATACCTCTTTTCACTTTTGCAAGACCAGCTTAGGATCTAATATTGACTAATTCGTGAATAGGCTCAGGTTACTCCACAAAAGAAGACCAAATGAAGTCTTCCAAAATGAAAAGAAAAGAAAAAAGAAAAAGAAAAAGAAAGAAGAAAAAGAGAATTATGTTCTTACTTGCCTTGAAACCCGAACACGGGGTCCGAGGGCATATGGCTTGAAGCCTTTAAAGCCCTGCCCTAAACCTTCACCTGTTGAGCCATCGACTTTCAGGTTCGCATAATTCGTGGATGGGTAGAGCTGACTACAGTTGTAGGTGCTAGATCTCGGTCATGCGGGTCCGGTGAAGCCTATAGGAGTTTGTGGTCGGTAGACTTTTAGCTTGATGCCCTAAACCTTAATTGGCTGAGTCAACATGGACCTGCTACACCTGGACTTTGGTGAAGTCGACTTTCAGCATTGCATCCTACAAAGATATTCAAGTATAAAAAGAGTGTAATCGAATCTATTTAGGTTGGTCATCGCTTAAGGCCCCGGCGTAGTTTTTGGTCTGGGGGAGGGAAGAAGCTTTGCAACTTATTGGTTCAAATCGTTACCTAAAAACACTTCCGATTTGTGTGGAAGTTTGAAGCCGACTTCCCGGAATTGAGCGTTGCTCCCCAAACTTGGTCCTATATGGCATTTGTTCTCTCATGATGGTATTTGTATTGCATTCTAAGTTTTTTCATACTAAAGGTATGCTCTACTTGTACACACTTTTTTAGATGTCAAAGATATACTTTTTTATGTAAGCATGCGCGCATAATTGATTGCTTTTAGTATCATATGGGACTAGCAACGCGTTTTGTTGGGCGTAGGATTAGTACCCAAAAGGCTATTTTGGGTCCTATTTAAGATAGGTTTTATGTTTTATAAGATTAACTATATTAATTGCCGATTGACATGCAGTCCGATTAGTGTTTACTCGATTTTGTTTCGAGGTTGTTTTTGGTGAAGTTTTGCAGGTTTTTGGGAACCTCAACCATCATATCAAGCTGGCATCAGAATTGTGATATTTTGCGCCGAAGTTCGTATGGATTCTCACGATTCATGAAGCCGGGATACTTAAGAAATGTCACTACCGGAAATGAAAGAATGCAAATAATTGATGTAGGATGTAATGAAGGACACGATTTTGCCAGAGACAGCTTAAAATTTCGCAATGGTAGCTTAACGCACTTAATAAATTCGCTATGGCCAAATTTTCGCTATGATAGCAAAATTTCGCTATCATAGCGAAAATTACTGTGCATAGAGAAATTCAAATTTTCGCTATGCCTGCAATTTTCGCTATGATAGTGAAATTCACTATGCATATAAAAATTGTCAGCTCGTTTTTTATCCAAACGACCCCGCTTGTGTAATTCGATTTTGCCCTCGATGTAATCATATTATTTTGCTATTTTGGTATTTCACATCTCAAGGCTATATAAAACCACTTGATAACATTTTGTAACCCTAAGACTTTGCTAAACTTAGAATCCACACAAATTTTCATTTTAGGTTAAGGCTTTTCTTTCTCTCTTCTTTCTTTCATTTTCTGGCTGCCAAACACACCCCTTTGATATGACAACTCAAGGGATGTTTGGCTAAGCCTCAAACCTGAAGAGGAGGCTGCTAGTTGGTTAATGGTGGTTGGCAGGTGTTCCTTTGTTTTAAATGAAGCAAAGATCGCATTTATGTGTTTCAAACTTTCCAAACTAGGGTTTAATGCTATTTAATGTATTTCCTTGTCATTACTGCATGCTTCGTGGTTCTGCATGTTTAATGGTAGATACACCGACATCCATTAGATGTCATTTTACAACACCGAAAGTGCAGGTTAAATGCTTGGTTTTAACCCGTAAAACATTGTTGTTCAGCAAATGCTATGGTTCAACTAGAATTTTACTTTAAGTGTTAGTTTTAAAGCTAAACAAAGATTCTAGCTTTGGCAATGACTATATGTCGCTTGTCTCTAATGCTAAGGAAATAACCCGAGGACACCTTTATAACCTTTCATTTTATCAAGCTGGTGACCTGCCTTCAAGGTCTCCATTCCACACTTTAGTTTAAACTGTTTCAGTTAACCTAGTGACAACAACACCCACACTTTTCAATGCAAATCCAAAAATCCAAATTAAAGCCTCACCATTGTGAATCATGATACAAATCATTTGTAGGATGAAACCCCATCCCCGTGAGTCCACCTCTGAGACCGCTTATATATCACAAAGAGCTTGACTACTGAAGAGGAGGTACAGGAAACAAATTTTGTTGATTCCGGATCACCCTACTATGGCACGAATCAATGGTCCACTAATGTGGGAAGATTCAATGCAATTATTAGGCAAGACTAGTAAATTCCCATTGCATATCCTTGACAGATATTGCATGTGCAATGAATAGTTACTCAAAATGACCATAATTGGAATGTGTCATATCAACTATTGTTCCAGGATTAGTTTAGACATTTCTCTCACTCCAAGGCAATAACTTAAAGTAGTTTTTGGGAATACCACATATTCCTTCTTTCACCTTCTGCTTCAAATTGCATGCTTGATTATACGAAAATCTTACACCATGTTGTCTAACAAAATCTTTACATAGTTAGCGAGGTTGATAATCCGGTGAACAAAAGGCATCATCAATCATCTTAGATACACAATTAGCTCTCATTGAGGGTTGGAAGAGGCTACATTATCCAAAACTACAGTTATGGCCAACTTCAAATGTGTAAGGAACTTGAACTTAAGCAAGCACGGAACCAATGACACGACTGTGATTCTCCAAGGAAACTTTTCAATAGGGCAAAAAACACTAATTTGCTTCAAATTATTCTTCTTGAATCTATATCAGAATATCCCTACTAATGACATCATATACACAGCATCTCGAAACTCATTAGCATTACGAAATGTTTGTCCACTATTGATAATTGTATTCTGATCACCATTGATGTCAATATGATGTAACTTTGTACATCTATGTGAGAATCATAATGACTCACTTCTCGGCATGTCACTAAGCCAGCGGAATCTGATCACTTTGTTATTGATAAGGCACGAAACGCATGAAAATAAGAATCAAGTAATAAAGAGTAAGTAAGAGTATCGTCCGATGAGGATCGGATATTAGCCACCGGGACTTAACTAGCTTAGGCTCTATTTGGATGATGGAAAACTGTAAAGACTCAATTTACACTAAAACCATATTACAAGAATCCTAACTCAACAAAGACTCGAGACTAAAAACCTAGGCATAGGATTTCATCATCTGCTTCATGTGAACCTCTTAACCCAATCAATTAATGCCTATTTCATTATGTTGATGAAGATTTCACTAATCCAATCGTGAATCTCTCTCAATAATTCACACTCCAATTAGGACTGCCATTTGCATCTCTACTCACTCTAGATTTCCAAAGACGTATTAAATCCAAGAAACCCCACTACCACACTTAATCTCACTTATATCTCTATCTCATAACAATTAAATGATACTTCATCAATGGTCTAACTCAAATCTCACTTCTCAAATCTCGAATTGAACCACACATCATGCAAACATTAGCCACTACCTACATGCATCAAGAACAAAATGAATCCACTCAATATATAAAGGAAAATAAAGCATAAATCAACTGGAATTAGAAAGATTTATACAAACAAGTCTTGATTACATCTAAGCCCTAAGAAAACTAACTAAAACATAACTGAAAAAGGAATTACAACCATGAAAAGAAAGAAAAACATAGATAGAGGGAGAGAATAAACAGGTTGGAGTAAAAGCCCATTCTTATCCTTTCATCTTCTTCTTCTTCCTCTTCAAGAAAGCTTCTCCTTTTCCAAGAACCATGCCCTAGGGTGTTTCCCACCCCAAACATAGATTCTTGCTTGTCTTCAAGCAAGACACAACCATAAAACAAGACACTAAAAGAGATATGAGCATGAGGATGAGTATGCTGCTTGTAATAAGTTAAGAGAATTTTTGAAACAAGGTAAGAAAAACATGTTAACCAAAAATGGAATCCCAAAATATTTATCATCTCTAAAGGATGAGGCATTCAAATAGTATGGTGATCAAGGTGTTTTGCCTCCAAGCCCTGTTTAATAGCTCTTTCCAAAGGAACTTGTGTAGATGATGTTTTTAGGTCTCAGATATAGACTAAGGTTTCATACTACTTCTTCAACAAAACCAACTCACACTTTTTTGAAAGAAAAAAAATTAACTAAAATAGGATAAGAACGCACCTTTATTCGACAACTAAACAAAAGCAGGAAGGAAACGTTAAGGAATCTTAGAAAAGTGTTCATGTAATGGGGATCCACTAGCGACTCCCCACTAGTTGGTAAAGGGCACTGGGCACTTAGTTCCCCTCGAACTTCACCCTGAACACTCAACTAAAAACTAAAGCACCTACTTGTGACTAAACTCACTTATTTGTTTCTTTTCTTCGTTTTTCATTTCTTTCCTTTGGTTTTCTATTCCTTTATTTTTCTTCTTTCTCTTTGTCTTTTGTTTTCTTTATTTGGTTAGTACATTAAAAATCTCTTATTAAGGTGTCCCATCACAATAGAGTGTTAAGGTCTCTGCTGTAAGTTCAATTTGAGGCAAGAGGTTGGAGCCAAAGTGTATAAAATGAGATCTAGTAGGTATAGGAATTTCTATTAAGAAATTATTTCTGAGAAACAAGAGGGCTATTCAAGCCAAGTCTCCCACAACCAAAAGATACCGTCCTAGATCAACCACAAATATCCCAAATTGACTAAGAATACAATTTAAGCACAAAACCAATGATTCTCAAACAATTACTAGGCACCAACCTAACTCAAATGAGACACGAAACAAAAAAAGAAAGAAATAAAAACACATGAAAATAACTAAACAACTAAAAAGAAAATAACTAAAACAGGTAAGTGAGATATTAAAAGTTGAATTTTTGAATTTTTTCAAAATTTTGAATTTTTAGTCAACCCTCCAGCCCCAAAACTTGAAATGAACATTGTCCTTAATGTGAAACACAAGCAAAAAGAGATAATGAGTACTCCCCTGAGGGTGATCAAACCTCCGGAAGCAGCTCCAATGAGTATGACTTGCTTAGGAAATGCAAGTTGTTTCTTTTTCTGCATACGGGTTGAAATGTGCAATGAATGTGCAACTTGGAAAAATAAGATGCTGTGCTGAATTCAAAAAGGGTTAGCTTTATTTTCAATTGAGGGGAGGTTTGAAAATAGGAAGAATATATGAATTTTGAGTGCTGAAATAGGTTTTTCTTTGAGCCTCTAAGACGATCTAAACTTCCATTTTTCAAGAATCTCTACCTCCATGGCCATCTTTGAAGTCCAAAAACTAAGCTTGAGTTGCCTCTGATGAGTGCCTAAAAACACTAATTGCTAAACCTGTGGATTTAGCGAGACTGGATCGATTTCATATATATAAGGACCGTGTTTTGATTACTTTTCTAATATTTAGTTTATTGGGTTTTTGTATGAAAATATTGAAAATGCTAGAATGGTTCTTTATATGGGTCTTGATAAAGATTGGTGTAGAAATCAGCCCAATGTTGCAACGCCCTAATGTCGCAACGTTGCGAAAAAGTTTTAACAAACCTTATCTATTAGAAAAGGTATAAAAGGAATGGGAGAATCCAATTTTGGGGGTTTGAAAATCGTCTACAGTGCTAGGGTTTGAGGAACTGGAGTTTGGAACAAGGGAAATAAGACTTGAAGGCCAATCTTAAAGAGAGAGACTTGAAGAATCCAGGAGATCATCATTCCCTCGATCATTGAAGTTTTCTCTGTTCCTATTCTTATGTCTTCCTTTTCATTTGTACTAGAACATAACATAATGAGGTTCTAATTTCATGGTTTAGGGTGTTGGTAGAGATTTGAACATGAATATTATGTTAAAGTGTTATCCTTTTATAATTCCATTATCTTATATACATTTGTTTTACCATTAACTCATGCTTGGATGAAACTATACACTTTCTTATCAATCTTAATATGTGAGTGGTTCTTTGTAAGATCCTGAAAAGTGAATGAAGAATTGTATATAAAGAAGTTAACCTAATAAGCTTGGTAATATAGGATTATCAATAATTAGGAGGCTTAGGAGTTCTTTGCACTCTATGCACCTTTAATGCTTGGGGTTGAGCTAAGGACCAAGAAACCTAGTGATAAAGGGAGGTTAAATTGAATCTGAGAAACTTTTTAATTTACAATAGATAAGAGCCACCTTGAGAACAATATACAGATAAATGAATGGAACTTGTGCATTACATAGTAGGATTGTCCAACCACACCAACACCCTAACCTTTTTGCAACTTTTGATCATTCTTACATCTGAGCACACGGTTACTTTAGTAATAGTTTAATTCATTTTTAGTTCCACTTAGCCATCACGATTGTGAGTTTGAATATTAAAGAAGTATTGTAATTTTGGTACTTAGCATACTACAATTAAGGTTTTCCTTGTGGATCGATATCCGTACCTTGAGTACACTATATTACATGACGAGCGTATACTTGCGTGATTAGGCCATTTGCACTCTTTATTGCACATCAACAAGAAAACACAATCATGTAAACGCTTATTAGCCTCCCAAGAAGCTGCTCCATTTTTGTAGAGTCCAGCTTTACTCAATGATGAGTGTAAAACTCATCGATGTTTTGAGTTCATTTCACATGCTATTTTGAGTATTTTATATCCATATTCATGTAAACTCATAACATTTCCTCTAAAACTTGTTTTTCGTGATTTTTTTAATGGAAAGCAAGTGATTTAATAAGAAAAGATGCAATACAATTCCAAAAGAAGAGTCAACTGAGTGTCTCACAACGCATCATTTGAAAGATGAACTTTTCTGTATCATCCGGAGCATCAAAATGGTTAAAACTGAGTTAAATGAAAGTTGGCGGCCCTAACAAGTTGAAGAAGAAAAATAGGCAGCAGAGCAAAAAACTATGTCGCGACATTTCCATATACATATGTCACATAAAGGAAGAATGCAGCCAACAACAAGGTTTGGGACAAACTCTTGTCACAACAAGGTTTTGACAAACTCATCACACAAAGTGCTAGGCTCTACAAAGGCTTATGTCATACTCAAAAATGTTGATGTCATACTCAAGTGTCGAAAAACCGGAAAAGCCTAAAAATTTATATTTTGGCCTATTTTTCAAGCTCATTTCACCTTAGGACTATAAATACCCAATTTTTAGGTTTTTAGGGCAACGAGGAGGTGGGAGAACACCTCTCTCATGGGGTTTCTCTCTCTAAACTGCCCATTTTCTTAGTTTTGCTACGCATTTTACTTTAATATATCTTAGAGTAGTTTTAGAGAGTTTAGTTTTATTTCTATTGAAGAGATTTCTGTGTTATATAATATATACAGATTTCATTATTGTTCAGACAAAGATTGAAACTAAAATCTGGATTTTTCTGTCACTCCTTGTCTCTTGATTTCTTTCTTCATTTTCTTACTTTTTATTTGATTAATGATGATTTGAAACTCCAAGAATGGAAACATTGTGAAACACCCTCTAGTGGTGGGATTACCTGTTGAACATTTAGATTTGTAGATTCTCGTTATTTTGTGGGTTTGAATATACTTAATTTATATAATTGGTAATCGTTTCATATAATTAATCGTTCAAGAGTTGGCAGCCTTATACACGTAAAAGAGGTCAGATCTTTACTCCGATTTCCAGAGGCCTGAGACACAGAGATGGAGATTCCTGAGAGTAAAGAGCAGTAACTTATAGGTATGTTAGACTAATATTATGGAACTAATGAACTCTAAAAGATTACTTTGATAGATCACTAATTTACTCATGGTGTGAGGATAATTAGATGATGTATCATTTTAATGTTTATAGGTCTCACCTCAAATTGATAGAATTACCTCAATCTCGTGTTAGCATAGATCTAATCAAGGAGAGAGTGAACTTTATTAGATTTGATGGCTAAGGTACCAATTACATTGGAGAAGGCTTACATTATCTTGTCTATAGGGGCAAAAATTCTTCGCTCCCAAGACTTAGGTGTGCAGCACCGAAAAGGAAAATATCCGCATCTTAGAAAGAGGATTATATTCTACAAGTAACTGATTAGACTCATGTCTCTGTAAGGAACATGGATCTCTAATTAGTGAAATGTATGGTGTATGGAGAATTCTGAGCTATACTATATTGCTCTTGGACAAATCCAACATTCAACTCAAAAATGTTGTGCTTTTAAGGAAATGCAAATCAGGTTAAATAATTATCCTCATCCCTACGCTTCTTCATACCTTTCATAATTAAGTAGTTGTTTATTTGGTGATTTTAGAATTAGTTTTAAATCAATCTTTGTTTCAATTAAATTGATTTTATTCCACATCCTATTTGGTCGCCAACAAATGAAAGAGCCTTGTAATCGCATCAAATTCCAATTAAAGAGAACCTCCAATCCTTGTGGGTACCATGTCTGGACTTTTAGAGTCCACTTTATTACTTGTATGACCCGTGCACTTGCGGAAAGGGGTTGAGTGTTGGTAATACTTTTCATTTCATTTTTTTAGTACACTTACTTTTGTTTCAAATCAGTTTTTGAGTATTTACCGCATTCACTCCCTTGGCCATATTTTCATATATACATCAATTGGTCCTTACACTCAACCAACTACGAATATGTTGGTAATTCCAATCTCCAATCATTCCAAGGAACCGAAATTTGTGCTCCAATAGCATCTTAGGCTCATAGTCATTGAAGATCAATATTTTCTTTAGATTTCTATTTTTTTGTTCACAATGGTGGCTTCCATTTCCGTGAACAACTTAATAGTGCACTCCTTCACCTTGGGTATAGGGGTTACTTCCTCAATTTTCAATTCTTCATGCATCTCACCCCATGGAGCCATCTTTCTGAGTAGTATTTACAACTTCATCTTTTGTCTTTTCATGTGATTCCTGAGAAGTTGGTCTATCTTCCCTCCTTTTGCAACTAAGTATTTCAAAATTTGTGCATCATCTTCCACTCTTGAAGCTTCTCAGTTCTTTCATTACCTCTGAGGTGATTTCTTCCATTGCTCAAGTTTTCCTCTTCTTTATTCACCTCAAGGGTAGATGGCAAGCTCTCTTATTGTATTTTGAAATGCATTTCAACCATGTTCTTATTTGTGTATTTGGCCACTATCTCTTGTAGGCTCCTCATTCCCTTCTCTTGTAGGGTTTGTTCTCTCTCAATTGTGGATTTAGTACAAGAAGCGACCATTGGAGTCATCTCTTCTTCCAAGCTCTTAAATGACTATGGACCCTACCCGATCCACAGGCCGGCGTGACTCGCTATTAATAGAAAAAAAGTGAGTTGATTTTCGAGCTTTGAAAAATCCATCCCAGTGAGGAACAGTTGTGTTTGGAGTCGTCACTTACTTTTTATTTTTATTTATTACAGGGGAAATCAAGTAAGAATCAAAACCCCATTCACTTAGTAAGGAAAACGGTCCACTTAAAACTAGATTTCAATTGGGATCAAAAGCTACCTATCTGGGAAGGCCTCATATGAGGAAGCACCCCTCTAGGTCCGGAACCTGGCCCACTAGTGAATTAGGTATGTGGGAGCACATGGGTCAAAGATCGATAACCTCCAAGGCTAAACTCTACAAATCCTGGATCACACCCACCCACCGTATCTAGTATGCTTAAGAACACTCAACCAAAAGAGCAAATGACATGAACCTGTCCTAAATAATGCCACATCAAAGGTTAGCTAACAAACATAGCAAGTATGCATGACACTCAAACACCAAACATCCATGTGAAATTCACTGCCCAACATTAAAGCATATACCTGTGGTCCCTAGCTACACCGTAGGGAAGGTTAGTCGCATTTCGTGCTTACTAAAAATCTCTCTCAAAATTAAATATCAAAGCAAAGGAAGCCAAATGCAGCATCTATATTAAACACGCCTATTCATCTCAAAGAATCGGGTCTTCACAAACACTGGATTACTAGTGCTTCACTAACAACCCTTTGACCCACATAGACCCTAATTCTTACGAATCCAAAATGGAACCACATTAACCCGGACTAAATCCCATTTCAGACCCTAAACATAGCCCTACAATGATCTGGAGTGAATGGGCTTGACTCATAAAGGTCATGGGCTCCAATTAAATTAAAATCAGACTACCCCTACAAAAATCGACAAACTGGTTGATCTAATTCCCCAACCGATCTAGCCGATTGAGAAAAATTCTGAAATTTTTTCAAAACATTCTTCACAGAGTAAGGAAGCCAAAACAAATAGTGTACACTGACACTCAAATGAGCGGAGAATTCAACTCCAACAATTCAAAGTACCCTAACTGTTATTTTTGAAAATAGAACTTAATGAACCGGTTGATCCAAGCCCCAACCGTTCAATCAGGGTTGGTATACCTCAAAATTTTCAAAATCCTCCTTAAAGAGTCAGGAATCTAATAAAATAAATGGAGTACAATTTCGACTCCAAATTGCTGAGAACCAATCCAAACAATGCCTAGTACCCTAACCGATGTTCCGAAAAACATAACTTAATGAACTAGCCGATTCAGAGCCTCAAACTACCATACCGGTTGAGAAAAGTTCTCAAACTTTTTTAAAATCCTCCTCAAAGAGTTATAAATCCAAAAAAATAAACAGATTATAATTCCGACTATGAATAGCTAAGAACTGATACAAACGATGCCTAATACCCTAACTGTTGTTCCGAAAAACAGAATTTAATGAACCAGTTGATCCGGTTTCCCAACCCGTTTCATCCGGCTGAGAAGTTTCAAAATTTGTTAGAATCTCCTCAAAAAGTCGAATTCAACAAAATAAACGGGTTATAATTTCGACCAATGATTGAGAACCAATCCAAACAATTCCAAGACTTTAATTGCTATTCCGTGTAATGTAACTTAATTGAAACCAATTGGTCTCCGGTTTCCTAACCGGTCTGAACCTAAGCAGAAATTCTCAAAATTTTGTCAAAATCCTCTCACAGTTAGGAATTCAACAAAACATGACTCGAATGATTGAGAATCGATCAAAACAATGCCTGCACCAGAACCAGGTCGAAACATCAAATACAAAGACAAACACAAAGTGCCGGGAGAAGCACCACAACGCTCATACCGTAGGATTCATGGCTTTCTGCCCCCTTTGTCTCTTTCTTTTTCTACCAAAACCCATCCACTCTCAAAACCTGTAGGAAATCCTCGAAATGAGAAAGACTCCCACCAGATTCGAGAATCCTCTATCCTTTTTTTTCCTCTTTTTCTCCTCCTCTTTCCTTTTTCTTTCCTTTTAACTCCTTCTTTTCCACATTTTTTTTTCTTCCCTTTTTCCTTCATAAACCTCTCGATCTTACTCCATTTTCCACACCTTCAACTCGAACTCCCCACCGGGGCTCCCTGACTTCCTAAATTCCCATAAACACTCCTCTATTCACGAGGTCAAAAGTCGGGCCACATTTATCCCTTTCTGCTTAACCACCAACAATCCAAATGGGACTCACAGTGGCTAAGTTAGCAACCCACAAATGGCCAAAAACTAGGCCCAAACTATGCCTAATACTGATCCTGGTTACGGTCGAATCCGCCAAGTAGTATTCAGTCTAAAATCACCAAAAGCAAAGTACTCCATGTCGGCATAATGATCCGCTGAACCGTTCCCAACTAATGAGACTGGCCAAGGAAAAAATTTGAAAATTTGAAAGAATGTCTCAAAGAGTGGGAAGGAATCCAAAAAGAAACAAGGCATGATTTCAAATCCAGATGAGGGAGATATGACTAAAACAAGTCGCGCGTCGGGACTTGAACCGTCGAATAATGAACTTCAACTTAAATCCATTGAACTGGCTGAGCTGGTTCCCAAATGGTCGATCTGGTTGATAAAAAATTCTCAAATATTTTCATAGAATTCTTCAATGAGTAGGGAATCCAACAAAAGAAACGGTGTATGATTTCGTGTTCGGATGAGGGGGATATGATTTAAACAAGCCCAAGTGCTCTAAATTCGACATACTCCAATAAACTCCGATTGAATTAAAACCTCAGGGGGGCCCACTTGCTTCCTATGGAATGATGCCAATAACTAAAAAAGAAACCACGATGACAGTCTGTAGTGAACTACATACACACTCAATGGACCATATACAAGCTCACCCGAGGCTCCTGAGACCGACTTCGTTTAAAAGGACCATAATGAAAGAGAGTGAGAACGATGGGTGAGTGTGACACCCAAGATAAATGCAAGTGTCGAGACAAATCAGCCCGTAATCTATGAGGTTAACGTGGAACATTAGCCCTTGTATCTTCCTTGAATTGAACTTGAGATGTTTCACATTCAGCACAAACTCTTTCTAATTCAGCCATGGTTGCCTCTAACTTTGTCATTCTCCCATTTGGAGGTCGACTTATCTCATTTTGATCAAGAAAACTAGGCAACCGAACTTGAGAGTAGTCAATTTCAGCCCTTGATATTGAGAATTCAGCTTTTTCCATGTCCATTTCAGCTTGATTTCTTTCCAATTGAGCCATGGTTTCTTCTAGGATTGATCTTTGGACTTATGGAGTTTGAAGAGTGGGGTAGATTTTATTCAATGAGGTGTTTAGGTGATGGCTCCATCTAAAATTATGATTGCTCAAGTGTGGGGTACCTCCATATTGAGCATAATCTATTGATGCATAAGGTTGCCACACTTGAGTTGTCATTATTCTTTGATGCTCATTGACCAATTTCCTCATGCTTAGTTGTTGACTAAGGAGAGCTAATTGATTTGTCAACTCAATGAAAGGATTCATTGTAATTTAAACCTACAAAAAAAAAAAAAAAAACAAAAACAAAAAAACAAAAAAACAAAAAAGAAAAGTAAAGATGACAAGGAGAAAATTGATATGAATAAACTAAAAGAAAACAAAACAAAGCTGAAAAAAATAGTTTTGAAGTACCAAAGAAGTACATGGTATTATATTAGCATAAACACCGCACTTCCCTTACAACGCGCTAAAAAGTTGATAAGGTTTGAAGACAAAGACCAAGGGACTTGTTGTGTGTCCTCTAATAACGCCGTAAACTTGATAGGCTTCTGGAGTAGCACCAAAGACTTGTTAGTCCCGGACAATGGCGTCAAAAACTTGATAGGCGTATTGTGTAATTTGTATTAAGGATATGCAATAAAATATGTAACGAGCGCCTATTCTGCGCAAGTATATTCTTGTCTAAGTAATTAAGTGTACCTAAGTACGGATATCGATCCACAGGGAAATGGGGGATGCTAAGTACCAAAATTAGAATACTTCTAAGACAACGGTCGAAACTTAGTTCAAAATAGAAATTAAACTAAACTAAACTAATGAAAGCTTAATCAAACTAATGAACTGTACAACTAAGGGATACCAAGAGATGATAAGATCCTAAGGTATTTGGTGCAATTGGGAAATCCTATTATATCTAAGCCAAAATTCCATCCTATTGTCTCTTGAAAAAGCTCTCCAAGGCGACTCTTGCCTAGTTTAATTATAAACCTCTTGATGATGGTCAAAAACACTCATAATATACCCTGCTTTTTTACTATGTTTTGTTCCATTTCATATAGTAATAAGGTGGTTATCACTCTATATTTGATATTTGGTTCCTTGTGCACTACAAGTGAATAAGAAAGCATTTGAGGCTTCAGGGAGACTCAAGGAGAATTGAAACCCAGCCTCCAATGTCGCAATGTTCTAATGACAGAATACTGAGGCTATGACGTGCGACGCCGTGATGCTTCTCGGACTTAAACAACGATCATGAGATATAAAATGAGGATGACCTAGTTTTCGAGGTGGGACTGAGGGGTTACTGATGGATGATATAGAGACGATACTGTTGTGCGTGAATCGAAAAGACCGTGGTGCACTCCTATATTTGTATTTCTTTTTCAACATTTAACGATTCAAGAATCTATGGTTGTACGAACATCTTTATGTTCTAGATCTATTTGTGATTTTGTCGTAACTCTTGCTACATTTGTGTGGATTAATTATTAATTTTGCTTATTCGTATTAATGATCTCATATCGACTCGTTTCTATTTCAGATTTATTTACACTTGCAGGTTTGGCCAACATTGGCATGTTCTTACTAGGAATCTGAGATCGAGAGATAAAAACTCCTAATGATATGAGTAGAGCGACACTTGGTAAATTGGTGAATAGAGATATCCCGGTTCCAAGTGTGGCGATTAGGTTTTAAACATTTAAGCGTTTCGGAGTCCAGGGTTGAAGTAGAGATGCAATACACCTTATCATGAAGCCAAGTAATATACCTCAAGAGAGGATATCCTGAGGCATGATCAACCCGCTGCTGTGAATCATAATATACTGAATGAATAATTTATCTAGGTTAGAATCCATTGAGTGTGGTAGGGGAAGGTAAAACCATAGCGTTGACAAATTCATTTAGAAAACAACCTAGGATTAGTTTTTTTTTCTTTAAGTTAGTTGGAATTCACTGTAATTTGAGGTCCAAATAATATTTTAAAGTTAATTTTAGTATTCATCACACTTCTCCTTGTGGTATCGACACTTGATGAGCCACTATACTATGTAACTTCGACGTGTATACTTATGTGTACAGGCCTACGTTTTGACACTAATTTACACACCTACAACCAGCCTATCAAGTTTTAAGCGTCGTGTCGGGAGAATTATTTATTGTTGATATTGACAATAGCGCACTTAGATAATACTGGATCAATTTTTATTTTTATTAATTTTATTTTATTTTACCTATCTTACTTTGGTGCTTGTGACTTGGTCTCTATTGTTTGTTTGTGGTTGTAGGAGTTAATGCATGCATGTAAAGATAAGATCCAAGTAGAACTACTTCCGTTTGATCACGAGGAGCGGAGAGGGAACTCTGAAGCAGGACTACAAAGAGAACAAAGGGAAACCTTGAGAGTGAGAATCAAGTAGTCATCTGAATCGGAAAAAGAAAGATTGAGAGGAATGAGGTCGCAAGGGGGAATGATGGAAATAATGGTAGGAATAATGCCCCAGACCATTCATGCATCTAGATAACCCTTATATGTTACTTGAGAAGTTTGCTCTACCACCTACGGTTGTTCATTTTTTGATATACGAAGACACGCACGTACAAGCGAACAACTTTGAGTTGAAAACAGTAACCTTCAGGTCTCTTGAACATCTAGTTCACGGTATGCCAAGTGAGGAGATCCAAACACGCATCTAAC